>JAYKKM010000143.1:867500-1595000 GCA_035772405.1 Chrysogorgia sp. JL179-B06
GTCCCGTACTTTAGTGAGATATAGAAGTATGTTAAACGACATTGTCCCTTACTTTAGTGAGATATATAAGTCATTGTTAAACGACATTGTCCCTTTCTTTAGTGAGATATAGTAGTGTATTAAACGACATTGTACCTTACTTTAGTGAGATATATAAGTATGTTAAACGACATTGTCCCTTACTTTAGTGAGATATAGAAGTGTGTTAAACGACATTGTCCCTTACTTTAGTGAGGTATAGAAGTGTATTAAACGACATTGTCCCTTTCTTTAGTGAGATATAGAAGTATGTTAAACGACATTGTCCCTTACTTTAGTGAGATATATAAGTCATTGTTAAACGACATTGTCCCTTTCTTTAGTGAGATATAGTAGTGACGTTAAACGACATTGTCCCTTACTTTAGTGAGATATAGAAGTATGTTAAACGACATTGTCCCTTACTTTAGTGAGATATAGAAGTGTGTTAAACCACATTGTTCCTTACTTAGTGAGATATAGAAGTATGTTAAACGACATTGTCCCTTACTTTAATGAGATATAGAAGTGTATTAAACGACATTGTCCCTTACTTTAGTGAGATATAGAAGTGTGTTAAACGACATTGTCCCTTACTTTAGTGAGATATAGAAGTATGTTAAACGACATTGTCCCTTACTTTAGTGAGATATAGAAGTGTGTTAAACGACATTGTCCCTTACTTTAGTGAGATATAGAAGTGTGTTAAACGACATTGTCCCTTACTTTAGTGAGATATAGAAGTATGTTAAACGACATTGTCCCTTACTTTAGTGAGATATAGAAGTGTGTTAAACGACATTGTCCCTTACTTTAATGAGATATAGAAGTGTGTTAAACGACATTGTCCCTTACTTTAGTGAGATATAGAAGTATGTTAAACGACATTGTCCCTTACTTTAGTGAGATATAGAAGTGTGTTAAACGACATTGTCCCTTACTTTAATGAGATATAGAAGTGTGTTAAACGACATTGTCCCTTACTTTAGTGAGATATAGAAGTATGTTAAACGACATTGTCCCTTACTTTAGTGAGATATAGAAGTGTGTTAAACGACATTGTCCCTTACTTTAGTGAGATATAGAAGTGTGTTAAACGACATTGTCCCTTACTTTAGTGAGATATAGAAGTATGTTAAACGACATTGTCCCTTACTTTAGTGAGATATAGAAGTGTGTTAAACGACATTGTCCCTTACTTTAGTGAGATATAGAAGTGTGTTAAACGACATTGTCCCTTACTTTAGTGAGATATAGAAGTATGTTAAACGACATTGTCCCTTACTTTAGTGAGATATAGAAGTGTGTTAAACGACATTGTCCCTTACTTTAATGAGATATAGAAGTGTGTTAAACGACATTGTCCCTTACTTTAGTGAGATATAGAAGTATGTTAAACGACATTGTCCCTTACTTTAGTGAGATATAGAAGTGTGTTAAACGACATTGTCCCTTACTTTAATGAGATATAGAAGTGTGTTAAACGACATTGTCCCTTACTTTAGTGAGATATAGAAGTATGTTAAACGACATTGTCCCTTACTTTAGTGAGATATAGAAGTGTGTTAAACGACATTGTCCCTTACTTTAGTGAGATATAGAAGTGTGTTAAACGACATTGTCCCTTACTTTAGTGAGATATAGAAGTATGTTAAACGACATTGTCCCTTACTTTAGTGAGATATAGAAGTATGTTAAACGACATTGTCCCTTACTTTAGTGAGATATAGAAGTGTATTAAACGACATTGTCCCTTACTTTAGTGAGATATAGAAGTGTGTTAAACGACATTGTCCCTTACTTTAGTGAGGTATAGAAGTATGTTAAACGACATTGTTCCTTACTTTAGTGAGATATAGAAGTGTGTTAAACGACATTGTTCCTTACTTTAGTGAGATATAGAAGTATGTTAAACGACATTGTCCCTTACTTTAGTGAGATATAGAAGTATGTTAAACGACATTGTCCCTTACTTTAGTGAGATATAGAAGTGTGTTAAACGACATTGTCCCTTACTTTAGTGAGATATAGAAGTGTGTTAAACGACATTGTCCCTTACTTTAATGAGATATAGAAGTGTGTTAAACGACATTATCCCTTACTTTAATGAGATATAGAAGTGTGTTAAACGACATTGTCCCTTACTTTAGTGAGATATAGAAGTGTGTTAAACGACATTGTCCCTTACTTTAGTGAGATATAGAAGTATGTTAAACGACATTGTCCCTTACTTTAGTGAGATATAGAAGTGTGTTAAACGACATTGTCCCTTACTTTAGTGAGATATAGAAGTATGTTAAACAACATTGTCCCTTACTTTAGTGAGATATAGAAGTGTGTTAAACGACATTGTCCCTTACTTTAGTGAGATATAGAAGTGTGTTAAACGACATTGTCCCTTACTTTAGTGAGATATAGAAGTATGTTAAACGACATTGTCCCTTACTTTAGTGAGATATAGAAGTATGTTAAACGACATTGTCCCTTTCTTTAGTGAGATATAGTAGTATGTTAAACGACATTGTCCCTTACTTTAGTGAGATATAGAAGTATGTTAAACGACATTGTCCCTTACTTTAGTGAGATATAGAAGTGTGTTAAACGACATTGTTCCTTTCTTTAGTGAGATATAGAAGTATGTTAAACGACATTGTCCCTTACTTTAGTGAGATATAGAAGTATGTTAAACGACATTGTCCCTTACTTTAGTGAGATATAGAAGTATGTTAAACAACATTGTCCTTTACTTTAAAGAGTTCATTCCAATTAGTCAAACTTAATTTTCATTTCATATACACTTTAAAGAAATATAAAATGGTTTTCGATGATATACTGTGAAATATATGGGAAAAGTGTCACAAAAATACAAGCCATAGGGCCATAGGCAAGTGTTTCTTAGCCTCACAACATCCACAGTATATAAACCTTATATATAAATATATAAATATTTTTTAATTATAAAAGAATAAGCTCAGAGGGCGCTTATTGTTTACTAATTATGGCTTATTAATTATAGCTTATTAAATATGGTTTATTAATTATTGTATATTAATTATTGCTTATTAATTAGGACTTATTACTTCATTTTTCTTATCAATTAATTATGGCAATGTTAATGCAGTTGTTCAAGTTTAAATGAAAATTAGAGAGATCTGTATCTCTCTAATTTTCAAACAAAATCATAATATATCTTGTCAGCCGAAAATTTCATCTTCATAAACTCTTTTGCTGTTAACGTTATCGGATGTGATGTCACAAGAGGCATTTTTGTGGCAAGAAAACAAAACTGGTTTGGAATGCTTCTTGTGACATCACATCCGGTAACTTTGACAACGAAAAACTCCATAAAAATGAAATTTTCGGCTGACAAGATATATTATGATTTTGCTCAGGAAGATCCACATATTACAAATATGTAAAATCCCCAAACGTGAGATAGGCTCTTTAAATTTGAATCTTACTAGCAAAATCCCTCCATAATTCCTAAACCACAGCAAAGTTCATACCGTTAAAGCGATCCACTCTGTTGTTGACTTTCAGGAAATCATAACCTTGTTGAGTTTGAAAACTGTCGAAGTTCAAGGAAATTTGTTTTCCAGGAAGAATGACTTGCCATACACATGTTGTTCCACCAGGGTATTTACTTGGATAAGAAGGAGTTTGGATGACATCATTTATGTTAGTAATGATTCCTCCACAAGCTGAAATACCAAATAAACAACGCCTGCTGCTGCTTAAAATCTCAGTAATGGTGATAAATCTGGCTTAAACCCAAATTATTCTAACCAAGTTGATTGTGCTTCATGAAAATCACTAGACAAATCTGGCTAGTTTTACTACTATTTGTTACATTCATCGTTGTTGCTTCTGCAGTTTCCGTTGCTACTTTTCTCCTCTAACTTGTGTCTTCTGCCGTCATGACAGTTTACTTTTGCTGTTGTTGTCGTCTTTGTTGATCTCAACTTGTCTTCGTCGTCTGTTGTCGTCTTCGTCGTCTTCGTCGTCGTCTGTTGTCGTCTTCGTCGTCTGTTGTCGTCTTCGTCGTCTTCGTCGTCTGTTGTCGTCTTCGTCGTCTGTTGTCGTCTTCGTCGTCTGTTGTCGTCTTCGACGTCTGTTGTCATCTTCGTCGTCTGTTGTCATCTTCGTCGTCTGTTGTCGTCTTCGTTGTCTGTTGTCGTCTTCGTCGTCTGTGTCGTCTTCGTCGTCTTCGTTGTCGTCGTCGTCTTCGTTGTCGTCTTCGTCGTCTGTTGTCGTCTTCGTTGTCTGTTGTCGTCTTCGTCGTCTGTATCGTCTTCGTCGTCTTCGTTGTCGTCGTCGTTATTGTTGTTGATATTATTGCTGTTATCGTTGGTGGTTGTGTCATTGTTGGTGATGTCATTCTTCTTGTTGTCGTTGTTATTTTAGATAGTTGTTGTTGTTGTTGTTGTTGTTGTTGTTGTTGTTGTTGTTGTTGGTGGTGGTGGTGGTGGTGGTGGTGGTGGTGGTGGTGGTGGTGGTGGTGGTGGTGGTGGTGGTTATGGTGGCGGTGTAATTTTTACTTTCTGTCTAAAATTATTGCATAAAAATATCTTCACTTACACACTTGTTCATAGCTTGCTTCGAAACCAATGCTTTCTCTTTCACTATTGGAAGTAAACTTGACCTCCATTTCATTTGATGATGACGTGAAAAGCATTTCATTTGAATTGATTCCGGACAAACTAGTGATTAAAATTTGCGTTTTGGGATCTGACACAGTTACCCAATCCTTCTTGTATTCTGAATTCATTGACTTAAATCGGATCATAACTTTCTTATTCACAGGAACAGTAATCTTCCACCGACAATATCGATTATTTCCGTAAGGATTAGGGTAGTCTGGAGATTTAAGAGAACCCGAAGGACCATGCAGAACACCTCCACATGTTGAAACTATGCAAAAATATAAACAAAGTCAAGTAAATACAAAAGGAAATAAAAATAGTTTTACTGCCATTTACAGATTTTCCTAGGTTATAAAGCTTGAGTTGCGTTTCAATCTCATTTAAGATTTAGAAAACATTTGCCATGTTTCCATCGAGTTATAGAAACAGGCAAGACTGAAGGACGAGTGTTTCAGCCGCCATTTTGAGTTCTCCCAAAACTTCAACAAGCGTTTCAATGGAAACACGTAAAACTATTTCCTTTTATCAAATAACCCGCAGTAAATAAGAGTAATTGTGAAAATAGTTCTCCTTTATTGTCATTATTGTGTAAATTATATTCACGGAGGCGTAAATGATGGCGTGTTTTATGTATATTTTAAAACACGAGCAGTAGATGTTTTATGGTGTTTAAAATACGAGACGATAGCCAAGTGTTTTAGACTCGATAAAACCCTGCTGCGAGTGTTTTGAACGGCTTCAAAAACGACTGCATTTAAATAACCAATTTTACCAACTATTTCAGTGATTCAAGCCACTTTCGCCAAGAAAATCGAAGGAAAAGTTTATGTAAATCAGGACGAATCTTATCACATATAAAGACATGTCGGCGTTAGATCATATTGAATTACGGTACAGTCCGCGTGTTCGGGAACGATGTTATTTAGTATAAGCATAGCGCTACTTAACCATACAAATAACCACTAACCCCGAAACAACTTATATGCTATAAACAACTTACAACTTATATGAGATCTTCCGTTCTCTCAAATATCTACCTTTATGACCCGACTTGACCACTAATATGGAAGTGTGTCTACTTACAAAACCCCGAGATATATCTCCGAGACTTGAGTTAACCCACCCTAAGCCTATTACCCCTACTCGTTATATCCCGTCTCTAATACGACCAAGAACAAACAAAAATTATATTGAACCAACTCGTTTGAATAATCGCCATCTAATTTCGATTCCTACATATGCTAAAACGAAGTATTCGTTCCCAAAACTGTTCCTCAGCAATACCATGGAGCTATGGTTAATAAACTTGACGAAATACACGGAACCATCTCAATCAATTCGTGTGGTATTAGTCATCACTGAAACATGGCAGACCTCAAATGTTACTGATGATCTAATCAGAATGCCTGGCTTTGTACATGTTCGGAGAGATGATGACCAACGTGGTGGCGGACTATGCACTTTTGGCAAATAATATCGATTTTTTACATTTACAAGACCTTGACGTGTTGAACTTTGAAACACAATGGTTCCTGCTCAAACTAAATCGCCTTCCAAGAGGAATCAACTCCATTATACGAGCTACGGTTTACCACCCTCCAAAGAACTATGATTACTTGTTGCGAAACCATATATTCCAGTGCCTTGATGCTACCCTCAGTAAATATCCAAATTCAGGAATTATATTAATGGGCGACTTCAAACAATTTAGCCCTGGAAATTTATGTTCCTCTTTCAAACTTAAAAAACTTGTTACCTCACCTACGCGTGGCCTTGACACTTTAGATCAAGTTTATTCTTCGTTGGCTAAATATTACCATAACGCAGAAATACTCCCTCCAATAGTATCCTACCACTCTAGTATCCTTTTACACTGACCCACTTCAATGACTGCAACAAACCACCCTACCACTCGAGTACTAAAACGTTTATGCCGTCCATCAAATAAACAAGCCTTATCCGCATCCCTATCCCATACAAACTGGTATCCACTATACTGCGCTACTTCAACCGAAGATAAGTTTAATATGTTCTCGAACATAATATTCGACAATATGGACACCCACCTTCCATTACGTAGCGTCAAACACAACCCAATAGATAAACCCTGGATAAATCCTGACATTAAAGATGCCATGCATAACAAAATGACAGCGTGCTTGGGTTAAAGGCAACACCACGAAATATACATTTTATCGTAATAAAGTCCGAAAGATGTGCCGACGAGCTCGCCGCTCATTCTATACTCAGCGCTCCTATATTTCATCAATCTTCAATGCCTCAATTTCTCAAGCCACGCTACCCCCTCTATGGAAGTCGGCTGATGTCCTTCCTTTGCCAAAGATCAAAAGTACAGATCAAGATCTTAGACCGATCTCACTTACTCCTACACTTAGTAAAATCTTGGAAAGCTTCGTCTTCAAATGGATGTCGGAACAGAGCTCACCCCACATCGATCCTAACCAATATGGAAATGTAAAGAAATGCTCAACGACGCACGCTCTCATTCATCTGATGCACCATTGGCTATTCTCTACAGACTCCCCTGGTTCTGTCATACGAGCTTGTATGATTGGTTTTTCTAAAGCCTTTGACAGGATCGACCACAACATCCTTGTAAGAAAGTTACTGTTACTTAATGTTCACCATTTACTGATCAATTGGACCGTGCTGATTTCCTTCGTGGCCGCTATCTATGAGTTAAATTGGGTTCATTTAAATCGTCGTGGAAGGAAATTCATGCTGGCGTCCCCCAAGGAACGAAACTTGGTCCTTTACTCTTTTTGGTGATGATCAACTACTACTAGATGTCCTATGTACAAGTAGGTTGAAACCGTCTATGAAGTTGTTACCGCCCCCTGTACTAGTCAGCTACAAAATGATCTGGACGACATTGACAACTGGACCGCAGCTAATAATATGAGTCTCAATGTAAAAAAGACTAAAGAACTTCGGGTATCATTCCTTAAAGAAGTTCCATCGTTTAATAATTTGTCTGCAAAAAATAATGTCGTTGACACTGAATCTCAATTTAAACTTCGTGGTGTCATAATATCATCTGATCTGTCGTGGAACTCATATGTTGACTACATTCTTTCCAAAGCAAGTAAACGTTTGTATTCAATTAGAATACTAAAACGTTCTGGTATTCCTATTTATGATCTGGCTTCCATTTATTGTACATTTGTCAGACCTATTTTACAATATGCCTATCAAGTTTGGCACTTCTCACTGACAGAAAAATTGACAAGCCAGATTGAACAAATTCAAAAAAGAGCAGTAAAGATTAATATTCTGCCCAACCTGTCATCTTACAGTGAGAGACTTAGGTTCCTGAAACTGGAAACTCTAGCAGACCGAAGACAGCACCTTTGTCATAAACTTTATAGATCCATTGTTCTCGACGATACCAACAAACTAAGAGCCCCAAGAACCTTTCCGTTATTTAAATGCAACACTGACAGGTTTTCTAAATCGTTTATTTGTCAGGCTTTAAAATTATGGGACAGTATAGACAAACTCGAGGACAAAACTATATATTAATGTTACTTTTTAAATGTAAATAAATTGTTATACTTGTATTAAGACTTTTTAGGTTTCTAAATTTAATATTATGTAAATTTCATATCTATCTTATCTTATGTAAATTCAAGTTTTTTGTGTTGCGCTTTTAGCGTAACATACAAGTTGATTCTTAGTTACTTAAATCAATAAATCAATATGCTAACCCTCCGCCTAATGAGTTTTCTAACCCTAAAATCGTCCCAAAGACGCGGACTGTACGTTAGCTCAATATAACGCCGATCATAAAGACACGATACGGTCATGATTTTCCTTTGCGTTTTCCTCATGCATTATTAATGAGTTTTTAAATTTTATTTCAGAATCATCCTCAGAATAACATGAAAATATTTTGTTATGATTTTCGAAAGTTTATTTAATATATGATAGATTAAACTTTGCGCATGCTTTCGAGATATTATTTTATAAATGAAATTAACAACACAAAAGTATGATCATTACATTACATGCATATTGAGAATTGAACATCAAGTGAATTATTCTGGTGACCGATAAATGGTCGTCAACCACGCATTACAACCATAGATTACCTACTTGCAGACTTTCCCCGTTCTCGAACACCAACCCCATCACCACCACTCATGCAGTGCGCTAAACTTATAGATCGACGCAAGACATTACGCATATCGGATTAATTCAATAACTGCCTACTGATGATGCAACTATGGACATGCGCAATCAATGGTTGATTTGCATGGTTGAAAACAAAAATTTGGTAACTGCAATACCACATCAAGTAATATGTATATCATTTAAACAACACACCGTTACATATATCCTAACTGTCCCTCTATATCATATTTCCCTGAATGTAGCTCAATACAGTGCGTACCATCAGAGACGTTGTCTGGAGGCTTGACATATCAACAGCGCTCACGCTCCATTAAGTCGCGATGACGGTGGTTTATTACGAGAAGCTTATTTGCATCTTGTTAATATAAGGGTATAAATATATAGGGATCCTAACTTTACAACGATCATCACTGATGATAGCCTGCGTGGCAGGCGTTACGTTTTTTGGGTTGTTTTTTTGGGGGGGCGGAAAATGGACTTTCGCCTCTCATTTTTCGCCCCGCCCCCAATTCCGCCGCCCCCAAACGTAACGCCTGCCACGCAAGCTACCCTGATGAAGACGCTAGATTGGAGTGTCGGAACGTTGGGTCATGGACAGTAACTTTAAAGTCACGTTTAAAAAACTTTTTAAAGCCAGAGTAGCGCCACACTACAGTATGTCTGATTTATCACGTGGTTGCGTTGGAAAATTATTTGTTACAGTGCATCTCAGAAGAAGGATTGCGGGTTGTTGAAAGCTCGAAGTACATTATGAAATCCTACGCATTAATACCTATTGAACAAAACATGTTGATAAACATCAAAGTCCTTTTACGTTTGCTAAACTTACCAGTACAGGAAGGCGTTGAGGAAGACCATTTTCCATCGTCTCGACATATTAGTTTTGTGGCACCAATAATTTCAAATCCAGGTTTACATTCATAGTATAGTTCAGATCCTGCGTTCATAGTGTAACCAGCCCTCTCTCCATTTGCAGGAATACCAGGATCACCACAATTTACAACTAAAATATCAATAATTAGAATGGAATTATTGGCGATAGAAAATAAAAGGTAAAAATAACTTGAATATCAAGTCTCAAGATGACCTTTTTCGGTTTACGTTTTATCTCTTTCGGTTTATCTTTTAAATTTTTCGATTTATGTTTAATTCTATTATCATTTTATTCGCCGACGGAGTTCGGATGTTAAACTATTTTTATAGTAGTATACCAGCCCAGTACACTAACTCTGACGACTTTATAGTCAGTCTCGCTTCTAACATTGCATTCCGTTTTAACCGAATTATTTTTGTTTATCTTATCATTTAATTTGAAATTATAATTAGCTAATACTAACGTTCACAACGAGGTTGAACACCACTCCATGTCCCATCTGTTTGACATCTTCTAGACGCATCCCCAGTCATTTTATACCCTGCGTTGCATTTAAACGTCGCGATATTGCCGTAAATATAATTCAACCCAGTTTTTTCTCCGTGAACAGGTGTTCCAGGGTCACCACATGATTGGACTGGAATAAATGGAAAATGAGATAAATTTTTAATAATGTGAAATAGCTTTAAAATCAAGATATTATACAAACATGACCCAGAGATTGTAATTAATTATCGTTTTCTAAATCTCATTAGAAGATTAAATCTCATTACTAGTAGTCGAATGCAAATGCTGCAATCTGATTGGCTATGCAACTCACTATCTAATGACTTTTATAAAAACAGAGCTGCCATACATTAATACCGGTTTATTTGTCGCGGTATAATTATTTACTCTTTCCTCATATGGGAAGGATTTCGTTTGAGTAGCCCTATCGTTATACATCACTAATACATTGTCACCCTTATAGAAATACCGAACCCTAACAGACGTCTTCCAAACACGCGGAAATAATTTCAAGGTTATAGAACAGTTTTCTAAACGATACTATAGTTGATTGCTTCACTAGCTAATTTTAGAATCTTAGATGAAATATTATCTGTGTCAGTAGCCTTGTTCGAAAAAATGACCATTATCAGAAATTAACGACAAAATGGCCAAATATTAAAACGAAGATTCTGCTTATTGAGTAGATCGTCTACCGTTCGCCGACCTCTTAATATATGCAACATTAACGATTTTCAAATTATTCAGTTACCGGTATGATTAGATCATTCAAATCTAAACTTTCATCAATATTTGTGCATATTTGTCAATATTTGTCCTGTTGTCATTACAAGTTTGGTGATTATTAAAATGTTGGAATATAACTTTATCCGAATTACTCAATATTCAAATTGTAAGATATACTGTAGGTTCTTCCATCGACTTTCGAACATTTGACCAAACACTTTTGAAAATACCAAACAAAATCCGACAACAACTCAATGATACGTAGCCTATTTTATTTGTTGGCTGTTTTTAACACAGTTTGGCAGATCGTAGATTTGACTGATCTAATCAATCCGGTAACTGAATAATTTAAAAATCGTTGTTGCAGATATTAAGACCGTAGGACGATTTTTCACCTGGGGGGCAAAGTAACTATGACGACCCTTTTTTAGGGGGGTCCGAGGCTTTTTCCCCCGGGAAATTGTGAATTTCTGAGGCCTCTCAAATGGCATTTCCTGCATTTTGGAGAGTAGAATTAACAACATTTAAAGGCCGAAATATGTAGTGTTAATTAGTGACATTTTTTCTCGAAATTGTGACAAATCTGAAATGGGTTGACCACAAGCTTGTTGGTAATTTTTGTTGGTAATTTTTGTTGGTAATTGGATTGTTTCAACGATGTCCTACGGTTCTGCACCTATATCAAACACATCCTCCAACAAAGCTCGTGTAGCCACTAATAATTATTTGGGCATGGCTGCAAGACTCTTTGTTTCTTAAAATTGAAATACACTTACATATAATTACTTTTCAAAGTATCTTTAAATATTCTAAAATAAAATAAGAAAATTTGGAAAAAAAGTGTGGGGGGGGGGCGGCTCCTACGGCCATGTACTTGACAAGCAGAATATTCATTTTAATATTTTCGCTCTATGTAACTCGTTATAAAATGAGACGCCATTTTCTAAGGACCTGAAAAAAGCTCTGTGAGAGTTTCTTCGATCGATTGGAAAATTAATCTTAATTGGTAAACCCTTATATTGTCATATTCTCCATTGATTAAATATTTTCTGCAATGCTTGTGAAAAGTGTATTAAAAATCTGTTCTTAATCTGTTTAAACCGTTATATCATTTCAATATTCTTGACTTACTGTTCATCCAACTGTTTTCTAACTACGTCTAACAGAATAATATAATAATTGTTTTCATCTTGGTGAGTAATAGGATGTACAGTACTGTACTCCAATATAATTTAATTTAATTTAATGTGCTTCGCCTTACATGAAATTATTAAACTTACACTAAAACAAAAAGAAAAAAATACATACACTAAAAAAAGAAAAAGGCCGGGACTCCCAACAGTATTCACCAATTACTGCGGGCCCTTTCCCACAGTGTTACTGCAACCACAGATTAAACAGTTCTATCCATTACTTTTATGAAACACTGAAATTCTGGAATATATTCTTCTGGAAAGTATTTCCAGAGCTCTAAGATCTGCTTTTCAACTTATTTGCTGCTATATTGCAATTATAGTGTCAATGAGCACTCAAAATACACTGTGATAGGGAAATTAATGTGTTATCTCCAAGTTATATCGCAACCTCGTACCCAATGATCTTATCCACGCTCCCAACCCTGGGTACGAGGTTGGTTATATAGTTTCTATTATACATTAAAAATTACAAGGTGAGGGGTGTTGCGTATACGTATTTCTAGTTTGATAAATCTTATCTTCACAAATGTAAATGCATATAATTATTATACCTGAGCATTGAGGTTGAATTCCAGTCCAACGACCATCTGTTTGACAAGTTCTTGTTTCAGATCCTGAAATTCTATATCCTTTGTTACAAGTGTAAGTAACAACACTATTGTAAATGAAGCTGCTGCCAGATCTCTTCCCATTAGCAGCTCCGCCAGGATCTCCACAACTGATTGCTGAAAAATATTTATATTGTAGATTCCTGGTAAATTAAAAATAAATAAATACACTAACAACATGAATAGCAAGAATGTCATCGTATGTTATCATCCTACAGCATCATAAGACCATTCATAATGTCAATTCATAAGGTCATTCATCAGGTTATTCATAAGGTTATTCATAAGGTCATTCATAAGGTCATTCATAAGGTTCATCACATAAGGTTATTCATAAGGTAATGCATAAGGTTCATCATAAGGTAATTCATAAGGTCATTCATAAGGTCATTCATAAGGTCATTCATAAGGTCATTCATAAGGTCATTCATAAGGTCATTCATAAGGTCATTCATAAGGTCATTCATAAGGTCATTCATAAGGTTATTCATAAGGTTATTCATAAGGTTATTCATAAGGTAATGCATAAGGTTCATCATAAGGTCATTCATAAGGTCATTCATAAGGTCATTCATAAGGTCATTTATAAGGTCATTCATAAGGTCATTCATAAGGTCATTCATAAGGTCATTCATAAGGTCATTCATAAGGTCATTCATAAGGTCATTCATAAGGTTCATCATAAGGTCATTCATAAGGTCATTCATAAGGTCATTCATAAGGTCATTCATAAGGTCATTCATAAGGTCATCCATAAGGTCATTCATAAGGTCATTCATAAGGTCATTCATAAGATCATTCATAAGGTCATTCACAAGGTGATTCACAAGGTCATTCATAAGGTCATTCATACGGTCATTCATAAGGTCATTCATAAGGTCATTCATAAGGTCATTCATAAGGTCATTCATAATGTCATTCATAAGGTCAGTCATAAGGTCATTCATAAGGTCAGTCATAAGGTCATTCATAAGGTCATTCATAAGGTCATTCATCAGGTCATTCATAAGGTCATTCATAAGGTCATTCATAAGGTCATTCATAAGGTCATTCATAAGGTCATTCATAAGGTTAATCATAACGAATTCCGCATTCCACTGTTTACTGAACCAATTATTGTGTAATTGGTATTGTATTATTATAATAATTCACTATAATGACACGACTATTTACGTTTTCCAAGATTGATCCAATGACTGAGCGTAAGGTCCGGATACAAGTATATTGGTCGAGTTCTTTTTTCGAGTTCTTTTTGCATATAAGCGAAAAAAGAACAAAACCAATATCCTTCTATCCGAACAGAACGAACTCGGTCGATAAGTTATTTATGATATGGTTTAATGACTAAACTAATACTTCTGTTGTATTAAAAGCAGCTATTATTACTATTAAAAGCTTGATAAGTAATTTGTAATGCATACGTTGACACGTTGGTCTTGGATTGCTCCATTGTTTGTTTGAAGAACACTCTGCATATGTTTTGGCATTATTTAGAAAGGTATATCCAGTGGAGCATTCATATCGTATGGTACTTCCAATGGTACTTTGAGAGCCAAAAACGTTTCCATTACTTGGTGCTGAGGGGTCTGGGCAGTCCGTTCCTAAAACAAAACAAAAACATCACGCAAACTTGCATCTTTACAAACTTTTTCAAGAACAAGTAATTTTAGTTCCAAACGAGGATGTTAACCTGCAATTGGACGATCTAACTGCTGGCTTTAAGCTAGACAAACATTCGCATTATTTATGTGTTCACACCAAACTTGTGCATTCATTACACCATGAAATATTTATATACACGGCTTCACTTTATTTTATCCTTTCAATAGACATTTCTTATATTCATTTCAATGAACACAAACAACGGCTTGGAATCGAGACTAGGCATGAAAGATATCAGCAGATGCATCGGAGATATGCTAGTATATGTTGCTACTTAGCATATGTTTCTACTTTATAAAATCCTTTATCTTTTTCTTCTATTCTTTCAGTAGGCCCCGGTATACTTACGAATACATCTTGGCACAGGATCACTCCATTGTTGATCTTCTTGACAACGTAAAGTTGGTTTACCAACAAGTTTGTATCCACTGTTACAGCTGTACGTAATCACTGCTCCAGCGTAGTTATTGCTACTTGTCGTACGGCCATTCAATAATACGGGTGCGCTATGACATCGTTTGTCTATATAGAAGAAAAAACATATCTTGCAAAGCTTCATGTGGTAAAATCGTCTTTGTATGTATAGTTAAACGAACACTTCAACTAAAAACTCTATGAACGCAACATGGACACTGTTCGTAGAATAACATTCAAAACAATTCTTAACTCATGCTATAAACCTGTTCTTATCTTTATTTTTAAAATAATTCGTCATAAATATATGGAGGATCACATGACCACGCGAGATACTAATTTGAAATTGAATTGAAATAGCAATAATGACATCTTGACATGTGAAGCTACTACCTTTTCTAATTGAGAGAAAACCTATTATAGTTAAATAATAGAATATATTTGCCCGCATCTCTATAACGTAAACGAAACCCGAGAGACGTAATAAAAACACGAGAGATGTGTAGGGAGAAGCACGAGCCGCCAAGGGAAACGTCCAACAGACATAATTAATTTTGATAAAACTATTTTAATGTATAAAACCTACAAGAACAGACAGGTTGATTTCCAGACCAAGTGCCATCCACAAGACATGTTCTTGACCGTGATCCAACCAGTTTGTAGTTGTCATTGCAAGAAAATGTTATCACACTGTCGATATTTCTGACGTCATTTGCAGGAACCTTTTGGCCGTTGGTTGGCGCGCTAAGTCCAACACACTTTGTTGCTAACAAAATAGATTTATTGTCAACATTAATATATATAAAGACGTTGATTCCCTTACCTTATTTGAAAGGTATATCAATATTTATGTTATCCAAGATTCTCTTCAGCAACATGATGATTATTTGCATAAATCTTTTATGATAACATAATACTAATATTTATCATTGTAGAAAGGCTAAAGAGTATTTTCTTCTAAAATAGTAAAATAGTTAATGATAACACGATTTTATGGATTTAATAGAAATTTAACTAATATTTTACCCCCAATTCAAGTGAGTAGTATGCATAACATTTATAAGTCGCAGCGGTGAGTAGCCTTCGTGCAGACGCTTCCTGTGCTGCACATACACACATCCTCATAAATTTTCAAATTTGGGCAAATGGTCAGTGTATCGTGCGATAATTAACACTTATTTACTGGGACCGAAGGAAACAGTATGTTTTGTAGTCCCGAGACCGTCGATGTTTCTCGAGGCGAAACATACCAAGTGTCAAAGAAAAAACAAAACGTAAAGACAGGAAACATTTTATTCTTCAAACATTAAATTAAATACAATTAAGATGAAAGGAGAGTTCATTCCAAAGGTCGCATATTCACGTAGTATTTCATGTGATTTTTTCATTATTCACTATTGCGGGGGAAATAGCTAAATTTCGTCGTAATAGCTAAATTTCACGTGATACACTAGAAAAAGGGAACTTTCACAAGTAATACTAGAAACAGCGAACTTTGACACTTGGTATATAATACTAGCTTCTACTCTGCCAGTTCGTTCAGATTAAGAATTAGAAAATATTTTCCGTGTTTCTATTCAGTTTTATAAAATAACAATTGTCGAGCCTCGTTTTCACTCCGAGTATATAGAGACACAAATGAGGTCATTTTGTATTAGATTGCCTCTATCGCAAAGCACTTGCTATTTTATAAAACAAATAGAACATTTTGTGTCTCTGTACTGTGAATTACGCCATTCCAACCGAAAAAGCCACTTGGCATTTGACCGGTTAAATGACGTCATTTTTGTTCCTAACACAGAACAGAGACATGCAAGCAATTTTTTATCAATTGAAACCCGAGTTTCAGTCAATCTTATTTCCTAAAGGGGATGACTCAAAAACTCCATTCTGTTTTTGTCTGGTCTTTATTTTTTATTATTAGGGTTAGGTTTAAGGTTATAGGATCAAGGTTAGAGTTAGGATTAGGATTGAGATTAGACAAGTTCTTGAAAATGGAAGGTCCTTTTCAGTCATCTCTTTTAGCCTTGTCCAATCAGAACATACCTTTTCAGAATATTATACTAATTATTCGTTCTTTTGCAATGCTTATGAATTCTATTATTTCTGATTAGCTCAAAGTCAAAATCTATAAATCCGTAGATACATTTAAAGATAAAGAACCTGGACGTTACTTCCTTCAGATTGTGATGGCTGTCAGTAAACTATTTAAAGGCTTCAGTTGAGGAAGAGAATGGAGAAGCATCAATTAAGAATTTGGACAATTATCAAATAGTTTAACAACTTTATTTTAGACCCCCGATAAAATTTCGCCCTTATAACACTTACGTTTAACCTTTCTGTTTAGATAACCTACCTTGACAATTATCCCCATGACTTATAAATCCTTGTCGACACTTGCATTTATATCCACTAAAACTGTTCTCGCAGAAATGATCACATGCACCTCGTCCGCCATTACTAGCACATTCATTAATGTCTAAAAAGGTAAATCAAATAAAATAATGTGACATTTAATTTTTAAAGGACATTGGGAACAAAAATTAAGTTTGTTTAATATGAAAGAACTCGTAAAATAATCGAGTAACACCTTTTACAACTTTTCCGTATTTTACTTCGTTTTTGAAATATTTCCGTTTGTTTGATATGTAAATGAGATGGTCTCTGACGTCAGGTGCAGGGTAGAGAATTTTCACACATTAAAAAAGTGTTATTACTCAGTGATTGCTAAGTCTATAACATTCATTATCATATGGAGTTATTATACGCACATGTTCAAGTAAATTTGTAGAACAAATTTGAAGATGTAACTAATATTTTAATGAGTGAAAATTCTCTACCTAGCACCTGACGTCAGAGACCATATCATTTACATATCAAACAAACTGAAATATTTCAAAAACGAAGTAAAATACGGAAAAGTTGTAAAAGGTGTTACTCTATCATTTTACGAGTTCTTTCATATTAGACAAACTTAATTTTTGTTGCCAATGTCCTTTAACTCTTTCCTGTCCGGCTGGAAAACATCCAAAATTGAACTACCTCTTTGTTCTATTGATATCTCAAGAAATATCCATAACTGTTGCGAAACCTATACCTTTTCTGAAAGCCCAATAAACCGGCTGTTACCAATGCTTTTGAATTTTCCGAATATAAATTAGCTAATTATCATAAATCAGGTTGAAAAACTCCCATTTTTCTAGAAACGCCCGCGTAGCATCATGAAAATTCAAAATGCCATCATATTTGGCGTGTGAGTGGATCTCATGTCCCTGGCGCTTGTCGAATTGCAATTTTTAATCTAGCGTTACCGTGTGCCGTGTTTTTCGATTGACGACTTTGGGGTTCTTCTATGACCCCTTTTGACTGGGCCGGACAGGAAAGAGTTAATATAAATATTTATGTAGTGAGAACGGCTTTGTTTAATCCACTGATTTTTACACCCTAATTTACATACATTTAAAATCTACTACATTTAATGAAAGCACACCTAAAATGAACCTAAAATTGTACATATATGTAAGGCTTAGGAACTAAAATTACTATTTTCGTAAAGGCGAACAGCGTATTAGGACATTTTGACTCCCCCGTTGAGAAATTACCACTAACCTTCACATTTTAATCCATCTTTGGTAAGTCTTGTTCCCGCTCCACACAGACATCTGTAGCTACCCACGTTATTCACACACTGACCTTGACAATTTCCATTATTTGCTGTGCATTCGTTTATGTCTATGACAACAAAATTGATGAAACAAAATTAAATTTGCAAGTTTAGGGTAAACATAACAACAGCTATAACAGCAATGACGATGGACGCTCAATGCGTAGGTCTCGAGTTTTATTCTAGATATATAATAATGTTGTGCTGCGTAGGCAGTGTAAAAAAAGCAGTGTAAACTCTAAATGGTTGGTGTGGTACCGAAATAATTTGTGTAGGAGGTTTAACATTTCGAGCGAAGGCCCTTTCACTTTACGTTTCTTTGAGCGACAAAGGACGTAGAGTTTTCGATTTATATTATAGTTATGGACCATTGGACCGGTCATTATTTATGGTTGGGTAAAAAAATCACTTTTCTGAAGGGTTTGGTAGCAAAATGTTCATGACTATTTACATAACAAATTAATAGTTCATCATTTAAAATTGGAATCTCATCATCAATAGCGCTCCGTCGAGATGACGTCAGCATCGATGTTTGTCCGCTTTTACCCATAATTCTTGCGGCCACAACAAAAGAAAATAGCTCATTTGCAATCATTTGTGAGTCAAATTTGGTTTGTTTGTCCGCTTTTTGAGCTATTAATAGCAGCCAGACTCTACACTATTCTCCTTAGTCATCATTGCATATTAGCTTTTGTTATTGTATTCCTCTCCTTGTTTTACTTGGATTCCTGCTCTATATAGGGAGGTAATAATCTGAAAGTTACAGTAGGATCTGACTGTATATCTATTTTGGTTTATTATTAAAACTTGTATCGACGACGCAATTTTCCGTTTCGTAAACAGTCGTTGCCACCAGTTACGGTCGATGCCACCATTTCACTGGCAATGCACCACGCGTTTGAAAATTTCACGCAACGCCCCACGCGTGCCGTCAAACAAAAAGTGGGACTTGCGGAAGCTAGCTAATGGTGGGTTGACATGCGGCTAAATGCAGGAATCGCTCCGACCTGTCATTGAACGATAAAAATATTAACAACTGTGTCAATGGTGAATAATTAATTACTCTATCAAAACGACAACCGCTGTTTACATATTTATCTATATCTAAATAGACCAACCAATACACGGAAACCTATCGCCGTGTATTTAATAAATAAAGAATGGTTATGTCTTGAACTCATAGGCATGTTGTAAAACATGGACTGATAAAACATGGACTGGACTGGACTGATAAAACATGGACTGGTAAAACATGGACTAGTAAAACATGGACTGATAAAACATGGACTAGTAAAACATGGACTGATAAAACATGGACTGGTAAAACATGGACTGGTAAAACATGGACTAGTAAAACATGGACTGATAAAACATGGACTAGTAAAACATGGAGGGTTAGGATCTTTGTTGTTTTGGGGTTAGCGATTATTTGTTAATGTATAGACATCATATATGAGATGTCTACATTAACAAATAATCGCTAACCCCAAAATAACAAAGATCCTAACCCTCCATGTTTTACCAGTCCATGTTTTATCAGTCCATGTTTTATCAGTCCATGTTTTATCAGTCCATGTTTTACCAGTCCATGTTTTATCAGTCCATGTTTTATCAATTCATGTTTTATCAGTCCAGTCCAGTCCATGTTTTATCAGTCCATGTTTTACAACATGCCGAACTCATATGTTATAAATATTTTCGCACGATTTATATTACCGGGAGATTGAAGACGTATGAATTTCAACATACGATCGAGAATCAGAAATATATTTTAATGCCACAAACAACAAGAATGTATGCTTAAAGCTATTCCGTACTTAAAGTTACTTTCAAAAAGTTTCGAAGAACACTAAACACTGTTACGGTCGATGGCACCATTTCACTGGCGTTAACGCGTCACATCCTGTCCTTCTGAAACACGATATGATCGCACACGCGTATGGAAATTTCACGCCACGCAAACCGTATTTTCATCACTGATTTTCATACACCAACAATGGCAGTTAATACACTGAAAATTAATACACGGAAACCTATCGATTGTATTTAATAAATAAAGAATGAACGGTTATGTCTTGAACAGTTAAACTATAAACTTTATATTACCGGGAGATTGGAGACGTATGAATTCAACACACGATCGAGAATCAGAAATATATTTTAATGCCACAAACAACAAGAATGTATGCTTAAAGCTATTCCGTTCTAAAGCAGGGTTAGTTTTAAGGTTCGTGTTTAGTGTTTTAAGGTCTGGTGGCAACGACCGTTTACGAAACGGAAAATTGCATCGACGATATGCTGGAAATTGGGCTTTATCTAACTTTTTTCTTCTTGGGTTGGGTAAAATTCTTCACCCATAAATGGTTGGAAGGTTAAATTTATGAACTTAATTTTTTGGGTAAAATTTTTTCAGCAACAAATCTATTTCTCTTCGGCCCCCACCCCGACCATAAATAATGAGCGGTCCCTGACCGACGATACATCCCGGACAGGAATCGATACATCTTAATCCCCAATTATTCAGGGCCCGATTAATCAGGGCCGGATACGGAGCGTCTGCACGCAGGCTAGAATCGAACCTGTATAGCCTTCTGATTGCCAGGAGTATAGCAAACTAGCAATCACCGTCAATCAGAAGGATACAGATTCGATTCCTGATTTGAGCTTGACGATCGTTCATGTATCGTCTGACTAATCGTCTACTCCAAGCTCTCACATTCGCTACAACAGCTGTATATATAAAACTCATTGATTATAGTTACGCTTGTATAAATAATGTGTTTGAAAATAGTTTGTGTAATCAAAGATCTATATTGTTGTGACAAAAATTAATAGCATTGTGTGAGAGTTTCTAATTGATCACGATTTTCTCCAAATGTTTACAATGCCTTTTTAACCATCGTAGTTTTTGCACTTTACCATTGAGTTATTTTTCTAGGCAAGAGTTAAACGCCATAAGAAATGATAATCAAATCAAATCAAATCAAATTTATTTCAGTAGGGTATCCTGCGTCAGTGATGACTCACTGCTATCAAGAGGGCCATACAAATAACTAAATACATACTATAATTTACATAAAAAACAATTAAAAATGTCACAATTGAGATGAGAATAAATTATGGATCATATAAATAAGTTTAAAAGCTTAGATTTAAAGTGCCACTACGATGAAAATTCACCCCGTCTTTTAGATTTTCGTTAGCATAGAATAGTCTTTCAGGGTCGAGGTCACTATTATTTAGGCCACCATTACTAAAAACGTGTTCCAAGTGAGCCCGCAATTTCAAAAGGTAATATTGTTTGTGACGTCAGATTCTCAATGCTACGCCTGAATTTCGGTCGAGATTATTTGTTTTCTTGTTTTTTTTCGAGAAATAGATGACATGTTCAGCCTTTCAAACGAAGAATTTGAAAAAACGACCTTGATTTACTTGAAGAATTAGCCACGTGGAGTCTTCGCGTTGAGAATCTGACGTCACTTCGTTACGCTGGTCAAGAACATGAACGATTAATGGCGGACATAACAACTCCAGATTCCGAGTAAGAAAAATAATACTTGCCATCGTCGAATCGCAAAACGGTTTCGACCGAGTAATATTTAGAAGCTCTGCTTTATAAATATGTAAAAATATCGATAGGTAAAAATTCTAATTTTGTTTTAGGAACTAATAGTTTCATCTTACTATTTCTAACTAAGTACTTTAAAAAGTACTAGATTGATGTAATTTAAAATAATTATTAAAATAATTTGAAGCCATATTAAAAATACATTTAAATGTAAAAATAGCTAAGTGCATTGTTCTTCTGTGTTTTAAAGGAATAAGTTTGGTGTCAACCGTTAGTACACCGTTACAGATTATCTTTTTCGCTTTTGTTTGTATTCTTTCCAGTCTGTCACAGTCGGTTTGGCTGAGGCAGTCCCAAACGATATCACAATAGTCCAATATTGGGAGAATAGTAGCCTTGTAAATAGTAAGTGCAACGTGGGTTGTAATAAATGGTCTAATACGGCGAAGGGCGTCTTTTGTCTTTTGGACACTCGGGAACAGACATGATGTAAATGATCCTTAAAATTGAAGCTACTATCGAGGTAAACACTGAGGTACTTATAAACCACAGAGGACTTTATGTCATCTCCATAAATTTGAACTTTTAAAGGATCAAATAAGGTATATACATATATATATTCTATAGTATAACATCGCCATACCATTACCTTCACATTTCCCGTTCTGTTGTCTATATCCCTTTCCACAGCTACACAAATATCCACCAAGAGTATTTGTACAGACTTGTTGGTTGCATTTTCCAGCTTGACATTCATTGATATCTAATTACAATCGTATAAGTAATATCGCTGGTTAAACACTACTTGGTAACTATCATGAAAGTAACGTTAGAAGCTTTATCTCATCAGGCAGCTTGTTTTCCGTTATCGAGAACCGCATGGTTTCTCGATTGCAAAAGTTTAAAAAGTATGCATACATGCATTTATCTTGGAGTGAAGATTTTATACAAGAAATTTTTATCAACCTCGGTAGAAAAGAAATAACTTCAATTCTTACAAAATAGTCGGTATCTCTTGGTAAATATTTATTGGAAATGATTTTCAAAAGGAATAAATGAGGTTGTATATCCCATGGAAGCATGTTGTATTTTTTATGCTGAAGCTTAATAAACAATAAACAATAAACAAATTCTGGCAGTTACTAATGACTTTGCCACCAGCCTCAAGTAGAATACTTCTTGCCATGCAAATAAATATTTCGCAACTATTGTGCGTCACAAATAACCCCTCACCTTCACATTGAGGAACTGTCCCCTGCCATTGTCCTTTCCTGCATAATAATGAGCTACTGCCGACAAGTTTAAATCCAGCATCACAAGTGAAACTAACATATCGACCAGGACTAAACGTCGTTCCTGAAACTCGACCGTGTGCAAATGGTCGAGGATCTACACAGTGTAATTCTGCGAAAATAAAGAAATTCAGCCAGTTAATTAAATTACAGGGGTCGAAATTTAGATTTTTTTCCCACTGTTCCAATGGAACAGTGGACTTTGAAAATCCACTGTTCCTGTTCAAGTTTCACTGTTCCTGGATTTCCATTCATAAATTCTTCACTCATAAATTTAAAAAGATGTGATAAAGCAAAGACAATAGAATATTAAAATTATTTATTAATTTTGAAATTTAAATTTTCATAACATAAACAATTAGAAAAGCTCCACTAAATAGCTCCACAGCATATATATTAATATTATGATATCTGAGTGAGTCAGAGTGTATCACTCAGTTCAGCATCTGAGTCATGTGATGCAGCTGCACTATCTGAATCATTGGATGGAGCAGTGGATGATTGATTTGCATTCAACTCAGATCTTCGCTTGTACGGTTTGTGCCATGGACGTCAGACCACCAGTTTGCCAAAGTGAAAGTGAATTGCAGGATCAGGATCATATTCCCCAACTGCAGAGAAATCTAATTGAATTATTAGCAGATCAGTTAAGGCAGCTGTGTCTTTCAGCTTACTCCTCCAATCAGTCTCGAGGTTGCTAAGGAACCAAATTATCTAACAATTTTGTGACGTGGGCTCAGATAAGGGCAGCAGTTCCAAACGATACCATTAGCACTTGTGGTTCTCGCTCATCGTTCTCGATATTTTGAACTATACCCATTCGCTCTGTTTACTTCTCAACCAAAACAAAATCCACTGTTCCAACGGAACAGTGAATTGCAAGAATTTACGAATATTTACTGTCGCTATGAAGCGAAACATTTTTATTCGATATTTTTAAATGGAAAATATTTAAAACTAAGATTCTGTATTAAGATATTGTTTAAAAAAAATAATCCATTGGAAAATCCCTTTTCCATTTACTCTTTCTACCATGATTTATGCGACAAATTATAAGGGGTCTGAGACGAGTATAGTGACGTACGCTATTGTTTACAGGCTGCAAAGGTATTAACGTCACAGGCCTATTATGCACATATTTTCGGTCGCGCGGAATTTGTCGCATAAACTTCATCATGTTTGATTGAGGTTTTGCGATGTAAAAGGAGTAGAAACACCACATTGTACGATTACAATTGTGAACAATTACATCGTTGAGATAGTATTTTGTGTTTAAAAGTAAAAACATTCAAATATCATTTGCGTACCTGTTTCACAATGATCACCTGTGTAACCTTGTTTACATTTACATTGGTAACCATGAATACGGTTTATACATATTCCAGCATTCTGGCATTTGTTTGGTGTACAAATCGAACTTACTAGCAAGAGAAAAACAGAAATACTGATCATTTGCACAGAAATAACCACTATATGACAGGTCAAACATTTTAGTTGTAAAACAAATCTTGTGTGAATGACTTTATGCTGTATATAAAGAACACTACCATATAATGTATATATCTTTTTTGAGAATTTAACTTATTTTCCATCAAATTATTCTCATTAGTAGTGTAATGAGTTCTGGCTATATTTCAAAAAAGCAATAACCATATACGTACCTGAACAAGAACAAACGAGGCGAACCTTGAAGTTTGGACAACTACTCTTTCCTTGCTCACTATTTTGACAACGTATTCCTTGAGCTGTGCATTTTGTATTTTTGCTTACTTCGACATTTTTTAGCGAGAGACCAGTTACAGTTTGACAGTCATAATGACCAGTTGGATTTGAGCAAACACCAGACATATATTCAAAGTCACCTGAACCAGACTGGGGACTATCGCGGTTTATCCAGTTACTCCAGCATTGGTTTTCTACAAATGAAGAATACTGTTTTAAAGTTCCTTACAATTGTACACTTCTTTTTCTTCTTTTTTCTTGCCTTAGTCCTTCCAGGGCTCGACAGCCAAAATCATCCTCTACAAACATATTACATATTACAAACATAAACTGTCTCTCGTATCTTCCAGTCTTATTCCCTTTTCTTCCCCTGTCCTCTTTCACCACATCCTTTCATCACATTTGATCTTAATTCCTCTCTCTCCTCTTATCTCGCTTCAAATATCCATGCTCTCTTAACAGCTTGTTCTTCTCACCTTCTCTCTACATGTGCCCGATATCTATCACAACTTCTTCTCGCATTTACCCTTTCACTTAAAATTGTAATATATCATTTAAAAGTGTATTTTTTTGTTATTTCATCTTCGCTTAATCCTAATTTAAAATCCAACTGATAACTCATGGCAATGAGAACAATACTAGTTAGTAATTTCACGTTACATAGCTGAGAGAAAATTATATTTTGTGATTCTTTATAACAATACATAGGAAAAAGAGGAATTGCTTTTCTATAAGAAGCAGTAATAAATAATCTATTTGAAGTTTTATTTTTTCTTAACATTCAGTTAGTTTTGTTTGTTTGTTTCTTGTTAATTTATTTCCTTTCAACTTAAAAAACAACCACCCATAATACTAAAATAGATAAATTATTAGTAAACAAAAATTTGTTTTAAGCAGGGACCGCGGAGGGGGAGGGGCTGGGGGCCAGTTAAAAAAATATTAAAAATATAGAGATATTTAAATTAAAAAGTTATATAATCTGACTTTCATACTTCGTGACAGCTAGACTTTAGGCTTAGTTATCTGTAACAGTCATCTACAGCCGATATGTGCACGCAGTGTTTATAAAAGAATTGTTAAGTTAGAATCTGTTTAGAAAAACCGATTCTTGTATTTAGCTTTTGAATTGTTTACGTTGGGCTGTCGATATACGCCATTGAACCATGCCGTAGAATCGCACTTGTTGTGCAACATTTGAAGTTATAGTTATTAAATTCAAAGGTTTGGTTAATATTAAATATTAACATAAAATATGGTTTTTCATTGTTTATGATTGTTAAAACGTCCTTCAAAATGCCTGGGAAAGGCGTTTCGGAGACTTAGAATTCAAATATTTTCCGGTAAAATTCAGAAATAGTAGTTTCTCCTTTTAGCCTCCCTCCACCCACACACACACATATTTTAAAACTCTGTGGGACCTGTTAACTCATTGTAAAATAAATGTGAATATCAAATAAACAAAGCACAATAACACTTTACCTTTACATGCTTTTGATGGTTGAATTTTTTCTGCCCCACCATCAAAACCATTCAAAAAGTCACCCCAAGCAACTACATTCCCATACTTTTCAAAGGTGCAGTGACTTGCAAATTTCTGGATGTCACTACTGCTTAAAACACTATTCCACATGTTAACTTGACTAATGTGACCATAAAATGCTTCAGATGCTGTAAAGTTTCCACCAACGATGTCTTGTTCCTGGCCAAGAACCAATAAGCCACCACCAGGAATTACCTGTAAAACATTTCTAAAAGTTTCGCATCAAATGTTTACATGATAGTATAGTCGGTAATTCTTGTTACAGAAGAACTAAGTGCAACTACTATATGTCATAGACATTGATACCATATAGTGTCACTTGCTGGTTTAGGCCGGGGAAGAACAGACGAATTTATAATTACCATTAACTTCGTCTGCAATGCGACGTAAATTCGTCGCCAAGTTAAACATCGAATTTCATTAGAATTTAATCGATGTTCGAATCTTATTGGTTGAAATAACATTATCATAATTCATGCATTAAATTGCGTCTTCATGTTAAATGCAAAAAAAATCGGAGACGCATTCCGTCACATTATTCGTATGAGTCGGATGGATTTCGTCTGAATTATATTATTTTGTTATATGTCGTTAGCGCCAGCCTTAGACTGAAATGCAATAAAGATTTTACTCACTTTGAAAATTAATCGACATAATCAACCTACACTACTGTGTCGACCGAAAATTGTTGACTCGAGCGGGATTTGAACCCGCACCTTCGCCGGGCGCTACAAAACACGGGCGAGGAAACGGGAATAGCACCCCTAATCGATGTGTGATGCGCGTAGCCCCCAAGCAATGCATGCGCATTCCACCGCTTATTGTTCTTCGCTTGATCACTTTTTTGCTTGAAATCAACGTTTTGGTCATCGAAAAGCCTTGATATATATACTACAGAATGAATATATTAAAACATTTCACTGTTATATACTCGCTCATGCAGAATTTCAGAACTTCTCTTATGGGATTATTTCAATCAAACTACCAGCGAAAAAATAAGCAAATCCATAAATTATAAAGGCAACTAACTAATTAAAAGTGGTTTAGTTATTATTATGCCATCCTGCATGATTTAGATTTTCTTGAACATTTACAGTACAGTACTTCCCGATTTAGGGATATAACAGCACCTTGGTGTGGTCAAAAACCGAATCAAGCTGGAGCTAAGACATGCAATTTTTATATAGTAGTGGTAGGCCTGTCAATATTTCGATATTTTTTGGAGTCGGTTAATATGCTTATATACTATAGTTTAGGATTTTTTTTTATCCACTTGGTTCATTTAACATTATATGATTATGATTATGCTGGTATTAAAATTATGTTCGCTGAAATTCAGATGTTATGTTTGATATTTTTCGCGAAGATCAAAGCACTCAGCAGTGTAAACGCTTTGTCAAAATAGGGTTGGAAAAACCCGAAATATAAAAAAAGACGTTGAAAGCCGGTCTCCTCAAACAATACGTTGGATAGCCTAGTAAATTACCAAGAAATTTATGAATTCAAATTAACTTTTGGTCACATAGTGCAAGCGAAAACAGGATTTTAACACAAACGCGCTCCAAAAAGATCTGAAATTTTGACGTAAATATTTAAACATCACATCAATATTATTGAGAATTAAACTCTGTCTGTAGATTTTTCTGAAGAAATTAACGGGGGAAATTATGTTTTTGAGAATTTCTAATTGTGAAATTATAAGTTTAATTTATTAAGAATGATTATTTACCTCTTGTGTCACGATATTTTCCAATAAAGACAATAAACAATGTGTAATTTTCGGATTGGTTTTCTGCAGTGCGCTCGTGCCATTTCCCTTGTGCATCACATATGGATCAGCACGATTTCAGCTCGTTTCCCCGCCCGTCTTTTTTATAGCGCCCTGCACCTTCGGGTTTTATTCATTTAAGTGCACGAAATATTTTCGCGACAACTTATGATCATCTGTAAAGATGTGCAGTGCTTTGATTCTATTTCAGAATCATCCTGTCAATTAATTTTCATGTTACCCTGATGATGATTACTCACTTTATTTCTTTGAATGATCCCTTGTGAAACTGCACTCCCATCTTTGTAAAGGATCAACTGTCCCGTAGAACTTTGCCAGCTTACAGCGATGTGGTGCCATTTTCCATCATCAGCATCGACATCTGTTCGATATCGTTCGTTGTTGATAAAAATATCGAATCCAGTGTAGTCATGTATCACCAATGCGTTGTCGTAGAGTTTGCCTACACAAAGTACCGTTAAAGTATCATTCGATACAACCATTAAAATATCATTCGATACAACGATCGTGTTCTTGTTACGCAACAAGTTATTTCTACTAGCGCGAGGAAGCAATGTTATCTGTCCAAAAATTATTTAATTGACAAATTATCTTTCATGGGTACGGTAAACGTTTCAGCCTGTTTAGTCGGGCTCATATGTAAACAGCCTCGATACTGTTGCATCATTACTGTGCTAGAATGTTATGTACTTATAGTCTAGATGTACCGGTACATTGTATATAGTCGTAGTATAACAAAATGAAATATTTCTATAAAGTTTGAATTGTTTTACAATTACATTTATATCTATACCATTATTTTATGCACACCAACCTTTTAGTCTTTTGGTTCATACAGAATGATAATTTAATAATTAACCATAATAGATAATTTAATAATTAACTTAATAAATTATAATTTAAGATTGATTATAATTTAAGATTAAAGATAATTTAATAAGTAACCACTTTTAGTCTTTTGGTTCATACAGAATGATAATTTAATAATTAATCATTTAATATTTGAGTTTTTATATATTATTTTCCAAGCCTTTGAAAATGGGATATATTAATTCCATGGCATTTGGAAAATAAATTGGACATTGTTTAAGAAAATTAGGTAAATTTTCGATCATTATGGCCAACATTTAATGAATAAATGTCAGTTTGCCTTTGGGAGTCAAGATTAATGAATCAGTTTGCCTTTGGGAGTCATGATTAATGGCTATCGTTATACTCAATTTGGTTTTGTTGTTGTTATGCTCTGTATGTCATAAACTTACTGAAATTCAAAAATTCCATAGATCTATTTCGTAATGGCTGCCATTTTAAATATTCTTTTATGCGCATTTAAATTAGCCTTTATAACCTCGTTGAATTGCTGACACACAAACGAGGCGCTAAAGGCTAATTTAGATGCACATAAAGTAATATTTAAATTGGTCGCGTTAATGAAAGAGATCTACTGCAGTCAGATAAGATTTAATACCATAAAACACTGAAAATACTGAAGGGTCCCGAGGGGTTGTTGCGTACACGTATTTCTAGTTAGAATGTATTTTATTTTTTTGAAGACTGGTATCCCTAAAACAAAATAGATAAAAACCTGCGGATTCCACGGCATATGACAAGGGTGTCCCAGGGTCTGTGTTGTCAGGATCTGCTGCCTTCATCCACAATGCAATGGTGAATGCTAAGATATCATTTTTAAGTTTAAGAGTTGAAGAACCAACGCCAACGTTTTCTCCAAAACGAAGATCATAATCAGTTGGCTGTTCTAAAGTAAAAATTACAAAAAAGTTTCCACCAGTTAAAATTCTTAGTTGCACGTTATATCAACACTTGTAAAATTAATAATTCATGCAGAAAATTCAAACGAAATTAATATTTAATCAGCATCTTTAAGTAGTAGTTAAAACATGAGCAGCCGATGTTTATGGGCAGTTACAATGGCGAGCCGCTGGCGAGCCATTGTAACTGCCCATAAACATCGGCCGAGAATGTAATTAAATTTAACTTGTAATTAAATGAATAGAATATATAATATATACTTTGTTTGGAAGTTGTAGAAACGGTCCAAACAAATTATTTTAACTCCAAAAAAGCACAATTTGAGCAAGTTAACAAGATAATGTTAACATTGATGATGTTTTACTAATCAATGTTTTATCCTATGGTTAAAGATACTGATTAAATATTAATTTATTTTGAATTTTCTTCATGAATTATTAATGAATTTTACAACACAGGATAAAACATAATGATTAATAAAACATCAATGTTTTATCAAAGTTAACTTGCTCAAATTGAGCTTTTTCGGAGTAAAATAATTTGTTTGTACAACTTCCAAATAAAGTATGCATCATATATTCTATTTATTTTACAAGTTCGTTAAAATATTCGCGGCCGATGTTTTAACTACAACTTAAACTGCCAATGAAGCAATTTTCCCCGAGTCTTTCAATGTCGTTAAATATGCACATAGAACATATATAGTAAAGATAAAATCATTCAAAACGTTGTAATCACTGATATCAGCTACTGAAAGTGGTCACTCTACATGTTGAAAGGATTTATGGTGAAGGGAAATTTCGAGTGTTGGAAAACATACATTTTAAGACCAAACCGGGACTGCAGTTGCGAAAAATGCAACTTCAAGGCCTTCCGGCTGGAATTGAACCCGCGACCCTGCGATGCTAGTGCAGTGCTCTGACCACTGAGCTACGGAAGCCGTTGCCGAGAGCCTAGTCACGAGTTCTGTATATATGGTGGTGGTAATGCCGCCTACTACCAAAATACCTTGACGTCACACCGCACGAAAAAATGGTTTACTCCAATTTACCAATTGAGTGAACGTACATAACTACGTCTAGCGATGAGATCGTATATATAACAAGGTGCTAAACCATTTAGCGCTTTGTAAGTTAGTGGTAGTACTTTAAAGGTAATACAGGTAGCCAATGCAACCTCATTAAAACAGGAGTTATGTGATCATATTTACGTGTGTATGTGACAACACGAGCTGCAGTGTTTAATACAAGTTGAAGCCTATTTATCTGATATTTGGGGAGTCCGTTTAGAAGAGCATTACAATAATCCAACTTTGATGATACGAAAGCATGTATTAATGTCTCAGTTGAGCTTTCGTCTAGGTACTTCCTAATCTTGCCAATGTTCCTTAAATGGAATTGGGAATGAATTATTTTCGCGACAACTCAACGCTTACGGATCATATGTAAGGCGGATGTGTAGTGTTTCAATTATATTGAAGGTTCATCGATATGATTAACCTACACTACTTAGTCGACAGAAAATTGTTGACTCGATCGGGATTTGAACTCGCACCTTCGGGATTCTGGTCCGCTGCTCTACCAGTTAAGCTACTGCGCCAACTGTGTCAACTGCGCCAACTGCGCCAACTGCGCCAACTGCACGAACTGTGTCAACTGCGCCAACTGCGCCAACTGCGTCAACTGGGAACAGTGTGTTAATTTAACGCTTTAAAACTTAACGCTTATGATCGTCTGTAGCAGCAAGACTGTATTATTGTTATATATAACTACAAAAAAACATATCTCACCGACTTCGCAATTTTTCCCGCCAAAGTTTCTTTCGCATTCACATTCATATCCATTGTTTCCGTCAACACATTTCCCATTATTTTTACAAGGTCCTGATGTACAGTCATTGACGTTAACCTCACATCTTTTTCCACGAAATCCTGTTTGACAGTTACAGCGAAAATCTTTGCCTAAACTGACACATATTCCGTCGTAAAGACAAGGATCACTTGCACAGCCATCTTCATTAATATGACAACGAACACCTTTGTAACCTGCATTACAATCACATTTATATCCTGGATGAAGATCAGAGCATTTTCCTCCATTTTCACAAGGGTGGGAAGCACATTCCTACAGCAGGATTGATAAAATGTTTTTGATCCATCCATCAAATGAATAATCACGTTAGAAAAATAAATACTATGATATATAATATATCTTTCTCTCGTACTCTTAAGGCCTGGTCAAACGACGATGAGAGTTGATGAGAGTTGATGAGAGTTGAAAATCACGCTTGCGTTTGACCGCCAACTCTCATCAACTCTCATGCACTCTCGTCAACTCTCATCCACTTTGAGCTGCTTCAAATTTTGATGATAGTCGATGAGAGTTTTAGTTCGTTTGACCGGTGCACGAGAGTCGATGAGAGTTATAAACGGCTATAGCGGCTTGCACTTTGCAGTGGCAGGCTCAACAAAATGGCTGATGTTTCTTAGCGTTTAAAATTTGAGCCTATAGACCCTAAGGTTGTGCTTCGCGCGGTTTTTAAACTCTCATCAACTCTCATGCAACTCTCGTGCTCGTTTGACCGAGCAATAGACCTCTTTCATAATGGCGGCCAGTCTAAATATTATTTTATATGCATGAAAATTAGCCTTTCTAGCCTCGTTACAAAGCGAAGATTCTTTGGAATTACAGACACACAAACGATGTCAGAAAGGCTAATTTAAATAAATATAAAATAATGTTTAATTTGGGTGCCATTATGGTCTATGAGAGTTTAGGAAAAACTCATGCCAACTCTCGCCTGCCAACTCTCATCGACTCTCGTTTGACCAAGGCTTTAGATTAAACCTTAAACCTTCGCTGTAAGAACAATAATAGATTGGAATAGTATTGATATAAACATGCTTTAAAGTGCCCCTAACCTCAAAAAATTTTATTGTCTTATTTGGAAGAACTTTTAAAATGATAAAGTAACTTCTTTTGAAGATTTTCACTTCTTCGCTTTCTTTTTGAGATATATCAGTTTGTTTGATATGGAAATATCTGGAATTTCGTCACACATGCATAATGAGTTATCAGAGAATGTTATATATCTTTGCGTTCATCAAATAAAAACACTAAAGTGTGAATAACACGTGTGTGCGTTTCTTCCACAGCACCAAACTTCTTGATTTTAAAGGATTTCGTTCGAGAATGAAAGAGATATACACATTTCTCCAATAAGTCATTATGCATGTTGACGAAATTCCAGACATTTGCATATCAAACAAATTGATATATCTCAAAAAGAAAGCGAAGAAACGAAAATCTTCAAAAGAAGTTACTTTATTATTTTGAAAGTTCTTCCAAACAAGACAATAAAACATTTTGAGGTTAGGGGCACTTTAAGCGAAATATATATAACAAATTTTTGAACAATCAGAAAGTCGCTACACGACTAGAAATCTGATATATTGTACATATTTATATCTATACTTTTATCTAATTTGTAGTACCTAATTAGTACATCTACTTTTACCTTATTAGTATCTACTTATACCTTATTAGTATAGTATGTTATTAGACTGTTAATTATAGATTTAGATTGTAATAACTAAATTATTAGATAGTTTTATGTATTTTATAGTATTATTTGTGTATGATCTTATTATTACCAAAGGGCCATGAAGTTATCAATAATTAATACTGTCAAATGTTACCCTCTTTAAATAAAGCTTATTCATTTATTAATTCATTACTTTTTGTACTATTATAAAACGTTTTACTATTAATATATCAAATCACTTAATATACCTGCTAGCTGAATTTCCGGGAATTATATTTCACTGTTTCACTGAGGGCCAGTCATAAAGTATTTACATCCAACATTCAGTGTTACCCTTATTTCTAACATAAGTATGTGCAAACTAGATGACTCAAGGCTTCGCGTTTTATTCTTTCATTTTTTATTGCCAATTTCCTTTAAATTATGATCAATTATCAAATAATTCTTTATTCATTTCTGTGGACTATAGTGAATAATATTACTCTATTACTTTATCATGATCAAAAATGATAAACTTACATTGATTTGAGATTCACAGAACACTCCAGTATAACCAGCATTGCAATTACAAATAAAACGATCAGGTTCTTCTAGACATGCTCCGTTAACACACGGGTTACGTGAGCAAAATGAGCCAACTTTATGATCACAATATTTCCCAGATTGACCAGGAGGACATATGCATACAAAGCTGTTTACCTTTATATGGAAGAAAAATTAACAAACAGTATGAGGTGATTATTTATAACTGAGCTTGAAGATTATTTATAACTGAGCTTGAAAATTATTTATAACTGAGCTTGAAGATTATGTATAACTGAGCTTGAAGATTATTTATAACTGAGCTTGAAGATTAATTATAACTGAGCTTAAAGATTATTTATAACTGAGCTTGAAGATTATTTATAACTGAGCTTGAAAAATTTTATAACTGAGCCTGAAGATTATTTATAACTGAGCTTGAAGATTATTTATAACTGAGCTTGAAGATTATTTATAACTGAGCTTGAAGATTATTTATAACTGAGCTTAAAGATTATTTATAACTGAGCTTGAAGATTATTTATAACTGAGCTTGAAGATTATTTATAACTGAGCTTAAAGATTATTTATAACTGAGCTTAAAGATTATTTATAACTGAGCTTGAAGATTATTTATAACTGAGCTTGAAGATTATTTATAACTGAGCTTGAAGATTATTTATAACTGAGCTTGAAGATTATTTATAACTGAGCTTGAAAATTATTTATAACTGAGCTTGAAGATTATTTATAACTGAGCTTGAAGATTATTTATAACTGAGCTTGAAGATTATTTATAACTGAGCTTGAAGATTATTTATAACTGAGCTTGAAAATTATTTATAACTGAGCTTAAAGATTATTTATAACTGAGCTTAAAGATTATTTATAACTGAGCTTGAAGATTATTTATAACTGAGCTTGAAAATTATTTATAACTGAGCTTGAAGATTATTTATAACTGAGCTTGAAGATTATTTATAACTGAGCTTGAAAATTATTTATAACTGAGCTTGAAGATTATTTATAACTGAGCTTAAAGATTATTTATAACTGAGCTTGAAGATTATTTATAACTGAGCTTGAAGATTATTTATAACTGAGCTTGAAGATTATTTATAACTGAGCTTGAAGATTATTTATAACTGAGCTTGAAGATTATTTATAACTGAGCTTGGTTATTCAAACTCGAGATGTACAGTCTGTATTAAAAAAATGGAACCCTTAGAAAATTAATTAGTATTCTTTTAAAACAAGCTATTGTAGTAGTTTGAAAGACCTAGACACCTCTGAGCCATAGGAAGAGAAAAAGCTTTTAAATTCTTTCACCATGCATACACTTAAAGTTATCTTAATTTCCATTCCCCATGTTTAGAGCTTTCAAACTACTACATTAGGTTGTTTGAAAAGAGTATTAATTCATTTTCTAACTGGGGTTCCGTTTTTTTATACACACTGAAACTGAGCATTAAAACTTTTGCATAGACAGTTTTGGTGGAAAATGATTGCTTTAGAACGTAATTAGAAGAACTACACATTGACGTTTTATAATTCTGATTATTTAGATAGTGAATTATTGACTGTGGTCGACTTTTTCACGGAAAGTGCCGCGACAAAAGAGAACGAAAATAAAAGCAACAAAATGTAGGCTTGACGTTGAGTTTCCAACGACAGTCGTACAATAAATGTGTCATTCGATGATTTGGCAAATAATAGAATCAGACATCTTCCTCACGCCCTTTCAGGGTTGGGAAAACACATTGGAAACTTGTAAAACACTTGCATGCCCATATGGCTGCCACAAAACCATCGAAGAAATAAAAATACATGACCATGCGAAGAAACGCAGAATTTTATCTTTGAGTGTTGATAATATTTCTCATGAGTGAGCGAAGAAAACGAGTGAGAAATATTATCATCGTGAGAAGATAAAATTCTTATCTCCAAGCGAGGCCATGTAATGTTTTGTTTATTTATTGGAGTTGAAGCAATATAGCCATGACGATAACTTCACTGTTCATAAAAAGATAAATTTTTTATTTTTTATTAATCGTGAGTGGGCGGAATCCTAGGCATTCCTGCAATTTGATTGGCTGGCTAAGCGGGCGGCTTTTTGTGATATCTGAGTACGGTCACAGAATCCTAAATGCTAATAAAATGTCATTGTGATTTTGCTTTATTTTTAACTGGAAAATGGAAAACTAACACATAAACTAAATACATACAAAAACTAAAGTATTTTGGTTTGTTTTTCTTTCCTTATCCAAATAATGCAGTTTTACTGAACTCAAGTCTTTCACCTTGTACAATAAAAAATAAAATATGTTATTTACCGTTTTGGGAGGTCCGTATAGAAAGATATTTGCCCTCGGTCTCATAAACGACCCTCGGCATACGGCCTCGGCAGAGACCTCGCGCAAATATTTTCTATACGGACCTCCCATCTGGTAAATAACATATATTTATCTCTTACTTACCTCGATAGCTATTTAATAAGATATATGTATTATAGTGGAGGAATGTAGTGAGTTTAAGGGGGCACAAAGACTCACAAAGACAGTACGTACGTTTCTATTAAAGTATCCTGAAAACATTACACCAGATACATCTCTGTTCTCACACACGTTTCTCTAACCCTATAGTACCTTAAAGGACATTGGCAACAAATGTTTGTCTAATACGAAAGAACTCGTAAAATTATAGAGTAACACCTTTTACAACTTTTCCGTATTTTACTTCGTTTTTGAAATATTTCAGTTTGCTTGATATGTAAATGAGATGGTCTCTGACGTCATGTGCTGGTAGAGAATTTTCACACATTAGAATATTAGTTCAATTTTCAGGTTTGTTCCACAAATTTACTTGAAAATGTGTGTATAATAACTCCTCATGATAGTGAACGTTGTAAACTTAGCAATCACTGAGATATAAGACATGTTTTAATGAGTGAAAATTCTCTACCTAGCACATGACGTCAGAGACCATCTCATTTACATATCAAAAACGAAGTAAAATGCGAAAAAGTTGTAAAAGGTGTTACTCTATCATTTTACGAGTTCTTTCATATTAGACAAACTTATTTTTTGGTGCCAATGTCCTTTAACACTCATGTACCTTGTCCAGACAGCTTGCACCTTTATAACATGGACTGGATTCACATTCATTGATTTCTGTCTCACAATTTTTCCCTTGATATCCTGGCTTGCAAACACATGAGTAAATATTTCTTGTATCTTTGCATGTTCCTCCGTTATCGCAAGGACTCAAGTTACATGGGTTCAAAACTAAATAAACATCATTAATAATAATAATAATAATAAGTAGATAATAATAATAATAATAATAATAATAATAATAATAATAATAATAATAATAATAATAATAATAATAATAATAATAATAATAATCATCATCATCCTCCCCTAGACTACTACCTAGCTTCATGTGGTGGGGAGGCTTGAGTACCTCAATGAACCTGAGAGCTATACTGGCGGGAGCTTAAGCTCCTGGTAGGGTCACCATTGCCAGGCAGGTCAAAGGATAGAGGTCAGACTAAACGTAGTTCACTTCTAATGGGGAGAAAGTCCTCGTTAGCCTTGGAACAAAAAGGGTAGGAGGAACCCTATAGCCTTGGTCGGCAATCTACCTAGGAGATGGGAACTCCAAAAAAAACCTGCTTTCTGGTGATGCTAAACCTTCTCAATTTTGATGAAAATGGAAACAAATAATACTAGAGAAAACAGCGTAAATGGAACTGGAACTTCAAGTGAAAGTGCCTCGCCCGGCAGGGAAGTGGGGGGACAGCAGCCCACTCCAGGTCGTCATCAAGCTACTGCTAGATTAAAATGGAACAAGGAAGTGAACATGATTGTAATGAAGTGTTTCTTCAAGAGTGAACCATCAAAGAGGGGATACAGGAAAAGGATGATTGGAATTTGGAAAGAGATAGGACTATTCGTCAGCTCCGAGCAGAGGTTAGCCGATCAGGCTAGAGCGATCCGGACAAATGGCTGTCTGTCTGAGGTGGAGCTGGAGGAGATAAAGAGAGAGCTAAGTCACTATGTTCATCGTGGAGAGACATTGGACGATGAGGAAAACCTATCAGACCAGAGAGAAGAGGGGCACACAGAAAACGGGAATGATCATCCACATGAATATTCAGAGATAAATGTTGAGGACGTGGTAAACAGGATGGAAAGAGAATAAGGGTGTAATGCAGACCAGATTCAGTTGGCAAAAGAAGTCTTAAATAGTATGAAGAATGAGTCTGACCCTCCTCCAGACATGAGAAACATCGAAAGGCGCAGGTTGAAGGAAAAAGTTAATGAAGTGAACAAAATCCTCACTTTCATAGAAACCAAAGATATAACCCAAACTAATGAGTTGTTACTTGCGGTGGGACGAGTGGTTGCAAAGAGGCTTGGGGTTAAACAGTGTGAAAGGAGACCTAAGGTGGAACCATGGTGGAAAAGAAGGATTAACAACCAGATCGCGCAGCTAAGGAAAGATGTCAGCAGGTTGGAGAGGATGAGATCTGGTGAGCTACATAATATAGCTGTATGTGAGGGTATGGAACGAAGGTACCATTTGAGAATGAAAGGAGCGGCAGTTGAGGATATTGAAGATAAGAGCTGAAGCAGAGGATATTGGCAAAGACTAGTAAGATCAAGCGGTATCAAAGCAGGATAGAACAGTCTCGGCAAAATAGAATGTTTCAATCCAACCAAAAACGTCTTTTTGAAATATTGGAGAATGAAGAGATGGATAATTCTGTTATACCAGATACCGAAGAGAGCATGAGATTTTGGAGTAGTATGTGGGATAACAACGGGGAATCATAACACAGGTGCTGAATGGCTAAGAGATGTAGAGGACGAGCTTGAGGAAGTACAGAAACAGAATTATATTACGATAACAATAGCCCAAGTGACAAAACAACTAAAGAAAATGGCTAACTGGAAAGCTCCCGGACCAGATGGACTGCAAGGTTTCTGGCTTAAGAATCTTACGTCATCTAGAGAAAGAATCGCCGCTCAATTACATGACTGTCTTACTATCAACCAAACACCAGAATGGTTTACCAAAGGTCGAACAGTGCTTATGCTTAAAGATAAGGAGAAGGTGAATGTAGCAACAAATTTTAGACCTATAACTTGCCTGCCCCTAATGTGGAAACTGTTTACAGGGATAATGGGAGATGAACTCTACAAACACCTAGAGGAAGAGAATTTATTGCTAGACGAACAGAAGGGAAATCAAGGGGAACCAAAGATCAACTGTTAATTGACAAGATGGTTATCAGGAATTGCAAAAGGAGAAAAACTGGTCTTGGGATGGCTTGGGTGGATTACAAAAAGGCGTATGATATGATCCCGCACTCATGGATCGTCAAGTGTTTACGAATGTTTGGAGCTGCGGAAAATATGGTCCTGTTGTTGGAAAGAAGTATGAATCGATGGCAAGTGGAATTAACTGTAGGAGGGCACACCCTTGGGTCAATGAATGTAAGGAGGAGCATTTTCCAAGGAGATTGTCTGTCTCCACTGTTATTTGTGTTAGCTCTTATCCCTTTGTCGATGGTACTAAGGAAGGTTAAAGCTGGTTATGACTTGGCAAGTAGAAAGGGATTTTTAAATCATCTTTTATTTATGGCTGATTTGAAACTTTACGGAAAGAACGAGAATCAAGTAGATACCCTTATAAACACCGTTCGCGTTTTCATCAGTGACATTGCAATGGAGTTTGGAATTAGCAAATGTGCAGTCCTGATTATGAAAAGGGGAAAGGTGTCCAGTGTGAAGGGATTACGATGCCAGACACCCAAGTTATCAGGGGACTAGAAGAAGGAGATGGATATAAATATCTTGGAATTTTAGAGGCAGATGATTTAAAACATGGTGACGTGAAAAGGCAATATCCAAAGAGTACTTGAGAAGGATACGAAAGTTACTTAAGTCAAAATTAAATGGTGGAAACGTGATGAGTGCAATCAATTCAAGAGCAGTCTCAACAATACGTTATGGTGCAGGGATTATCAAGTGGATCAAAGAAGAACTCAGGAAGCTGGATAGGAAAACGAGAAAGCTGCTAACCATTAACAGAGCACTTCACCCGCAGGCCGATGTCGATAGGCTCTATGTGAGAAGATAAGAGGGTGGGCGAGGTTTGATAAGTGTAGAGGACTGTGTGAATATTGAAGTAGGCAGTTTATCCAAGTATGTCGTGGCGAGTAGTGAAAGTTTGCATCAAGCTGTAAATGATGAAAAGATCTTGGATGAAGGGGTGACAAAGCAAAGTATAACAGCAGAAAGATTGACTAGATACAGAAATAAGGCATTACATGGACAGTTTCTGAAGGGAACGGAAGATGTGAGAGACTCGGACTCATGGAAATGGTTGAAAAGAGGTACCATGAAGATAGAAACGGAAGGATTTCTGACTGCTGCGCAAGACCAGGCATTACGAACTAACAGTATCAAGCATCGGATCGATAAAGAGGATATGTGTCACCCATGTGTCGGTTATGTGGAGAAAGAGAAGAGACTATTAAGCGGAATGTAAGAAATTAGCGCAAAAAGAATATAAAATGTGGAGACATGACAAGGTCGGACAAGTCATCCATTGGAAGCTTTGCCAGAAGTTCAGCCTACCGTGTAAGGATAAGTGGTATGACCACGCTCCGGAAGCTGTAATGGAAAACGATCGGTTGAAGATACTATGGGACTTTAAGATCCAAACAGATCATCACCTTGAACACAATAGACCCGATATTGTAGTCTTGTGAAGTAAGAGAGAACATGTAGTGTAATAGATGTCGCTTGCCCCTTCGATCTACGAGTACTCGAAAAGGAACAGGAAAAATTGAAAAATATCAAGACCTTAAAAGGGAGATTAAGAAGATCTGGAACTGTAGAAGAGTAACGATATAGAAACATTAAATAACGTTAATATGTTCTTAAAAAAGGATTTGGAGAAAGGTACAGTAAATATTATATTGTACAGGGGCGGATTTAGCGTAAGTCAAATCAGTCACGCGACTGACGTAAAAATTTGCGAGCGTGAAAAAATCCGACCCTACCTTCAGGCGCAGTAAAGATTTCGCAATCTGTATCCAAACAGCGTATTTTGTTAGTCGGAAGTGGGTCAACCGGAAATGAGCGGCCGGACTGCTCCATCTCGTTCCCAGAGCCCGCGTTAACGCGGTTGACTGATTTGCCCTCCATTTTGACTGATCTGCAGAGCAATTTGATTGGACGCAACTCAGTGTTACGTCATTTTGACTGATCTGACGTCATTTTGACTGATCTGACTGAAATGTCTCTGGAATATAAGCCATCTGATTGGCTCCTGCGTTGATATTAATTATTCTGACTGATCTGCTGAGGATTTAATTTATTCTACGAAGCTCACTTTGGACACTAGCTGTTGTATCGGTCATGAGTTTTCTAAGCGTTTTCGAACGCGTAGCATCTGATCTTCAGAGCAGCGATGTCATTTAGATTAAGCAGTCGTCAACTGGTTTCTTTGGAGGAGCATTTGAATGACTGAATTCGAAGTACTTCGAGCTTCTTGAGCAGAAATTTAGGCGTCGAGATGTTCATATTCCACAGCATGCAAGTGTAAAGAAACTAGGGAAGTCTTGTGTTGCTGTAAGGTAAGTCCTCTCTCCTCTGCAGAGGCTTCCAAGTCTACAAACTCTTCTTTAATAGCTGTCAAAACTTAGCCTATGTTATCAGTAGCGTCTTGCTGTCTGGTATAGTATTCATGAATGTCAAAGACTCAACATTAGCATATGTCGCGCTTGCCACGGGCCGGCCATTTTGCGTGGCAAATGTTATGAATTTCAAATGCTCACGGCCTAATGCCTTTGGTCAAGTCCCGTTAGATTTTATTGATATTTGAACTGGATCGTGCCTTTAAATTTGAGTCAGTAGTCTCAGAGTGAGACCGTATAGTCCGATATGAAATATGAGTTCTTCAATGTCCTATGATATAATCCTATGATAACATATGTCCTATGATAACATAAGCAGGTTTTTACGAAGGGCGTACACGTTTGTGTAACATAATAGGCACGAATATTATGTATTTAGACTCGGTAATTCCAAATCTGTTTTCAGAATTGAAAACGGTGAAATATTGACCGAGATAACGTTCAAAATAATATACGACGAAGTTACATAAACAGGGAAAATCCCGCAGGGGGTGGATGAAACTCTAGGTTGGCTCTGTGTACGAGATTGAGAACAGGCGGGCGGGGGTTATTGCGAAACGTATGTCTAGTATAGGTCTGAAGCTGCTGGAAACTGTTTATACAGCTCGGTTTCATTGGTATTGGACCATTGGTAGAGTCTGCTGACATCTATTGAACTTTTCCTAATGCAAACTTTTCATGCAATAAATATTGATTAATGAATTCCAGTTTGGTATATGGTTTAATATGAGGATGGTGTGGAAAACTGAGCAACTTCACATGCATTAAATATCCCAATCCCATATGGTCTCCCTCTTCTAACCAGGTGTGAAAGGTCCAATGGACCAGGCCATCCATGTTGGTTCACTGACTAAAACACACAAGTGTTATGGTTTTAGTGTTTCCTAAGCATACTAATGAGCTCTTATATAGAGCAAAACAGCCAGGTCAATTGTTCTATACAGTAGCTTTTGTTTTTCCCTGCCACTGTGTTCACATGACATAATGTTTTCTTCTTTTCATTACTCAGTATCAAAATAATCTTATTTTTGCTAACGTACAGAAAAATTACATGCAAAATGAAACTAGTCCACATTTGGACCAAATGTTTTTCTAAATTAAATTAACACTATTAAAAAAATCGCTATTTAAGACCTTTAAATTTTGCTCCAAAGTGCTCTCAGAATGCAGGAAATGCCATTTCAGAGACCCCGAATATAAAAATTTTCCGGGGGGGAATGCCCCCGTACCCCCCTTACTATTTCACTTCACAGAAATTTGACTGAGGTAAAAAAAATCCTAGATCCGCCCCTGTTGTACTTTTTTAACACTACCTTGACATTCACTTTCACTAGTTCCTCCTTTTCCTCTCGTAGTGTGACCTTCTGCACATTCTATACATTCCTTCTTGTTGGAGAAAGTTTGATATGTTCCAACATGACATAACTCGCATGGTTCAACTCCAGTCTTCGAGAACGATCCAGCAGCACAAGTAGCTATGAATTAATAACAAATTAAAAGTTTATTTGCTGTTTATCTTATTTTAATCCCACTTGTAGGCTAAATCCTGTAAACAGTCAATTATACATACAGCGGTGAGTTAAATCGAGTACCAGGATGCCTGTTCAAAACCGAAATTTGTATACATCAATTTATACCTAGTATTTGACTTTTTAACTTTTCTATAATATAAGCCAAATTATCATAAACTGAGCTCCATTGATTTTGCAGGCTGTATATTTGCCCGACCTAAACGAATATGGAAAGTTGGAAGTCATATTTTGCAACTGATATCGGTACATTAACCTACAAGCCTGAGCCATATAATATCCGCGATTTATAGCCAGGATATGTGCAAATACATAAGGAAAATATCCACACAAGGTCTTTTCTAATTATATTTTATCAACCCCTGTTAACTGCACCGCCAAAAAGCTTCCTTTATTTTCCGATATCTGACAGTTTGATCTGACAATAATAACTATCTACTTTAGAACATACGCTAATGGCGGTGATAAAACTAGTTGTATAACCATTTTGCAATTCCGGCATTTACTGAATTACAACTAAATTGTACAGTAGCTAACCAAGTTCAATAGAACTTAAGTAGAACTGAAATCATAACATTTCGTAACAAGATAACCAGTTTGAATTGATAAACGAAATATTTGACCTCTTGGCAGCACGATATATGTTAGGTAACATTTTAGAAAGATTTCACATGTTCCAAAGTAACTTCCCCTGCATCTTATACAATCCAGTTTTCATGAATTTTTCGTCTGTACTTATAGTACGTATAAAGAACTCGTGACTAGGCTCTCGGCAACGGCCTCCGTAGCTCAGTGGTCAGAGCACTGGATTAGCATCGTTGAAGTTGCATTTTTCGCAACTGGTCCTGGTTTAGTTTATAGTATATTAGTTTATTAAGCTTTGCAAGAGAAACATACAAAACATACTAACAATAGACAGAAAGGCTGGGACACCACAAAAGCTTTCGCCAATTACTGTGAGCCCTTACAAGTCTTAAAATGTATATATTCCAACACTCGAAATTTTCCTTCATCATAAATCCTACACGAGCAACATAAGCATAAGATCAATATGAAAACTAAGCATGACTTCTCCTCTGGGACTTGCGAGATCTTTTGTACTGCTCTTGGCTTGTGCTGGGACTTATGATCTTATGATTATGCTTATATTATGATCCTTATGTCGCAGGCTTGACTTCATTCCTTTGTTTTGCCTTTGTTTTGTCCTTATGCTTATGCTTATATGCTTATGCTTATGCTTATGCTTATGCTTATGCTTATGCTTATGCTTATGCTTATGCTTATGCTTACACGGCCCGGTTCACACGGCGTCATAATCATAATCATAATCATAATCATAATGACAGAAACTTACGCATGCGCAATACGTATTTTAGGAGGTCTGCAAGTGTTATGGTCAGTGGGTTACACCAATTTTTTCATGATGGCGGATGCTAACAGGCGAAGAAGAATTCTATTTTTACTCCTCTCCTGTTAAAAGATTTGAAAGATCAAGATACGATTAAATTTGACTTTTTGCCAACGGGTTTTTAGGATGAGTTTAAAACAAGATCACAGAAGCGTACAATATGACACCTACCACTTTTCAATCCGAGCGTTTCTGCCACTGAACGCCGTGCTTGCTGTTTTTTATATTTATCCTTGAATTCAGGCAGGCTCTTTTTATAGAGGCAGGGGAAACTTCTGACAGTTTCTGCAAGTCGTTCGTCTTGAATCTCCATTTTGAGAGAAAAATTTCCGGTGTATTTCTGCTGATCACAGCGCTCACGTGCTCGCCCTTATGATTATGACTATTTTTAAACGGTTCACACGAGTGAAATAACGACATAGTCATAGTCATAATCACAAGAAAATGGATAAGTTTTCATTCCTTATGACTATGATTATGATTATGACTATGACTATGTTCTTACGGTTCACACGTGCTGTTGCTTAAGATTATGACAATGATTGTGATTATGACGTCGTGTGAACTAGGCTTTAATGCTTATGCTTATGCTCATGCTCATGCTCACGCTCACGCTCACGCTCACGCTCACGCTCACGCTCACGCTCACGCTCACGCTCACGCTCACGCTCACGCTCACGCTCACGCTCACGCTCACGCTCACGCTCACGCTCATGCTCATGCTCACGCTCACGCTCATGCTCATGCTCATGCTCATGCTCATGCTCATGCTCATGCTCATGCTCACGCTCACGCTCACGCTCACGCTCACGCTCACGCTCACGCTCACGCTCACGCTCATGCTCACGCTCACGCTTACGCTCATGCTCATGCTCATGCTCATGCTCACGCTTACGCTTATGCACGCTCATGCTCATGCTCATACTCACGCTCACGCTTACGCTTATGCACGCTCACGCTCATGCTCATGCTCATGCTCACGCTCACGCTTATGCTTACGCTTATGCTTATGCTCATGCTTATGCTCATGCTCACGCTCACGCTCACGCTCACGCTCACGCTCACGCTTACGCTTATGCTTATGCTTATTATGATCTTTATGTTGCAGGCTTGACTTCATTCCTTTGTTCTGCCTTTTGTTTTGTCCTTATGCTTATGCTTATACTCATGTGTGAACCAGGCTTTATGGTCTACATATTATAAGGAAGAGAAAATACATAGCCTTAACCTTTACATGTTTTGCACATCTCATAATGGTTATGTCCAACATTAGTCTATAAGTTTGAACAACTATAAGCTGGGAGTCGACAGCGCTTGTGACATTACCGTCCATTCAATTTTTGTGACTACTTACCACCACATTCGCTTATTGATTTGGCGCCAACGTTGGTTGTGGTTGTCGCTCCAGGACATTTGATGCATTTTTTACTTCCCTCCACATGCTGATAAAAACCAATCGAGCAAGCCAAGCAATTTTCTAAACCATTCTCCGAATATTCTCCGGCAGGGCATTTTGCTGAAATTATGATAAATTTAAAAATTAGATTCTATCTATAGAATCATTGTCAATTAAATTAAATCATAACAGTACTTGAAATAATTAACAACTTATCTATAGTTTCAGTTATCATTCTTACTTCTTTTTTCTCTAACAGTTAATATAAATTACCGTCCAATAACCCACCAGGATCAAATGTTCAAATAACGCCAATTTATCTACTTTTGTTTCGTAAATATATTTATTTATAAATATATATATATATATATATATATATATATATATATATATATATATATATATATATATATATATATATATATATATATATATATATATATATATATATATATTGTTCAATCACAGATGCACAGATGACGTCAGTACGTACAACAAAAACGTGGCCCACGAGCTGAACAGGCAACGGCAAAATACAATCTATTTAAAATATAATCAAACTAACCCGGATCGAACCCGGGTTAAAACGCTAACCGGGTTAGATTTTTGTAGTGTAAATGTAACAAACCGGTTCGATCCGGGTTAAACTAACCCTGCTTCGGCGGTGGGTTCGCCCTTGGTCGAACCTGGGTTAGTGATAGTGTAAATGCAACTGGGGTCGCCCCGGGTTAGTTTTGACTATCGCGAGGGTTAGCGTTAACCCGGGTTCGACCCGGGTTAGTTTGCGTAGTGTAAATTGGGCTAAAAATTGAAGAAAAACCGTTCAAAATGCTTATTGAGCTTTTTAGGGATTTTGGGGCCATGGAAAAAGACAAAAGCAGTCATCTGACGTGATTTGACGTGAGCTGACGTGAGCTGTACATCTGTCCTCTAATAGGTCATGGATAACAACCAATGAGAATACGTATAGTAAACAGGTTATTATAATATATATCCTTACTCTGGCCCTATACCGCTTCACGCTCTCTGGATGTGCGCATGAATGCTGTTTGTCCCACGAGCGATTGTCACCAGCAATCGCTTAGGTATAATTAGTTCTCATGCCCATATCTAGATTGTACCAAGCTATAACACTGATGAGCTGTGGAACAGCGAAACACGTGTCTGTAGATTGTACTATATATATATATATATATATATATATTTTATATATATTTTATATATATATATATATATATATATATATATATATATATATATATATATATATATATATATATATATATATATAGTGAAAGTGGTCTTTCCTCAAAATGATAAAAGCCGCAACTGTCAGTATATATGTCGGCACCAGCGGGAACATTTTCTTGCGGCCGTTCCCGCTGTAACACATGCGCTTTTCTCAATCCCACTACAGTTATTACTGCCCCCAAATTCGACCACACTATCCGTCATGCTTTTTCATGCACATCCACCAACATAATTTATTGCATTTCATGCGATAAATGCCCTAAAATCTACATCGGTGAAACTGGGCGACGCCTTTCAGACAGGTTTGCTGAACATCTTCGTTCCGTGAGGATCAATGATGGTGACAAACCTGTAGCCCGCCATTTCAACAGCTCCAACCATTTGGTTTCGGACATGAAAGTCTGTGCCATCCTTCCCATCTCAGGTGGTAACGATAACCGCAAGCGGCAAGAGAAGCGTCTCATTTTTAAACTTGGCACCACACATCCTCTTGGTCTTACTTGGTCGAACGTTTTTCTTTTATTTAATTTCCTACAAGTTTTTGGTTATTTTAGTTTGCTTGGAACCTTTATTATTATTATTATTTTATTATTCGCATATGCACTTTCATTCCTTTTCAAGTTTTTGTTTCTTATGCTAATATTATCGCCTAATCCCCTTGAATATTGGACCTGTCATTTCTCACACCCCCTCAGTCTGCTTGCTGATCGACGTTAAAAATAGCAAATGATCTAACGTTTCCCATCTCATTAATTATTAGTTTGTTTATCTCCCGTGCATTTGATTGGCTACTTTCTACTTGTGACACCCTTTTGGCATATATATATAAGCCCCATTTATTTCATTTCATCTCGTCTTACTCTGATGAAGGGCGCCGCTCGAAACGTCAGTATCTTGTCACTAAATTCTTGGCAGTTTACCACCTTTTCACTTTGCTATATATTCAAAACACTATATATATATATATATATATATATATTATATATATATATATATATATATATATTTAATTAATATATGAGCGAATTTAATATTGTCAAATACATATATGGAAAAAGTGACTGCCCCAACCGGGAATCGAACCCTGATCTCCGAATCAACGTTTCGGCGCTCTGACCTTTGAGCTTTTGATTAATTAATTATTATTAAAGCCCTCTGTATACAAGAAGTTGTGTATCGCTTCGCTACTTTGGGAAGTGCGCTCGAGAGGCCTTTCTCCACATTATGGTTAGATGCGATGTCTGCCTGTTGGTGTTAAGTGAAAGCGGCGAATTTAATATGTATATGGAAAATCACTGACTGTTCTGACCGTGTCCTCATTAGCTCAAAGGTCAGAGCGCCGAAACGTTGATTCGGAGACCAGGGTTCGATTCCCGGTTGGGGCAGTCACTTTTTCCATATATGTATTTGACAATATATATATATATATATATATATATTCTAAATTTAGAAGAAAAATTTTGTATTTTAAAAGAAAAAAATAAGAATAGTTTACTCAACAAAAGAGCGGAAATAATTTCACAGTGTCGTCATCGTAATAAATTTCGCGTAATCAACGCAAACAAAGCCATGACCTCATGCTTTGTCCCCCACATACGCCCCCACTTTCCGGCAGAAAGCCTATAAATAAGCGGTCATCCCTTTCGATATTGTCACTGCCTGAAGATTCTTTTACAGATGAAACAAGTTGTAGCAGACCAGTTTTGAGGTAAGCGAAAATCTATTATTTGCTCTAACTATATGTTGTTGAGCACTCTTTGCATTTCGTAGACCAAAACCTACACGTATATATATATATATATATATATATATATATATATATATATATATATATATATATATATATATATATATATATATATATATATATATATATAGTACAATATCTACAGACACGTGTTTCGCTGTTCCACCGCTCATCAGTGTAGCTTGGTACGATCTAGATATGCAGGGCATGAGAACTAATTTTCGCAAACGATTGCCGGTGACAACCGCTTTTGTGGTACAAACAGCCGTCATGCGCACATCCAGAGAGCGTGAAGCGGTGTAGGGCCCAAACTACTACAAGGGTAGTGGGCGTTGCATTATCGCTAAAGGACACCTACACCAACTTCACAGAGTGCTCAACAACACCGACGTGAAGGAGCGTAATAGTACAATATCTACAGACACGTGTTTCGCTGTTCCACAGCTCATCAGTGTAGCTTGGTACGATCTAGATATGGGCATGAGAACTAATTTTCGCAAACGATTGCCGGTGACAACCGCTTGTGGTACAAACAGCGGTCATGCGCACATATATATATATATATAAAGCAAAGTGAAAAGGTGGTAAACTGCCAAGAATTTAGTGACGAGATACTGACGTTTCGAGCGGAGCCCTTCATCAGAGTAAGACGAGATGAAATGAAATAAATAGGGCTTATATATATGCCAAAAGGGTGTCACAAGTAGAAAGTAGCCAATCAAATGCACGGGAGATAAACAAACTAATAATTAATGAGATGGGAAACGTTAGATCATTTGCTATTTTTAACAGTCGATCAGCAAGCAGACTGAGGGGGCGGGAGAAATGACAGGTCCAATATTCAAGGGGATTAGGCGATAATATTAGCATAAGAAACAAAAACTTGAAAAGGAATGAAAGTGCATACGCGAATAATAAAAAATTAATAATAATAAAGGTTCCAAGCAAACTAAAATAACCAAAAACTTGTAGGAAATTAAATAAAAGAAAAACGTTCGTTAAGACCAAGAGGATGTGTGGTGCCAAGTTTAAAAATGAGACGCTTCTCTTGCCGCTTGCGGTTATCGTTGCCACCGGAGATGGGAAGGATGGCACAGACTTTCATGTCTGAAACCAAATGGTTGGAGCTGTTGAAATGGCGGGCTACAGGTTTGTCACCATCATTGATCCTCACGGAACGAAGATGTTCAGCAAACCTGTCTGAAAGACGTCGCCCAGTTTCACCGATGTAGATTTTAGGGCATTTATCGCATGAAATGCAATAAATTATGTTGGTGGACGTGCATGAAAAAGCATGACGGATTGTGTGGTCGAATTTGGGGGCAGTAATAACTGTAGTGGGATTGAGAAACGCGCATGTGTTACAGCGGGAACGGCCGCAAGAAAATGTTCCCGCTGGTGCCGAGGTATTTTGTTTAAGGGCACTATGTACTAAGGAGTCACGAATGTTTTTATTACGGCGAAAAGATACCAAAGGGTTGTCGGTGAAAATGGCTGACGTCTCAGGATCATTTTGTAAAATGTGAAAATTCCGATTAATAATATTTTTAACTTTAAAATTGAAAGGATGAAATGTTAGAACTAAAGGAATTTTATTGTTTGAAACTCGTTCCAAAGATGGTTCAAGGGCGTCTAAACGGGGGACGAGAAAAGCTTTCTGAACGGCGAGGTCTAAAAGGTTGGTAGGGTAACCACGTTGGACAAAAAAAGATCTCATTTCCATTGATTTGACTTGAAAATCTTGGTCGTCGCTACATAAGCGGCGAAGACGCAAGAATTGAGAGTAAGGGATGGATTGCTTAGTGTGGTTGGGATGAGAGGATGAAAATAGAAGATAACTATGGGAGTCAGTAGGCTTGTACGAGACCGACGTTTTCAGCGAATCACCATTAATCGAAATTAAAATATCAAGGATGGGCACCAAAATGGGTCCAAAATGCGATGGGCACCAAAATGGGTCCAAGCTATGCTAATTTATTTGTTGGTTATGTTGAAAAACAGATCTTTGAACAATACACGGGTCCCTTGCCTGATTTTTTCGGAAGATTTATCGATGACTGTTTAGGAACAGCGTCGTGTTCACGTGTCCTTTTAGAGCAGTTCATCAACTTTGTTGATGATTTTCATCCTGCTCTGAAGCTCACGTGGGAAATCAGCGAGACCTCTGTGTCGTTCCTTGATATTTTAATTTCGATTAATGGTGATTCGCTGAAAACGTCGGTCTCGTACAAGCCTACTGACTCCCATAGTTATCTTCTATTTTCATCCTCTCATCCCAACCACACTAAGCAATCCATCCCTTACTCTCAATTCTTGCGTCTTCGCCGCTTATGTAGCGACGACCAAGATTTTCAAGTCAAATCAATGGAAATGAGATCTTTTTTTTGTCCAACGTGGTTACCCTACCAACCTTTTAGACCTCGCCGTTCAGAAAGCTTTTCTCGTCCCCCGTTTAGACGCCCTTGAACCATCTTTGGAACGAGTTTCAAACAATAAAATTCCTTTAGTTCTAACATTTCATCCTTTCAATTTTAAAGTTAAAAATATTATTAATCGGAATTTTCACATTTTACAAAATGATCCTGAGACGTCAGCCATTTTCACCGACAACCCTTTGGTATCTTTTCGCCGTAATAAAAACATTCGTGACTCCTTAGTACATAGTGCCCTTAAACAAAATACCTCGGCACCAGCGGGAACATTTTCTTGCGGCCGTTCCCGCTGTAACACATGCGCTTTTCTCAATCCCTCTACAGTTATTACTGCCCCCAAATTCGACCACACAATCCGTCATGCTTTTTCATGCACGTCCACCAACATAATTTATTGCATTTCATGCGATAAATGCCCTAAAATCTACATCGGTGAAACTGGGTGACGTCTTTCAGACAGGTTTGCTGAACATCTTCGTTCCGTGAGGATCAATGATGGTGACAAACCTGTAGCCCGCCATTTCAACAGCTCCAACCATTTGGTTTCAGACATGAAAGTCTGTGCCATCCTTCCCATCTCCGGTGGCAACGATAACCGCAAGCGGCAAGAGAAGCGTCTCATTTTTAAACTTGGCACCACACATCCTCTTGGTCTTAACGAACGTTTTTCTTTTATTTAATTTCCTACAAGTTTTTGGTTATTTTAGTTTGCTTGGAACCTTTATTATTATTAATTTTTTATTATTCGCGTATGCACTTTCATTCCTTTTCAAGTTTTTGTTTCTTATGCTAATATTATCGCCTAATCCCCTTGAATATTGGACCTGTCATTTCTCCCGCCCCCTCAGTCTGCTTGCTGATCGACTGTTAAAAATAGCAAATGATCTAACGTTTCCCATCTCATTAATTATTAGTTTGTTTATCTCCCGTGCATTTGATTGGCTACTTTCTACTTGTGACACCCTTTTGGCATATATATAAGCCCTATTTATTTCATTTCATCTCGTCTTACTCTGATGAAGGGCTCCGCTCGAAACGTCAGTATCTCGTCACTAAATTCTTGGCAGTTTACCACCTTTTCACTTTGCTTTATATTCAAAACACTGTCTACGCAGCACTCTACTTATATATATATATATATATATATATATATAAACCATCAAGAATGTAAAAGTCTATAACAACTCAGTGTGCATTGCGCACTTTTACTGGCTGAAATGACAAAACATAATTGTAGTGTCTGGAATAATCACAGTGTAGCTGACGCGATCTTCAGATGGCTATATTCATATCTTCAGATCTTATTCACAGGTTCTATATTCAGATCTTCAGAACGCTGACGCGATCTTCAGACAGATTTTATTTATTCTGAAGATCGCGTCAGCGTGAAACTCAGAGTTACAGAAAAACATGTCTATATAATATATATACCATATATATGTATTTTTAGGCATTGTATGAGTCGAAGAGCAAATAAAGATTGTATTGTATTGTATTAATGTGGCTCGCGATAGGATGGCCATATTCATTGATGTTTTATGAAGACACTTAGTTGAGTATTTTTATTTACATGGCTAGAAGGAAGATAAAAGTTAATACTAACTAAATTTTTCTAACATTAAGAATAATAATACCTTGGCAATCGGTTGAATTTTTTGTCTTTGCAGCGAATGTAAAGGTCTCCGTCGGACATTTATTGCAATGAAATCGTCCATATTCCTCTTGATACGTATCTTTGGGACAGTCATGGCAAGATTTCGTTGTCAAATCAAATATTGTTCCAGCAGGACAGCTCTCTACAAAAGTGGATATATAAAAACATGGTGAATTGTATACAGTAAAAACGCCATAATAGAACCACTATTTTTTGACGTCAGGCTGAAGTGGTTCTTATAGAATGGGTATTTTGTGAGAAATCAGGCCGAGTTGGTTCTTAACTGGTAATTCTTATTTCTAGTCAAAAACAATTGTTCCTAGTTTAGTGTTTTAAATGATTTGTTTCCAAGATTACAGTATTTATGTTGTTTCTTCCTATTGTAATAATATACATTGTATTCTAATCAATATACAGCATTACACTAATAATTGCTATTTAAAAGCCTCCAAATTTGATAAAATGTATCCTCGTTGAGTACTAAACAACAGATTATGTTTTTGCATTTGCAATAATATTAAATTAAATATGTACCTGCCTATACCTGCCCTGAGAATTTGCTTTCTACTTCAGCTAAAGTACAAAAGTTAAGGTTTTTTAAGAACCAGTCTCATTTGTCAGCCTGAAGTGGTTCTTGTATTTTGGGTGCTTAATTGCCTAAATTTCATGCTGATGGTTCTTAATCCACTGGTTCTTTTATGCGGGTTTTTACTGTATCGCACACATCCCGACGTTCGAGGGATTTATCTGACTTATTTCATGATTGAGGAGGTTTTCCACAAAGATTTTCCTAGTTTTTTCTTCATTTCTTACTAATTAGTATTCATATGGCTTTGTGCTATATAAAGCCCGCGGAAAGAAAAGAAAACCGACTCAATCACACGTGCATGCAACCTTTGCTCTCTTTCTCAATATTGGCAATAATTACGGCGTCTTACTGGCCATTAGCATTTTCAATCAGCAGCTCAGCCAAACATTTTTCGAGGACTTGAGCTTGGCAAACGTCTATATGTTGTATGATTTAGATGTTTATGAAATATTTGCTTTAAAAGCGTATAATGTGTAAATAAGAATACGCCTTTTATTGCAATTACAACGTTTACTAGTAGTAGGTCCTAAAGTTAGATTAAGTAAATCTTCCAAAGTTTATCAGGTTGTCTGTGTAACTGCAAAATGGTTGAACGATCCAGGATGGAAAGAACAGTAATTAATCTTCATCATTTTTTATATTTGGTATCCACAAAAATCAGTCACAAAAACAGTCCACAAAAATCGATTTGACTCAAATATTTTTCGTGTTTATCAGTTGATTTTCATTATCACGAAGATCGCTAGCAACACGACAACGACTTAAATGAAGAGTATTAATATCACTTTTGTAAAAAAATCGTTTTGAAACTATGGAAAACTTGAAATCATAGTCTTGGCTTCTTTTTCACGCATTGCATTAACTCTTTCCTGAAGGGCTGAAAAACTTTCAGAATTGAACCATATCTCTTTGTTGATATAGCAAAGTGAAAAGGTGGTATAAACTGCCAAGATTTTTAGTGACGAAATACTGACGTTTCGAGCGGAGCCCTTGCTGTACTACTTACTCTAATGAAGGGCTCCGCTCGAAACGTCAGTATTTCGTCACTAAATATCTTGGCAGTTTACCACCTTTTCACTTTGCTATATATATCCAAAACACTGTCTACGCAGCATTCTACTTTTTACACCTCTTTGTTCTATTGATATCTCTGGAAATAACTGTTGCGAAAGCTATACCTTTTCTGAAAGCCCAATAAACCGCTGTTACCAATATCAAAAATTAGATTGCTGCGTAGACAGTGTTTTGGATATATAGCAAAGTGAAGAGGTGGTAAACAGCCAAGATTTTTAGTGACGAAATACTGACGTTTCGAGCGGAGCCCTTGCACTAATAAGGTGGTGTTACTCTGATGAAGGGCTCCGCTGGAAACGTCAGTATTTTATTACTAAAAATCTTGGCAGTTTACCACCTTTTCACTTTGTTATGTTACCAATATATGCTTTTAAATTTCCCGAACAAGGCATATTATGTTAATATAAATTAGCATAATTATTATAAATCAGGTTGAAAAACTTTCATTTTTCTAGAAAAGGCCATCTTGCACGCCCGCGTAGCATCATTAAAATTAAAAATGCCACCAATCGCAGAGTTGTTTTGTGCCGTGTTTTTCGATTCACAACTTCGTCAGTCTTGCACGACCGATTTTGACTTGGCCAGACAGGAAAGATTTAAAAGGCATATGAGCACTAACGTCAAGTGACCACCTTGTATACATTGTTAGTATTCATCACAAAGTATACATTTTCCACTGTTTGGGATGTATAACTAATTTTTGCATTGAGTAATTTTAACAATATTTGTATATTTCCAGTATAAGAAACCACTCAAAAAACGCAAAAGGGGGGGGGGGGGGGAGAAATATATCCCCCTGTTCCCATCTCCAGCTCCTTGGTCCCTGTAAAAAGCTGAAGTATCGATAAGATGTGATGTCAGTTTTGGCATCAAATCCTCCTCCTCGGTGAGAATCGACTAAATGCAATGTCTAACATAGGGCGTTTGGATATTGGGCGGTGAAACACGCTCATGCATCTAAGCTAATAGACAGGGGTCTGATATCTCACGTGAAAATGTTTTCGTGTTTTACTATGGGAAACGTATATAGGTTATAAAGGCATAGGGAGAGGTTTTTATTCAACTGTGAAGAGTCTTTACCGTTGCATCAAAACCGATCCCGTTGTCTTTAACTTATTTATATGCTCATCAGACCATATTCTTTTGTTTTCCAGAGGTTTTAGTATTTTAATTTGACAGATTAAATCAACTATGAATTCGTAAAATTATAACTAGTGCGCTTGCCACGAGTTGTGTGTTATGATGAGTTGTGTGCAGTGATTATGATTTATTGTTAACTTGTATTCTTGGTGACATAACTCTGATTATATTTAAATAGTTACTATGTGTTTATACGTATGTTTTGCTCGAATAAGGTTTAAATTATTGAATTCAGCAGGGTTTTATTTAGGGATATTATTATTTTAGGTAATAACCTAGTAGAAGGTTATTGATTTTAAATAATAAGACCCAGTTTTCAACCCCCACCTTACCCCCAGGACTAATAAAAAACCAACGTCTGCTTTGATAATGAGGTTATTACCCCAAAATTAAAAACCGATGGAAAACAAAAGAATATGGTCTGATGAGTTTATAAAATTGGTTCTTTGTCGTATTTTTCATCCTTAAAAACGTTTTAAAGGCCCTAAAATTTTAATAAGAATATTACAATATAGACTTACGACATTTGTCCCGTTTATTCTTATTCATTGCATAAACACTTCCATTTCTGCACGAAATCTCAGCTGGATTAACTTGAACATTTTCGTAGGTTAATGTTTGGCTTGATGTTTTCAAATGCTTTAATTTTGTTGCTTTATTTATGTCATTTGATACAGCATCGAGATTTTTCATCAACGTTTGGGTTGAGTTTCCTTTCTTGTTTTCAAACTTCAATTTCAGATCAATAAATATGGTTTTCTAGAAGAAAATCAGATCCAGCAATAGTTAACAATTATTCACCGAAGTGGAAGTGAATAGTGGTGGATATTTACCGAGACGCGAAGCGTCGAGGTAAATATCCAACCACTATTCACTGACACTGAGGTGAATAATTGTTTTAGCCAGGAATTGGTGCGAAACGCAAGGCAAAAAATTCCCTCCTTTCCATATTTGGAGTTTTCCTTTCCATATTTGGAGTTGTTATATCAGTTTTGACAAGCTGACAGCAGCCGGTCGTTTTGAAAACCTTTCGAAGTTGGATCAAAGTAAGGCAAAAGACCACTGGATTTTAACTCAAAGGAAATATTTTAATACACTATACATGGGGAAAACCTGAGGACAAAGGATAACTAATGAATTCTGGGTGAGTAAACGACAGTACATTGTTCTTTTCAAAGCGTTTTTATTTCGGTCAGTACAATGACAATGTTTCATGTGTTTAGTCGTTGAATTTCCTTTAATTTATAAAGATTTCTGTGGGTGTTTACTGTTATAAAATTGGTAGTATGTTTTCCAGGTCATTTGTTTAGTATAAAGTTAATGACTCGCCAGTTTCTTGGGCAGTGTATCGCGGTAATCTTTATGGCCGAAACCGTACTAATTATTTACGTTTTGCTTGGTTTTGTTGTAACCGAAATGATTTTTAATGTTTGTAAATGTTATTAAATTCTATATGAAAGGCAATTCAAATTGTCTCAAACTATTTTAAGGCGAATATCGTTATATGAACTACGGAGAACACTTTTCTTTCAAAATATTTGAACGAAAACTGATATCAGTTCGTTCAATCAAGTTTGTTTTCGGAGCATATCATTCGTTGTTCTGCGGATTTTTGAGCACTTTCTATTCTCTCTTTGAAACTTATTTTTCATAAATATTACCTAAAGTAATTTCCCTACATACAGTAATTGTTTTCTACCTGCCTGCTTTTACCAATTTCTTGCATTATGTAAAAAGAAAATCGTTCAAGAGAAGGACACCATCTTGTTTTGCGAAACAGTGAATAGTGCAGGATATCCCGAGCTAGAGGAACCAATCAGATTGCGCGAAAAGCACTATACACTGTTTTGGTATATGCTAATAAAGGATATACATGATATAAGACGTTATTATACAAAATTTGATAGAAGCCATTACGGCAGTGAACCATATATCACCAGGACGCTTTTTGGTTAAGGTCCATTATCTACTTTTGCTTACTATTGCTACTTTTGCTCAAATGAAAGTTCTTTGTCGCCTTACATGAGAATGCAATTTTCTTCTAATCGTTTTAATTTTGGAGAAATTTGGTTTTGTTTATCGTATTTTTGTAGGTGAATGCGGTCACTCCATTAATTTTTGACGTCATTGAGAGATGGAAACACTACACAAAGAAACCCTTCACAATAGCATGACAATGATGTGATCTTAGTCTTATTGTGCAGGATTTCTATTCAAAGTGTTTCTGTAGCCTGTTTTCCACTTCACCATTTCGCTCGGCGCTAGCGAAATATTTCCACAATGGCATCATTTTTTCATTTGCGGGAAAATATTATGTCATCGGCGAAATCTTTCTCTAGCGGCGAGCGAAATGGTGAAGTGGAAAACGAGCTTAAGCAATCACGAATTACTGATAAATTAGGAGTGAGGTCCGGCAAAATTAAAATTTCGACAAACCAGCTAAAATTTCCGATTAAATTGATACATTATATTATTAAGAAAATTATTGCATTAATAAGAGCTATAACTATTAATATTCTATATATTTATCAATAATTTTATAATAATCTTGTAAAATACGTACCCCTGCAATTCCCCGTTTTCGTCGATTTCCAACCGCCTGCCTTGACCCACATTCCACAAAAACATTTTCAACTGTACAACTCTTTTCAACGTCACAATAGTCGGGATAAAAGTCGACAAGGAATCCATTAAACGCAACTAAGAAGGCATTTTTGGCCTCTAGTTGAACTTGGGGATTCCTGCAATCGCCACAGAAGTACTGAAACTCGAAACCTTTTAATGCATCAGCGTTATACTCAGCTAAGATAAAGTAGAAGAGAGAAAGTTAATTTCAAGACCGACTGAAAAGGATACGATATGTCTGTACACAAATCGGAAAGCTATAATGTTAGAAATTTGCAACAACTAATCTGTGAGAATGTTTCTGTATTACATAATCATTAAGCGTTAAGTTGTCGCGAGTATATCTCGTACAATTGGCTAAAATGAGAGCACGATATAGAGTCGAATCCTCAAGTGGTACAGCGGCACCGGAGAACAACACCGCCCGAGACCAGCAGCACCGAGACCTGCAGCACTCATGGGACCAACACCGCCAGGGACCAGCAGCACTGGGACCAACACCGCCCTGGACCAACACCGCCAACGACCAGCAGCACTGGGACCAACACCGCCCTGGACCAACACCGCCAACGACCAGCAGCACCGGGACCAACACCGCCCCGAGCACCAGTGTCACATTTTCTCAACGGGTAAAACCCACATCATCCCTGCAATCCCAAATAATCCCACAAAAATTTTCTATTAAGTCTACAGAGTTCCTAGGGGGACTTTCCTTAGCAACCTGTTGTCTGGCAACGGAATACGTGCGAACACCCTTAACATTATGGAAACGGAAATGGCTAAAAGGGATGACTCAAAAAGACGTTTCTGTTTTTTTTATCTTTATTTTTGATTAGGTTAGGGTTAGCTACGGTTAGGATTAGGTTTAAGGTTGGGATCAAGGTTAGGGTTAGGTTAGGGTTAGGGTTAGGATTAGGATTGGGATTACGATTAGAATACTTCTTGAAAATGAGAAGTTTTATTCAGAACAATATTTTAACAGGAAAGGCTCCACTCACCGAAGTGATTTTCAGGGAGGTCCTGTGAACAATAAAGTAATAAATATAAAAATATAAAGATAAAAACAGAAGATAAAAATAATTACTACAAACGTATTAAATTAAAATATTGAATTAGCTAGAAAATTCTTAAAAGTTCATATAAAATTCTTAAAGAGTTCTTAAAAGGTTCTTGAAAGCAGTGAGACAGGTTGATTGACGAACAACAAATTTCACATTGTTCCAGTCAGTAACAGCTTGAAATATAAACTGCTGTTTACCCCAGTAACTCTTTAAAATTTATCTTTAAAAAAAGGAGGACGATTTTGAATGTTAACGAGAGATTAAGGTAACTTCTCAAACGAAGTTGACCTGACAATAAGCCCGCTTTCCTACTTCGCTCGTCGCCAGAAAAAAAATCAAAAAATGTTGTCAGCGAAATTGTGCTATCCGCACAATTTATAAATATTTTTGGGACATTCAAGACAAAGAAAATTTCTACAACGATCGCGAAAATTGTGGTAATGTTTTGCTGAAAATTTGCCATCTTGAAGGTCAACTACAATAATGTTGTTCGTGATTTCTGATTATAATTTTAAATGTCTGTCCAACATTTCACAGATTTGTTTTCAGATTTGCATTTAATTTGTTCATTGTTATAGCAATTCTTTGCTTTTTTGATTATCAACAAATTGAACAGGTTGAGATTTGTCTTTCTTTCCCACGGATAAAACTAAATTGCGAGATTGAGGCATGTTGGAGACTTTATATCGTTTTTATCTAAATACTTTCTTTTGGTAAATCTTTTAACAATAATATTATCTCAATATTTATTAACTGCCAAAATTACATACCAGTACAATCTGGCCATGGCATTGCTTTTTGTTCTGGCCAGGTTAACCACTCTCCATATTCAAGACACTGATAAAAACGACATGGCGTAGTGGCGAAGTCAAACCCTTTATTACATGCTGGTGTAACAATGCTTCCTCCAAATGCTTCTTTCTCTATAGTTCCTCCATTAATAGGAGGTGGGTAGTATTTACACATTAAACCTAAAAATAAGCAGCAGAGGTCATATATTAAATCAACAGCGCAGATTATCCTTCTTTAAAGTTATAGAGAGATGAGAAGTTAGAACTAACATATTCGATGAAATAGAACAGAAAATGAACTTAAGACCATAAAGCAATTCCACTCAGTTACTATATTGGTCCCAGTAAACCGCGACGCACCCGCTTTTTTATAGCGATTGGAAGAATGAGGTTGGTTGATTTGAAGCAACTGAAAAATCCGTCAGGAAGAACACTTGTGTCGTCTTTTCATGTAAACAATGCACGCGATTCAAGGTAGTCAAAATGATAGATCAAGCAGTAAGTTTACTAGTTTAAGATCAAGGTGGATAGTAAAAGATGCACAAAACCTTTATTGGAGCTGACGAGGTATTTTAGTTTGATTATTGCTTGTTGACTGACAAAGTTCGTTCATTCTCAAGTCATTATAAGTACGTAAATTTTCTGTCAACATCGTTACAAGTAGGTACAAGTCATGAATCTCCATCATCTTAATTGTCATTCGTTTAAAATCAGCATTCTCGACACGAGTAGAGGATCGAAAATCGAAATGGCTAGGGTCTAAATGCTCCTAAAACGTCTTTATTATTATTATTATTATTATGACGAACGATGTAGAAAGTACTATACTCAGAAAAGTATGAACACTTGCATAAGGACATCTTACTATATATTTTGTAAACGTAACAAAGAATGGGATGACCCGACTTTAATGTCATACTAATATTTTTATACCATATAGTGTTAATTCAAGTAGACATTGGTAAACTACCTGTAAAAGAGAGGTTTATCACTGTAGTATACGTTAATCATAAATTAATAAAGTTTCCATTATTATTATTATTATTATTATTATTATTATTATTATTATTATTATTATTATTATTATTATTATTCTCGTCATACTGCAGTCTAAGTTGACACTACAGTACCTCGTCAGGTCTAAGGCTACTGCAGGCTACTGCGCATATTTCGCTATCCACCTTGATCTTAAATTGGTAACTTACTACTTGATCTGTTCATGGTAATTTTTATTGCCTTGAGTGCCTTGAGCAGCGTGTGTTTACGTGAGAAGACGACACAGAGGTGTAATCACGTGACGATTTCTCCGAAGCTTCAAATCAACCAACCGCATTCTTCCGATCGCTATAAAAAACGGGTGTGCCGCGGTTTACTGGGAACAATAGTATAGAGTGGCGCGACGATAAAACGACTTGGGCGAGTGAACCGCATGGGTCTCAAGTCATTTTCTAGTAACGTCTTCAAGGTAATCCCCAGCTCCCTTCCTAGAAATAATCAGTCATTGTGCAACCAACGTCCTCGTACATAGAAATTTTTTATAAGGTGTATTTGTCAACTCAGTTCAGATGCTAGCAACATATTAGCATTCCCTTTCATCCACTCCCTCCCCAACCAGGCCTACTTACAACACTATACCAAGGCTCTTATCTTTCCAGCCCTCCCCTCCCTCCTCGCTGCGTTTAGGCTGGTCATTTAAAGCGTCATTAATTCATTTCCTTAAGCTCATCGGACCGTAGTTAATTGTTATTATATTGTGATAAAATATTGCCGAAACAGGCTGTTCCTTGTTATGGGACGTCCTTTCTTGATGTTGCTAGTGTTTTTGAAGGATTAGTATATCTTAACACTGCCTACTCAACACACTACTTAATCTTTTACAACAACAATATTGTACAAAAACTTTTACAAAAATAATATTGAAAACTGCTAAAAAATTCTTAAATAAATATGGATATACATGTAATATGAAAAAGAGAAATAAGAGAACTTCAATATGTCGAAAAATACTTCGTTTTAGACGATATGTCCTTCTTCAGGTCAGATATATCCTTCTTCATCTGACATGAAAAAGGACACGTTGTCCGAAACGTCGTCCATGAAAATGCGTAAGTACTCTTACCAAAGTATTTTTGGACATATTGAACTTCTCTTATTACTCCTTTTCATATTATATCCAGTTCTTTTGAGAACTTAGCAGCTTTCATATTTATTCATATTTTTTCATATTCATTCATATTTATTCATATTTATTCATATTTATTCATATTTATTCATATTTATTCATATTTATTCATATTTAAATCATATTTATTCATATTTATTCATATTTATTTATATTTATTCCTATTTATTCCTATTTATTCATATTTATTCCTATTTATTCCTATTTATTCATATTTATTCATATTTATTCATATTCATTCATATTTATTCATATTTATTCATATTTATTCATATTTATTCATATTTATTCATATTTATTCATATTTATTCATATTTATTCATATTTAAATCATATTTATTCATATTTATTCATATTTATTCATATTTATTCATATTTAAATCATATTTATTCATATTTATTCATATTTATTTATATTTATTCCTGTTTATTCTAATGTATTCATATTTATTCATACTTATTCATATTTATTGATATTTAATTAATATTTATTCATATTTATTTATATTTATTCATATTTATTCATATTTATTCATATTTATTCATATTTAAATCATAGTTATTCATATTTATTCATATTTATTTATATTTATTCATATTTATTCATATGTATTCATATTTAAATGATATTTATTCATATTTATTCATATTGATTTATATTTATTGATATTTATTCCTATTTATTCCTATTTATTCCTATTTATTCCTATTTATTCCTATTTAATTAATATGTATTCATATTTGTTTATATTTATTCATATTTATTCATATTTACCCATATTTATACATATTTATTCTATGCAGGTGACATACCTTTAACTCTAATTGAAAATTGGCACATGGCTACATTCCTTGCCTTATCAATTGCAGTATATGTTATCCCGTGGTTTCCTTTACCAAACAAAGAGTTGTTCTTAGCCGAAGATTGGATGTTAAGATTTTCATTACCAGAGTTATCAGTGAACAAAACAGGATCCCAACTAACAGCAACCTTGGTCCCCGAGCTCATGGTAACTACTTTACTTTTTGGACAGGAAATCTTGCGAGGTGGTTCTTTATCTAAATCAGAAAAGTTGAACATCACGGCTTGCATGGTTAACAAAAATAAAACCGAAAAACGTTTCTCTCCATCCAAGGCCGGCGAGAGCAAAACCCGGGCCCCAGGACTGACATGTGTAGGGCCCCCCTCCCCTAAATTTCCGTGAGATGTATGAATGATCCCTTAATTGCAAGTATATATTTTTAGATACCTCATACCTTTATTATGTTATTGTATGGTAGTAACGGTACAGCATAATATACAATTATTGGATGAGGCTGAGCATGATATCAAGAATTATCCAGACCGAGGTCAATGTTATCTGCCGAAGCCGAAGGCTGAGACAGATAACTTTGACCGAGGTCTGGATAATTCTTAATATCATGCGTAAGCCGAATCCAATAATTGTTTTATTATACATTGTTCAAAATAGTCTTACTAAAAGTATACAAACAAATCTACTACAAGCATTTTTTTATTTTGTAATTTCGCGCGCTTTGTCCTACTGACGTCATCAGCGTTCAATAATTATCAACACCTCCGTGCAATAATTCACAGTATTCGACGGAGATGAGGTCGCGCCTGCCAGACATTGAGAATTCACTGGAGTATGTTGACCAATAAGAAACGAGAATGAAGTTTGAATGTATAATAATTGCTTTTAGCCAGCGCAATTAGGGAACAGTGTTGGGATGAAGGGGTACTTCATGTTAGGTACACATAATGGTTACAACATTTCATTGGTCTGCAGAATACACCAGTCACAAGTGATTGACGTGGCGACGCGTCCGGGCCCCTTGCAAGGTCCCGGGCCCTGGGTATTTTTCCCCTGCTGCCCCCCTCCCTCCTCACCCCCTCACCGACCTTGTCTCCATCTGAGTCTCGATAGTTCAATGATTAAAGAGTCTCACCGGCAATACGTTGCTTACAGGTCAGATTCCTGTCCGGGACACACAGACACTCTCTGAAGATTTGAGCTTATAGATATGCTCCGCACCAAACGTATAGACTTGTGGGATGTGTAGGGCTAACTGCTAAGTATTTGTTAGTAAGGACAATGTATTTGCTTTTTCTATATATGACCTTATGTAGAATACGTACTATAATTCCATATGCATATATATATACAAGCAACATGAAAAAATACCTAAAACTACCACGAGAGTCTCTCTTCGTATTTGAGCTCATAACCAACTCGGCGCTTTGCGCCTCGTCGGCTATGAGCAAAAATACGAATTAGAATTTTTAACGAACTTTGAGAATTGTATATGAGTAGGTTTACTAGCTTCTGTAATATTACCTTGATAAAGGGGCAAGACCCCGAAACGTTGGTCTGCAATAAAGTTTTTAAAGTTAAGAGTTTTATTTGAATTATATTTATGTTTTAAAATTTCGGTTTTTTGAAATATATATATATATATATATATATATATATATATATATATATATATTTATATATTTTCGCTTACCTCAAAACTGGTCTGCTACAACTTGTTTCATCTGTAAAAGATTCTTTTACAGATGAAACAAGTTGTAGCAGACCAGTTTTGAGGTAAGCGAAAATCTATTATTTGCTCTAACTATATGTTGTTGAGCACTCTTTGCATTTCGTAGACCAAAACCTACACGTATATATATATATATATATATATATATATATATATATATATATATATATATATATATATATATATATATATACTCCCTTGGCGACCTCACTCGGGATTACCCAGATGGTATTATATCTAATTCAGAGTAAATAATATAAACCAGCTAAACATCAGTAGCTGAAACAATGACATAAAACTCTACATGCTTGCATATTGACTTGATAGTTTAATTAGAGAAAAATGAGTAGAAAGGACTTTCACCACTACAAAAAATTTATATTTAATGTAAAAACTTAGTTTTGACTGAACAAAGTCCCAGCTCGGTTTGAGATGATCTTGTGTCACAAACAGGTTTCTAATATCACAAGGAATGCATCGAATTTCTCTTTTTCCATTCTGGCGGAATAACGGAAGGCACTAGGATGTTGATCTAATATTAATGTTCCTGTTATTTTCTGTGAAATTAATTAGTAGATTTCGTCAATCATAATTTTGAGATAAACATACCTTCAACCAAAACAGAAAAGCTACACCTGTTGATATTGCCTTCCTGATCTTCCACGGTATATTGGATTGTTGTTCTCCCAAGGGGGAAAGCGTACGGACTAGTTATTCCTTGTGGTGACTGTCGTAGTTTTACCTCAGCGTTACTGAACAATTGTGAATTATCGCTAATCTCTGGTGATGTGAAAGTAATTGTGGCAGTAGGTTTGCCTTTGTCGGTCACCGTTGTTCTACTTGATGGACATTTAATTTCAGGTGGCTGGTTGTCTAGATATACAAAAAAACAAATTTATCATAAAATAAAATGGTCCGGGAAAAAGGTTGAGATACAGAATAAGATAATGTTGATTAGGGTATACAGAATTACTAAATACAGAATTAATTTTATAAGTTGTTTTTCGATAAATATCTCTTTGTTAACTATTTATATAAAAAAATTATACTAAAGCGCGACAATATATCTTTTGAAACAATTATGCAAGTCCGAAGCCAAGAAAAATGGCCAGTATCGTCACTTAAAAATATAATATTGTGTACTTTTCAGTACACAACAAAACCCAATGATAATAAAATCTAAGAAGTATTACCACTAATTCACGTTAGGTGACACTTATATATTTGACTGTCATATCAGAAGAGCGTATTTTTTTCTTCCTGGATTTCCAAATTTATTTGATGTATGGCAACGAAATTTTTACAGGTTGATGGTGTGCTGAATACTAATATAGGTTACATTTGTGTTGCCATGGCAACACAATATGATGTAATCATGACGTCATTAGTAGTCAAGTTTTCGGATTTTAATGTTACGAGTACAGTATTTGACATTAGAATGCTGGTTTGTAGAAAAGAGAACCCCTGCTCTTGGTTTAAAAAGTATCACAAAGTCTTGCTTTTCTCTTTATTCGAAGGGTAGAAGGGATAATTTGAGGAGGCTATCTTAGTAGTTTAAGTCTTTAACAGGTTTTTACTATAATTTACAATAACTTTAGGTCTCTGCTAATAATTGTTAATAATTATTATAACTATATATTTGTCAAAATTAGGATATAATCCAAATTTACTAAAACAATTTCCGGAAATTTAGTGGCGTTTAGTAGGTGTTCAGAAATATTCTGTCTCTTTATTCTACTCAATATTTATTGATGATTGTTTCCACCAATAAAGCCAATATAATTTTAGAAAAAGTCGTAAAATGTCAGAGACGTAACTATAATAGTTATAAAGATTTAAACTCGCTGAGGGCCCTTCCCTCCCCACATAAACTTCGTTCCCAGGCCTTTTTGAAATTGAAGAAAATTTCAATTTCAGTTTTCAAGTCTCGTGACAAAAAGGAAACAAAAAAATAGGGCAAAGGGAAAAGCAATAAAAACCATGGTATTGTCAGTTGTTACCTTTGCAACTGGGAATGCTGCCTGTCCATGTTCCATCTTCCTTACAACGAATATTACCGTTTCCTTGCATTGTATATCCCTTGTTACATTTGAATATACAACCTGCTCCGAAATTTTGTGCGCGTGTTAGGCAATCAACCGGTGCAACATTTCCATAGGACAATTTCAGAAGAACTGGGCACTTTTTAGCTGAAAGTTTATTAAATTAATAAAAATTATCGATGTTAATTGTAACGATGACGATGACAATGATGATGACGATGACGAAATGCTAAAGAAGATTTTCGTAATGGTGGTGCTATGGTTATGCTAATAGTTGTGCTAATGAAAGATGTAGGCAGGGGCTAATGCATATGTAGCCTTCTCTCCATTAAATATTTCAAATATTGTATACCAATCGTGACTTGGTTCTATGCCCCAAAATTAAGTCACTTCCTTATGCCCTGATGCTAATATGTATGTCTGTCTGTCTGTCTGTCTGTCTGTCTGTCTGTCTGTCTGTCTGTCTGTCTGTATGTCTGTCTACCTGTCTATACCTGTCTGTTTGTCTACCTGTCTGTCTGTCTACCCGTCTGTCTGTCTACCCGTCTGTCTTTCTACCCGCCTGTCTTTCTTTCTGTCTGTCTGTCTGTCTGTCTGTCTGTCTGTCTGTCTGTCTGTCTGTCTGTCTGTCTGTCTGTCTGTCTGTCTGTCTGTCTACCCGTCTGTCTTTCTGTCTGTCTGTTTGTCTACCTGTCTGTCTGTCTACCCGTCTGTCTTTCTGTCTGTCTGTCTGTCTGTCTGTCTGTCTGTCTGTCTGTCTGTCTGTCTGTATGTCTGTCTGTCTGTCTGTCTGTCTGTCTGTCTCATGGCAACAATGAAAAAAATAATAAATATAAGTAACCTTCACATCTCACGACATCTGATCCAGTCCACTGTCCATTAATCTGACATGTTTTCTGACTGCTTCCGATGCGTTCATAGCCTCTGTTGCACGTAAAAGTGCACTTATCTTGATATTTGTTCCCACTACATTGTGCAGAACCATGATGAAGTGGTGGAATATCATTGCACTTTAAGACTAGAAAGAAAAGGCGTAAAGAATATTTATCTCTGCAAAATATTTTTTTAATTTTCTCAATTAATTCAAACGGATTGTTCAGATTTATTTTCAAGGATTTTTATCACGTTCTCCATTCGTATATCCAGTGGCGCTTCCAGCACATGGGGGTGGATGGAAAATCCAAAATCTGACACTTTCTGTAATTAGTCATAAAATTGCAAACTAGCAACCACCATTTTTTATAGTTATGTAATCAGTGCTGTATTTACATTTTGCGTAACTTGGTAAGCAGTCCATACAATTCTTTTGGAAATTTTGAAACTTTATTGTAAAGCAATATTGAATGCCAAAGAGTCACTATAATATTGTACATTTCTTACCGTCACATCTAACAATCTTTCCAGACCATTCTCTGTTGCTAAGACATTCCCTAAATGGTGGTCCATCCCGTAGATAACCACCATTACACTCAAAGAAACATTTGCTTCGGTAAATGGATTTACAATCTGCTCCAGTCATTTTTCCATTCACAGGAACAGCAATTGGAGGACATTTAACAGCTAAAAATAAAAATTTAAAGTGACCATTTTATTCTTGATATAAAATAAACGCTCTCTGTATATTTCGTAAAACGCCGTGGATACAGGTCCGACACTGGACCCCATAGACTACATGCTCCCTGTCCGACATCACTATATAAACATATAAACGCAATTGCGACAAAATAACCCTAATAGACCCTGAATGCTCACCCTAACCCTAAATATCCCTTTTCCTATCCCTAAATATCCCTAAAATTGTCGGACCTATATATCCACTTCCTTCGTAAAAAGAGAGGAAAAAGAAATGTCTTGAACGTCTAAACAATATATGAACTCGGAAACCAAAAATCGCATCTTAAAAATCCAATATTTCAGTAATAAACAAGAATAAAGCAGTAAGAAGCAAGAAAATCAAGCCATGATCTTATATATCAATGACATCATCACCATACATTATTAATAATGCAATAACATGACGTTTCGAGGGTCGGCGTTAGATCATATAGAGTTAACGTACAGTCCGCACAGGGCCGTACTCAGAAAATTTTACAGGGGGGGTGTAAGCTCACCTCAACCGACTGACGCACTAGCTTGTACCGACTACTGTACATCCTATCGATTGAAGCTTGTCAAAACAGTGGCAGATCCAGGGTTGTTCGGAAGAGGGGGCGCACATGAAGAATCAGCACGCAGTTGCGGTGCATCTTCGCGGCTACGTCGCGAACCCACTAGGGGGTTGTGGGGGTATGGCCCCTAGGAAAATTTATAATTTTGCAAAACCCAGAAGTGCTTTTCCGGCGATTTCTGATAAGAATTTTTGCGAAATTAGGGCACACGTCATTGCTAAAAATGCACGATTACAAAAGGGCATCAAGATTATGAAACACTTTAATATAAATTCCATGGGCAACTTTTTCGGCCATGCGCCAGCGATTCGCAAGCGGTTTCTAACATAAACAACTCTCAAAATGCCATACATTTTACACCGTGGGACAGTTGGTATGGCGCGCCGTTTTGGCCAAAAGGTATACGAGAATCAATTTGACTGCGCCGTTTCGGCCAAAAGGTGGACAAAAGGTCGAGATATCAATTTCTATAGGCGAGAATTATATTTTAGTGGTCGAGAATATTATATCTATAGGTGAGAATGCTATTCTAATAGTCGAGAATTTTATACCTATGGTCGAGAAATTCATGTCTATATTCGAGAATTTTATGTCTATAGTCGAGAAATTTATATCTATAGTCGAGAATATTTTTATGTTTGTAGTTGAGAATATCATTTTGGTAGTCGAGAATGTTTTATGTTCATGTCGAGAATTGTAGTTCCATACTTGAGAATAATCACGTTGAGCGTTACGGGGAGGGCATTTACTTTTTTCGAAAGGGGAATGACTCCAACAACAACGATCTACAAGTGGGGAGGACGTGATGTTTCCATATTTCTGCTCATCGCGCTTCAATTTCAACATAAATAGTCTATGGCCTAAGCGCCGGTTTATATAGATTTGCCTCGTTCTTTAAAACCCCAAGAATAGTTTGTTTCGCTTTGGAGTGCGGCGCGTAGAAAATCATGACGACTATAGATGGTTTTCATTTTGTCGTTGTACATGTAAAGGACGGCTAAGTTTCCATTTTGGCTAACTTGTATACGAAGCTGCATTCTGCATTCCTCAGATTGCTGCCTGAGAGGTCGGACTGAAATTAACAAGATACAAGATCGCTGTCGATGATAAATTCCGTAGGAATGTTTGATCTAATAGTAATATTACAGGGTCTATTAAATAATGAAGAAGTACTTCGCGCACTATCGCGGTGCTATTACATCTGCGACGCAGGCTACCAGTAGTATAGCAACTAGGGCTGCGAGCTCAATCGACCTCAACCGTGAATATAAACACCAAAACGTCACCAAATTTGGCCAAGTCACGACTCGACAAATTTGGCGATGTTTTGGTGTTTATATTCACGATTGACGTCGAATAAGCTCGCAGCCCTAGTTGCTATACTACTACAGCGATCGTTCGTCAATCTAGACATCCCTCGCACATTTTCTACTAAATTGATGTCAAACACACGCGAGACTAGCGAAACAATACCAAATTTATACTAAATAGCGACTCTCGCTAAATTTGACACCATTTCAGCCATATTTAAAAAAATAGAGAGCGTCGTTTCAAAATTCTCACAAATTTATGTCAAATTACATTTAGGAAAAAATAGAAAGTGTCATTTCAACATTTTCGCGTGTTAGAGAAATAAAATGTGGTACGAGCTCACTCCCACATATTAGAAAATAGAGAGTGTCGTTTCAACATTTTCACAAATTTGTCGAATCATATTTAAAAAAAAAGTCGTTCCAACATTTTCGCAAATTTACCAAATCACATTTAAAAATAATCGTTCCAACATTTTCACAAATTTGTCAAATCACATTTAAAAAATAGTCGTTTCAACATTTTCACAAATTTGTCAAATCACATTTAAAAAAAAATAGTCGTTTAAACATTTTTACAAATTTATGTATCGTAAAAGTGTCTCACGCGTGATAAAATTACCACCTGTTATGCAAATTAGGTTATTGCCACCTGTTAATAATAGATTAGTCCGTTTGTTCACTATTTTCAGCGTTTGTCGCCTCTCACTTCAATGTTTTTGTGACCATACGCGTAGGAGTCAATACCATTTTCTAAAAGGTATCGTTTATCATCAAAACAGGATAGCGACACTTTATTAATTTCGTAACTACCTAGCTGATGTTTGACACTTCTAATGGTCTTCATTGTGTGTCGCAACTGTTTCTGCTCGAGTAGCACACTTTTATAATCTTCGTGTCTGATCACTTTTTTAATTATATTCTTTCTAATACCTTTAGCGGTTTTCCCACCACCTCCACCCTCTTTCAAATAGCTGTACATTTTACTGCGCAACCCGACGAACTCAACAATTGGCGTTCCAGCGCACTCGTCCTTCATCTTCCCAATAACTTTCTTATTCTCTCTAAAAAAGAATGGGCTGTCTGCAGGGTAGTCGCTATTGTCAAACTTTTCGCACTCCATCATAAAGTCGGAATAAACGTCATCGGTTTTGATTGAGTACAGCAGACTGTCAGTGTCGGTGAAGTGTAATCTGCAGGTGTCGCTAGAGTACTTTTTCATAATATAATTGTAGTGAAAATTGTACATCAGCGTTTTGCTCAAGTCTAGTATGCACATACCCACATATGCGGGCCTATTTAGTGTCAGCGTTTCTTTAACCTTATGGACAGCAACTAAGTTCTCGCTAAATATTTTGCAAGACACAAACGTCGGCTTTGAGACGAGCTTTTCTAATTTCTTCGCAGTGGTCACTAATCTCACGTCCACACGCTTCCTCAAGTTTTCCATCGTTTTTCCGAACACACTGTTGTTCATCAACTTGAAGAAGTCCTTCTCAAAAACGTTCTTAGCCGCGGTTCTTTTGACTGTGTTAAAGTCGATGTACTTGCCTAGCCACTTGGACTGGTCAAACTGCAGGACCCTGTGAATCTTATTGATTTTTAATCCAAGATCCATGTACAACTGCAGATTTCCGTAGTGACACACGTACTTTTTTTTGTCCATCAAATTAGTCACCAGCTTCTTCACACCACCAACACTCACGTTAAACTTATTTTTGATTTTCGTGCAGTACTCCGACAACATGTCAACGGTTATCTCCATCTTCTCGGGAGCCAACGGGTAATCGTTGTGTAGGTCATGCAAATGGGCTGGGTACTCCAAGTCGACCTCGAGCAGTAAACCTTTTTTACTATTGTTGTGATAGTCGTGCAGATTAACTTTTTCTATTTCTTTCTCAGTCAACCACTTGAAGCCGCCCGTGGGTAGACTTCGACTCATTGCCCATCCATACAAGTTGTTGGCGTCAAGGTACATCAAATACTTCGACTCTTGCGCTTTATCGTACCCCTTCATGTATTTATTATTCGCCACGCCATGTCTGTTGCATATGTAGCTCACACCACCACGCATACCTAATTCTACGAACTGGAACATGTCAATGTCAGACAATAATTCGAGCTCCACTCCAGTCATCTTCAGCATAGCATCCCAAGTCAATCCAGGCGACGTGAAATAGTGACACGGGTCTAATTTATACTCGCGATGGCATGTCTTTCTAAAGTTCTCAAAAACGTCGGCAAGCAAGAGCACATCGCTTTTCAAATACAGGTCGTGATACCCACCCATATTTTCAACGTCGAAGTAGTCCCACACATCGATGGCGCGCTCGTGCATTTCTTCCGTAATATGCTCATCGTTCAGAACGCTGTAGAAATCTTTTTTGGAGGGTAGCTCGCGCTCGTCGAATTTTTCAAAGGAGTCCATATAATCGTAGGGATAGACCCCCTTTCTTGTCATAAGTGCCAACCCCTCGTCGCGAAACGCTTCTGACGTGTACTTGAAAGCGTCCCTTGGTAGGTTCTTCACCAAGTTGTCTAGACCACTACTCATGAACTGAAAGCTGTCCAAAAATACCAAGTTTTTTCCAAGCATGAACGCCATGTACTTCTCCATGTTGTTTGGTATCACATTTATGTCTTGACCAAACTTGCCAATCTCCTGCATGATGAAATGGCTATCGTAGCCGCGTAAGTTATGAAAGATCACAGGGATTTTGTCAGTCAACTTAAAGTTCACATTACAATCGCGATGTGCGGACCCTCGATACCTACCTGAGACATGACAGTGGTCTCTCACTCTAACGTCAGCGCCAGTGTACTCAACACTGCAAATATGACAACTTTTAGCCTCGTCAAAGTTCTTCTTATTGGCATTAGTCAGTATCATTTCTTTGTTAAAGTGACTCTCACGCGTTTCTTTACAATATTCAACAATTTCTAGCATCTCCCCGATGAACTTGTTGACTGCATTTTCACCACGATACACTTTCACTGGCTTACTATACTCATTATCATAACAACAAACCAGTTTATACCCATAACCACAGTCGACGTGCCTCTGGTAGGCATTTGTGTAGCTACGCTCGCTTGATGGTGTCGCTGTGTGCACCTTCTGTGTGATAGCCTCGAAATCTGCGTACACCACAAATGGTACGTTTAATTGCCTGCTAAAATTCTCGTATTTCACTTTCGCACCTTTTTGCGGCATTTTAATAGCTTGCTTCCCATTGATGACCAAACACACTTCAATATGGCTTTCAAGCACGTCCGCGCGGGTGAAACACTGCAAACAATACCTACAAAAGTGCTTTCTCGCCTTATACTTTGTTTGACGGTACATGAATTTGTTAAAATCGCGAATGTACACATAATGCTTGTTGCCCACGTCATTAGTTATCAACAATAGGTCCATATGGTCAGGATACGTCTCCTTAGAAACGTACACAGGGAATGGCTGCTTATCTTCATACCCAAAAACATTGATGCTAATATCGTTTGCCTTTTCAATCTTGTTGTAATCTTTGAGTGTGACTGGGAAGTCAACTCCGTCATAATTCAGCTCACCGACATGCCTAGCGTACTTTGACGTTCTGTCAGAGTTTTTTCCAACAGGAAATTTGTGTGCAAGGTGGCACCATCTAAAGCACTCGTTGTCATCATCGTTATTTACGTTTATCAGACCCTTCATACTATTGCACAGCTCCTTTGGCAGCGCAATGTAGCTACTCCCATTCAAAGGTCTGTAAATAGCGACATTGACGTAGTGTGCATCTATTTTGTCGATAGTCCATCCAGACCCCTCAGATAACCACCCAGCTATCCGCGTCAAAATCTGTTCCGACCCACGATTGGCGACACCCTCGATGTCATGCTCGTTAATGACGACGAACGTTTCGCTGTTAAAGTAGGCAGTTTTGTATGTGGTCTTATCGAGTTCTAAAACTTTCTCAAAAGCGACCTTGACTGTCTCCACCACTTTCATTCCGTTGGTCTCACCTAGCTCACGTCTCAAAAGGTTAGTGACAGCACCTCTACTAGCGTTTACCTGATTGATGTCTCTGTCGTCAATTACTTCGACTCCATAGGACCTTGTGAACCCTCTCAGTGCTCGATCCAACAGATGCGTTGGCGGTGCGAGGTCTTCGACTAGACGTTGTCCCTCTTGATCTCTAAAGAAGCCGTGAACGTTGGTCGCTTCATCTGTTAGTGAATTGACAACGGCTGCACTCGTCTTGTGCGCCCGTCTTTTTGTCACTGAATTTTTCGCAGTCCGACTCATTGGCTTCTATATACTACACTTATTTATTTTTTCCTAAACCACTCGTTGTAATAATTGTCACCACTTTCACACCATCCCAGCTTTGGGTACACCACCCCAAACAAATTATCGTCAAACTTCTCTTTCACCTTCCCGTCTTTGAGGTCTGACACCTTCTTGAGTGTCTCGACTCGTCTTCTATGACACAACCTAATAATGTAGTATCCGTATCTGCTGACGTTTCTACCCTTGATCAAATTGCATGAGTGCAGCACATTGACAACTTTCAAGAAGTCCTCTTTTATCAACTCAAGGTGCTCACCCTTCACAACGTTCCGTAGTCTTCTCCCCATCCACCAAGACCGTTTGTGAACGCTTTTTAGTCGCGTGAGTCTCATGTCGCTGTAACTCTGAGTGTAGCCCCATTCGGTGTCGCCACACTTTGGACACGCGTACCCACCGCAGTCAGTCACATGTTTCACAACGTCACAATCCGAGCAGTGGTGAATTCTGAAGGTGTCTCCACACTCAGTTTGCGTCTCACTCGCGATTTCGTCAATTGTGTAACCGTAGCTCATCTGCCCCATAAGTTTGTCCATCGCTTATACTACTCCAACATATTTTTTTCACCGAACTAGTACCCGTAGCGCTATTCCACTACCCAAACCTAACGCACCAACAAACAATAATTGGTATTCCTTCATTTCCGCACTTGGTTGGTAGTAATCCGCAACCTTCGGGAGGTTAGTGAACACTCGTCCGCTGTGCCGTATGGTCATTACGCTTCTAAGTTCTTCCAACGCGTGGTTTGTGTCATTGATGTCAGCATTAGCATCTGAGAGCTGTTGTCGCAAGCGTTGAATCTGATCTTTCTTAGCGACTTCATTTTCATACCACACCTCTTTCGCACTGGCTAGCTGTTCCAACGCATGGTTGTGTCTTTTCATCTCAGCTTCATAGCCTGAGTGATTAAATCTCGAAAACATAAAACCAGCGCCTGCAAAAGCCACTGCATTAAATATCCCTCCAGCCACAACGCTCACCATTAACTTACGTTGATTTGAATGGATCTGTCGGTATCCACTTTTTCGATTGCACCCATTTTACTAACAGCGTTCCTGCACCAACAGCTGCAGCAAGTTTCACTGTGCCTTTCACTGTCTCTGGTGTTCCCAATGGTTCTCCCAAAGCCTTTTTCGAAATCATACTCACTACCACAGCGCCGGTCGTAACAAGTAGCGCGTCGTACAATTCGTTCATAAGTTCTTTTCGATCGATCGCAGCCATATACATTGTCGTGTGTTTTGTTCAAGAATCAAATGTGTCTAACGCTGGACGACGAGTTTTGTGGTTCTCTGACGCAGGTGCTGGTGCAGTACTCACAGGTTCTTTTTCACTGCTAATTGTGTACCATAGCGAAGCACCAGCAATGATTACACCAAGTGTTCCAACAATGTAACCATAGCTCCACTCATTACCCTGCTCTTCGTTGACTATCATTTCACGCATTTTTTTTTCTTTCGCGGCTTTCGATATCTCAGCCAACTTTTTACCAGCAGCGACGCGCTTTGGGTCCTTCACCTTAACACTTTTCACATCAGCCGTGATCTTCGCTTCAACAGCCGTCTGTGAGTCCTCAACCATCTAATACACTATCACGTGTTATCTTACTCACAGTTGACCTCACAGGTGTCTCACAGTTGACCTCACAGGTATCTCACAGTTCCAGACCAAACGCACTAAAAAATTAGGATTTTTTCTGAGAGTATAACATAATGACTCAAGCCCGAGAAATCAGCGAAGAAGATATTGCCAACATGTTGAGAGCAGCCTTTATCAGTGTGCCCACCCTACAAGGCGCCTCTGGACCTACCGTCTTAAACGAGTACTTCTCAACATACACAATGTTCGACCCCGACCCTGAAGGGCCACCAAAACGGCTTGGCTCTCAGATCCGCCATACGAGGTATCTTCTCGACGCTTGGATCGATCTTCGAGAGGAAAGAGCCAACGAGCTTGCTGGTATGTTAGCTGGCATAATCCCTGTGTGGTGTTACTCATCATTCAAGTACCTTATGTTAGCAAGTGATGTCTACTTGAACAACCCTAGTGGGTCCACAGCTACATTACTCGGTAACTTCCTCCAAGTGTTCTTAGCGACCCTTATGTGGAAACCATGCCCAACCAAAGCCAAAGCGTGGTTAGAGCTCGCCGCAAACCGCGACGTTCACGTTTGCAAGGTGGGGTGTAATGAGATACTGGGTGCGGACGATATCAGGGACCACGTACTCTCGCCCGCCCACAGGCACTTTGCGAGAGACGAGAACGTGTACACCTGTCACCCATGCGGTGTGGCCACCAACGACCCACTGCATCGCTTGAGACACGAGAGCTTGAGGTCCCATCTTGAAAACTTAGAGCTTCAGCGGATATTCAACAACGAGCAACGATTTCCACAATAAAAAATATTTCTCTGGAGGTATAGTAATCATGAAGAAAATTGGTAAACTAGAAATCGTGATTGGTCCCATGTTTGCAGGAAAAACAACCGAGACTCTTCGCAGGTTAGTCACGTTAAGTAAATCAGGGCTCAAAGTCCTCTACATGAACAACGCAGGCGACACCAGACGAACTGACCACGCGTTCTCCACACATCGCCAGACCATTGTTGTCGGGTCAGACAGTTTACCTGCGAAGTTAATCACCAACCTCCCGAGTTCTTCCGAGATAGCTGACTATGACGTCATTGGCATTGATGAGGGCCATTGGTACTCTGATCTGTCAGTTACCCGTGAATACATTAAAGCTGGCGTTCACGTCATTATTTGTGGTCTCATAACAACGGAGCACTTAAAAAGACTTGGTGAGCTCGACACACTGTTCCCAGTGGCAGACGACATCACATTTCTAAAAGCGTATTGCGCCGTTTGTCGTGACACTTACGGAACAACTGTTGACGCACCATTCAATTGGAGATACAACCCAGGACCATCATTCGTTGGTGGTGCTGAGCAATACCGTGCAGTGTGCAGACGTCATCATCCTTCCACACAAAATTAAGGGTGTTCTCGGATACCCCACTTTTTTAAATTTAGACATTGGTCACATGAAGCGTCCAATGTCTCCCGTAGAAACATTTTTTCACACAGTGGTCAGAAGGTTCGTGAAATAAAGAGAGAAAGTTTCGCAGACACCTTTCACCGAGTTAAAAACGTCTTTAAAAACGTTAGATCAGTTGTCACCTCAAGTGTCGTCTCAACAACGAGAACGAGTGCTAATTCGACTTATTACTCGCTGTCTAAAAAGTCTCTTTACAATAGCGTCTCTCATGATTGCTCAACGCTGATTTATTTTTAAATTTACGAAGGCAGTGAGAGCACTGAAACCCAACGTCAAATAAATATTTTATTACCGTGGTAATAGCGTCGTCGTACGAGTCGCACAACAACGTTAGATAACCAGCGGATTTATATCTGAGTAGCAGAGACTCCTGCTCTTTGGATGTCTTGCCTGTACCACCTGGATTCTTGAACTCAATCACAAGCCCGCTGTGCTGTCGGTTTGCATTGGCAATAATCAAGTCAGGTGTTCCACGTTGGTAACCTTTTTTCCACGAATTTATTCTTTTACTCGAAGTGTCTTGATTCTCACCACAAGCGGCTATCAAAATAGCTTCTGGATAATATTTCCTAAGAAAACCGACGACTTTCGTGTGGAGATCGAACTCGGTGATCATTTTAAACTGATTGTGTTTGAGACCAACGTCAGCTAAACTTTTTCTAACGCTTGGTAAGACTTCTGAGTGCACCCACCTTCCGAAGTGTTTCGCACGCTCCATTTTACTTGAGAACACCAATGAGTAGACCCCAAGTTCGTTAATAAACGAGGCCTGCTCTACCTTCATTTTACAATCAGGTTCGACGTGGTCGTTGACTGCATCTTTTGGTCTAGCATAGCCTAGAGCGCTTGCGACTTCTCTTGCTTTGAACCATATATCGCCGTTGTCCATGACTGTCGTGATTTGGTGACCATCGAAGTCGAATAATCGAAGCACTGTGGAGGTCATCACTATATTATAGTCTCCTACAAAAAAAAAACTACTCGACATAGGTGTCGGGTTTTTTATAGATCTGGTTTGTTGTGTACCAATGCAGCAGGTGTGTTTTATTAGTCTTCAGTTTTCTACGTCGTCTGAAAAAGTTTCTAATGTTACGAACCAGTTTTCTAAGCCAACCCATTTTAACTTAGGTCACGTCTCCTACCACTCCTACAGTGTCTGATTCTGCGGGTAACATAATAGGTTCGCCGTAAGTCTTTTTAGACCTCATACCAATCTCAGCGTGGAGCTCGAGAGTAACGTCACCGCGGCCAAATGATCCACCAGCTTTGAACATGTGGTCAGTCGTCTTATTTATCTTATATGTTTCATGAGGTCTCGAAATACACGCTCCCATTTACTTTACACCATATTCCTTCATCATTTCTCCACCCATGATTATGATGTCTCGGTTCGTCATGTAACCACTCACAATTTTCACACCGTAGAATTCTATCAACGATGGGTACGCATAAGGTGCGAGAGGTATTCTTGGTCGGTGTATTCCAAAAATTGTTCCATAGGGTGTGCCTATCTTTTTCATATTCGCTACGAAGTCTGAGTCGGCTGACTTAACGTTGTTGACCCTGACGTGTGAATTGTCCATTTGCCAGTGTATTGATATCATATGCATTTTACTTATGTCAACACCACTTGGAATAGTGCATATGCTCTCCATTGCTGGGACGCTACCACCATACGCGAGTCCATTAGTCATACCAGTCTTGTACCCTATGAACTTATCCCACTGACCGTCGTCGTTTGATATAATTGTCTCCCAATTTGACCCAGCGGTGCGAGTAGGTAACCTCACCACAACAAAAATGGAGAGATCACACCATTGCATACTGGGGCAATTAAAATGGAGACCTGACTCAAGTGGGATTGGTGTTAGCACAGGTGATAGAAAACTTTGGCTCACACCGCTGATGCCAACAATAGGACCATAAGCCGGGTTGTTTTGCACTAATTTACTTGTTTCACCAATGGCTTTCACTTTGTTTGAACCATTGGCGTGAAATTCCACATTTTTCAAGGCGTGTGTGCTAACGTTGAAGTCGAGCATGACATTATAGGACTGACTCTTGAGGAAACCTGCTAACAATTGCTCTAGAGTTCTTTTATTCGCGGCATCTGAGTCATCGACTGGGTCTGCTACGTTTTTTATCGCTGAGCCTTGCATGTCTATTATTCCAGACATCCTTCCACCGGTCGCGCTTAATTTAGGATCTTCGTCCAGATGCCTTTTCGTTCTCTTTAGTATTTTATCGTGAGGGTCGTCAGACTCATACCCATAGTTTAGACTCATTACTACTTCAAGGTGTATTTGGTTAACAGATAGCCAGACACTGCTGAGAACCCTAAGATTATCGCCAGCGTTGTCGTGTCTGACTCGCTTGTGGTGGTGGCCACTGTTTTCCTCACAGGAAGTGGTGTCACGTTTTCTTGGTAAACTTTTTTAGCCACAGTCGTTGGTACCACCACACTTTCTTGGTGAGCTTTCTTCTTCACGGTTGTTGGCATCACTAATGAGTGAGTCACCACATTTTCTTGGCGGACTTTTTTAGCCGTAGTTGTTGGTGTTGTTGCATTCAGGTTAGTGTTCACTCCAAATTTCATGGACTCTGTGGCAACCTTTAATAAGTTGTTGTACCCAGCGATTTTATTCTTGAGAATTACTAGGTTACTTGGCATTAACCACGTACTTGGCGACACCGCGAGATTTTGAACAACGTTGGTGTCTCTAATTGATTTGTTCATGTTGAGGATCCATGTCGACACGTCATACTGTACAACACTGTCAGAAAACAACTTGCGGAACTCTTGTTGGGTCTCTAGACTTCCTGCAGAACCACCAACGACAGATACACGTGTTCTCGCTTGTGCACCAAGTGTGGAGTACACAAAGGACTCTATGCTCTGATTTAGATATTGTAGTCCAATGTTGGTGAAGCCGTCTGAGAGTCGCGCGACGTATCGTTTGTAATCGTTCTGAACGTCGTTGAGTGTGAAGACTCTGGATTCGCCTAGAGTGCCATCGCTCAGGACTTTATTCTGGTAGTAGTGTTTTCTGGGAATCTTGGAAATCTTACCATACAATTCGGAAGCGTTGAATTCTCTACTTATTGATTTCATGGTCTCACCACCTTCCATTCTTCTGAGAAGTCTTCTAATGGTGAAGTACAAATGAAATCTCATCACACTTGTGACCACAGGATGAACTTCTTGTGACACTGACAAATGTTGCAACGAAACACCACAACAGAAACTTGCGCAATACGTCGCGAACACAATGCGGTAGTAAGATTCGCTGTCATCCCACTCTGATTTTGTCTTTGACGTGGTGACTCGCAAGACTGGTAGCTTTGACATGAAGTAACTATTTTGGTTAACAAAAACTTTAAAGTTATTCACTGGATAATTTAACACATTTTCTGTTGGATAGCCATCCCAAAGTCCCCAATGGTTTTTATGACCTTTTGGCAGTGGTTGGATAGTTCCACCGCCTTGCCATATTATTGGGAACTTACTATTGTGTAGCCACTTCCACATGCTTTTATCATTTTTGAAGGTTGTGCTGGTTATGTCTGTGCTAAGGATGTCATTGTTTCTGAAATACACGTCGACACTCATGATCTTACCATCTTGCAAAATATTTGGATAGAACTCAAATTTGCTTAAAGTGGCGTGGGGGTACTTTTTGATGAGGTCTGCCTTTGCGTCGTGTGCAGCCTTCGATGTGTTAGCCATCGCGAGTTTGTAGTGCTTTCCATAGTAATCATGAAGGGCTTTCTGCATATAATATACCATATGTTATACATAATGCGAAAGTTGACGGTATTCATTGAGGGTGTAGAAAAAGTTGTGTCCTTTGACAACGCGATAATGGTCACGCACGACAACCCGTGCATTATGGTCAAGACAGCCACTGTGTTTTGGGACTACAATAACCTACGTGACGATATAGACGTACTTATCCCCATTCTGAGCCACCCTTCGAGTGATCTTAAAAGCACGATAACGAGTAGGGGGTATGCTAACTTCAACGTACTGGTCGAAGCAATAAAAGAAACGACTAAAAAACGTGGTAGGGGGGACGTTGAGATAGAGAAAATACCGCTCACAAGTAGATGTAGGATTAAGGCTAGCACTCCAATTAACCTTGAACTCGTTGGGCCTCTACTTGGTTTCGCGTTGGGTAGGGTGATTAAGGGTGACTCGAAGTGGTACGTCAGCCCAAACAAGGTCGACATGCTTAGAGGTCTGAAGTACATAGAAATCTTATGTGATATTGTTGAAACTGAGAGCAATGTGGGTATTGATGGGAAGCGAAGCAGTGTGATCACAACGTTGCCAATACCCACTAAACAGTCTTTGAATGGGTCAGTGCAACGTCATGTGGACATCGAGTCTAAGGTGAGTATTAAAAAAGGTGTTTACTCAAGTATGACATTTCGTGTCAAACCAAATAATGACGATCCCAAAATTGGTGCGGTGTTATTGGAACTGTATATTGTGTGAATTATATGGAGCTTGGTGTGGAAACAGAACAAGGGTTGAGAGATATTTACTACAATCCCAAGACGGGGTACAGTGGTGTAGAGAGGCTGTATCAAAGCGCATTGGGAGACGGATTGAAAGTAACTAGAAAAACAGTGAAAGAATGGTTGACAGCGCAGGACACCTACACTAGGTACAAACCCATTGTGAGAAGACATAAATTCCGCGCGACTTTTGTTGGATTTCTTGGCGAAGAGCTCCAAATGGACTTAGTGGACATGAGTAAGTACTCAAAACAGAATGGAGGTTATTATTGGATATTGACAGGTATTGAAATATTGAGTAGATACGCTTTTGGAATTGCAGTTTATAGAAAAGACACTAAGAACATGACTAAGGCTGTTGGAAAATTGTTGGTTGACTTTAAAGATCAGTTTGGAGTCACGCCTAAGTTAGCACAATTCGATGATGGACTTGAGTTCTACAATGTTGGTGTGAAAAGTTTGTTGAGAAAACATGGTGTTGAATATTTCAGCACTAAGAGTGATAAAAAGGCTGCTGTTGTTGAGCGTTTTAACAGAAGTCTCAAGAGCATTATGTGGAAGTACTTTTACGCTCGTGGGACATACAAGTGGATTGACGCTTTGGATAAATTTGTGGACAATTATAATAGCAATGTGAATCGAAGCATTATGATGAAGCCAAAGGATGTCAATAAGTCGAATGAAGCCGAAGTGTGGACCACTTTGTTTGGTCACCAATTTGCAGACAACCCATTGCCAAAGTTTAGAGTTGGTGAGTCAGTGAGAATTAGTAAATACAAGAGTGTGTTCACAAAGGGCTATGAAGCCAACTTCACTGAGGAGCTGTTTAAAGTGGTGAAAGTTACTCGTGGTGATCCGAATGTGTACGAAATTGAGGATCACACCGGTGAACAGATTATTGGTAAATTTTATGAACAGGAATTATCGCTGGTCAATAAGAAACCTGGTGACGATGTGTACAGAGTTGAAAAGGTGTTGAAAAGAAAGAAAGTCAGAGGGAAGAAGATGGCGCTGGTCAAATGGTTGGGTTACGAGAGCAAACATAATTCGTGGATACCAGAAAGCGATATTCAAAATGTGAGTTAATGTAATATGACTGAAAGTGGCTTCGACAACCTTGAGATGGGTAGCTCTAACGAATACAAAGATGTCGCCGACGACGAACTAGAGCGTAGTCTTGAAAAAGCCACTAAAGATAGTGAGCTAGCTTGGGATGACCCAAACGTTACAGTCGGCGAGAGAGTTAGACTGACTAAAGTGAGGAGCGGGCTGGCTCGCGAACATGGTAGAAGGGAGCGTCAACGCGTGGAGGAGGCCTTTAGCAATATTGAGACGCGGATTAATGACAACGCAAAAGACTACGAAGGTGTTGCGAGGAGTGCGTCATTGTTAGACATCACGCGCGCGGAGCACGTCGACATACCTGGACTAACATCAATCGAGAATCGCGAGTTGAATAGCACACTCAATCCAAGCGAGAATATGCTGCGTGAGTCTAGAATAGGCGACGCTGGTACATTGCAAATAAAAGCAAACCATTTTCGAGACTTGATAGACAAAGCGGGTGAGAGAATGGCAGAGCTTGGTAAAAAAGATCTCACAACTGTGGGGAGCGAAGAGCACGTTAATCTAGCTGAAAGAGTGATTGGACTTATACAGGCTAAAGACATGCTTATTGAGCAGCGGGAAATAGAAGAGGTTAGAGAGCGACAAGAGATCGACATTGACAGGTTTCAGAAGTTCAAGAAATGGGCTAGAGAAAATATGGTTGGGATGAGTGCTTTAGCGATTTCAGTGGCAGCAATTGTGACGACTGTTATTATCGCTGGGAGGTCTAACGTTATGAAAGGCGCTATGGCCACGAGGTCGTTTGCACAGGCTGTTAAAAACGCGATAACGAAGATGGGTCCATGGGCTGTTGGATTGGCGAACTTAGTTTATGACGCGCTGGTGACAGGCGCAAAGGGCCTCGCTTGGTTAGCTCAAAATCTGTGGGTGTTTGCGGTGACATTCGCGTGGCTTGCGTACAATTATTTAAACTAAAAAGCAAACGTGATTCGTGGACACTAGAAAGTGACGTTCAAAATGTGAGCTAATGTAATATGGCTGAAGGTGGGGAAGGTTTTGACGAGATCGAGATGAATAAATTTGATGAGTACGACGACGCGAGTGATGAGCAATTAGAAGAGGAGCTCGCCGACACTGGCGAGTGGCTCAAAGACAAAGACGTTGAGTATGGTGTGAGTGAGATGCCGAGAGACATTCGTGTTGACTATATCAAGAACCGCGACACTGTGAATAAGATAAGAAGTGTGCTAGATAGAAGGCAAGGTGGGCAAAAAGAGACGTCGTTTATCGACGCTGACGATGGTAAAACGGTGACAATAAGGGGGACCAACACAGAAGTCCCCGCAGTGGAGTTTGTTGAGCAGGAGTCGTATGGTGACGTCAATGACGAGAGTTTTAGTATAGCTTTTGAAGAGGAGAAAGAAATCGAGAGAAGACTTGGTGAACTAAAAGCGCACAACAAAGAGGTAATAAAAAACGAAGTAAAAAGAGTCAAGCTAATAAATAAGAAAATAGGTGAGTTGAGTGAAAAAGCGCTTGGCCACGACGTCGCGTCAAGGGAGATAGTTAACAGGTCGCGGGTCACGGACTCGGGGGCTATTCTTTTCAAACCAATAGGCACACATGGTAAGTATGGGGGACCCAGGCTAATTCTAAAACCTAAAGGAGACATTTTGATCTACAGCAAAGATAGCAATAGTAAAAGGGCTATTGATCAGTTCAGAGAGTTAGTTAAACAAATCCCCAATAGCGTAGAAACAACAGCTGTCACAACAGAAGTAGCCCCAGATGACTTCCCAGTAATTGAAACAAAAGTGGATAACGATGACATACCTGGGTTATCACCAGACGAGAACCGTGATCTGAGTGGTGTGGTTAATCCAAGCGATAGTGTGGTGCCTGAGTCAAGAACAGGTGACGATGGTGCGTTGCAAGCGCAGGTAGACCACTTTCAAGAGACGATAGATGAGACGAGTGGGAGATTGGCAAAGCTTGATAAAAAAACTAACCAAACTGGTCTCACGCCCGACGAAGAGCGAGAGCACGTTGGTTTGGTTGAAAGAGAGTCAGGACTCAAGCAAGCCAGAGACAGAACTATCGAGCAGCGACAAATAGAAGAGGTTAGAGAGCAACAGGAAGTCGACATTGACAGGTTTCAGAGATTTAAGGAATGGGCTAAAGAAAATATAGTTGGGTTGAGCGCTGTAGCGATTTCAATGGCTGGAATTATAACAACTATTATTATCGCTGGGAGGTCTGCTGTTATGAAAGGCGCTATGGCCACGAGGTCGTTCGCACAGGCTGTTAAAAACGCAATAACGAGGATGGGTCCATGGGCTGTTGGATTGGCTAACTTAGTTTACAATATGTTGACGTTGGGTGCAAAGGGTCTCGCTTGGTTGGCTCAAAATCTGTGGGTACTCGCGGTGGTACTTGCGTGGTTTGCTTATGATTATTACAAGCTAAAACGGTAGCGATAAAACATATGTAAAGTATATGAACGTCACGTCAGCAGAGTTGAGCCCTGGTTTTAGACGAGCAACTATGGGTGTCATAAAAGGGGCGAGAACGCAACACGTAATCACGTTGAACCCTAATAAGGTCAGTCCTGGTGAGGAACTTTACGTTGACATACCAAAGCTCAAGGTTAGTAGCTGTTTGGTGCCTGGGTCGTTGGGTTTAGTGTTCGACTTTAAAAATGCAAACGCCAAAAGCTGGTTCTTGAACAATGTTAGCAAGTTGTTGGTTGAGAAACTTGTTGTGAGACTAGCTGGGGAAACTGTGTATGACAACAATGGGGAAAATTACACTGGTGTCTATCGCGACCTTTGGGAAAGTGTTACTGCGCGAGACCAAATGATTGACTATGGTATTGGTGGTGAGAACTTGAGAAAGCTAGTTTCCAAGGATGACAGTGGCGCGACAAGTGGGAATGTTACTAAAGTTAGCGACGCGTTAATGTTTGGTGTGATTGGAACGAAACTGCGGATTAAGCTTGGTAAGATTATGAATGACCACGGGTTGTACGCTCCTTTTAGCATGAACAACAACTTGCAGTATGTGATCACACTTCCGAAGGCCGCAGACATCATGGTGGCGCAATCCGGTAGCGCTGTGGGTGGATACACTCTGGAGAACCTTGAGCTTGAGTACGAAACGATTGATAACCAGGAGCTCGCTGATGAGATAGCGTCGGGTTACGCAAGTGGTCGTAGTTTGTCGTATGAGCACGTTACGTTGATGAAAACCACCGAATGGGACAAAGGCACGACCATTGTGAATGAAAACATTAATCTACCAAGAAAAAGCATGAAGGCAATCGTGTTGCTATTCACGAATAAGGTGCGAACAGACAGTGAGGAGTTTCTTTACCCAAATATTGAGAATATTAGAGTCACAATTGAAGGTGTGCCAAATAGTGTGTACTCACAAGGCATCCCAAAGTCGAAGTTCTACGCAGAAGCGAAACGACTGTTTGGGTTGGGTGAAGAACACGCTCAGTTTATGACCATACAGAAGTTCTATAAAGATGGCTTTGCGTTGGTCATTGACTTGAGGAGCGTCCAAGATAATTACAACGTCGCCACTGGTAAAAAAATTGTGAACACACAATCTGGCGTGCTTCTTGAGATCACTAAGAAAGCGACGACTGCGAACGTCATGTGTAGGGTGTTTGTGATAAGTGATGGGTTGGTCAACTTCATGAACAATGGGCTGCAATCAATCCAGTATTAAATCAAACGTGAGTTAATGGAGACTCCGTTTAATATGTTAATTGTTGGTATGACAGCTTGTGGTAAGACACATTATTTGCTGGAAACATTGGAATCTGAGTACTTTAGTAAATTTGACTACATTGTGTTGATTTGTCCTACTTTCGAGTGGAACAAAGCGTACCAAGATTGGAAATATGTGCACGACCCCGACGTGTTAGCGATAGACTGCGCGCAAGACAGTGTCGACGCTGTTCTCAAGTGTGTGACTAACGTTTTTAAAGGTACTAACACTCTGATTGTGTTGGACGACTGTGCAAGTTCTCAAGATGTTAAGAATAGGACTAGTCAATTGGTCAACTTGGCTTTTAGCGCGCGACATTTTATGTTGAGCGTTATTGTCATCACACAACAACTGACGTCGATCGCAAAACCGTACAGAGAAAATATTAGTAAGCTCGTTTGCTTCTACTGCCCGAGTAGGAGTGATATGAAGGTCGTTATCGACGATTACCTTGGAAACATTAGCAGAGAAAAATCGTCGGCGATTGTGACCGCATTAAAAAATAATAAGTACGCTAGACTCGAAATCTCACTACGCTATCCATACAGTCACGAAGTTGTTATTCCGCAATAAAATATGGGTATAAGTAATAACGTGATGGTGAAACGCAAAAGTGAAGAAAACCCCACGATTGAGGAACTAGTTGAGGAGACTGACGACACCTCAACCGTGGAAGACAACGTTGACGTTAGGAGATCTGAACTTATTAGACTGTCCGGTGACGGTGTGGTAAGTCAGTCCGAAGCGTACATTAAAAAAGCGTCCGCAAAGGTTATCGATAAGATATGGCACCAATATGAGTTGAAGAGAATGGAGATCGCAAACGCTTTTCTCACCGACTTGCTAATCAGCAAATTCGCTAGCTTATTAGATGGGTTGAACGCTATAGAGAATCCTGACGAACTAAATGATGAACTACAAAAAGACCCGTTACTAAAGAAAGACGTTGAGAGCATTGTCGCGATTGTGACGCCGTACGTGCCTTTCTTGGGCTTGTTGTCGGGAGGAATCACAACGTCAAAATATGTGTACGATCACCATTTTAGAAAAGAGGCGACAAACGCTGAAAATAGTGAACAAACGGACTAATCTATTATTAACAGGTGGCAATAACCTAATTTGCATAACAGGTGGTAATTTTATCACGCGTGAGACACTTTTACGATACATAAATTTGTAAAAATGTGATTTGACAAATTTGTGAAAATGTTGAAACGACTATTTTTTAAATGTGATTTGACAAATTTGTGAAAATGTTGGAACGATTATTTTTAAATGTGATTTGGTAAATTTGCGAAAATGTTGGAACGACTTTTTTTTTAAATATGATTCGACAAATTTGTGAAAATGTTGAAACGACACTCTCTATTTTCTAATATGTGGGAGTGAGCTCGTACCACATTTTATTTCTCTAACACGCGAAAATGTTGAAATGACACTTTCTATTTTTTCCTAAATGTAATTTGACATAAATTTGTGAGAATTTTGAAACGACGCTCTCTATTTTTTTAAATATGGCTGAAATGGTGTCAAATTTAGCGAGAGTCGCTATTTAGTATAAATTTGGTATTGTTTCGCTAGTCTCGCGTGTGTTTGACATCAATTTAGTAGAAAATGTGCGAGGGATGTCTAGATTGACGAACGATCGCTGTAGTAGTATAGCAACTAGGGCTGCGAGCTTATTCGACGTCAATCGTGAATATAAACACCAAAACATCGCCAAATTTGTCGAGTCGTGACTTGGCCAAATTTGGTGACGTTTTGGTGTTTATATTCACGGTTGAGGTCGATTGAGCTCGCAGCCCTAGTTGCTATACTACTGCTACCTAGTTGGTCGATCAAATACGAACCGGCATTCAAATATGAACCGGCGTTAAATGTAACTTAATATGCAGAAAGGTTAAACTCAGTTTCCATAGTATTAATAAAAGGAAATTTGACGGAGACAGACCAGTAAGTTTGTTGTAATACGTATAAGAGTCTAAAGTAAAGATTACACGATTTAAAAAACTTGTTTGATTCTGCGATGATTCAATAACGTACGTGGCGCTGATCATAGTTGAATCATAATCCACACATATATATGCACTGATGAACTGTCTGAAGTATTGAAGCGCGATGGGCAGAAATATGGAAACATCACGTCGTCCCCACTCCTACTTAGTAAATTGTAGATCGTTGTTGCTTGGAGTCATTCCCCTTTCGAAAAAAGTAAATGCCCTCCCCGTAACGCTCAACGTGATTATTCTCAAGTATGGAACTACAATTCTCGACATGAACAGAAAACATTCTCGACTACCAAAATGATATTCTCAACTACAAACATAAAAATATTCTCGACTATAGATATAAATTTCTCGACTATAGACATAAAATTCTCGAATATAGACATGAATTTCTCGACCATAGGTATAAAATTCTCGACTATTAGAATAGCATTCTCACCTATAGATATAATATTCTCGACCACTGAAATATAATTCTCGCCTATAGAAATTGATATCTCGACCTTTTGTCCACCTTTTGGCCGAAACGGCGCAGTCAAATCGATTCTCGTATACCTTTTGGCCGAAACGGCGCGCCATAAGTTGGCTCCAGGTTCGCAGCTCCAGGTTCGTGAACCTGGAGCCAGCACCAGGTTCAATCTGAACCTGGAGCCAGATTCGATTCTTTATAATAAAATTGTTTTATACGCTAAACGGATTGATGTATTCACACAATTGTTTCATGTCACTATTCTCTAATATATCCAAAGTTACATGAAATAATCTGGGGTCCTTACTGCTTCTACTTTTCGCTGGGTAACTCGGCAAACTGTAGTCCATTGTAGACTTTGTAGGCGACTCGACGCCGTTGCAAATGATGGTGGTCACAACAACAAGAGATTTCAAGGCCTTTCATAACAGAAATTCGAAAGTTATTTTGATGTCACGCATGCTAAAGTCCAGTAGAACACTATCCAGCAGTTAAATGTGATATAGCGCCTCTACACGCTGCAAAAGAACTCGTACAAATGGTTAGTCGACTCGTGACAAGACGCGTGTTTGTCAATTTCACAACGGCATTATAAGAAGTGCCGCCATATAAGAAGACTTTGTGCCAAACTACACCGCATATCGTAACATTTTTCACAATGTCACTTGTGTCTATGTAATTTCGAAGCATACTAGGTTAACTAAAGTTGAAAATCATTTATGTATAACTCTGAAGAACTCGTCAAACATGAGCTCTCGACTGCCAGCTGCCGGCCCATTTGGAACATGACACCGAAGAATTGTAGCATGACGAAAATTCGTTTTAAAAATTTACCCATAAAATCACTGTCTATTCAATTGTCTACATTTGGGAAAAGATTATCAATAGTTATAGGTCAAACACATCAGTCAGTTACTGCTTGAAAGCGAACATCCAGCGAAGACAAACTCCCAGAAAATCGTGACTTGAGATCGACAATGTTGACATCGCGGGCGCTTAGAAACCTAATACCCCCAGCGTGGTAGAACTAAAATGCCTAACATTTCCGACGTGAAATGAATTTTTCTTTCAGCAATTATGCACATAGTAAAAAGATTAAGCACATAGTAAAAAGGAAGGAAGGTTATTTTATATTTTACAAGCTACACGTCAAAGGTCATTCACGGCGACATTATACTGTGTCCGTGATCAGAATACATATTTGTGAAAAATAATGCATATCGGGCAAAGAAAACCCAGCTCATTAATCTTTATTATGCTTGCATAGATCATACATCATGTTGTTGTTTGAAAGCGGACGCCCGATTACACCCCCCCCCCCCCTCCAACCACCTGCATGGGAAGCGGAGATAAGACCCTAGCCAATCCCCCCAACCCCACCCCCCTCCTAGTCTGCCACGGTGAAAAATCACGTGCGCGGAAGAAGCCAGCCAACACGCGTCTTTATTCTTCCGACGATTACAGTAAGTGTTTTGAGTTTTAGGGTTTCGATTTTCGAATGTAATAGTTATTTAGTTGCTGTTACCATTTTTCCACATAAAATTTAATAAAAACATTTCGACCATTCCGTCTTCTTTAGTTAAAGTTGCCTGTCTGTCTCTCTCTGTATATATATATATTTGTGAATGTGGCATCGGACCATACCTACCTATTGCTACTTTATTATAATTCTGCTGACCCTTAATATATTGATTAAAATTGTTAGTACAGTTTGAAAAATCTGATTGCAAAATTTCAAAACTCTAGACATATGCTATTTAATTATCAATTTTACTTTTTTTGAATTTGTTCCGAAACAATACAGAAATTTTAATTTTTTAAATACATAATATAATTCATTTGTCGCTGAATATAATTTCGAGCTTATTAAAACAAACTTCTAGAAAATTCGCAATGAGTTCAAATGGTGAAACATTGCGTTACTGCACAAAAATATTTTTTACACCAAAATGTCCAGCTATTTCTCAGAATAAGCCCCTAGATAAATTTTATTATTTTGAGACCAACAACGACTTGACACGGCTTTTAGTTATATAACCGCCTTTTCGAACACAACCTTGCCACTCTTCGTTGATAAACAGCAACTAGATAACTATTAAAATCGAAACCCTAAAACTCAAAACACTTACTGTAATCGTCGGAAGAATAAAGACGCGTGTTGGCTGGCAGACTAGGGGGGGGGGGGGGGGTGGCCAGGGTGGTTGGGGGGGATGCAGGGTGGTGTGTAATTGGGCGTCCACTTTCAAACAACAACATGATGTATGATATATGGTTCCCACCGCTGCCACTAATTTTTTATGCAAGCATAATAATCTATGCAAGCATAATAATGATTAATGAGCTGGGTTTTCACAAATTATTTTTCACAAATATGTATTCTGATCACGGACACAGTGTCAGATAGCAAGAATAATGTCGCGGTGAATGACCTTTGACGTGTAGCTTGTAAAATATAAAATAACCTTCCTTCCTTTTTACTATGTGCTTAATCTTTTTACTATGTGCATAATTGCTGAAAGAAAAATTCATTTCACGTCGGAAATGTTAGGCATTTTAGTTCTACCACGCTGGGGGTATTAGGTTTCTAAGCGCCCGCGATGTCAACATTGTCGATCTCAAGTCACGATTTTCTGGGAGTTTGTCTTCGCTGGATGTTCGCTTTCAAGCAGTAACTGACTGATGTGTTTGACCTATAACTATTGATAATCTTTTCCCAAATGTAGACAATTGAATAGACAGTGATTTTATGGGTAAATTTTTTAAACGAATTTTCGTCATGCTACAATTCTTCGGTGTCATGTTCCAAATGGGCCGGCAGCTGGCAGTCGAGAGCTCATGTTTGACGAGTTCTTCAGAGTTATACATAAATGATTTTCAACTTTAGTTAACCTAGTATGCTTCGAAATTACATAGACACAAGTGACATTGTGAAAAATGTTACGATATGCGGTGTAGTTTGGCACAAAGTCTTCTTATATGGCGGCACTTCTTATAATGCCGTTGTGAAATTGACAAACACGCGTCTTGTCACGAGTCGACTAACCATTTGTACGAGTTCTTTTGCAGCGTGTAGAGGCGCTATATCACATTTAACTGCTGGATAGTGTTCTACTGGACTTTAGCATGCGTGACATCAAAATAACTTTCGAATTTCTGTTATGAAAGGCCTTGAAATCTCTTGTTGTTGTGACCACCATCATTTGCAACGGCGTCGAGTCGCCTACAAAGTCTACAATGGACTACAGTTTGCCGAGTTACCCAGCGAAAAGTAGAAGCAGTAGGACACACGCGTGTGCGGGACATGTGAGTGAGAGAGTCGTTGTTTGAGTGTCGGCCATGGTTGATGAGTTGATAGAGATATCACAATAAAGTGCGATTTACTCGACTCGTGTTTAGGTCTATTGACTATCCTTAATAGCCACTCTTACATTGGTGGCAGCGGTAAAAGACAGGTAACAAATCTTGAAACGGTGACTTGGTAGTCTCGTATAAAAATACATAGTTTTGAGAGCAACAGTTAACTGTTGGCCATTATTTACTTCATTCGTACGAACTTTTGTTTGGAATATTGTTTCTCTGATGGCTTCAGGCGGACTCGCACAGTGGGATGGAAGTGACAAGACCGAGATCACAAGCCACATTCGCCAAGTGGAGTCATATTTCGTGGTGAAAGACATCACCGACGACGCGAAGAAAGTGGCGGTCCTTCACTTATCGCTCAAAGCCGAACCAAAGACGTTTTTTACGAAATTGTCCTCGACCCAAACCGATACGTTTGCTCATGCGAAAGCCGCCCTCGAGGAACGCTTTAAACCGTTTAAAACCAAGGCTCAACTCCAACAAGAATTAGCTGAACGCCGCCAACGATCGGGAGAAACAGTAATCGAACTGAAATTTGAAATTATGGACCTTGTGTCGAAAGCGTACCCGGAAGTGACGGAATCTGCCGCGCAAAAGGCTCTCGTGGTAGCCCATTTCCGAAAAGCTCTTCTACCCGAGATTCGCCAAAAATTATCTTGGACATTAGCCGATGAAAGTGCACTAGAAGATATTGTCTCCCGTGCTGCTCAGATAGAAAGAGACACAAGAAGTAGCAATATAAACGCTATTTCATCACACCAGACAGATCATGAGAACAGAACAGCTGCGGGTACACCGTCCCAGCAGCGAATGTTGGAAGCTTTACAAGAGTTGACACTGGCTCAACAGCAGCTAACCCAAACTGTGGCCGCCATGCGAGCAGCGCCCCGGAGACAACAGAGAGGAGCTCGACAACGCACCGGAAATGAATGTTATAATTGTGGGGCTCATGGTCATTTTGCCCGCGACTGTCGACAAAAATACAAGTATAACTCCCAGATGCCATACCGCAGTCCAGGGAGTCCACCAAACCAGTTTAACGGAACTTGTTTTCAATGTAACCAATGGGGACACAAGTCTGACGCCTGTCCACTTTTACAGAATCGACATCCGGGAAACGACAGCGGGCTGGGAGGGACAGCCGATTCCTTCCGGCCCGACCACCGTTGAACAGGCACTTGGTCTCCAGAGAAACTGTTAATGACAATCTACATGTTTGGTATAATAGATATGGTGTTTTGGCAGGAGACTTAGCGACAGAAGATGGCGATAAAAACAATTGTGACTCTGGTTTTGTGTGGCAACCTGTATGGGGTCGTAAGACCCGAACGCAACGACGAAACGAGCGAATAGAAAGAGAAAATATTAATAAACGACTTGACGCAAAGAAAGAAAAAAGAAAGCTACATGATATCCTGTGCCAAAAGTCACTCCTGAAGCAGATTAATCAACAACGCGAAACTAAGACCTCGCCGCTGGTGTCAGCAACTGTCAAATCAACCAATCCTCAGTGCATTGGATCAAAAATAGAAATAGACGGTGAAGTTGGTGGGCAATCATGTACCTGGTTACTAGACACAGGTGCTGAAATCAGTGTTATATCGCAGAAGCTCGCTTCGAGAGCTAGAGGACGTAGAGTGCCAGCACGTTTCACTCCACACACGGTTGATGGGTCAGATTTAGGAACTATTTGTGATCTGGTGACGAATTGTCGTGTTGGAAAGACAGTGATCAACGAACATTGTTTTACTGTGGTTCAGCATTGTACGTATGACGCTATTATCGGAATGGATTTGTTTCCTGCGCTACATGTTACGATCTCGCTCGATGGTGGTGTGTGTTATCAGGCTTCCAAGACAGATACTTCACAAAGGTATCCACCCACTATCTGCAGAATATACACATCAACGAACATTACAGTTTCCGCCAACAGTATGCAAATCGTGGAAGGCATTATTAAAGCGAAAGTAGCCACAGGACAGCTTGGTATGGTGGAGTCAATAAGCGATCAGGGATCAGAGCGTTTTGGTATTGGCTGTGGAAGGGTCCTGGATACGGTTCGCGAGAACGGCAAAGTATTAATACATGTTACCAACCCCCAGAACCAAGCGACGGAAATTACGAGAGGAACTTGCATTGGGACTTTTGCAACAGAAGTAGACAACAACGGAGTCATAGGACAAATATCAATGCCAGTAGACCAAGAGTCAAGTACACAGCAGCCACGAGAATGCAAAGCCGCACAAATCGACAAAATGGCTCGCGAATTATCCAATACCGCTGAGATTGCAGAAGGTTCAAAACATCGCCTTTATAAATTGATCAAGACAAATGCTGATGTGTTCTCAGTGAATGGTGAACTGGGTTCGACAAACCTAGTGGAACACGTCATTCCGACGGGTGTATCGGCCCCACAGTCACAGCCAGCCAGACGGGTTGCATTTAACAAGTTGTCAGAAATTGACCAATTTGTGGATGATGGTCTAGCAAAAAGTATTATTCGACCCAGTCGAAGTCCGTGGTCAAGTCCTCTGGTACTGGTTAAAAAGACCGACGGGAGCACCCTTGCGTTGATTTCCGGAAATTAAATGAAGTAACTGTTGGCGATTCATTCCCTATACCACGAATTGATGACAGCTTGCGAGCTCTACATGGGGCACAAATTTTCAGCACCTTGGACTTGACGAAAGGGTATTGGCAAGTACCCGTCAAAGAAGTAGATCGGGAGAAAACAGCATTTAATTGTCACAGAGGCCTCTTTGAATTCAACACAATGCCATTTGGCTTAAAAGGAGCCCCAGCTACATTCCAAAGGCTCATGACAAATGTATTGGGCGAATTCAACTGGAAGATTCTTCTAATTTACCTCGACGACGTAATCATATACTCGCGCAGCTTAGAAGAGCACCTGGAGCACCTTAACCGAGTTTTTGCAAAGATTCGGGATGCAGGACTTAAGCTACAACCAACCAAATGTACATTTGCACGAAAGCAAGTCCGTTATCTTGGCCACATAGTCTCAAGCCGCGGGGTGGAACCAGATCCAGGGAAAGTTAATGCGATTACAGAATTTCCCAGGCCTTCCTCCGTCACAGAAGTCCGCCGATTCCTAGGAATGGCCTCCTACTATCGTAGATTCATTCCAGGGTTTTCAGATATTGCACAACCGCTCCACACGCTCACCGAGAAAGATACCCCTTTTGAATGGTCTGGAGCGTGCGAGGAAGCCTTCCAAGGGCTGCTTCGTTGCCTTTCATCTACGCCAGTTCTCGCCTACCCAGACTTTCAACAACACTTCATCGTGGAAACCGATGCGAGCAACGCTGGTTTGGGTGCCGTTTTAACCCAAGGAGACCATGTTATAGAATATGCATCGAGAACCTTGAACAAAGCCGAAAAGAACTACTCGGCGACTGAAAAAGAATGCCTTGGTGTTGTTTGGGCGCTCCAGAAATTCGCCATGTATCTGGAAGGGTCCCGTTTTAAAGTAATAACAGACCACAAACCTCTCACATATCTATTGTCCTTGAAAGAACCACGAGGAAAACTTGCGCGCTGGCGAATTGAACTGGACAACTTTGATTTTGAGATCCAACATCGCCCAGGAAAATTGATGGCCGTTGCAGATGCCTTATCGCGTGCTCCTTTAATTGGAGCTGTGAATTTCTCAGGGCTGTGGTCTACTCACGAGCTCATGTGCTTGCAACAATCGGACGAAGATGTCGGTGTCCTATACAAGTGGGTGAAGTCGGATTACAAGCTAGCGGGTATAAAACAACGTAGTGTACACAAGAGCATTAAAGAACATGGAAAGAAATTCTTGCTCCAGGATGGAATTTTGGTTTTACAGACACAGCAAGTTGAAAAGTCCGTCACCAGGATTGTAGTTCCAGTAAGCGAAGCTCAGGTGATCTTAGAAGCTCTACATGATCGATCTGGACATTTTGGATATTCAAAAACCTTAGCCAAAGTTCAATCCAGATTTTTCTGGTTTTGCCTGCCAAAAGATGTTCAAGCATGGTGTAAGTCGTGTGAAGTATGTCTGAAACGAAAAAACCCAACGGTTCCAGACCACCAACCAGTGGGTGCACTACCAGTTCCAGATGGGCCATGTCAGTGGTGGCATATTGACGTGGTTGGCCCATTGGTGAAAACCACTAGTGGGAATCGATTCCTTCTTGTGCTGACCGATCCCTTCAGCAAATGGCCGGAAGCTTTCGCCATTCCTAACCAGACTGCCAAAACGACAGCTGATAAGATCTATCAGGGGATTGTGTGCAGATACGGGGTACCAGAAGGTTTACATGCTGACCAGGGAAGAAACTTTGAGGCTCAGTTAATGAAAGAGTTATGCCAAAGATTTGGTATCACACGCAGTAGAAGTTCGCCTTTCAATCCTCAAGGAAATGGTCAAGCGGAGCGCACTAACCGAACATTAGCAGAGCGTCTGGCAATGGACCACTGGGATGAGAAACTTCCATCGGCACTGGCTGCTATTCGCACAGCAGCCAACAGTACTACTCGGGAGACCCCATTTTCTCTTTTGTTTGGGTTTGAAGCAAGAACAATCGCAGATGTCGGTCCTTCCAGGAACAAACAAGGTGGCGAGAAAGCTACAGATGTAGAAGAGTTCCGAATCAGGATATCCCACCTACAAGACATGCATCATAAGGTGAAGACGCGTATCCTGGACGAACAACAGAAACGTCGCAAACGACAGGCAGAAGAAGTTAGATTTACACCTTTTGAAAAGGGGGAGAAAGTGTGGGTGTTTGGGCCAACATCCAAGAAGGGATTATCGAAGAAACTAGTTGCAGAACGGTGGAGGGGGCCTTATATTGTGACTGAAAGATTGGGAGAGACTCTGTATAAAGTTCGCTCTCAACAAGGAAAACAACAATCTAAAACAGTTAATCATAGAAGAATGAAAAGACACTACGAGCGTCTCAACCACCTCGTGGCACCCCGTAGCGTGGACAGTGACGCAGATTCCTTTTGCGCATCCAGTGAGGAAAGCGACGCAGAGTGTTTCGTAGATATATTGCCCGAGCCGGATAGCACAGGAGACGAGCAGCAGGCGGTACCTCCCGCTGATCAACGACCACAGCGCAACAGAAACCCACCCTGTCGTCTGACATATGGATTAGACGGTGAACAAACCGAGACCCGAGATTTCTCGGAAGAAAGCGAATAATAGCGTTGTAACTAGTATTGAGTTTTGTTTTAAAACAGTCGGATGGATTTGGAGGGGAGGAGTGATAGGACACGCGATAAGTGGGACACACGCGTGTGCGGGACATGTGAGTGAGAGAGTCGTTGTTAGAGTGTCGGCCATGGTTGATGAGTTGATAGAGATATCACAATAAAGTGCGATTTACTCGACTCGTGTTTAGGTCTATTGACTATCCTTAATAGCCACTCTTACACATCAATCCGTTTAGCGTATAAAACAATTTTATTATAAATAATCGAATCTGGCTCCAGGTTCAGATTGAACCTGGTGCTGGCTCCAGGTTCACGAACCTGGAGCTGCGAACCTGGAGCCAACTGTCCCACGGTACATTTTACTATGAAATATATAGAGAAACATAACATTTTCGCAAATATAAACGAAAATAATACATATTCTCAATTTGCCGGAGCGGCAGGTTATTCTAACACATCAAGTCAACACATTCTCATAGATATTATGGCCTAATGTTTAAAAAATAGCTTGCGTTTCAATATTGGCTCTTAAGCGACCTAGACTTAAAGCAATTCCTTGTAAAAATGGCTAAATTACGCAAAAGTAGAAACATTAGTCCATCATAACTCCATACCGATAAAGATTTGTTAATTTGCCGGACTGAATCACCGTAGTATATACTATTATAGTTCATGCCTGAAATTTATGAGCTCCAACGCTACAAAAATAGTTTGCGTTTCTTCGTTTGAAAATAACTAAAAGTTTAGAAATGGAGACGAAATACCAATGCAGTGCCCTATCCTTCATAGTGATTTCCGGTTCATGAAAATACGCTTGATTTTCGCCCAGAAAATCCGTCGAAGGTTAGAATGTGCTCTATATTATGGACACGTGATATTAAAGGATAGCTGCTAAGCTGTCCGCTTGATCAGCAGTTAAGCCTATGAGTATTTTACTTCCGGTAAAATTATGGCGCAAATATAATTTTACTGAGTAATATTGGTTGATGACCAATGGTTGGTTTATACTACATGCTCATCGGTTATCTTTTGATCATCATAGAATTACTGTATTCTTCATGTTGTTATACTTGAGGATTCTTGAGGCATAGTTTTTGATGTTATAGTCATCTTCCAGTTGTAGCATTTGCCGATTGGCGATTTCGATTACACAGATTAAATTTTAGTGCGCGTCAATAATAAGTTTATCGATGAAGGAGTGAAGATGGAAAGGGGGATAATGCTCTAGGATATGTTTTTCGCCTTTTATTACCACCGTCACCGTATAACACAACGGACGAGTTGAAGATAACTAACTCCTTGCGCTTAGCTCCTTTTGGCATTTGCGCTGGCCAGACGCCATGCTCGATTTGCAGTTTCATAGCGAAAACCGCTGATGTATCGCTGGCGCGCCATGACCGGAATAGTTGGCCAGAATGAATATACACTTTAGCCTTTAGGTATCTGGAAACGTCCATCGTTTTACCTTGGAACCCATGTAAAATATCTGAGTGAAACTGGCTTTTGCAATGAAAATTGGATAAGCTACCAAAACAAATCGGTCATATATAATAATATTGCGTTTATCACTCCGACTTCTTCGTCTTGACATGGTAAAAACAGAAAACACTTGTTTGCGGAATTTTAAAGGGGGGCGTGCGCCGCGTGCGTGTATCCGGCCTACTAAAATGACCCTGGTCAGCTGGTGAAATGGTTAACTCTCAATGCGAAATGAAAACACGATGAGCTAAAAGTTAATGATTCTACTTATCCGTGTTAAATCGAACACGTCTAAAATATATTTTCTGCCGACTAAAATATAACTTCTGCCGACTGAAACTCGTATAACGTTTCCCCCTACACCCCCCCCCCCCCCCCCGTAGCTCCGGGCCTGAGTCCGCATCTTTGGGACGATGTATTTCCAGTACGTATAACCATAGAGAATGCAGCCAGGGGTTCGGAAGACACTTAAGGCGGGGGGTTAGAAAACTCATTAGGCGGGGGGTTAGGGTTAGAAAACTGATTAGGCGGGGGGTTAGGGTTAGCATCTAAGTTGTTTTGCGGTTAGTTGTTATTTGCATGGTTAAGTAGCGCTATGGTTATACTAAAAAACATCGTCCCAAAGACGCGGATGTAGTTTGGAGCTGAGGGCATATTCTTTATTTGTGGCCCGCATAGCAACATTTGCGCCTGAGTGTAGCGAGGGTACAAATGTTACGTATGTGAACTATAATTTTTCTTTTTTTATTACTTGTAATATTTTTGGACATCGGTATTGTATGAATTGTATACATTTATCATAGTTAGGTGTCCCCGATTAGTACACCACTTGTGGTGCGCGCTAGAACACTGACACATTAATAAAGTTGTTGACTTGACTTGAGTTGTTAAAGGTGCAGTTCATTATAAGATCAATGATAAGCAGGGCTGAAAACGTATTTGCGACCCAACTAGTTCGTCATCGGCCGCCGCTTGCAAGTGCCAAAATAGTATGAAGGAGGTATAACTTTTCGAGCGAAGATCCTTCACGTTTCCCTCTCTGACGAAAGGAAACGTTAGACTTTGAAACGTTAGACCTCCTACACGGCAGTACACCAACCTTTTAAAGTTTTCTATTTGTGTTTTAACACTGCCTATGCAGCTGCAACCTCTCTTCCCAAGGAATTTTTCCTCCACGGTGGAAGATTGGCGAAAATGGCCCTGGGATCGGGTGATCGATTCTGTAATTGGCGTGTTACTGAAGTGTCTCCCCAGCCTCTATGTATTTAATTACGTGCGAAGCTCATTAAATTACATTAATCTTATTGGCCCGTTTTAAGACTCATTGGCACTCCGTCGAGATGACGTTTACTCTCAGTTTATAGGCCAACGTGAGAGAGAATGCTTGTGGGCTGCATATGCGCAGTTAAGGTCCAAAAAAAGTGATCCCGAAAAATAATTTTGCTTCTCGCCGACCTTTCACCGTGGAGGCAAAATGTCCTGAGTACGAGATTGGATGCAGCACGACAATACTTTTATATCATTAATAAAACTTAATTTTTCAATTTGGCTTAGTGTAGGTTGACAATGATATAATAATATGAAAAAGAGAAATAATTGAACTTCAATGTGTCAAAAAATACTTAAGTAAGAGTACTTACGTATCTTCATGAACGACGTTTCGTAAGTACTCTTATTTAAGTATTTTTCAACATATTGAAGTTCTCTTATTTCTCTTTTTCATATTATATCTAGTTATTTTGAGAACTTGGCCGCTTTCATACACTATTAATACACTATTTCACGAGGGTTAAAATCCACGTGACAGCCAAGGCTGACAAAGGTTTGGCCCTCATTAAAAATATAACATTGGACATTAAAATATAGCCGTGACTAAAGAGTAGAAACAATAATTCGACGAAAATAAAGTTCCAAGAAATTTAGTCATCATTATTTATCAATAATATAAAGCTACTTACGTGTACACTCGATATGTTTCTTTGGATCTCCTTCAAAGCCACTCTTACAGTGACAATTTTCAATAGATCTACTTCCGGTACCAGCTGTATTTGAGTTCTTAGGACATGGTTTGCATTTCTCAGGGGAAGGGAAATCCTTATATGATCCTTTTGGACAAGCTTTAAGATATTAAGAAGTTAATTTAAAAATCAAATTATTGGTCAATTATTTTAAAATACATGGACTAATATATATAAACAATATTTAAAAACACCAAGACATTAATGAAAATTTAGTGTTTGGATTTCGTATACAGCTGATGCAATCCATAATACAGATCAGCACGAGTTAGTAAAACTTTAACTTAAAGTGCCTATGCAACGAAATTTTCAAATTGGAAATAATAACATTGAAGTAATATTTGGTATCGCTTCTTTCGACTGTGAAACATTTACTACGAACAATTGAATGGAAGTATGTTTATTTAGCGTTTGAAGACCGTGCCTAAAAATTGAGACATCATTAAAATAGTTGGCATACTTGCACAACTAATGACATCACTCGACCCAGACCCAAAATTTTGATTGCTTTCTAAACTCTTACCGCAACTCTTACCGTGTATGTAAAAAGCAAATAAAGGGATTTTTTTCGTTCATTTTGTGGTAGAAACTTCGAAGTTCATAAATTAACTATTCACGAATATGTTTTAGATGTCAAAAATCGACGGTACATTCTTAATTACTCATAAGACGGTGGCAGTGACAGTGACAATCAACTCATGGGCGGTGGCAGTGATACGATACAGTGCAACATTCATTGGGTGGACAAAGAATGAGACCAGGGAGTTAGACAGGCATACCCGAAGAATGATGAGTGCATACCACGCCATCCATCCTAAGTCAAATGTGCGAAGGATATACATCAAGAGAAAAGAAGGAGGAAGAGGTTTGATCAGCGTTGAAGAATGCATCGCGAGTGAATTGAGAAGCTTACATCACTATATAGTAAACAGTGAAGAAACCCTACTGAAAGCAGTTGCAAAGGAAGAAGGAATAATTAAAGAACAAGTAGAAGGGAAAGAAGATTACAAGAAAAGGGTAGATGCTGAGAAGAAAAAGGAGGTGGAAAGCATGAAACTCCACGGGCAGTTTGAGAGAGATACAAAGGATCTGAAAACAGAATCGTGGAATTGGTTAAGTAAAGACTATCTCAAACGTGAAACAGAAAGCCTGATAACTGCTGCACAAGATCAAGCGTTAAATACAAACCCCATTAAGAAGAGTATATACGGATTGAATGTCTCAGATAAATGTAGGTTATGTGGCGAAAAGATAGAAAGTGTAATGCATATTGTAAGTGCATGTAGTACGCTGGCACAGAAAGATTATAAGAGGAGACACGATAAAGTATGCCTGAACCTGCATCGGTCCCTATGTGGAAAGTACGGCTTAAAAGTCAGTGAGAAATGGTACCAGCACAAAGTGGACAGTGTGGTAGAGAATGAGAGGGTTAAAATCCTATGGGACTTCAACATTCAAACAGATAGGGAAATCAAGCACAGAAGACCAGTCATCATCGTAGTGAATAAGGAGAAGAACGAGTGTACAATTATTGATGTGGCAAACCCCGGCGATCACAACCTGGTGCAGAAGAAATTTGAGAAATTAGACAACTATTCTGAACTGTCGTATGGGGTGACAAAAATAACGTAACACATATGAATAATGTTCAGGTTTTGCAGAATAAGGCAGCTAAGATTATTTTAGATCGACCTTTATATTCATCCGCTTCAGAAGCTCTTGCCAAGCTTAATTGGATTACGCTAGAACGAAGAAGATTTTACCATAGATGTTTATTTATCTATAAATGCCTAAATGGTTATGCAAATCATTCCATGGAATTATTAACCTATGGAGATGTACATAGCTACAATACTAGAAATAAGGATAAGTTAAGACTACCCCAGACTATAGGAAACTGAGGTAAGTAGAGAATGTGCTATCATGCTATAAACGATTGGAATACGTTGACAAAAGATATCCGAAGTTCTTTGAGTATTGCAGCTTTCAAACACAAAATTTTGAACTTTCTGGAACCTATTTAGGTAATTAAATTGTTGACCATTATTATATTAGATTTATTTATTTATTTGATGTTTGTTTATGTAAATGTTATAGTTATATTAGTGCAGGTCCTTTTTGAAAATCATGTAATATGAAAAAGTTTCCTGATTAAATATTATTATTAACTACGACTGGAAGTGGCCAGAATGTGGAATAAAAAGACGGTAGTGGTACCAATCATAATAGGTGCTCAGTACCAAAGGATCTACATGCAGTCCTACCTCAAAAAACTAGATATCCCCTATGATTTGAATATCTTACAACACTCAGTGCTACTAGGCACAGCCAACATCCTCCGAAAGGTACTAGCGATGGAGTGAAGAACGTCAGAAGAATCACTGGCTTAAGTTGAAGAAACCTGTCAGTGAGGATTAAATACCGGTATACCTTTACCGTGAAACACAAAACAAATAATAATAATAATAATAATAATAATAATAATAATAATAATAATTGGTGTTTATTTACACATAATCGCGTTTCAAAAAACGAATTACAATGTGTTTACAAAAGTTGAAGTGAAAAATTACAAAAATTTGCTAGAACTATATTACCTAAATTATATTTAAAATCGAAAAGTAGTAAAAAAACTTAGAAGATTTAAAACTAGTACTGTATAACTTATGAATGCTATAGTAAGGTAATAACAGATGCATATAACTATTAATTGATCAGTTATGTTATTAATTTTGGGGGCGCATTTTGGGGGCGTTATTGCTGGGTAATTTTCTAGACATTTTCCCTAGTCACCTATTCTCAAATGTTTTTTTATTTTGAGAAAAACTATAGTATGAAAATCTATAAACAATTTATATTATTGATTTTTAATAAACATTTGACAATTGTAGATTGTCCTGTTGTATTCGTATATATGTTACAAAAAAGATGTGTAACCACCTTCATTCAAGAGTTACAGGAACTCTTACGTGTATCATAATCATATTATAATTTCTCACCACGCCCCTAAGGCAATACCAGAAAACCTCAAGAGTGTGTTGGATAAAATATGCCAATATAGAATAGGACGAAATAGTTAACCACATTTTGCTCAACAATAAAATGTAAACAGATAGGATTAGTCATGATGAAGATTAAAACAAACTGTAGTTATATAGAACAAGGACTCTCTCCTCCGCAGAGGCTTTAGCCTGCGTATCCGGCGGGTTTTTTAGTATAGGTTACAGAGGCTTCTTTTCGTGATCTCTAAGGGGGAAACCGCTTTCCACCTCAGAGATCACGCAAAGAAGCCTCTGCGGAGGAGAGAGGAACAAGGAAATGATGGTTAGTTGATTACGATTAAGTTGATGAGGTTACGTGAGAGATATTAAGATAGGAAGTGAACCACTCCAAAAATAACTTATCAGTAATTGTAAAACAACTTATCAGTCTATACCTAGAACTAAAAACTGCGGAGAGTTTATATGCACTTTAATCGAGCGATAAAGAAAAGACGTAATGGCTGGTAGATGGGGTAAAATTACCTCGAGTAAACCATGTAAAATGATAGGTAAATGATGACTAGTTGAGGTTATCGGCAAGGTTCCGGATTTAAAAATATTGTCCTGATGAATAACGTAATTATGATCAATCAAGGATCCAGGTTTTGTTGGTACGGTTATAAACTGGTGAAAATTGAAAGAACTATAAAGAGATTTTTATAGCGTTTAATCATCCCATACAAGTATAATTGTTTGATTACCCTCAGTGTCTGCTCTAGATAGCCTGCTATCCAAAGTTCCAAATGACGATAAACATAGGAGAACAAGGATTTGTTTCAAATGGATTTACAACAATTATGAAAACTTTACTTACGTGTACAATTAATTCCGTTCCCAGAATACCCTGCGATACATGCACATACGTATCTTCCTCCAACAGTTCCGCAAGTACACCTAGCTTTAGGGTGACAAGCAGCAGCACATTTCGATCTAGAAACCTCGTAGTATACTCTCTCATGTGCGTCTAAATAAAGAAATGAGAGTGAGAGTTGATGAGCCGCAACTCTAGATATCGTTTGACCAATGATTCTCATCAACTCTAAGCGACTCTCGTTTACTCTCATGTACTCTCATCAACTCTCATCAACTCTCATGCACTCTCATCAACTCTCATGTATTCTCGTCAACTCTCATGCATTCTCATCAACTCTCATACATTCGGAAATTAGGTATTTAGGCGGCCTGGGAAAAGGTTGTGAGGGCTCTGGGAACGAAAGACCCAATTTTGGGGACTTTTTCATCGGAGTTCCCAGAGCCTCCGTTTCTTGGCGCAGGCAAACATGAATGCAGGCTCGTGTACGAGATTGAGGTGAAGTTTGCAGCCTCGTACCCAGGCGCTTATTTTGCTACCCGCCGCGTGACGCGCGCGTGAATGCGAGGGGTTCTGCGAAATGAAACTGCGCCTGGTGCAAATAGCGCCTGGGAGGGTCTTCACTTTTGAAATATCGCACATGCGCAAAATGGACTTAACAGCATGTTTAAAAAATCATTCATTTCTTTTGTTTTTTCTTCGTGAATTATTAATAAGTATTTTAAGAAACACCGTTGCCACATCTCAGTTCCTCATAATTATATTCTTTTGTAAATATTACTACTAAACTTCATATAACTATACGCATTTGATCCTATTGCACATGCTAATTTGCGCAGTATATAAATATTAATATTATTATTAAAATTATTATAATAACTAATGATATTTAATTCGCCTCTCATGAAAAGCAATCTATGTATTCACTGAGATTCCGAATCCAAATAAGGTTCACGAAAAGCAATTTGTAGGTATAATTATGAAATTCCAAGTTTAACTAAATAATATCTCTCTCTCTCTTTTTAATTATATTGATTTCCATACCTCCTCTGATGTATTTAGCCAACTGTTTGAAACTTGTGAACGTGCTCGCATAAATAACTTTGTCAGTACTTGAAGCAAGAGCGTCCAATTGCCACTTTTGTGCTCCATCGACCCCAATAGAAAACATATCGACGTTATATTTACTATTCCGTAAACTTCGTGCTTCTGCTCGAGGATCTCCCATGTTCCATCCTCCATCAGTTATCATGAAAGCCACAGTATTTACGTTTATTCTTTTCCAACCTAACCTCTCTGCTTCTTTCAATAGATCATGGCCATGACGAAATGTGCTTTTCATATTCGTCGCTCTTCCGTAACGATGATTTACCTGATATTCAAAAATCTTCTTGAATTCACATTTTGTAGTGTCTTCGGTCTTTTTCCCGTCAAGATTGATATAATTGATGTCTGTCTTTACGCGCTCGCCGAATGTAATGATAGCAACACGAGTGGAATAAAATGCTATGCTGAATTCATTTAGTAAGCTAGAAACGAAGTATTTTTCAGTGTAGAAGCCATAGTCCGAAACACTGCCTGATACATCAAGGAAAATTATTATATCAGATTGACTATTGTTATAACTCTTTTTAAAAGCATTTAATCTTTGTCTGTTATCCAAATAACTTTGTGAACATGCACCGTAAAACAGAACTACAAGTTGACTCAACAGCAGGAGACGGCAATCCATCATGCCTTAGGTACGATGCAATGGCGAACGAGATTCTGCGCATTCTATACAGAGCAATATACACCTTTAGTATTTTAATGATATTGGGACAGCTGTTATCGCTTGGAGGATATAAATTAAAACTCAATTTTTGTTTGGAAATAATTTTCGACAAACAAATACACCTGTTATATAGTGCACTATAGACAAAAATACGAAGACATTGAGACGCTGGGTCATGCATCTACAGAAATTTATATACGGACTGACCTAAATAATTTTACAATAATTTTATTTTACTTAAAATTTTAGCTTTGAGTTTCAGCCATACATTAAGCAGACTTTTCCTCTTCCAAACCGATAAAACTGGTACAGTTACAGTGAAATACCGCGGGAATTTAGTGTGTGTATATATATATATATATACCGCTCTCAAATTTCACTGTATTCTCAGCCTTTATATTAGGCAAAAGCTACGTCACAGTCATAATAAAATACATTATAGTAAATTATTTGCTACTCAAGCATTAACATTTGCGTTAAGTTTGGGACACATGCTTCGTATGCACCATATGCGAAATCTTGTCGCGAGGACAAAATTTTGTCCGCGCAACATGTCCCATCGTATATACAGCAACTAGTCCCTGGGACAAAATTAAAATTAACCAATCAAAGAACGTTATTTTATTTTCCTTTTCTGACATGTCCCCTCATGTGTTGAGGGAAATGTCCCCGCATCATGTCCCGAGATTTGTCGCTTCGTGTTTCCTAACCGTTTATGTAATCTTACACTTACTTTATATTTGAATATACATCCATATATATATATATATATATATATATATATATATATATATATATATATATATATATATATATATATATATATATATATATATATATATATATATATATATATATATATATATATATATATATATATATATATATATACTCTGATGATGTTGTGATATACATCGTTAGTTATATTAAAACATTCGACTAAAATGTTGTACCTATTATTATTACTAAAATGTTGAACCGAGTTATTTGCTGGGCTTTGATATTTATATTCAAACGTAGAACAATGTAATTCACAATTCTAGCAGTCAAGCATTAAAAGTAATCAAAATATTCGCTAAAACCTTGAAGTATGTTTAAAACTATTTAAAAATACACCAAAATTTAAAGCAATAATTAATCTGCATTGTGTACATTATATTAATTCTAGTAAGAAAAGCTAACACATTAAATTAAAAATGTTATCTTTGTTTGAAGTGCTTAAACCAACCATTATTCCCCTTCAAATTGCTTCCAAAAAGAGGTGATAGATTTCACTGCACACGGTTTTCCAAACCATCTCTACTCCTAATGATTCGTTATTTTTCTAAGATCAGTCTAAATGCTCAGTTTATTTCTTACTTTTATTTTCTTTACCAGTTACTAGCTATATGAAGTATTCTTTACTGTGAGAAAAAGCAAAATGAAATGCTGTTTGAAGTTAATATTTACTATAAAACATAATCGATTTTTATTTTTAAGTCTTGGAACTGGATACGTTTCACAACTTTTTTAGTTATTATAGTGTTAATTCTAATAATTTAAAACCTAACCTCTTCATGTTACCCAGAGAATGCATGATTTTGATGGCATTTTATATGGTTGGCATTATGACGCCGTATTCTATATGGGTGTTGCATAGCATTCTATGATTCTATATGGGTTGCATAGCATTTTATAACAGTTGTATGGAATTCTATATATGATTCTATATGGTTGTAGCCGTTCTATATGATATAGTTTCATGGCATTCACAGTCGTGACTTTAAGATCTACTGTGGCATTTAAGCCTAGTTTTTACCATTGGCATAAGCATAAACATAACGACATACGCAAGCGCAGTTACCACTTCATGGTAGATTGACCCCTTTGTAGTTAGGAAGAACAAAGTGTTAAATTGACCATGAAGTACGCACTGCGCTTGCGTATGTCGTTATGCTTATGTCGCTAGTAAAAACTAACTAGGCTTAACCGCGACAGTAACGTCCTTAAAACAAAACAATTCTTACGAAACAAAGAGAATGAATAATTTTTATTCCCAAGATAGCCTGCAATGCAGGCGCCTTGAAATTTGAGGGGATTGATTGGGGCGAAGGGAGGGAAAGGAGCTGGTAATTTTCAGATAGGGGTATCTAGTACGTATTCCTTATAAGGTAGCGCAAATGAGAAGGCATTGCCATTGACGAGCAAATAGAGTGAATTAACGAGCAAATAGCTGACACGTTCAAACCTCGTACCAGCCTCCTTGTTAATTGGATTGTAACCGACCCCAAAACAACAAAGGTCCTAACTTTGGCAAACGTTTGCTTGAGAAATAAACCACCCCCAAAGCTATAGAATATATCAAAGGAAAGTTAAATTATCTATTTACAACATACGTACATCTTTATCCCGGTAGCTAACTTAGTTCTCTTTAAAAGCGCGGATAATCGAACATGCCAAAATATAATTTTCATAATACGGATACCATCTTGTAAACAAAAACACGGCTGTCTTCGACGAACGTTTTCTTGAGAAATAATCAACTCCCAAAGCTACAATATATATTAAAACAAAGATAAATTATCTGTTTACAATATGGTGCAGCTTATCCTGCTAGCGAACGTAGTTTTCTTAAAAAGAGCGGATAATTGAACATATCGTAACGTGTTAACAATCCCACATCCAGTGGGCTGGTACGAGTGCCATGTATTTGTTCGTTAATGCCTTCTATTTGCTCGTCAATGCCTTCTATTTGCTCGTCGGTCACTTCCTTATATGGAATACGTACTAGAAGTACATATGAATTTTCATGGCGGCCGAGAATTTCTATTGGTCGAAATCTTGATTAACATACAGATTTAATAATTTATGTCCCACAGCGTCGTCTCTTCTGAGTGACGCGTCTGTTAATTCATCCATATTTCAAACTACCCGGCCAGCGTTTGACACGAAATCCTAGTTCCTTTCCATAAAGAAAAGGTTCTTTAACTCGGGAGAGTTTTAACACTGGACCGACCGTCCAGAAATGATCAACAATGTTTTTTTGTCGAAACGCTATTCAGACGGCGTGCGCGGATGTCAAATGGCTTAATTTCAAAAGCGTACGAGTGGTCTCCCAAAACGCCGGTTTGAACGGTTTGGCGAAAATACCGAACGGTTTGCCACAAGCGTTCGAACGGTTTATTGCAGGCGTTCGAACGGTTTACTAAAACTAAAACGCCGAATTATGGCAAACTAAGCGTTCGAACTGTACTCGCATGTTTCACCTTGAAAAGGAACCGTTTTTCTCTCGATTCGTTCAATAACAATGTATGTATGACCAAACGAATTTACCAAAACGAAGAGCTCGAAAAAATAAAGAGAATAACCATATTAATTTTGTTATGCAATAGCGTTAGTTCATTCACCGGAAACCAGTCGCAGGCTTGTCGTGTCAAGCAAGCATGCCACTGTAGTTTCTCTGTTTTGAATCGAGGGTAGACAATCTTTATGACTTCTCGAAATCTAACGATTTCATGACATGAATTTTGAGCAAAGCGTTCATACCGTCTAACTGCAAGGCATTCAAACGGTCCTTACGGTCTGCGTCCAGACTGTCAGTTGATAGTTGTTCGAACGCTTTGAAAACACAGCGTTTAAACTCTTTGGACCAGGCATTCCGCTTTGAATCAGGAGGCGAGGCTAAAACGCGGGTAGCGGGTAGGTAGCGGGAAAACTCGTTAGGCGGGGGGGTTAGGATTAGGATCTTAGTTGTTTTGGGGTTGTTTCCAGTCATCTCTTCGCATTTCCGACCTTTTGGGTATACTAAAGAGTCGCTACCCGCTACCTGCGTTTTAGCCCCGCCGTTGAATCAGGCGTTCGCACCCAACTCCAAGGGTAAAATGTTGCTTGCGATGAAATTAATTCACAAGTTTGATTAATTTATGCGCATATTTTATAGTAGGCGGCATATGAAAATTAGCAGCAAGAGCGGAAGTCCCAGTTTTTGAACGAGAATGAAGTCTTGTGGCAGTTGTCGTTGGTATTCTACTTTATTTTGGTGAGTTTCAGGTATGATGGTAGCCGTGTTGACATTTTAAACAACTTTAGTAACTGACCTGTTTTACAGGGAACAGAAGTAGCCATGCAATAGATTGGAAAGGTCTTGCAGATAAAATCAAGAATGGAGTAGGATTTGCAAATGAGCTGCTTGGAGAAAGTGGAGAGGTAAAGTAAATGTATACATGAATTTATACGTGTTAAACACGCGGCTATACATCACAACAGTTGTGTCATTAAACGCAGATATTGAGCGAATAAAATCAGGGTCTTTTTTTAAGGATTTAGCCAGGGGCATTTTCCTACAAGTAAAAGGGACCTTCGTGGCCAAAATATTTGTTTACTGTTGCTGAGGCAGGCTTTCTTTTTAAAAATTCACAGATTAGTAACGGTGACCAATTTCTCACAAAAGCTTTATATATATATATATATATAAATTTAAAAAATGGGACTTTTCCTGGGGGGGCATCCCCCCAGCTTATTTGTTAAAAAAGGCCCTGGTATTAAAATGCATTGAAGTTAATAAAGCATGTACAAGAAGACACAACCTATGTCATATCCAGTGCTGTAATTAAGGGCCGGTAGCTGGCCAAAACGGCCGGCTACTTGCACATCTGGGGCCGCCTACTTTTGTCTTAGCAAACTTTATATAAGTTAAATAAACAAAAAATAGGTCGTAGTGTTACCACAAACTGTCGCTTGCTATCAACTTCCACCATGCAATCATTTCAAGATTTGATAACATTTTCTCACTTCACGACTACTGTGGATGAAACAATATTGGCAAACAATATTGGCATAAGAAATGACATCTAAATTGTGAGTGGCTAGTCGTACGTAAAGTTTCCATGTTTCATTTCCGACCTACGTCTGAGTCCTAAATCACCTCCCAAAATGCAGGAAATGGCATTTCAGGGAATCAAGATTTCAAAATTTTCCTCGGGCACCCCTAGAAGTCTCGCGCCTTCGGCGCTCGATTATAACATTCACAAATTTGCCGGCAACTAACACATTTTGGCCACCTACTTACAGCACTGCATATCAGGTCGATACATTTTCATGTTATCCTGAGGATGATTCTGAAAATATATAAACTAGATATAACTCAAATTCTCTAAATAAGGTAACTTTAAAGCAAAACAAACTAATGTGACTGTTCTTTACTGTTCTGGTTGTCCCAACTTTTGAGTAGGGGCAGACAGACATCAGAACAAACTTGTTAGCTGTGGGGTACAATGGTTTACTTGATTTTCTACAGCCGTCCCTCATCACGTTGTAAGCCACAAATTACTGGACTTATTAATTAAGGCATTGTAAGCAGTAAATTATTGGATTGTAACCAACCCCAAAACAACAAAGGTCCTATAACCCCAAACCATTAATGCCATTAATCTTGATGCCCAAATAATAATTTAATAATAATACATGAATCAAGGTATAATAAAAACAATTCAAATTTTATAGAGATATTTCATTTTAGATAGGTATTATTAAATTATTAATACAGATTCTAACCATGCACAGTACATTTGAAGCTTAAGTGCTTACATGAGCCAGGAATAATTTTCTATGCCCATACAAGATATTTTGTCAATTAATTAACTTTCAGCTGTTCTCATATTTTGTCAAACTGAACCAAATTAATTCTACTTTTCAAAATCATTTTGGGTGTCTTGTACTGTCATGCTAAGATTATCAGATCTGATCAGCCTGATTAACCTATATATATATTTATAAAATAAGTCGTGTCTTACGCACGCTGTGATTGGTCAGTTACCGTGTTTATATCACGCTATATAACATGGATGGATTACGCCATCGTGATACGCCATCAATTAGCCATCATACGCCATCAATTAGCCATCGTACGCCATCAATTAGCCATCAACGCCATCAATTAGCCACTATGATTTCTCGTTCTCCCAAACTTCCACTCGTGTTTATATAACTGTAAACACGGAAAATGTTTTCTATTTCTTAAATATAGCCTGTTCATTTAAACAGCCCTTTTCCTAGCCCTGCTAAAAAATGTTGTAACATTCTTTTGAAGATGCAAAAATCTGTTAGATATTGCCCTGGATTTGAACATGATTTTAAGTATCCTAGACTCCAATTTAAATATTCTTGATTTCTTGGGTATCTTACTAAATATATAAATATAATCTATATAAATATATCTAGCTAGTGTTTAAACGAATTAAATGACGAAATTAATTATCAAGGTTACAATTATGTGAGCTCTAAGACCCTAATAATTTAGCATCTCTGGTTCTACTACAGTTGTCAGTGCAGCAAAGGACCTGAAGCGTGAAGTCATCTAGATCTTTACTGATGCCTCCTTCCAGCTTCACAAGTGGCACTCCAACGCACCAAAATTAGAATCAGATCCGGCGTGTGCCGAGAGTGAAGACGAGTCAAGTTACGCTAAGCAGCATGAAGTTACACTCAACGCCCAAGGAAGTGTGCAAGCTTCTTGGACTGACGTGGGACAAAACCAAAGATACGTTCAGTGTGGTATTTCCCAAGACAAGACTGAACCAACGAAGAGAGGAATTCTCGCGAAGTTAGCCCGTGTTTACGATCCGCTCGGACTCGTATCTCCCTTAACGCTTCAAGGGAATTCTTGTACGTGTCCGAGTCAGTGCCAAGTGTACATACTAACTGATCAGACCTACCCTATTAGGTTTCACCCAAAATATCCGGAAATTATATGAAGTTAAGTAATTAACGAACGTCTTTGGAGTATGTAGGGAAACAATTTAGCGACCCGGCCATACAGAGGCAGCAGAGGCAACATCTTACTAGACCTCGTAGAACTCAATATAAAGCGACATGAATGAAAGATTTTATTGTGGTATAGTAAGTATTTATTTAACTATAGTAACTATTTGGGAATGTGTATACAAATGTAAGTATATTTAAAGTGCCCCTGCGACGAAATACCAGATTACGTTTCCTGGCATTTTTTGTTACAGAACATCATTTTAGGTTAATAAATGTTCGCATTTGCCAAAAAAATGAACAACAAACATTCTATCACAAGAAATTTAACCTCCAAAGTCGCCCAAATTATGTCCGACATTGCTCAAAACTTGTTCCAATTTCGTACCCAGACCCAAGCATCCCGGCAAGATTGAATTTGTTCCAGACCAACCTCGTTCCCGGGGCCTTATCTACGCCCCCCCACAGCCAGCACGGTCTCTTCCTTAAATTAACATTATCCTTAATTTACAAATCGCTCTGAATTAAGGATAATGGTTAATCTAATGGTAATTGTAGGGTTAGAAACCAACCCCAACACAATACCAATCCTAACCATTATCCTAATTACCCCCGGTAATGGCGTCAGTATGTATGTTTGTCTGAGTCTATAATTTATTCTTGTTTATTCTTGCATTCCCAACAATAGAAAATGGTATTTAGGAATCCCTTGAGATTCAATTTTGGTTTGTTTGTCTGAGTTTTGGTTCTATAAATAGCATTATTATATGGCTAAGAAAGATGGCGCACGCTGATTGGTTCGTGAGAGGTCCGGAAAAAAGCGTAGTGCCCTCCCGGCGCTGTGAGAAGCTGGCAAAATCTCCTTTTATCAAAACCTGGGCAATACTAAGTTTTGGCGGGAAATTTTCTGAGTTGATTTAGATGAAAATAAAAGAGGATTTGAGTATGTTCGTTGAAAAAGTTCGAACAATAACACGTCGTGGAACATTAGTGCTGCTTTTCTTGAAAGCTGTTTATCTATAAATGAAGAAAATGAATGCCTAACGACCAGTAACGCGTGTAAACATGAAGCGAAATTAACAAGCTCAGAGGTAAGGTTAACAGCAACATTTGAAGACAAACACAGAGAAAAAACGTTAAAAACAGAGAACAAAATTAACCAAAAGCCATATAATAATGAAATGTCTTATTAACCTCGTTTGCTTGGTCTGTACGGTAAAGTATTTGCCTGAGGTTTTTTCGCACAGACCTCGCTCCTTCGTCGCTCGGTCTGTACGAAAACCTCAGGCAAATACTTTACCGTACAGACCTCGCACTCGGTTAATAAGTCTTTATTATTTATTTCTTTTATAAAATAGCATTGTATCTAAAAAATAAAACAAAATGAAGATTTACCAGTTAAAAGACGTTGCTATGTGGCGTTGCTATAGGTATCTTTTCTCAACAACACGTTGGCAATTTCGGAAATGCAATTAAACTTGCAGGTAAAACATTTCCTTATGTCGACACATTGATTTAACTTGTATCCAGGTATTTCCTGACGTCTTTTTGTAATTAAAACGACGTGAAATTCGTCAAAAACGACAAAATCTAGTCGGAAGATGGCGACAGCTTATGCTCTACTGAATTATAAGGCGGCTCAGTAGCCAATCAGAGCGCGTGTAGTCACGCATTTACTTCCGGTTATTTTATAATGCTATTTTTAATCAACGAGCATAAACACAACTAGTTTCCATGAAAACCAAAGTTATATGGGAATTCTAAATTGTTTTTTTACGAATCTTTATAGATACATCGTGAAAAAGGATGTGTTGTAAAGTGGAACATTCATGGGACACTTCGTGGGATTAAGTGGAAATGGGTCTGCACTTGTGTAGATTTATGCTCTGGGACAGTTGAAGTTGAAACCAAGAATTCCAGGGAAGGATCAATGGAGCACTGCTTTTCTAAGCTGTTCAAAAAGTTGGCTGCAAAAGGAGAATTGTAGTTAATATAATTAAATAATTACATTAAAGCGCCAATGAATCGAAAATTAATAAGTTTGTCTTATTTGAATGAACTCTGAAAACAACGAGGAATAACAATTGACAGCTCTTCCATATTTAACTAATTACTTCTTGAGATATTTAGACTTACAGTAGGTGATATTCAAATAAGATAATCTATGACGTAGCAAGTTGTACACAACATTGGAAAATCCTGTATATCTTAAAGATTATTGAACGAAATCATTTGAAGCTTGTCTTTAATGTTAATTTGTTTGATGAGCTGTAGCAATTACAAAATTTTGAGTGATTTCTTTTAATAATATTGGAAAGAAATCATGATTTTCTAATGTTGTGTACAACTTGCTACGTCATATGTATTCCCCATTGTTTTAAGAGTTTTTTCAAATAAGATAAACTTAATTTTCGATTCATTTGCACTGTAAAAGAGCTCAAATACTGATACTCTTTTGAAAAACACACTCCCAAATTGCACTCGAAGCCATGTTATTACCTTACAAACTCCTCTATTTTGTTGGTTAACAGAAGTAAAAAAAATTAAAATACTCACAATTAAATTTCATGCAGAATTCAAGCGAAGGCCATTTATTAGCACCATCGAATTGAAGGACGAAAAAAGAGAAATGGAAAACCTTATCCGTTGAAACTAAGAACAAATAAAGTTAGAATTAAGGACCAATGAAACTCAGGAAAAATATGTGAACAATCAAGAAAAATCGTGTTTGAAAAAAACGTCACGCCATTACGAGAAATTAACGACAAAATGGCCGCCGCTTGAAGGTTAATTTACATATGGTCCTTAGAAAATGGCGTCCCATTTTACAGTGAGTTACATAAAGTTACAAAGAGTGAATTACAAAGAGTGAGTTACAAAGAGTGAGTTACAAAGAGTGAGTTACAAAGATTCTGCTTATCAAGTAGATCGTCCTGCACTGTTTGCCGACCTCTTAATATTTACATCAACGATTTTTAAATTATTCAGTTACTGGTTTGATTAGATCAGTCAAATCTACGATCTGCCAAATTGTGTTGAAAACAGCCAACAAATAAAATAGGCTACGCGTATTGTTGTTTAATTTTGTTTGGTATTTTCAAAGTCAATGGAAGATCCTATATCTTACATCTTAAAATATAAATATTGGGTAATTTGGCTAAAGTTTTATACCATGCAATATTTTAATAATCACCAAACTTGTAATAACAACAAGACATTGGGCATTATAAATTCCCGTCATTAATAGAGGCACAAGTATTGACCAAAGATATCTCTGGAAATTGTCATTTGACAGATCGTACGGCAAACGGTGGACGATCTACTCGATAAGCACAATCTTCACTTGATTTTCGCACTATGGAACTCACTGTAAAATGGGACGCTATTTAAGTACCATATGTGCGTCCATTTTGTAGTTAATTTCTGATGCTAATGTCATTAGGTCGAGAAGTAAAAATTATTAAAATGTTATTGATCATAAAATGTCGTCATGCATATGTTTGTTGCACACACCAGACGGAAAACATTAGCTCGAATGCCTTTCTTTTTCTCTCTATTTCTTCTTTTAGCGACACCCCTACCAAGGTTTCCGTGGGGAGAAAATATATGATGGTTAGAAGTAATTATGGGGTTAGTTTGATTTTGAATTATCGTTATTTTTCAAACCTTAGTTATACTAACCTGCATATACAAAAGAGGGTTATAGACCGTTTCCGTAAGCTCAGGGCAGTTGAAAATAAAATACACTAAGTAAAAAGACATTTGAGCTGAAATCAGAAAAGGTGAGAGATTTTCTATGTAAATAAAAAAGGTTTATAATAACGTGGTTATATGTGCAGCTATAGGGTCAAATCCACGTAAAACTGACTTATGGAAAACTATTGATTACACGTCAACAAAATAAACCAACGGTAATGACGCAAAGAACTCTGAGAACCAATTGCTTGAATTGCGTTATCATAACGGTTAGTAAAGATAATTATTATTACATTGAGTCGGTTTCCTTTGATGTACCGCGGGATGTATGCGCCATACATCCCTATGAATACTAATAAGACTAGAAGTTACTATCGCAAGGGGAAGTGCTGCCTCGAAAGTCATGGGAAGCCTGATTTATGATAAAATTTCAAAAATAAATCCACTGTAGTTATGTACACATTTCTATCAATTATTTTAAATCTTTTGACTGGATAGACAGTATACATTATGACTACATATAGTTGGTGATTGGTAAACAAATTTCTGATAAATCACTACCACTATAAATCATGCTTCTTACTGTGGCAAAGCTGTCAGTGGAATCGCAAGTGTGTGATTATATGTTATGACAAAGCAAGCGCTAAACATATATGCGCTGACTAAATAAATACCAGAAATGGTATGTAACAGATGTTTACAATATTGTTGCACCATTATTTATATCGTCCATTAATTTTATTGTTGAGAATGCGATACTTTCAAGATCTTTGTGATGTATTAGTTCATTGCACATGTCCCAGACTCCATATTATACTGTAATTGTCGTTTGGGAATACACCACAGTCAACTGCAACCACTGTATTTTATTTTCCCAAAGAACTTGTAATATTGTATTTATTGCATACCAAATATTATGGTTATCCATGGCACACAAATAATTCCCATTGTGCACTGAATTTTCACAAAGTTGAGGTAAATAATTTCTTGAAGACAGTTCCATGTACAGTTTATTACATATACAGTTGGGCAGATCACTCAACGGGCGATATATTTGTGTCGATCACTGATCGACATTCGACAGGACAAGTTGTCTTCTAACCAACGGCAACAAACAACGGTTGGTAAATTGTTCAACGACAGAAATCCCTGACGAGGAATGAGATCATGGTTAAAAGCATTCAAGTACATGTTGTCTCCTTGCACTAAGATATTGTCGATGGTTGTCGAGACTTCGTAACTGCGTGGTGGCGGAACATGCGCACTTGAGTCACTTTCGAGCACATATGGATGACGTATGCCGACTTTAACAAATCGAGATATAGCTCGGTAAAAGGACTGGGTACGAGACACAGCAACCCAAGTCAAGATTAGTGTGCTGCCTACGGCAGCAATAAGAAACGAAGAAAAAATGTGGACAAAATCGACAAAACTTTGTTGGAAACCTCAATGTAATAATAAGTCAGATAAACACCTCGAATATCGAGATTTATGCGATATGCAGCCCTCGGACGTCGGGGTTGTATGCCGCATAAATCCCTCGTTCTCGGTGTTTATCTATTACTTATTTCATGATTGAGTCGGTTTTCTTTGATGTACCGCGGGCTGTATAGAGCATAAAGCCCTATGAATACTAATAAGATAAGAAATGAAGAAAAACCTAGGAAAATCTTTGTCCAAGGTGAAAAAAATAGACAAAACTTTGTTGGAAAACCTCCTCAATCAGGAAATAAGTCAGATAAATCCCTATAACATCGGGGTGTAAGCGATATACAGCCCTCGGACGCTATGCATCCTCAGTGCTGTATATAGCATACTGTACATCCCTCGTGCCTAAAATATCTTTTATGCAGACTACATTTTTGATAACTTAAGAAGAATTCATGTCTAAAAATAAGAATGCTGATGTGTATTATAGATGAGGAAATAAACTCAATGGGATCATAATACGAACTTCCACTTGATCAAAGCTCTAACACTTGCAGGACCGAGAGGGAAATCCTCCGGGACCACAGGAGGTTTACCCTTACTGAGTACACGAGCCGGACTGAGAAATTTTGCAAGCGGAAAGTTTCCAACGGCATGAATTCAAATTAACTTGAGGGCGACCTGCGAAACAGACTAAGCTAATACCGTTTCTTAAATTCGTTTTTGTTGATATTTGAAACCATAAAATAATCTTAACTAAACAAGTCAGTCCAGCTAGCCCGGCTATGATGTAATCAGAGCCTATAAGAGCCTGAAAAATATTTGAAAGTCAGTCAGCTAATCCAGGGCGCCTCTTTCAGGCTGCGTGTATAAAAAAAACGAAACTGGCATAGAATTAATTATTATTCTTTTAAAACAATCTATTGTGGTAATTTGAAAGCCCTAGAGACCCACGGATGCGTATAAAAAACATGGTCTTATACATTTCTGGCAATTAAGATAACTTTAAATGATGCATAGTGAAAGTATTTAAAAGCTTTTTCTCTTTCTACAGTGTGTCCCAAAAAAAAGGCTACCTTTTCAAATTCAAATTAGCATGTTAATTCAAGCAACCTATTGTAGTTCTTTGAAATTCATTATCGCGTTATTCTTAATCACCCGTGTGTGCATGCACTAAAACCCCTTTGACATTGAACACAATAGGTTGTTTAAATTAACACGCTCATTTGAATTTGAAAAGGTAGCCTTTTTTTTGGGACACCCTGTATAGCTCAGAGGTGTCTATGGACTAATTAATTTTCTGTCGGTTTTTTGATACACATGACTGTAGTGTGAACGCAGCAGCCTCTTCAGTGGCTTTATCAAAATCCTCAAAGTTATAATTGTGTTTGCCAGGCAGAGATGGAGATTCGTCAGGACTATAAGGATTTATAAAGTTTGACAAATTTCCCGTCTCAGCCTGTAATCGTATACGTATGCCATCCAATAGGGTATTATTCCACTGCTACATATCATAGGCGTAGGAACCGGAGGGGCTGGGGGCTGAGCCCCCCCAAAAAAATTGTATTAGTACGACTATACAGGCGAGGAGAGAAGCTGCTTAAGAGTTAAGGTAATCTAGCTACGGGCTTCATCTACACGAGATTTTACAAACGGGTATAACCTGAAGTGTTAGCCAACCCCTAAACCCTTGCCACGTTCAATACTAGGTGCAAAATGGCGTCACCTGGTAAGAGGCAGCAGGCAACTCTTGGATTCATTTGAACTATGATCGCTGTAGATTAGATGAAAAAGTTTGCTCAAATTTCTGCAAATTATCTTTCCGAGCTTCTAGATTTCAAAATTTTCCGGGGGAGGACCCCCCACCCCCCTAAAAATGCGGTCTCTGGTTATCTACTTTCCTTTTTCATATTATATCTAGTTCTTTTGAGAACTTAGCAGCTTTCATATTTATTCTTATTCCATTCATGCTATATATACAACGATATTAACTTCAGAATAAAGAATTGTGTGCATTATATGATTGATGGATAGCTAGCTCGACACGAATCGTTGTCAAGCTAGTCTTATATTGACCTTCAATGAAGGACTGGCCATTAATCCAGGTCTGTGATGTTTGTGGGATTAAAAGTCCATAAACAACGAAGCCCTTCAATTAGAAATAAACTATTAACGTCAGTTCATTTCTAAACCCTGCATTAAATAATCACAATGAAATGTAAAAAAATTCACTTAATGGCTCATCGTGGATAACACTATAAATAATGGATCACAAATACATCAATTTTTATACATGCATGCATGCATTAGTCTCTTATCTAGGTTTTACACACGGTGGTCAGCAATAACGATTATTTCATAAAGCGAGAAACGTGCAGGAGACAAGTCGTTGAGTAAAGTGCTTGCAAACTGCTAGTAAAGATGTCTTGCTGTATAATTTTTTTTCTCGTGTCCATACTATATGTAACCTTTGGTCAACTACATGGCGTCGATTGGAGTTTGGAGACGCGGGTTAAAAGTGCTGAAAACGAGAACATTGGAAAAGGAACGATGATTCTTAAACGTAGCAAATTAAGTATGAAACCACGCAAGGTGAACGGTAACCTTGGTAATAAGCAACATCATTCCAGTTCCAGACGTTCTAGTTATAAATATCAAAAATCGAAAGAAAAAATAATCTTGTCGTTATCAAAGGTTTTATACGTTCTCTGTGGAAATTCAAAAAAAGCACTGAGAAGCAGAACAAGGCGAAATACCAATAAACCTGGTACTAATCTCATCTGTTCAATGAACAAATCATGCCGCAACCGATGTAGTAACAATAACAGAACATTGAATAACAAAGCATATAGTTGTTATTGTGATCAAGAGTGCTATCTTGTTTATGAAGATTGTTGTTTGGATTATGAACAATACTGTGGTGATCAGCAGCGACAGAAACGTTCAACCAAAGAAACGTCATCATTACAACGATCTATGGTTTCCTGTGTGCCTGGTTACGAAATATCGGGTAAAACTATATGGATGGTGACAAAATGTAACCCAAACTGGTCCACAGATAAAGCATTACTAAGAAAATGCGAGAATGTCACCACTCATGGCCATACCTTTGAAGCAGCAACGATCAAAACGTATGTACCTGTGATAAATAAAAACAATGTTGTGTATCGTAATGCCTTTTGTGCACAGTGTAATAACGTCACGAATTTTGAATATTTTTCGTTGAATATTACCTGCCCTCTATTACCACCAGTTTCCCTTTCAAGTCTCGAGGAAATTGTCTTATTTGTGCTAACATATTGTGGGAAGAAACATATATTTATTACTCCTAAACAAAATCAACCCAGGCGATATTGCAGTAACCACATTATTGACCATTGTCGTGCAATGACTAACGACTCAGTTCATTGCAATGAGGGACCAGTGGCAGTAGTTGAGGGTAATGGCTACAATTACAGAAATATTTGGTGTGCAAAATGTCATGGGGTCTCTAATAATTCCACAAATTGTGGGCTAGCAATTTCCCACGGAACTTCCCAGTTTGGTTACACACCTCGTATAATCATGCCTTCCTTCTCAATCGTTATGGCTAACTCGGAGGCCGAGTGGAAAGTGTCTTCAGTTTCTCATATATGTTCAGCGTCAGAAGGAAAAATTTATGACCCATACCTTCAGATATGCAGACTTGGGATACTCATGCCACCTGTCAAAGACATAGTTGACAAATACCAGATTGCGATGTTTTTACACAATGATTTTAGTATAAAAACATCAATTGAGAATGGTGATTTTCTTTCTGCTCTGGCTAGCCAGTTTGCTCTCAATACCTCGAAGATATCAGACCTATCTATCCATGTTTTGCCAAACTATTATATTGCCAGTTTTGAAGTGATTTTTACAAAGACTATGCCAGTTATTAAAACTTCCACAGCACGAAAACCTCTCGAAAGAAAATCAAAAGGCAATCCCAAAATACATCGTCTCATGACAATAACGAATCTTTTGAATTTTAAATATGGATTTGAAATGCAGATAGGCAAGGTTATGTTCCAAGTATTCAAGATAACAAGCCGTCGACTTGCTTGCATTAAAAAACAAATATACACAGCAAAGCAATATACTTTGACACCGAATGGAAGTTACTACATTAACTCCACGAAGAAAACGTATTCTGCTAGTAATGTTTTTCCAAAGGGAAATAATATCACAATTTGCGAAGATCTAGTTTATTCTATAACTTGTGTGGGTTTCCTAATACATTTACATCAAGATGAATATACGACATTTTCTAACTTATCTATATTGTACAAAAGAACTCAAAAGATCTACGACTTTGGTGAATATGATATCAAGAATTATTCTTTAATTTTATGTGTCAACATAACGACACAACGTTCCATAAGAAGCCATCGTTCATCTGCTGCATTGGGAATTTTAACACTTGTAACTTTCATAATCTCTTTGATCAGTCTTGTTGCAGTCATCATCACATATTCAATTTTTTCAGAGTTGCGCAAACTTCCAGGTAAAAATCTTCTGAATCTTGTATTTTCTCTGTTTTTCGCCCAGTTAATATGGCTTGCAGGAGTACCACAAACACAATATCCAGTATTTTGTAAAATCATCGCCATTGTTGAACATTATCTGTTCCTTGTGACATTCATGGCTATGGCTGTGATAGCATACCATACGAAAATTACATTAGCTAACAAGAAGTTGAATAAACGAACGACAGTTGAGGTAGAGAGAAAGAAATGTATGATTTACTGTTTCTTAGTCTGGGTAGTCCCAGGCATATTTGTGTCAACGTGTGCAGTTCTTGATCAAGAGAAAGTCTACAATGTTGGATATGATACGGCACATCAAGGGATTGCGTGTTGGATATCGCAAAGACAAGCTCAAAAATATTTGTTTGTTTTACCAGTTGGTCTAGTTTTATTATTTAACCTCATAACGTTTACTTACACTGTGATTATCATGCAACAAAAGAAACAAAAATCCCAGAAGCTCTATGCAACATCACCAAACCGACAGGAAGCGAATATCATCTGGGTCTACCTCCGACTCTCCTCTCTCGCAGGTTTCACGTGGTTATTTGGGATTTTCGATGTTCTTGTAGATTCTACGCCAATATTTTCATTTTTGTTTGTAATCTTCACATCTTTACAAGGATTTTATATCGGAATATCATTCCTTGCAAAACAGAGTGTGTTGACACTTTATCGTAACTTATTACAAGGTCAACGAGACAATCAAAGTACTTCAAGAGAAGGAAATGTTGAAAAATAGACACAAACTGTTGAAACTGGATTTTGATTTAAGGAATCGGGTTCATGGTATGGCGTTCTCTGTTGAGTTATGGATGGACTTGGAAAGTTACAAGAGCTAGATACACTTGGTATTCCTTCACTTAAAGCACGACGTGAAAAATTGTGTGAACAATTTTTTGAAAAGAACGAGACAACAATGTGAGTTTTTACTTCGAGAAGTTTCATTTGATTATGACATAAGACCAAGATGTAAATATAATAATTACTTATGTAAAACTGAACGAGGAAATCGTTTTTACCTCATGAAAATTATTTCAAAGGACTTTTAATATTTTGACTTTTAATATATAGACTTAATCAACGTATTTTAACGATAACTTAATCATAACTCTTTCCTGTCCGGTCCAGTCAAAAGGGGTCATAGAAGACCCCGAAGTCGTCAATCGAAAAACACGGCGCACAGTGACGCAAGATTAAAAATTGAAATTCGACAAGCGCCTGGGACATGAGATCCACTCACACGCCAAGTTTGATTTGATTTCATAAACAACTCTGCGTTTGGTGGCATTTTGAATCTTCATGATGCTGCGCGGGCGTTAATATGGTCTTTTCTAGAAAAATGGAAGTTTTTCAACCTGATTTATGATAATTAACGCTAATTTATATTAACATAATGTGTCTTGTTCGGAAAATTCAAAAGCATTGGTAACAGCCGGTTTATTGGGCTTTCAGAAAAGGTATAGGTTTCGCAATAGTTCTGGATATTTCCCGAGATATCAATAGAACAAAGAGGTAGTTCAATTTTGGATGTTTTTGAGCCGGACAGGAAAGAGTTAATGAATATTTTAAATGAACATTTTTACGCATGTTTATCTAGTATGTAATTTCATTTCTACTTATTGTAAGTCACTGATGTAATTTAACCTTTTGGTTACAAAATCGGTTTATTAAAAAAACGATTATTAAGTTAATTGCGAGAGTTAGATGGCTTGGAAAGTTGCGAGAGCTACAACCTTGGACTAAAGCTGTTGATACAAATCCTCAAAGTCAATAAATATCCACATTTAACACAATATTGTTCTATGAGAAGACAAATCCTTTGGCTTGAGTTTGGTGAGGAAAAACAACAACATTGGACGGGGGGATTTCATCAATTAACGTGCACTTTTATATAACTGAGGTGATATTTTGATTCGATGTGTCAACAGTTTTGTCCAAGATTATAGATAGACTTGGAAAGTTACGAGAGCTATATACACTTGGAAAGTTACGAGAGCTATATACACTTGGAAGTTACGAGAGCTATATACACTTGGAAGTTACGAGAGCTATATACACTTGGAAAGTTACGAGAGCTTTATACACTTGGAAAGTTACGAGAGCTTTTACTCATTCTTCACGCTCTCGCAACTTCCCGTGTGCATCGACAACTTGACGGAGCACCTCCACGCCATTAAAGGACAATGCCAACAAAAAAGTACCTTTTCGATCAAAGTACGAAATTAAATAGCCGGAATATAGTAATTTGAGGTTGTAAAAATGCGTATTAATCATAAAGCGTATTAATCAAAACATTGTCCGCCATCTTTCGATATGCGTGTGACGTCACAACCGGGGTAAAGCGAAATTTTAAACTAAATCAATTTTTGTGAATGCCTTCCTTTTCAATTGAACCACACCATTTTAAAAAGCATTCTGAAGAAAGTCGGCTACCCACAGAGTAGTTTCATCAGGTTTACCCCAGGTGTGACGTCACCAACTTCCCTAGTCAAAGTATTTCAACAAGATGGCGGATGACAGGATTGTCTTTGGTCAAAATTAGTGCTGTTATTTTGTACAAGAGTAGTTTTCTTTACATGGATTACTGTTTGTTAATCATAAAGTCGAAAATTTTAAATTGTGATTTATGTTGCCGATGTCCTTTAACATATAGAATAAGACACAAAATAATGAAATATGACTTATTTTGCTGATTAAAAATAATGTTTTCCTTACGGAGACCGAAAATTTAGAACGTTTCTGATTGGCCGCTTGAAATCCCCGTGGTCCATGCATCGAGAAATGAACGACGCACGGCACTGATGACAGCCAATCAGAAGCGACGTTCTATTATAATCTTGTTATAAATCACATTGTCAAATAAAAAAATAAACATTTTTTGGGGGAAAAGACTGACTGTTTACTTGTTGAACGCCAGATTCAACCAGATTTAAAAAACGGACATAATATACATGTAGTCACTTTTTTTTACACATTTAACAATTTTATAACAAGCTTAGCAGACCTTCCAATCTTGTCAAGATCTAAATGCAGAGATTTTTTAATACACACCTGGTGAAAAAAACCCTAAGATTGATATTTTCCCAAAAAGGAAGGTCAATAATACTAATAACTCCAGAGAACAAGTAATTGTGAATCACATTAACGATAATTGGAAATAAATCGGCAGTAAGTTTTACCACGAGACTGACTTTTGACTGGAGGAAGGTGTGATCATGTTTGGTCATTAATCAATAAGTAAAGTAGATTAAGAGGCTTTATACAGTACTAACAATATTTGTGCTTACACATGCACGCAGTATTCCATGTAGACGATAAGTCGCTGTTACGTGCATAAATTACCTTCACTCATGCGTTAATACCAATTTTTACCTCTACTATAATAACTGGTAGTAATCTCTTTTTTTATCACAATCACCCCAATGTACTCTATAGAACACTCTTTAACACATCATTCACGACATGGTATCTTAAAATCGTGAATCTTAAAATCGAAAAAATTGCAATTGTAGAAGAAAGCCCGCGAATGTCCGTTAAGCGGCTCATGCTTGACCAAGAGCAGACTAAAGTAAAACTAAAACTAAAAGGCGTCTTTATAATTACATGCATAAAATTTGTTTTCATGTCTGCACTTATAGAAATTAGTTCAGATCTTTGTTTAAGAGATTATCTTTGTTTGCGTTTATAATACAGAGCTTCTCCGTTAAACACAAGCCACATTGTTTAGCACCAGCGGTGTATGCCTTCGCGCGTTTCAAAATGGACCACTTGATGGAATAATCAACATTCGATCTCTTCAATTTCCAGACGTATTTTGACAATTCGGTGGAATTTACAGCTTTTCGTGTTTGAATGATAACTTGTGCATGTTATATCTCGTTTTAAATTCGTGTTCAGTCATGCCTATGTAATGTTTTGTTTCTTGGCCAGTTGCTGATATTTCATCTTTGTAAACGATGATGATCGCCTCTTGAGCGTGAAACCGACTTACCGACTTTTAATATTTTAGTTATTTTAACATGATGGATCACTCTTTTTAACTGTTTTAACTGTCTTAGTATCTATCTATCTATCTATATATATATATATATATATATATATATATATATATATATATATATATATATATATATATATATATATATATATATATATATATATATATATATATATATATATATATATATATATATATATATATATATATATATATATATATATATATATATATATATATATATATATATATATATATATATATATATATATATATATATATATATATATATATATATATATATATATATATATATATATAAAAAAGGATTTATGGTGAAGGAAAATTTCGGGACCAGTTGGCTGGAATTGAACCCGCGACCCTGCGAAATGCCAAATATTACCTTACATATATATATATATTACATATATTACATATATATATATATATATATATATATATATATATATATATATATATATGTATATATCTTAGACAGTGTTTTGAATATATAGCAAAGTGAAAAGGTGGTTTCTCCGTAATAAAAACATTCGCGACTCCTTAGTACATAGTACCCTTAAACAAAATACCTCGGCACCAGCGGAAACATTTTCTTGCGGCCGTTCCCGCTGTAATACATGCCCTTTTCTCAATCCCACTACAGTTATTACTGCCCCCAAATTCAACCACACAATCCGTCATACTTTTTCATGCACTTCCATGCACCAACATAATTTCTTTCGATAAATGCCCTAAAATCTACATCGGTGAAACTGGGCGACGTCTTTCAGACAGGTTTGCTGAACATCTTCGTTCCGTGAGGATCAATGTTGTTGACAAACTTGTAGCCCGCCATTTCAACAGCTCTAACCATTTGGTTTCAGACATGAAAGTCTGTGCCATCCTTCCCATCTCAGGTGGTAACGATAACCGCAAACGGCAAGAGAAGCGTCTCATTTTCAAACTTGGCACCACACATCCTCTTGGTCTTAACGAACGTTTTTCTTTTATTTAATTTCCCACAAGTTTTTTGTTATTTTAGTTTGCTTGGAACTTTTTTATTATTAGCTTATGCATTTCAAGTTTTGTTTCTTACTGCTTTAATATCGCCTAATCCCCTTAATATTGGACCTGTCATTTCTCCCAACCCCCTCTGATCGACTGTAAAAATAGCAAATGATTTAACTTTTCGCATCTCATTAATTATTACTTTGTTTATCTCCCGTGCATTTGATTGGCTACTTTCTACTTGTGACACCCTTTTGGCATATATATAAGCCCTATTTATTTTATTTCATCTCGTCTTACTCTGATGAAGGGCTCCGCTCGAAACGTCAGTATCTCGTCACTAAATTCTTGGCAGTTTACCACCTTTTCACTTTGCTATATATATATATATATATATATATATATATATATATATATATATATATATATATATATATATATATATATATATATATATATATATATATATATATTGAAAGGATTTATGGTGAAGGAAAATTTCGAGTGTTGGAATACATACATTTTAATATACATATATATATATTCCAACACTCGAAATTTTCCTTCACTATATATATATATATATATATATATATATATAGAATGGATTTATGGTGAAGGAAAATTTCGAGTGTTAGAATACATACATTTTAAGACCAAACCGGGACCAGTTGCGAAAAATTCAACTTCAAGGCCTTCCGGCTGGAATTGAACCCGCGACCCTGCGATGCTTGTGCAGTGTTCGGACCACTGAGCTACAGAAGCCGTTGCCGAGAGCCTAGTCACGAGTTCTGTATATATGGTGGTGGTAATACCGGGATAAGATTCTGGGTATATTATAGGTAATATTTGGCATTTCACTCGATCAAACTACATGTAGAAAGGATGTATGGTGAAGGAAAATTTCGAGTGTTAGAATACAAACATTTTAAACCAAACTGGGACCAGTTGCGAAAAATGCAACTTCAAGGCCTTCAGGCTGGAATTGAACCCGCGACCCTGCGATGCTAGTGCAGTGCTCTGACCACTGAGCTAACAGAAGCCGTTGCCGAAAGCCTAGTCACGAGTTCTGTATATATGGTGGTGGTAATGCCGGGATAAGATTCTTGGTATATTATAGGTAATATTTGGCACTTCACTCGATCAACCTACATGTAGAAAGGATTAATTATGGTGAAGGAAAATTTCGAGTGTTACTAGGCTCTCGGCAACGGCTTCTGTAGCTCAGTGGTCAGAGCACTGCATTAGCATCGCAGGGTCGCGGGTTCAATTCCAGCCGGAAGGCCTTGAAGTTGCATTTTTCGCAACTGGTCCCGGTTTGGTCTTAAAATGTATGTATTCTAACTTTAGTATTCACAGGTTGACCACACCTTAAAAATAGGACACGTCTAAACAAAAATATTTTTCGAGCTCTGATTGGTCAATTGAAATGCTACTGGCATTCTGATTGGCTTAGAGCTCGGTTCAGGCTCTTACACATAACAAATAATAATATAACTACCGATGTGGATTCATTAGATGTTGAAACAGAATGTTTTGGTGTTGAGTGGTTTTTAGAAGGGGATTGGAAGTTTCCTGCATGTAGTTATGGGCTTGGTGCAGCAAATGCATCTCACCCCTGTATTTGGTTCAAGTTTCAATTGTACAATAAATATGATGGAACAAAAGAATGGTCTCTTTCCAATACTTCAAAAGGTCTCGCACAATAGAAGAAATCCAACAAAAAGCAAATGGAAGGTCCCGCGTGGAACGCTGAAATGTAAAACATTCACCATTATTCCGATCAATTCCTCTGGATCATGCTGTGATAGACACTCTACATCTTTTCCTCAGAATTTCTGACAACTTGATTAACCTGCTTATCAGTCTAGAATATCGCCGACAAAACAAGACATTTAATGATGGATTTGAACGTTCACGCACATCGCTAGATGGGAATCATATTTTAATGATACTTTAAAAATCTCCTTTCATTGGTTCGTGTGCTAAGATTCCAAAAAATTAAAATGGAGAGATCTTACTGGCCCAGAGAAACTGAAATTATTTAGGAATGTTGACATTTGTAAGCTACTACCTAGTCGCCCAAAGTCCAATCAGATTTCAGAGTTGTGGACACAGTTTCTAAAAATTACAGATATGTTGAGTTCAACTGACCCTCAGTAAACAAAGCACACTTTCAATTCAATTCAATAAAACTTTATTTAAACAGGGTAATCACGTCAGTTGAAAAGAACTGGTATCAATGTGAGCCCTGATCACTTAACTAATAATACAGATCGATATAGTTATATGTTATTAAGATAAAAAAATTACATGAAACGAAGAATATAAAATAAATTTTAAAATGTCGATAAAAGTTTAGTTCACTTCCGTGCAATGTTCAGTAAAATGTTTGGAAACATGCGCCTTAAATTTCATATACGATTTTTCTTTTCGAATAAAAATAGGTAAATTGTTATAAACTTGAGGACCTCTAACATAGAAACCATTACTTCCAGTGACAAGTTTAGTTCTAGGTATATTACATTTAAATTCTGAATTTCGTGTTTCACGTTTAGATTTAATTAAGGTAATAGAATTTTGTAAGAAGTAAGGAACATGATTATTTAAACATTTAAAAGTCATAATTGCCGTGTATGCATTTTACGACGAAAATTTAGAGAGGGCCAATTCATGTTCAATAGGCAAGGTTTATTCATAGTAATTATTCGGATGGCTCTGTCTTGCAGTTTTTCTAACTTCTCTTGTTGTGTGTTGCTGAGCACATCCCACACAGTGTCACAATAATCAAGGACAGGTAGGACCATAGTAGTGTAAATCTGAGCTGCAGCATGACTAGTTAGAAGTAGTCTATTCCTGTTCAATGCGCCAAGACGTTTCGCTACCTTCTTTTTCAAACAGTTCACATGTTCAATAAAAGTTAGGCTTTTGTCCAAGTAAATTCCTAGATATTTGTAGTATCCAACAGATTCAATAGGTTTTCTTTCAAGTTTCACATTCAGATCATCGTTTAAGGAAAGACGTTTATGGGTACCAAAAAGTACTGATTTAGTTTTACCCGTATGCATGTAAAGCATATTATCGTTCATCCATTCATTTATCTTATTTAGATCTCTATTTAGGTCGCGTTCAATGGTACAAACTTCGGTGACTTTCGAAAATATAACTGTGTCATCCGCAACATTAAAATTTCACAAGACGTAAGGACATTGGGTAGATCATTAATATAGATGATAAACAGTAGTGGGCCCAGTATTGTTGGCCTGTGGGACACCGGCTATTATTTCACCAGGATCGGATAGGACACCATTTACTGAGATCTGTTGAGTACGACGTTATAAATAGTCCTCAAACCAATTATGTTCAATATCATTCAGACCATAATTAAATTATAGCTTCTTTAGTAAATACTCGTGGTTCACAGTATCAAACGCCTTCTTGATATCAATGAAAACTGCTCCAGTCAATAGACCATTGTCCGCGTTCTGTCTTATAGTATCGATAAGATAAGTAACAACTGTTTCGCATGAGTATTTTTTGCGAAAACCACATTGGAATGGTGATAGCAGATTATGATTGTCAATATATTTACGTAACTGAGTATGAACTTCCTTCTCCAATATCTTAGACAAGGCCGGCAGAACAGAAATAGGTCGATAATTTTCGGCATTATCACGGGATCCGGCTTTGTAAATTGGAATCACTTTAGCGATTTTCCATTCATCTGGTATGGTACCAATGGAGAGAGTCGCTTGGTGAGATTGCAATGATAGTTGCAGAACGCATTTGCAGTGGAGTAGTTATTTTCAGTGAATTTATCTTCATATTAAGTTGTATTGTAGAGTATTTGTCAGTTGATTTTTCATTAGGAACAAGTTTTTTTATTGTCTTCCAGAACTTACTTGGGTATCCATGTCAGTTCTTCCAGAAGATTTCTATATAGTAGACTCTTCGCTTTTCGCAATTCCCGTGTAACCGTGTTTCGTAGTCTTCGGTAATTGCTCCAATCTAGCTCCGATTTACTGGATCTTGTTTTGCTGTAAAGGTAATCTCTTTCTTTCATAGTGTTCTTGATTTTACTATTAACCCATGGTATTTCTCTACATTTAATATTTAAGAGAAACCCAAGCCATTCCTAGATCAGTTTTTAAAGTTGTACCAAACAAAGCATGTCACTCCTTACATACATGCACTTACATGGCATGTGCCAGAGTTCATAGAAATGTATGGTAACATTTCAATGTTTACTCAGCAAGCACTTGAAAAGCTATATGACAAGACAACAATTTTTCTCGATCCACTAATCAACGTGGGCTGGATTCTTTAAAACAAATAGTTCTGAAAAGAAATCGATGGAATCTCTGAAAGATATTGGTAAAAAGAGAAAATAATCTTCAGTTGCAATAACTGTAATTTACAGGGTCATAATATCAAGATGTGTATGTCCAAGTGTAACACATGTGAAACAAAGCCATGTTGTTCTCCAGTACATTTATATAAGTCAATTGGCTAACAAATGTAGTAAAATACAATGGTAAGCACTGATAGCCTGGTACATTTCTTTGCACTTTTGTGGCCTGCACATGACTGTTAATTGAAAAAATATCTGGCTGAATATCCAGCTAGACACTGGTTACTTTTTGTATAAAAGTTTCAGTTATTCTATTTAAATTAAATTTGACTACTTAAATTGAGGACAAGAAAGGACTGATAAACTCAAAAGATTTTGAGCTTTATTCTTTATTCTGGGCTAATAAAAACCAAGCTAAGCTAACTATGGGAAAGTTTCACCGAATGTACTCTGTGTTCTTGTTAACATATTTCAATATAATTTCCAATTACTGCAGGGTGTCCCAAAAAACACACCCTGTTAACCTGTTTGACGAAAGGTAACACAATAGACAACAAACGGCACGGTAGTTGTCGGTATTTAAAGGGAAATGGCAATAACAATTATTTTTGCCTTTCTGATAAACAAAAGGTCATACAAGGGTAATCCAAGTGAAAAAACTAAATTAAAAAATATAAAAAACATCATTAACATGACGTCACAAGCAGGGTAAACATGATGAAACTTCCCTTTCTGTCACATGGATTTATGTGGTATACTTTTAAAAGTATTGTGGTTCAATTGGGAAAGAAAAACATCCACAAAAATCAAGTTTTAGACCTATTTACGTGACTAAAGTTTTCACTTTACACTGCTTGTGACGTCACACGCATATCGAAATATTATCCAAGATGGCGGATCATGGTGGAAAACAGGAATGTCTTTTGTCGAAATTAGTGATGTTGTTTTGAACAAGAGTCGTTTTGTTTACATGGATTTTCCTTTGAAGGCAATTTTTTTAATTGCCATATCTCTTTAAAGAAACAAGACGCCCGCTAGGCGTTAACTCGGACTACTTTAGCCTGCGCAGGGAATGATGTAATAGGATACAACTGCTGAGTCAGCCATTATTATGACATGAAAAGAAAACAAGATACTTCCCAGCCATAACTGACGTCAAAAGCTTCCCAGCAAGCAGCTAACAAAAACGTCTTGTTTCATATAAACTGACTAATTTTCGCTCTGGGTGTTCTTGGTATTGAAATTTGAAAAAGTGAATAGACCGCCATTTTGAATTTATTGAATTATCGTTTTGCGAGATAACGATCGGCTTTCGCTCGCAAGTTGACACATGTAACCCTTTAACTGTAATGAATACACTTTCTAACTTCACTCATGTGTACCGTAGGAAAATCGTTATTTCCGTGTACGCCAAAATACGCTTTTGATAACCTGAAGTTGCTATTTTGTACCGTGATACAAGAACTGATCAGATGTCTCAATATTTAGTTTGATATGGAAAATATCTTGCACCAAAATATAGCTAGAGATATAGCTAGAGATAATTTATAGATTTTTCGTTGTCGTTTAATAAATTTCCAGTAACCCCGCGAGGTTGCTATGTGGGTGAATAACGCTGTTCATAGAAACATAGAAACAGATATAGCTTATAGTTACGCATTCAGTTGTGACAAGATATTTATGCAAATCTAAGACAACATTATTTCTTTGAAAAGAATTTCATCGAAAATTTCAGCATAACCAGATATCTTTGATATAAGCTAGACATGGTATCTTTCTCATGGTCGTTGAAAACCGTTGCGTTGAGATGGATTATTTTCTTCCTATTGTCAAGCATGGTAACCTTGCAGGAATATTATGCATTGTACCTGAAGCAATTAGGCTTCACTGCAAAACAAATCGGGTTCACAAATCTCGGCGGAGCGCATGTTATATTTCTCCCTCTCATTGGAGTTTTAGCTGATCGATATCGAGCAAGAAAATTGATTTTACTTCTATGCATTCTTGGACTTATTCTGCTGTCGTTGGCGCCTCTTACTACTCTTCCTGAGATCATACACGGCACCTGTGATACAACACAAAGTGATTATTTAAATAATGGAACCAACGACTTGTTCAACACAACCTTGTGGGTTACAAATATATCTGATTTGTCACTCAAAACATACAAGAATACTCCAAGTTTTAGATTAACAGCAGACTTTTCAGTCCTCTCAGTCTCAGATAATCAGTCTTTCCTTGTTAACCGAACGTGGAACCCATTGAAACGGAACATCTCGAGTTATTCATTCATATTTCTACTGATGGTTTTGATTAGAGGGCTATGCTTCATCCTGAATATATCCGCTATATTACTGTATAACGTGGCTGTGATGACGCACCTCAAGGAAGAGAGAGCGAACTATGGTTCGTACTATGGTTGGGGACAAATTGGAAGTTGTCTATCTTTGTTTGCCGTCGGCATGATTGCGTCGTACATAAAGAACACAGTTTGTGGTAAGGTCATGTATGGATACTTCGTAGTGTTTCCATTGGTAGCCATTACTATGAGTTTGTCGCTCATTGCTCTCCCATGGATCTATTTTGAATATCTCGAACATCGTGTAATCAACTGGGCCGAAGTGAAAAGTGTTGTATTTAGCAGACACTATATGTTCATTCTATTCATTACTTTTTATCTTGGCTGCTGTTATTCATTTCAATATTATTGGGAGTATTGGTACATCGCTAACCTTTCTGGAAGCCCGAAAGTCATGGCGGTTGGAGGCTTAATTCGTCGACCTCTTGCAGTAATCTGGTTTTTTTTGGCAGGGAAGCTTATAAACAGACTTGGTGATCTTCGAACCATGGCGATAGCCCTATTTATCTTCGCAGTTTGCCAGATTTATTTGTCGTTTATTCAACTACCTTGGCTAATCATGGTTATCGATTTTTTCCAGCCGGCAGCATATGCTTTTGGGTATTCGGCGACAAACGTCCATTTTTCAAAAACTTCATCAAAGGCCTCTTCTGCTGTAGTATTAGGTGAGCAAATAAAAATTATTAATCCCCTCGCAAGCGAAGGTTATAATCACGCCGCGGCAGACATCCATTTTTTTCGAAAAGTTTGTATCTCCTTATAAGGAAAATCTCCTTGTAACTCGTTATATGAAAGTAAAAAGTCGTTTTGGATGATCCGTTTGAATCGGACAATATTTGGGCGGATAACGCGAAGCAGCCGGCCCATTGGTGATATGACGAACATAAAGATATTTTTACAAAGGGTATACACGTTCTAGTAACATAATAGGTAGGTGTGTTATGTATTTAGACAAATCTGTTGTCAGAATTGAAAAAGGGTAAATATTGGCCCAGATAACGTTCAGAAAGCGGCCTTTTACGATTTGTTGTCGAAATACACGGTGTGCGCGTTCTGGACCCTGGGAACCATCGATATTCGAGAAAGTACTCACCGGGGAGAATTTAATGTACGTCAAATAAGTTACGCGACTAAGGTAAACAAATTGCTAAATAACACCCAAAATAATATTGCATCATTCTTGCGTGCTTAGCAACCACTTACAAGTATACTACTTGCAGGTATAGCAACCACTTAGTTTCCTTTCGTTGCTATGTTGTCATATTTCATAGCAACGCGTTTGCGTTATATTAGTTACTTCAGTCATGCATGAGTCTATTCTGATTGGCTAGATGCACGATTGCGGTCTACTTTGTAGTTTTCTGACTAATGTGCCCCCCACCGAGTGCTCAATTACGAACGTTGATTGGTCTAGATGCATGTCGTAGTAGACTTCTGCGACTTATGTGCGACTAATATACCTCATTTTCGCCATCCTGTTGGTTTATGCCAATGTGCGACTAATATTCCTCATTTTAGTCATCCTGTTGATATATATATATTTATATATTTATATATATATATATATATATATATTCAAATACATATATGGAAAAAGTTACTGACCCAACCGGCAATGGAACCCTGGGCTCCGAATCAACGTTTCGGCGCTCTAATATTTGAGCTATCGTCATACGGTCAGAATAATCAGTGATTTCTCCATATATAATATCCATATTAAATTCGCAACTTTCACTTGACACCAAAAGGCAGACATCTCATCTAACCATAACGTGGAGCAAGGCCTCTCGAGCGCACTTCCCAAAGTAGGGAAGCGATCAGTTATCGAAGGTTTTCCCGTAATTTTGGATCATGAACTACGGCTCCGTGACAGAAACTACAGAGAGCAGATGGTCTCTTCAAGATGGCCGTCGCGAAATGTTTTGGCTTGGTTGCTGAAGTCTCTAACGTAGATCAGTGGATTATACTAAATATTATGAATATTAATTAATAAAAAGAAACATCTCGTGTGATATTAATGTCGTTATAATGGCGCGAGAGAAGCGTGTAACACACGCAACTTTAGCCGAGTGTGTTGCTAGCTTTTCGAGTGCCATTATAACGACATAATATCACAGCAACAACGTTTTTTATCTATTTTCTAAAATAACAACATATCATCAGCAAAGTAAAGAAAAGTGACGATTTACCAGTTAAAAGACGTCGTTATGTTACGTTGCTATGTACCTTTTCTCAATTTCGGCGATGAAAATGCACTTAAACTTGCAGGTGAAACATTTCCTTATGTCGACACGTTGATTTAACTTGTATCCAGGTATTTCCTGACGTCTTTTTGTGATTAAAACGACGTGAAATTCGTCAAAAACGACAAAATTTAGTCGGAAAATGGCGACAGCTTATGCTTTATTGAATTAACATCTTTATTTAGAACAGACGGCCTACATCACTAAACTAGTGCTTTTCAGCAGGGCTCTGTGTAAATAGAATACAAATGAGAAAAACAATAAAACATATAAAAAATCAGGTATAAAATTATCTATAGAGATTAATTAAAAAATCTAAAAACAGCGGGTTTAAAAGTGGATAAACAAGACAAATTTATAATATTCACATCTAAAATGTTCCAGTCCGTGATAAAATTACAATTACATTGATCGTAAATCATTCTTATGTCTCGTGTTGTAACCATGAACATCTGAGTTTCGAATAAAAGTATTTTCAATGTCATTTATCCCATTTATTGATTTATATACATAGAGGCATCTGCATATACTTCTTCTTTCTTTTAAGGCAAACCAGTGTAACGTTTTTAGGGCATCACTGGATGAGGAAAACATCGGTCTATCTAGAACTAATTTTGCTGCCTTGTTATGCAATACTTGTAGGTTATCCATCAAAATTTTGTTTTCCTTAACTCCCCAAACCAGGCTGCCATATTCCATTATTGAAGTAATCATTGTATTGACAAATATATTATCCGTGCATGCCTGGGTAGTAGATGCTTTATTCTACGTAGGATGCCAAGGCGTTGCGAAACTTTTATTTGCAATTTCTTAATTGGATAAACTAGACAATTTTAGAAAATTCTAGAAAATTTCTCAATTGGATAAACAAGACAAATTTCTAATATTCACATCTAAAATGTTGCGAAACTTTTATTTGCAATTTCTCAATGTGACTCTTCCAGGATAGATTCCTATCGATAATAACACCGAGGTACTTGAAGGACTGAACTCTTTCCAGTGGTGCGTCATTTGCTAACAGCTGAACGTTCGCAAACTGCTTTAATTTAATTGAATTTCCGATAATCATCAATTTTGATTTAGAAACGTTAAGCAATAACTTATTATTCCAAAGCCACTTCACCTTGTAAATCCATATCCAATTTAGCAGGTTATAAAGCAGGTTCAGTAAATTATAAATTATAAATTATAAATCAGGTTCAGTAAATTGTAAATCAGAGAGCGTGTAGTCAAGTATTTACTTCCGGTTATTTTATAATTTATAATATTAATAATTGAGAAAGAAAAACCAAACGAAACACTTCTTATTAGTAGTTGTAAATCGGATACAGCATTATCTTGATTGTTTCTGATCTCTTTCTTTTTTATTTTATAAGGACTGGCAGAGTTGGCTTTTGCCTTTGGACATGGATCCGGAGGTACAACTATGGGCTTATTTTTCAGTTTAATTGGAACAAAAACAACTCTGTTTTATAACTCTATTGCTACCACTGTCATTCTTGCATTATTTACTGCATATTTGATGGCAGGAAAAGTTGACGAGTACGAGCATGTTGACGATATTGACTCGGAAAGTGAGTAATCAATGTTTTATCGTCTTTAATAATGTTGAATGACAGAGTTTCTTAGAAGAGGAGAATAACTGTACTTTTTAAATTGCCAATTCTGGATCGTTTTTTTCTTTTTGGATAGAAGACATAAAATAGCTAATCAGTATTCAGTATGGGTATTAATATGAAAGCAGTGAAAATAAGGATTTACACTACCAAGTACTGGTATTTGAAAATATGTGTATAATGTATAAAATAATGTAATAATGTAATATATGAAAATCTTATTTAGTAAATACCCACATACTTAGTGAATAACAAATAAAATAACGACTTTTTCCGTTACAAATAATGGGGAAAGTTTCACTCCAAATCAATACTCTGTGTTAACATATTTCAATACAATTTCCAATTATTGCTGAGTTATCCCAAAAAAACGCACCCTGACGAAAGGTAGCACAATAGACAATAAATCTGTACGACACGGTGGTTTAAGGTATTTAAAGAAACAAGACGCCCCCTTGGCGTTAACTCGGGCTACTTTAGCCTGACATTGAGGTATGACTGTAATAGAATATAACTGCTGAGTCAGCCATTATCGCGACATGAAAGGAAAACAAGATACTTTCCAGCCACATAACTGACTTCAAACACTTCCAAGCAAGCAGCTGACAAAAACACTAAAGTTCGAACCACTCGATCGAAAAGAAAGAAGGCACATACATTGGTTAATCCCGCCAGAGTTTCATCCTAATCCCCCTGCGGGAAACAAGACCCCGCTAGGCGCTAACTAGGCTACTTTAGCCTGACATGCAGGTATGATGCAATAGGATATAATTGTAGTAATATACCCACTATGGCCCTCAAAGTACGGAGGTTTGTAGGTATCACGACTTTTTTTTCCATTGCCGACTTCTTTTTTCAATAGCGACTTTTTTTTCCATTGCCGACTTCTTTTTCAATTAGCGACTTTTTTTTCCATTGCCGACTTCTATTTTCAATTAGCGACTTTTTTTTCCATTGCCGACTTCTTTTTTCAATTAGCGACTTTTTTTTTCCATTGCCGACTTCTTTTTTCAATAATAGCGACTTTTTTTTCCATTGCCGACTTCTTTTTTCAATTAGCGACTTTTTTTTCCATTGCCGACTTCTTTTTTCAATTAGCGACTTTTTTTCCATTGCCGAATTCTTTTTTCAATTAGCGACTTTTTTTTTCAATTTAGCGAGAGTCGAGGGGCGAGAGAGAGTCGAGAGCAAGCCCGGCGAGAGAGTCGAGAGCGAGCCCGGCGAGAGAGTCGAGAGCGAGCCCGGCGAGAGAGAGAGAGTCGAGAGCGAGCCCGGCGAGAGAGAGGGGTGAGAGAGGAGCGAGCGAGAGAGAGCGAGTTCGGCGAGAGATAGGCGAGAGAGAGGCGAGCCCGGTGAGAGAGAGCGAGCCCGGCGAGAGAGCGAGCGAGCCCAGTGAGAGAAAGTGAGCCCGGTGAGAGAGAGCGAGCCCGGCGAGAGAGAGCGAGCCCGGCGAGAGAGAGCGAGCCCGGCGAGAGAGAGCGAGCCCGGCGAGAGAGAGCGAGCCCGGCGAGAGAGAGCGAGCCCGGCGAGAGAGAGCGAGCCCGGCGAGAGAGAGCGAGCCCGGCGAGAGAGAGCCCGGCGAGAACGAGCTCGGCGAGAGCGAGCTCGGCGAGAGCGAGCTCGGCGAGAGCGAGCTCGGCGAGACGAGCGCGAGCTCGGCGAGAGAGGTGAGAGAGAGAGAGAGGTGAGAGAGCGAGCCCGGCGAGAAATAGGCGAGAGAGAGGCGAGCCCGGTGAGAGAGAGCGAGTCCGGTGAGAGAGAGCGAGCCCGGCGAGAGGCGAGAGAAAGCGAACTACTTGTTTTTGTTTATTGGAGCCATTGTGTTTGCACTGATCAACAGTTGGTCAGCGCTATTTACGTGTGGATATCACGTACAGAAATATAGAACGGAATCATTGTATTTGCACTGACAAACACTTTGATCAGTGGTTCAATATGTGTATTTCTACTGAGCTTAATTACCGATCGAGAATTGGTTCGCATAACAACTTCCTGAAAGCAAGAGAAGCTTCGTGTCGTCTGAAAGGTACATTTTGGAATGAAATGTTGTACGGTTTATGTTTTATATGAGCGTATTTTATATGCCTTGTCTAAAACAACTGTAGTAAAGCAGGAATAAAGTTTTAGTTTGGTTTAATAAACAGATGTTGTGCTACAATGTGTATGTCCCATTGGCATTGTTGTTAAGACTTTCGAACGATGTTGAAGAGAACCCAGGATCGACCAACTATATATGAAATAATTGATCCAAGTGAAACAGTGTATGCTGATTTCAGTCAAGGTGATGAAAGCAGGTTTGGTCAAAATGCTGGAAAACAATGTGTAGCAATGTCTCTAACTTACATTGTCTACAACGAAATCAAGTGTGTTAACATTTGGGACACATCCTTTATGAATATAAATATATTATTGAATAGTAATTAATAGCCTTTATAGCTGTATAAGTAGATCTGTCAACCAAGAATTATTATTGTTAACTGATGTGCCTGAGATGGTTTTAACTGATAATAAAACTTGTCAATTGCAAGGTGATATATTTTTGATAGCCAATAAACCTTTTGTATCACTTGAGCATGCCTTTAATCAGTAGTTGTTTGCTTATTATCGGTGTCAGTACTGTTGCAATATTCAGATCTTTCCTGAAGTATTCAAAATTTTTGACTCTCACTCAAGAAACTTATATAGAATGCCTTGTTAAAAAAAATCAGTTTTGAAAGAACAGTATTAAAAGACGAAATGAGCAAAACAAATAGAAAGCCTTAACATTTTTTGTGTTCTGTTTATTGTAAGAATATTAAACTTATAAATGTTTTCTTATTGAAAACGTATTGAAAACTGTGAAAATCAGCGAAAACATAGGCCCGGGTAGTTTAACAACTGAACGGTATTTTTGAGCCGAGAATTTAACATAGAAATGCCAGAGATTGGTAGCCTACGCATAGAGGGGGTCTATTATAGGGTTTGGGATATTTCTAATTTTTTTTGGCGGTTTGCCATTAACTGAGAATCGTGCGGTTTCGGAAAATATCCGAATTTTTCGATCGGATTCTGTTATACTCGAGAATATTTGGCGGTTTTCGGAAAACTGGGTAAAAGTGATGTGAACGTGGTTATGCTTTTTAAGAAAAACGGGAAACGGTTGGTGGTTGAAACTTAAAATTGCCAAAATACGGCGGATTTCGAAAATCCAAACAACCCATGCGTAGCCGGCCCACGGTGTATTTTGAATATTCACTCCGTTTAAAAAACACGCATCTAGAATTAACTAAAAGTATGCGTATCAAATTGTATTCTTGATTCAGGAATTTGATTCAGGAATTTGTGTGGTATATGTTTGCTGTGACAGCGTCTGACAACATATATTATTCTGCTGTTGCTATATTTTAGCTGTCATTTATACTTTATAGCGTTCACTGCAAAATTTTTTAAATATTTAAACACAGAATTTTTGTTGAGTGGGTTACAGAAAGCTCAGACAGATTATTTTCGTAGTTAGAAAACATGTGCATGTAACCCGAAAATAACACCAAGCCCGAAAATAGGCTTTGCTTTGCTTTTTGTCCAAACTTTTCAGTTTTCTCATACCAGTTGACACACGTATGCATCCGTAGCTATTTTTTAAAATGACAGTACACATATGTACACGTCACATATTTTTAATGTTTCTGTGCGCCAGCACTCCGAGACGCGTGTACGCATTGCGGACCTATTTTTAGACTGTGTTGTTAATACTTCCTGGGGATCTATTTCTTTCTTCAAAACAGACACAACTGCTGTTTTGTTGGGAGTTATGTCGCGTATTATCTGAAAATTACGAAAAAACGATTATGAATACGATTATATCTGTCAAATAGATTAAAAGAACAGTTAAAATCTTAATTGTGGTACCCTTTGGCACTTTTTAGATCAAATCTGAATCATTGTTCCACATAATTCATTTCTTATCTCAAAGTGGTCAATGAACCATGAATCAACTCACCTTTCTTCTTTCATGAGATGTCAAAGGGGTGACGAATTCCACGGGAGACGCCGTATCTATTGTTGGAATCGATCCTTCAAGTAATATATGAAACACGAGGATGGGTGTTTCATTATGATATCAAAACACCGAGACGTTTGTTGAAAACCGAGGCGAAGCCGAGGTTTTTTAACGAACTTCGAGGTGTTTGGATATCCTGATGAAACACTCTTCCGAGTGTTTCATATTGCATCTCCAACAAATCAGTATTTTAAGAGAAAATCGAGGTGAAAGTTGGCTTAATTTATGTAATTTCTTCTGATATCCAAACCACCGTCTCGGTGCTGATTTCCTTTGTTTTCGGCTCATGAATTATTAATGAGTTTGAGATTAAGGTATCTCGATCTCGGCTTTAATGAATCTGATAGGTCTAACTTGTACCTGGTATCAAAACACAATGACCCAAAATGTGCTGAACATACCACGGAGTGCGAAGTTGGCGTGAAATTAGGGCGATGTTTTTTACAAATTTAACCCATAATTTGTTTATTTTTTCCTCTCGAGGGAATTTGTGCATTGAAACACCTTTTTCGTTGTTTGTGTTCGTGCAACTTGCCATCCTGGGGCCTCCACATATGCAAAATTTTCCTTTTTGACGCCATAGTATACAACCTCGTACCGTGTCACACTTTATACGTCACCGTCATGGGAAAACTCTTGTGACCGAGCGAACGAATTTCGACAAGTTCGGCCATATTACAGCTAGGGTTTAGCTCCTTTTATAACTATAACGATAAACTATTTTGAAGAATATTAATGCATGATAATCTGCTGGAATTAGCTAAATATTTTTTCATTTCATACTAAACATTCCTGCATAATTAAACAGTCTGTTGGTAATTATCAAGCTTTTAGCTATTGACCACATGAAGTCCCCTTGTATTTCAACGGGCGTTCTTTACGCAAACAGGAATTAAAATTTGTCGTTCCCAATGTACTTACTGTCTACTGTGATTAATTTAAATGTTATGCATTCTCGAAATGACGTCATATTACATTTCGGCAAGTTATGTTTAGGAACGTATTTAAAGTTTCCTCCCACCGGAGGAAATTGAAATCTAGAAGCTCGTAAAGACAATTTGCAGCAATTTGAGCAAAATTTTTCATCTAATTCTACAGCGAACATAAAGCCTGCTGTCTCTCACCAGGTGGCCTAGTACTGACAGAAGCGTCTGGGAACCAATCTAAACACTTCGGGCTACACCCGTTTGTAAAATCTCATGTAGATAAAGCCCGTAGCCTCTATAGTTGTACTAATACAATTGGTAAAAAACCATTAAATTTAGCAACGCTTGTCCTGGTTTTTTTGGGGGGCTCAGCCCCCCATTTAAAATGGGGGGGGGGCTGAAGCCCCCCGGTTCCTACGCCTATATGTTCAGCAATAAACTCCCATAGAAAAGAGCATAAATACAATCCCAAACTATAAACCATAGACTTTATTCAAAAATAGTAGCTGATTTAATATAATTGTTGGACCATTAAGTCTTCTTAAATCTACTAAATTTTCTTTCAGATGCAATGGTGTATATAAATTAGCCCTCCCTAACCTCATTTTAATGCAACATTTATTTTGAATTTTCCACATACACATGATAGTTATGTCAATATCACGCGCCAAGCTCTTATCCCTGTTCTTCGCCCATTCATGTAATCAAATTGAAGACCCTTGTTTTAAATAAATGAAAATGTGTTGGATTCCACCAGAACTGCTACCATTTATATACCCTGGTCCCAGAGGTTCTACGCCGCCGCCCTAACCCACCCCTCGCTAATTATCGAAATGTTTTTTGATTGGTTAAGTTTTAATTAGATTAACGCAACACGAAAATGAGATTGCTTGCCCATGCGAGCAGAGGTTCTCTCGCCGCTTTTGGTATTCGGGGGCGGCGTAGAACCTCTGGGACCAGGGTACTATTTACACAGAACCGGATTAAGGATATGTTGGGCCTGGAGATGCAGGTGGAGACATTAGGGCCTATATAGATCGTTATAATATATAAGCTGTCTTTTTTTCATGTTTCATAGATCAGTGTTGTAAACATCTGTCGACAATTGCAATCGATACAAGACGTTTATGAAAGTACGCTTACTCGCTAAAACCTTAATTATTTTTTAGAAGTCTGGTGACAAAAGGGCCTATTTTTCTTCCAGGACCAGTAGCTGTCGTCCCATCGGTTCCCGCCATAATACGGCTCTAAATAACCATTGATTTCGCAGATGTAAGTGACTTAGGGGGTGGGCTGGCCCTAGTAAGAGGGATGGATTTCACTTCGCGTTTACATGGGAATATTCTAGCCCTTCAAGGAGGGCTAGCCCTTCTGAGTTGACAACATGTATTTTCCCACGAAACCCGCTGAATCACATTTTCCCGCACAAGTTTTCAATTTAAAACCTACGTACGAACAAACAGAACTTGTGAAATAAAGAGTTGTATAAAAATATACGGGCAAAGACCAACTTTGTCGCGTGTACGGAGCTTTGACTTGCCAGCCCTCCTAGGAGGGCCAGCCCTCTTGAGTGCGTTTACATGGAACATTTCCAGCCCTCGTAGGCGAGATCGCGGGTCTCAAGAGCGAGATCTCGCCAAGCCCTCCTCTCATATAAACGAAAACAAATTTTACATAGGGTTTGACTGAGAGGTGGGACCTCGGTAAAGAGGGCTAGCCCTACCAAGAGGGCATAAACACCCCCTGAGCCCCCGTACACACTACACACGGAAACGTTTTCCTGCGTTTTTCTATTGTTTACTGTTCTCAAAGGAATCGAGAACAACCAGCTCATTACTTGAAACAATTCAAAAACGCAGGAAAACGTTTCCGTGCATGTGTACGGGGCCTAATCATGGAGACACTATTTCCAGTTGACTTGAAACACTTCATTACTATTAGTAGAGCAACAAAAGATCTGGTACCCCAAATGGGAAACTGATGATCACATGGGGTGTTTCTATCCCGTTGATTGGTCGGATTTAACTCTAGTTGCAAATTGTGATGTTAAGTGGAATTTGATTCGACTATGGTTCAGATAACTATTTTCGCATTTGAAATTATTTTATCGCTTAACAAACCTGCCTACAAAGCCACGACTGAGTGTTAGGGATAAACGTTGTTGATCTTTGTTTAAATGTTTGGTACAATAAAACCACGTGCACCAACAATCAGTCATCCACGTGTCAGCGGTACATTAAATTTCCGGTCGTTTAAGACATTGTTTCTTTCTTTTTCGTAACCAAAATGTCAAAATACAGCCGGGGGGTTAGGAAGACACTTACATGTAAAGCGGAGGGTTAGGGTTAGAAAACTCATTAGGCGGGGGGTTAGGGTTAGGACTAAGTTGTTTTGGGTATCAGTTCTGATTATATTATCAGGCATTTAATGTACCGCTACGTGGATAGCTGATTGTTGGCGCATCTGGTTTAGGTCGATGGCATCTAGTACCTTCCGTTATTTCCAGGTGTCACTATTGTGGTAATGTCGAAAAGAGGCTTTTATTGTATTCTATGTTAGTTTTATTTACAGGCTTGGTGACGTCATGATTATTGGGATATTTAATTGGGTAACACTACATCTCCCTTTCTTTGAGATTTCATCAACAAAATATCAAATTATTCTATCAGTCATTTGTCTCTAACTTATTTTGAAAGTTATTTTAGTCCAAGATTTTCTCTTGCTTTTATCGATAGTTTCTTGATTCTTCTTGGTCTATTATTTACATTTGGTGATGGTGTTCTTTCTTGTACGTCTTGCTTCTTGTCAATGTCCTTCGGGATGATGCGTAGTTGTCCACTTGATATGATCTTGGTTTCGTGGATGGCTTGATAACTGTGCCTGTACAATGCATGTCTGTAATGTACACTGTTGTACCTGATGGTAGAGGTTCCAGAGGGTGTGCTTTATGGCAGTTATCAAAGTTATTCTTCTGCTTTGATCTGTATCCTTCTTCTTTTTCTTTGAAGTGTTCATAGTTTGGCAATTTGGGGACTAGATGTTTTGGCATGATGGGTATTGTTGCCTTGATCTTTCTTCCCATGAGGAATTCTGCAGGCGAATATCCACTTGATAGTGGTGTGGATCTGTATGCTAACAGTGCCTTTGCCGGATCATTTTCCTTTTTAAAAATGTCTTTCACCGTCTTTACCGCTCGTTCAACCCACATGTTCGCTTGAGGGTAATGGGGACTACTGGTGTTGTTCTTGAATCCCCATTCCTTTGCAAATTGGGCAAATTCTTCACTTTGATATTGAGGTCCATTATCTGAACGTACCTCATCTGGTACACCATGTCTGGCATAGATTGCTTTCAGTACTCGGATGATTGTAGGTGAAGTTGTACTTTTTGACAGTGCTACAACCTCGACGTAGGGGGAATAGTAGTCTACAACGAGTAGGTAAGTAACCTTTTCCAAAATAAAAAAGGTCTGTTGCAATCAGTTGCCATGGTCGTGTTGGGAGTGGTGTTGGCATCAATGGTTCTGGATGCTGTTGTCTGTGCTTGCTGCATGTCTTGCAGTTTTCAACCATGTCTTTGATTTGTTTGCTGAGGCCTGGCCTTTCCCGGCACTTGTTGATACCTTGATGTCCTTCATGTATCTACGAATACGAGGCGACGTGGAATTACTAGTCTGCTAACTTGGTGTTTCTCTGGCCATTTTTCTGAACAGTACTTCTTTATCTGCTGGCATACTTCGTCTTGCTCTTGAGCTTGTTGGATTTCTCTCAACTTGGGATCTGGTTCTGGTAAAGCATTGATTACACTTGAAACATGCACATTCATTTCATCTTCATTGGTGGTTGGTTGGGCTGGTGGTTGCTCTGCTAGTTTTCTTGACAGGGTATCGGCTGTGTAGTGTAATTTTCCAGGTACGTGATGAACGTCCTTAATGCCAAATCTCATTAGTCTCATCTTGTAGCGTTGTAATCTCGGTGGTAATTTGTCTATAGTATGTTTGGTTAGCAGAGGTACCAGTGGTTTGTGATCAGTTTCAATGGTTATGAATTTCCCAATGATGTAATTGCTTGAATGTTCACAAGCCCATGTGACAGCTAAGGTTTCCTTTTCTATCTCGGCATATTTGGATTCTGTAGCAGTCATCGCTCTGGACATGAAGGATACTGGTTTCCAGTTGTCTTTAGTTTCTTCTTGTAGGAGGACAGCTCCAAGGCCATATGAGGATGCATCTGCTGCAATCTTTGCCTCTTTATTTGGGTCATATAAAGCTAGCACTGGTGCTGATGTCAGGCCACTCTTGACTTTTTCAAAAGCTTGTTGCTGTGGAGTCCCCCACATCCATGTTGTATTCTTCACTAAGAGATCTCGAATGGGTTTGGTTAGGTCGGCTAGGTTGGTTGTAAACTTGCTGAATTGGTTTACCATTCCTAAAAAGGATCGAACTTCATGCAGATTGGTTGGTGGTGGCATGTTGACAATTGCTTGGACTTTTTCTGGATCTGGTGTGATGCCATTTACTCCAACGATTTGGCCAAGAAATTTCACGCTTGAAACGTTGAAAACACACTTTTCGCTATTAAGTGTCACGTTGGCCTTGCTGAGTCATTGCAGTACTGCGTCCAATCTTTTGTTGTGTTCATCTTGGGTTGCGCCATAAATTAAAACATCGTCAATGTTGCATACCACACCGTCTAAGCCTTGTCTAGGAACGGTGATCGCGAAAGGTATTGCATCTTTCTGAATCTTGATGTCGTACATCTTTCCAAGACCGATGAAAAGGTTTGGATACTTTTCTTATATTGCCTTCGTTATTATGCCTTCGTTATGTTGCTTTTGAGAGAGTTAATTAACTTGAGACTTTGAGCTGCCCGTCGTCCTAGCAACGATCTTTCTAATCCCTAGTGAATGTTCCTAAGCAGTCCATCTTGTGGTTGCACGGACCCATAATATAAGCACTTTCCGAGTGGGTTTGAGGGTTTGCTGTAATTTGACCTGTTGATAAACTGTGAAAGGTATCACAGTGACGTCTGCGCCGCTATCAATCGTAAATGAGATGGCTGTATTATTTACGTCGATCTCTACGGTCCACGGGTTGTTGGAGGAGTTGTTCACTGTGTCGAGATTTACGATTTCTCCCAAGAAGTACGCGTCTTCTTCCGATGAACTTTTCTGGCGAGAAACTTCGTTAACTTGTTTGTTGCGGTGCTGTTGTTTATCTTTACTTCGACACGCTTTGGCCCAATGTCCATTTTTGGAGCATTTGTTGCATGTAGATTCGATGGCTGGGCACTTTTGCCTTGGATGCCCTGGTCCTAGGCATCGCGTACATTTATTTCTGTCGAAATTGTTGCTTTGTTTTCTGTTAGTGAATTTCCCACGTTGTTGTTGTCTTCAATTTATATTGTCAATGTTATGCTCTTCGTTTCCGGACGACTGCTCGCCGTGAATGACGCTTTGTTGCTTCTTAACTTCCGCACTTTGTCGAGCTTGAGCCATTGCTTTTGCTAAGGTTAGGTTTGGATCGAGTTGTAGCTTCTCAGATAGTTTCTTGTTTTTTAGTCCGACGACGATACGATCTCGTATTAGCTGATCATTAAGTGCGCCAAATTTGCAGTGTTTGGCGAGACAATGCAAGTCGGTGACGAAACTTTCAACTGGTTCTCTTTCGTTTTGCACCCGAACGTTGAACTTTGCTCGTTCGAATATTACGTTTCTTTTGGCGACGAAGTGGTTTTCGAACTTGTTTTTGACTGTTTCGTAGCTTTTCATCTCTTCTTGACTCAGACCAAACGATGTTATAATGTCATCTGTATCGTCTCCCATAGTGTAGATGAGCGCGTTTACTTGTTTTTCTTCCTGTTTCTTGTCTAGCTCGGTAGCTATTCTGAATCGCTCGAACCGACGAATCCATCTGGTCCACTCCGTCGATTTAAAGGAAAATTTTAATGGAGGTGTAATTTGATACGTTGTGAAGCTTCGCACCTGCGGCTGCGTTCCTTCGTTTGTTTCTTCCTCTGACATTTTGATTAATACTATTCTCAATAACTGTCTTGTTATCTGTGTCTGACACGCTGTTTCCTTCGTTCAGATCTTATTATTCTTATTTTATTGTTTTTGCGCTACTGCTCGAAACTTCGACCGCTGCCACCATGTGGTAATGTCGAAAAGAGGTTATGTTATGGAAAATGTTAGTTTTATTTACAGGCTTGGTGACGTCATAATTATTGGGATATTTAATTGGGTAACACTACAACTATCAGTGTCTCGACTTACTGTCCGTTATATAGTGTCCGTTAGTAGAGATTCCACTGTATTTTTTGGGACGCCAATTTCGTAGTAAACCTTGGAATTGTTTTGTAAATTGAGCCTTAATAGACAGATATTTCATTGTACCGTTTCTCTTAGCCTCCAAACCTTGATTTTACTACTCCATTTCACCTTCTGCTTTTTTACTTTCATGTCGCACACCGCCAAGCAACATGTATCTTCTGCTATTTATTTGCACTTTTGTCTTTCCCGCGGATTGCATATCATGTCACCATACTCTTCTCTTCTCTCTTGAACTGCGCGTTCCCTATCGTCAACCGTTCATCACCATAATATTCCAATATCTATTTTTCATTCAAAAACCAAATCCTCCATGCACACGTTTATATCCACCTGATTCTCTAACCACATGTCCATTCACACCAAGCTATACCATCTCTCCTTGTGGCTGATCTCTCGCATGAAGGGCCGTAGATAACATGTCATAATTTAAAATATTTCATTCGTGTGGATGCCTTTCCGTTGTAGGACACAGTTCTTAGGTATACGATGACAGCGTAGGCTATCATGGAACTATCAGCAAATCCATGTAACTCTATGGTTTTCATTTCTTCTTTGAGGTCCTCGAGCATGTCATTCCAGTCCTCGTTCAGCTTGCACACCTCCTGACCTTGATGGGTATGAACACTGGAGATATAATTCCGAGTGGATAATAAAACTTGGAAGCGATCTTGAGAAGTGACCGTTTAGTCATTGGCAGTTTTTCAGCAAACCGAGTCAGTCCCGATAGATGAAGGACTAGAATACTGTATCTTTGATGTTGTTCCAGCTAAGACCCAGAATTGTTCTCTCATCAGAATTGAAGTTGGGCTTCTCCAAGATATGACTTCACAAATGTTGCATCTTCTACCATTGTAATTGGAATCACTGACTCTTGGTTTGGTGAACTTTTTCTGCTGTCAATGAAGTTCCTCACTTCAGGTGAATTTGATGACCATTTCCTTAGGTTGAAACCGCCCTTCTTCATCTCTTCCATGGCTGTCATATAAAACTTCATCGCATTCGGGACATCGTCCTTCCCGCCATTCAAGTCGTCAACATACTAGGCATTTAGAAACTCATCAGCGAACTGAGGATCAGCATCTTCGGACTGGGTTACATGATGTTTCACTGTAGCATTAAGAAGAAAAGGTTAGCTGCTAACTCAAAATACTACTCTATTGAAGCGTTTCTTGACTACTCTAGGTTACTCACTAGTTGGATCATCAACCCAGAGGAAACGCAACACATCTCGGTCAGGGGTGACACGCTAACCATAAGACATCACAGATATCAGCCGTCAATGGGGAACTAGAATGAAGGCAACTGTTCAGCGATGGCCCAATACCATTCGTCGCAGAAGCATCATAGACAATTCTTACCTTTGTCGTCTGTTTGTCTTCTCGAACAACTGGGTGGTGAGGCAAATAATGAACTTGACCGACTTCAATTGGATCCTCTTCATTCACATTGGAGATTATACCCTTGCTTGTCTGCTCCTCGATGATCCGATCGTATTCTTTTAGTACAGACTGTAACCGAGGTACTGCTAGGTCGTCGTTATCAAAATAACAATTCATGCTGCTCCTTCCACGGTAGTTGTAGTCCATCCTTCTGAGTGATAGTTTCAAGGAAAGTTTCATGCACCGAGCCTTCATTTGGAAGAATTCCAATACTCCCTAGCTCCCAAGACTTCTTTAGTTGCTCCAGGGGGAAAACGAAAGTTTGGCTGTAATGTCGGCAAGAATGCGCCTGTTACTCGAAATATGACCAGATCTACAACTCTCCCTTGCCTTTCTACGGATTTGTGCATTATCTATTCCATTTGGGAGAAATCCCCTGCCGGATCTTTCAATTCCCGCGTTGAGAAAGTTGAAAGATCCGCCAGCGCAACTGACCAAACACAACATGATCACGAGGTAACAATTCAGGCTGAAAGAGTCCATCGTAGTCAACGATCACGCTTCGTTTGTTAAATAACAAACGAAGCGTGATCGTTGGCCATGATGGACAGAAAGGATACAACACTGTATTGTAACACGGTAAATAATACCCCCAATACAAAACGAAGGAACGGATGGAGAATGTATAAATGAGTTTGTTTTTCGCAATAACGTCAGTCTTGTGTTTATATCACTGAAACCTGGTTAAGTGAATCGATCGCTGATTCAGTTGTAAGTATTCCCGGGTACGAGATTAAACGCCGGGATAGAATAGTAAGCAACCATGGCGGGGTATGTCTCTATATAAAAGATGACATTAAATACAAATCCATCGAAGTCCTGTCTTGTTGTAATGACCACGAAGTCCTTTGGCTACACTTGAGACCTAATCGCCTTCCGAGGGGAATCTTGTGTGTTGTTATAGCTGTAGTGTACCACCCCCCAGGCGCCAACGACAATTATATGCGCGATCAGCTGTTCGATTCTTTCACCCGTGCAGTGTCATCGTACGCGAACTGTGGTCTTATCATTGCTGGTTATTTCAATGACATTTCAATCGACTAGATGTACTGTAAGTCTCCAAAAACACTTCCGTCTCAAGCAAATTTTTAAGAGGCCGACCCGCAAAGATGCTATTCTCGATCTGGTTTTATCGATATGGGGGAAAATAACACCAAGCCACAATCCTTTCCACTTTTTGGTCTATCAGACCACAATTCAGTTATGGTCACTCCCAATCATATAGGAATGCTAACTCTAATACAAAACAATACGTCTTGAGACGGGATCGGCGAGCCAGCCGGAAAGTATCAATGGGAAGATATTTAGCCTCCTTAGATTGGAAAGTCCTGTTTACATCATCGGAGAGCTGTGAAAATATGATGCAAGTGCTTCAGGAAGTGGTGGATACCGGACGTGACTTATTAATGTCCATGAAGCAGATTCGTATTTGCAGCGCAGATGCCCCATGAATGATTCAGAACCTAATATCAATTATCTTGAAAAGACTGAAGGCATTCAATGTGACAGGTCCCAACTCTACTCTTAGAGAAAGATATGCAAATCATATTATTACAAATCCAAAATCCAACAGATAAAAGGACATAATCCCAAGCTATGGTGGAGAATGACATCTTGAATGACATCTTGCAAAAGCGAACTGGTCAACCAAATTAATGTTGACAAATTTGAATCTCTTTCAATACATGAGAAAGCAAACACAATCAATGAAGCATTCTTGGAGCCCTTCAAAGGATATCCTCTGCCATTTTCACTGTCTCGTTTGCCGTTGGAGGATTCGCCGGAGTTCCTGCAAATTACTGAGGACAAAGTCATGCACCTTCTAACTAAACTCAACCCAGCTAAAGCATCTGGCCTAGACAATATATCCAATTGGTTCCTGAACGAGTACGCGGATCTTGTGCCATTTCCTATCACACAAATCCTCAACTCATCTTACCGTGAACAACGTTTACCAAGCAGCTGGAAAATGGCCGATGTGTTCCCTCTACCTAAAAAGAAACCTAAATAAGGACTTAATTACTCTTATACCATGTATTTCTAAATTAGCTGAGGACTTTGTTGTCACAGATTTTGTCAACCTGGCTGCTCTGAAAGTGATTTCCCCTAATCAATATGGAGCGGTTCCAAAGTCGTCAACCACACAAGCGCTAATTAGCATGTTACATCATTGGTCACTAGCAACTGATGGGATCGGCAGTACTGTTATAAGAACGATTTTATTTGATTATCGTACAGCTTTCGACTTTATCGATCACGAAATCTTGATTCAAAAATTATGTCAACTCGAACTGCCTCGTAGCATAATCAACTGGATAATTGACTCTCTCAGTGACAGGTACCAAAGAGTGAAACTTTCAGATGACTGTTTTTTGGAGTGCGGCTTAGTCTCTTCCAGTGTTCCTCAGGGCACAAAGTGGTTATTTATTATAATGATTAATGACTTGGATATCAGCGATCCTCTCCTTTGGAAATGTGTAGATGACACCACATGACATCTGAGATAATACTGAATGTAACACTAGTAGAGCACAGGATAAAGTGTTGCAGTGGTCCATAGACAACAAAGTTCAATTAAATGCTGACAAATGTAAGGAGCTCCGAATTTCTTTTGCCAAAACCATGCAAAACTTTGAGCCAATTGTTGTCAACGAAAAAGAGTAAAAAAGAAAGTGTAAAACTTTTAGGCTATACCCGTTTGTAAAATCTCGTGTAGATGAAGCCCATACTAAGATGAAGACTCCTCAAACAATTATAATCATTGGTTGACCTGGAATTGGAAAAACGTCACCATGCAGAAAAATCATATTTGATTGGGCAACAGCAGAAGACAATGAATATTATTCAGGGAAAATTGTATTTTTCCTTATGTTTAGATGGTTTAACTCAGAGATATACAGAGAGATGAATCTTAAGGAATTACTGCGTTGTGGAACACAAGTGGACCATTGTTCACTTGTGTTTCACAGTGCAGTAATTCCTTAAGACTGAAAAACTTTTTAAAGAAGTGTCAGCACATCCAACAAAAGCCATTATTATTTTTGATGGTATTGATGAAGCCAGAGATGTTGAGGCCAGAGATGTTGAGGCCAGAGATGTTGAGGGCAGAGATTGCTTTACAGATGAAGAAATCGCGCTAAATGACTGCACTAAGAAGATGACAGCCTTAACTCTCTTTATCAAACTAGTTTTGGGTAAACTACTAAAAGGAACGGTATTAATGACAAGACCTACTACACACCACATTTACTCACGGTTAGGATTTCAGCATAAAGTCAAGATTTTGGGTTTCACACAGGATAAAATAGGAGAATACAGTATGTTGAAATCACCAGAACTCTTTAATTTATGTTACATCCCTGTTAATTCAATTAACAGGAATGTAACATAAATTAAAGAGTTCTGGTTACATTATACTTGTGCAACCTTGTTGCATGATGTCGTTAAATTAAACAATCACAATACCTTGCCAAAAACCCTAACAGCACTCTACTGTATACCAGAGCTCTAAAGTATTTCTCTAAACAACATGGAAATTCAGAGCAGTGCATAGACTTACTAAACTGGACGAATTATCTTTCCTTGGGATAGCAAAGAGTCGACTCATATTTGACGAGTCAGAAGATTTTTTTAAAAGTTGAGAAATAGCTTTGATGAAGTGGCTGATTTTTCACGTCAAGGCTTAACTCCATCTGATTACTCTGCAGTGATGAACGTTTTGAGGTATCAATTTAAGAATACTTGTCTTGAATGAAAATGTTTTGGATGAAAATGGCTGCTCGGAACTAGGTGAACTGCTAAAAGAAAGATGTTGAACAGCAATTATGTGGACATGAAGTTGTGGAATCAATTACTTAATAGGATTACGTCATCATTTGTTACAGCAGTACAAAATAAGAAATGTAAACTAAACCATGAATACTTTAAACTTACTTACATTGTTCTTAGAAGAAAATATATAACCAATGAAGCTGTATCATTGCTGAGTAACTTTCTCAGAAATGAACAATTATGCACACTTACTGGATTGTACCTTTATTGCAATAATATTTGTGATGATGTAGCATTGTTGTGTGATGCTCTTAACGATAAACATTGTAAGCTTTATACTGTGCTTGACCTTGGCTCCAAGCCTCCAATAACCAGACTGGAAAGTTCGTATGTTACGCCGAAGATATTCGGCGTAGAATTTCCGTCGATTACGCCAAGGTTGGCGTAAAACTAATCAAGTTTTTGGTGAAAATGACTTGGCGTGGCGTAAATTACGCCACTTGACTTTAGCGAATCAGTGTGGCGTACTAACATCATATATAAATGTCGCGATTTGATAGAAATACTGAGCAGTGAGGACAATGAGGGAGTCAGAGGGACTAAACAAATATCCTAAATCTTATTGTCAACGTTGACTATGCACGCTGGCACGCTTTCCAGCTGATTTATGCGGGAGACAGGTCAACTCGCTCAACTGTCAATGAGTCAACTTCTCCCATTCATAGACTTTCACCATTCTCTGTGAGACTCTCCCTCGTTGAAGCTCAAACACGTTAGGTCTGACTGACTGACTCTGATTCAATCGGACAATATTCAATAAGAATCAGAGATTGAAGTTTCAAAGGAGGTTGAAAAGGTGAAAATCTGTTTATATGGCAGCACTGAACAAACTTATAAATTATAACAAATTAAATACAATTTCATGAACTAAATAGCTTTATAGCGGCACGCAGTGCATCTATATTCACTCCCAGACCCCCCGCTGATTGGCGCCAAAAAATTTTTTGAAAATTGTACAACCCCCCTGGCTGGCGTAAAAATTTTTTGGGGATATTGTTGGCGTAAATCTTCGGCAGAGGAAATACAAACTTTCCAGTCTGGTCCAATAAGATAACTGATAAAGGCTGTGTGTATCATTGTTGTGTGATGCTCTTAAAGATGAACATTGTAACCTTACTGACCTCAAGCATCACAGGACACTTTTGGTCAGTCTCAACATTTTGTCAATGCATACAATTACAATACATATAGTCTTGATTATAACTTGTAATTGTATCGTGAATTATCCTTTGGCTTTATAAATACGACACAAAAACGCCATAAGCTTATTATTGGATCTAGCATTGAAACATTTCTTAGTTCATCTAAATCACTGAATGTTCGTAAGCCATAATTACGACCACAACCAATATTTGGAAATGCTCTTTCAAAAAAGTTAATTCATTTTCAAGTGCCTGAAAAGTTTGAAAGCAACCACAAACGTTTAACTTACCGTCCGTTCAACGTATACTTCGTAAGTTCGTAATTCATTTACGCATCATAGTCGTTGAAAAAGTCGAGGAAAAAGTGAATAGACCGCCATTTTGAATTTAATATCACTAGTGGTAGCGGAGGTAAGACCCTCGGGAGATAAGACCCTGGGTGCTCTTCGTTCCATTTTTCTGTGTTTTGATTGGCTCCGAAGGTTTCTATTGTTACTTATTTTCTTGTAAACAGTGCAGAAGTTCATGACGTCACAATTTCAACAACCTACCCAATTCAAAATCAAACCCTGATCCTAACAATTGTTTCCAAAGGTCAGTGACTGCATCTTTAATTTTTTTAGGGTGGTCTGGGGTCCTCCCCTGGAAAATTTTGAAATCTAAAAGCTTGGAAAGACAATTTGAGCAAACTTTTTCATCTATATAATTCTACAGAGCATAGTTCAAATGAATCCAAGCTTTCTTGCTGCCGGCCTCTTACTGTACCAAGTGCCACCATTTTTTGCATTTCCCAGACCTTGCTGTCAGTACTAAACACTTGCATGGCAAGGGTTTATTAGGGGTTGGCTAGAAGAGAAACTGTACAGGCGCCGGAGCCACGCTGTATTTCATGTTTCAATTTTAAATAAATCTTAATAATTGCTCTTCCTCTCTCTTCAGTTTAGGTTCTCTCTGAATCCCTGGGTTATATGAGATACTTTTGACGAGACAATTTCCTTAAACTAACAAATAATGCACCAAAAAACTATGAATTATCATCGGATATGTCAATGATATATTACCCTGGGCCAGAACTTCTTCTGTGCTCGCAAAGCACACCCTCCTGCCTGCCTGTGTGGATGAATCTCTGGCACCCAGGGTAATATATGATATATAGTCTTTATTTTTAAATAGTGTCTACATACATGTATGCTTTTGAAGCACTAGCTAGCTTAGTTCTCAAGCTGACATCAGTATTCACTGATCGAGTTTCATGCTAAAATACTATATTTACTCCCTGAAACACAAAGATATATACATTACTTATTATGCTATTTGGAAATATTCTTTCCATTCCCCCTTCATTATATAGGGAAAACAAGGGATGAATAGGAACATGTCTAAATCTCATGTTGTAACCCCTATAGCCAGTTATAATTTCATGTTATGAGGTTCCAAATATATTAGCATATACAGAATGATAGATATGTTATGCATTACCTCGTTCTTTAAAAAGTCCCACTTTAAATTTCTGTTTTTATTCAGAAAGTTAAGCTGGGTTTTTAAAAGAACGAGGTAATACATAACATATATCTATTGTTCTCTTGCTAATATATGCTAATATATTTGGAACCTCGTAACATGAAATTATAACCCCCTTGCCCATATATGTAACATAACATGCCCATGTATGAGGTATTATAGTTGCCAAAAACTGGTCTTCAACCATGCAAACCAACCACGGCGTGCACATGCGTCTGGGAGTAAGCGCATGCGTGTAACAGTCAATTACTAGCAGTCTAGCCCCACCAATCACAAGTCTATAAATTTACCACCTGGAATACGAGTGTGGATGGGAGGGCTATAGAGACGGGGGGGACACGTTGGGGGTTAGGGTTGGAAACTAAGTAGGCAGGGGATTAGGAACAATCACTTCCGTGGTTGGTTTGCATGGTTGAAGACCAGTTTTTGACAACTATTATACCTCTGCGTATGTAACATCAGTCATCACGTTACCACCATATGATCACCACTCACTAATGCACATATCAATGTTAAGCGGGAGGGGGGGGGGGGAGGCACATGATTGATTCCCATGGTGATGCACAATTTGATCAGCTCACTCAGGAGGCAACATGGCAGATTCAGAAGAGCACAAACTAGAGAACGAAGTTTTAATAAGAGGGGATTTGATCTCATTTGAGTTTTGAATAAGTTCCCAGGGTGGGATATTTGACAAAAAATTAAAATTTCAAATCCCCTGGGTATGCCCAGCCTCCCCTCCCTGCAGCTTATTAACATTGATAGGTAGGTGCATAATGATTTCAACAATCAACATTTGGCAGCATTAAACAAAATAAATTTTAAACAATGATTCATTGTCTTCTAACATATTAACAAGGTTTCATTAATCTTTGAGTAATACACAAAATTCGCTAGAATCAAAGCATACCGTATATAAAACGTTTCTAACAACATATAGTTCAGAGTTCACCTCAATTTAATATAACAGTTAACACATCGTTTACTGTTCGGCAAAGTTAAATTTCGGAAATTCTTCGAGACTTTTAGTATCACCACCATATCGCCTCTGCAGTTGATTAATCTCCTTCTCTATTTTGGCTTCGACTTCTCCTGCATCAACAAGTTTTCCGTCTTTGCTTTTTGCTTTGTAATCTGCTAATTTGTTCACAAATAGCTCCTGTATTGGATCCAAATTACTTTTATTTAACAAAACAGCAGTTGAACCAAGATAACGAGTTGAACCACGAGTTAAACCCTCCAAAACTCTAAATGACCTGAATAGAGCCATGTGTCTTTTTCTTTATTTCTGTGTTTTTTCAATCCACTTTCTTCAAAAACTTGCTGATTGCAAATTCAAAATGGCAGAAAAAGGTCGTCACCAGTCTCCTTTACCGGAAATATCATCACACGTGAACCGGAAGTTATTATCGTTAACTGAAATGGCCGATGATCGAAAGAGATGTATCAAAGTGGGTTCACGAAAGAGCCAGGTACGTTTTAGTTTATGTTAAGGAAATTAGATAGGTAATATTGCTGTTTCTTTGCTAAATATATATTTTCTGCGGAAATAACTGTTTTCCAAAACTGCTCCAAGAAATGCTAAGTTAATATTAAACACAAGGCATCATGCCATCATTCCATCAAGTCAAAAAGATTGGTATATACAGTAGCTTCCTAAAATAGTGAATAAGAGGTCGAAGCGAAGGGCCTTTCGAGTGAAATTATTTTCCACATAAACGACAATGGTCATAATTATTATAGCACCGCTCGGGGGGGGGGGGGGGGGGTGCACCTGACCATTTTGTTGAATAAAATATCTTGTTTTAGCCAGGGTTATATAATTTAAGGGCAATTTTCAATTTTTTTCTCAGTTGGTGGACTAACTGGTAAATTTTAATTTTCTAATTTAATTTAGAAAGACTTTTAAAAGATCGTATATACTGTATATATAGAGTTTAAAAATATTAGTTGCAGCCTGCATTTTTTTAAAAAAATTATTAAAATTGTTAGCCTGTTAACAATTTTAATAAAGATTTTTTGGTGTTGTTTATATACAAAAATGTAGTGAACTGTCTATGAATTAGTCACTACATTTATATATCACTATAATGCTTGATCTGTTGCCCTGTATAATTTGTCGCTTATGCATTGTGCGCACGCTCACTGCTTGCAGTTTGAGCACTCTGGCATGGTTTTTGATGTCCCACATTTGTGTGGCATCAAGGGTGACTGTAAATAGCAGTTACCTTCATCCTGCTCATCAGCACTACACTGATGAGGCCCAAAAGGCCGAAACGGTACCGTCTGTAGTTATATATATATATATATATATATATATGCTTGGAGTAGACCGATCGATACATGGACGATGGTCAAGCTCAAATCCTGGACATCTTGGAGCGCCGTCACAAAGGGGGGGGGGGGGGGGGGGGTGTGACACCCCTCCAGCAAAACTAGTGCTGTCTGCAAATAAAGGATTGTCAGCAAATGAAACCTTTGTGGGGTTTGCTAAATAGCCGCTAACCCCAAAACAACTTAGATCCTAACCCCTCACCTAATGAGTTTTATAACCCTAATCCCCCGTCTTAAGTGTTTTCCTAACCCCCTGTCTTAAGTGTCTTCCTAACCCTCCCACCTCAATTCCCTTGATGTTATCCAGTTGATGTGACTGCTGACCAACAATATTTCATGCTCATCCTCGATCATCGCCCGGGTTTATTAGCAAACCCCAACTTTTGTCAGCAAATCTTTTTTCGGCAAGACAGCAAATTACTGTTCGAAAATCGAAATCACGAGATATACAGCAGAGAAGTAAATAGTGACGTACACCAGGCCTTTCTATACTATTCTTTTAGTTAAACCCCACTTTCATTGAACCCCTAGAAGCCAATACCGATAGTTCCATCTTTCCTGTGAGTCGGAGTTTTTGGTAGTTTGGTCGTTCATGTCTGGGTTTATTATTTTTGAACGACCACACCCATTTATCGGCCAAATTAATTCTCACACCCCCTTGCTTTGTTAATTTTTCCCTGACAGGGGGAGGCTAAGGTTCCCCGAAGGATGGGCTGTAGTCACCCCTGCCCTGCTATGGCGGCACCCATGCTGGAACTGACTGCACATACGCAATCAATGTTCAATATATTTGTTTATATTTATAGCTAGCTTTGATACAAACTGAATTTATTATTGGTGAAGTCAAGAAATTATTCCCAGATTATGGATTTGAAATTGGTAAATATGTGGCTTAATTATTAGTTGTGTATTAGAACTTGGCAAAGTGATCATAATGACAATTACAGTATGACTAAGCAGACATTTAAAATCTTGAAAGTTTTTTAACCCGCCATCCATACCAAGTCCCCCCTGGTCCATTAAACCAAAAATCCTAGGTTGAAATCATTGGTATAGTCATGATTTTGGATATTGTAAAACAATTCCTGTAGACTACTACAGTACTACTAGTACTACTGTAGACTACTACAGTACTACTAGTACTACAGGCAGGGCTGCCAAGAGGGTGGGGGGGGGGGGGGGGGGTTAGGGTGTGGAAGGGGGGGCAAGTTGCCCTGGGCCCCCAATTTGAGAGGGGCCCCCTAAAATTTTTGAACTTTTGAGTTTTGGATATCATAAAGATTAAAGACAGTATCGCAATCGAAGGCAACTGTGTGGGAGTAAGGGTCCTCGACCACTGTGGAGCAGGAGCTGTACAAGGGCCCCCGACCTCAAAACTGAAAACAGGCCATTTATTAAGGGGCCCAGAAAGCTCCGCATCACTTCTTGAAACCTATTTTTGAAATATATCATACTGTATATGTATGGGGGTGGGGGCCCCGAACGGAAATTCTCTAAGTGTCTCCACTCCCAGTCTCAGTAGCTCCATAATACGCCACTGATTAAGGGGCGGACCATTAGAAAAACCCGGAGGGGGGGTGACAATTCCCCCCAAAAAAATCTTGCAAGGAGAAATTGTGTGAAAAAAATATCCTGCACATGATCTAGTCTGAAAAAAAAATTCTTGCAAGCGCAGTGTGACGACTGAGTGTATAGCAGTTTTTGCTATTGCAAATGTTAAATGCAGTATTTAAAAATAGTTTTCTGTGCTCTTGGCTTTCCAGTGACGTTTCTAAATATACTTTGATCGACTTTATGCGCGAATCAAATCGATATGTCAACATCCCCCCCGGGCATACATGGGGAATTTGATCGTTCAACATTTCAGAGTGGCGGGAATTTGACATTCTAACCCAGTGGAGGGTGGGGAATTTGAACTGATTCTGTTCAAAATGGCCACGGATTTGTCAGATTTTTACAGGTCAGAAAATTGTATTTGTTTTGGAGTGGCTGGAAAAAAATGATTTAGTTAGGCTAAAACAAGTGTTTGAAGATAAGAAACTTTACTAGTGTTCACTGAAATGTTCATTGTCCATGATGCTCAATAAAAAATGTTTTACCACGATAGCGGCGATCTCTGATCAGTCTATTTTTTATGTGTATGTTCCCAGATTTTGCATTAAATGAATATTTGTTTCAATAGGTTGAATAGAATCGTTGAGGGTGGGGCATTTGATCTCCAATTTTTCCAAAACAAATATTTGAATTGAAGAAAAAAACATAGGTGGGGAATTTGAACTTATAAAATAAAAAAATCCAAATTCCCGGGGGTATGCCCAGGGAGGGGATGTTGACATTTCGATTTGATTCGCGCATTACTCTTGCAAGATGAAGTATTTCATATCCTATATTGCGCGGCATATGGAAAATATGGCGGAAAGCACAGCTGAAGACGACGTCCAAGTTCAAGTTAAGGATTCGCAATTTCTTAGTTTTCTCAAGGAAATATCCCTTGAAAAATATCGAGAAGATTTTATAAAGACAGGTATAAGTGATATTAGTCACCTCGAAGATGTCTCAGAGGACGATATTGAGGATTTTAAGTTTCTCACCAAGTTCGAATTCAAGAGGGTTCTACGGAAATATAAAGCCCACAAAGATTCACTTCATCTTCAAAAGACAGAAACTATTATTTTAAATAATTCTACAAGAGCAGGAAATGTGGACGCCAGTTACAGAACGTCCAGTCAATCGAATGTGATCGCTCTTCCCAAGGCATTTAGGAACTTTGTTCAAACCAGAGATGGAATGGGAAATGTTGTCATAAAAACGAACACCCTGAAAAGACAGTTCAAGAATCTTTGGTACGAACACCCAAAAAATCCTACCCACTACTTTTCAAACTCATTTATCTTGCGTATGGCAGCAGAAAGGATGAAGTTTGTTCAATCTTTGCGCCAATGCGAGTTGTGGTGCCTTCAACACCTTTTGGATTCCTCTTATCTCATTTACGTTACTTTGCAAATTAAAAAGGTGAATGTAGGAATAGTGTACATGCGATGCCTCAAAATAGTGTATGTTCCTTTATAAAGCCGTATTGGTATATATTTACGGAAAAGTTGCGTGAACCATTAACAGTTGGGTTTTATAGGGAAAAAATTGTATCAACTTCAATACAAAAAAAATCATACAGGCGTTTATCCTCGAAAAAAAAATATCCTGCACGGAAATTTTTCTGCCCCCCCTCCGGGTTTTTCTAATGGTCCGCCCCTAAACGTGTTCTTCTGTGATTCAATTATTTATCGCCAAGGTGCGATATTTTGTCTTTTTATTTATGGTGCCATAAATCAAGAATATTTCTTTAAAATAATGGGATATACTACCAAAAAAATGTGATTTTTGCTCAAAAATGCCCTCAAAGTGCAGGAAATGCCATTTCAGAGACGCTAAATTCAAAAACTTTACCGCCCCCCCTAGAAATGCGGTCACTAAATATTACGTGCATCCCTCCTTTCAAGAAACATTGAATCCCCAGCCCACTGGACATTTTGATGTCATCAGCGCCCCCAAAACGATATTTTGCCCCGGGCCCCAAAGAACCTCTCAGCGGCCCTGACTACAGGAATTACTATTACTATTATTAGGAATTACTAGTACTATTAAGTGGTAATTATAAAGAATCCAAATACAATAATACTGTATTACTACTGCATGATATATATTCTACATGAAATGAATAGTTGAATACCAAAATGTTTTATAGTTTGAGCTTTGTGTTGATGTTCTATAATTGGTTTGTTAAAATCACTGATGAGTATGATCAGTGTTCAGCAAAGTACTGATATTTTGTATTAAGTAAAAGTAAAAAGTAACTCCTCATTTTATACTTAAGTAAAAGTAAAAGTATGGCCTGGAAATCTTACTATAAGTAAAAGTAAAAGTAAGAGTATGGCCTGAAAATCTTACTTAAGTAAAAGTAAAAGTATGGCCTGAAAATCTTACTTAAGTAAAAGTAAAAGTATGACCAGAAAATCTTCCAGAAAAGTACTTCTGAAACAAACTATATTTTAATTCTCGAACCACCAATCAACATGACAAATGACAATTAATAATCTGGTACTGTACTTTAATCTGGGCGCTGTTTAGCGGCGCCAACTCAACAGTTGCCAATTACGTACACATGCAAAACCAACTTCACGCGATTACTCCACTCTAGATCTCCAGCGGATGGATAGAGTGGACCGAGTATTTCGCGACTCCGCGTTCCGAATTTCTTTTTTTACTTTGCTGATAAAACAAAAAGTAACGAAGTTAAAAAGTAATTATTTAACAAAAATTTTACTTCGTTACAAGTAAAAAGTATTTGTTGAAAAATATACTTCGTTACAAGTAAATACTGATTTTTTTAACTTAAGTAAAGTAACGAAGTAAATTTACTTGCTTTCCATGTGACAGACTAGTTAGCTTAGTTGAGGATTAAGTGAAAAAGTTGATAAAATCTCTTCTGAAATGATGAATGATTTGACAGCTATCATTAGTATTTTGTACTTGAAGCAAATTACAGGTACTGTACCTAATTATAGAACATCGACACAAATCATAAAACATTTTGGCATTCACTTCATGTGGAAAGGCACTTTAATAATTGCCTTAATTATTTCTCAATAAATATGGGAACATTTAACGGTGCCATCCAGTCCATTTTGTGCATGTCCACATCTCTGTTTACATCGTTTGTTTACATTGCATTTTATAAACATTGAACATGAAGTATTGTATTGCAGATTTTTGTCCACGCTTGAGCAATTCCGCCTAAAAAGCGTGTTATAAGAAGCTGTTCTGTTCCTAAATGTGGATAATATATTTAACTACCACTCGCGCCTTCGCCACCTTTGACGAATACTCACGTTTGAACTGTTGCAAATCTATTCCATTAAAATTTGTTGACATTATGGAGTCCCCAAACGTTTGAAATATGCGCAGAACGGACTGGACGGCACCTTTAATAATTAAAAGTAATTACCTTTAAAATACATTGATGAAATTTAGTGTACTGAGCTGTACAGTAGGTGTTCAGAAATATTCTGTATATTTTTTGAATATAATATTTAAGATTTTTTCCAATAATATATATATATATAGAGAGAGAGCTGTAAATGTTTATTAATATATTAGCATATTTTAAGTTGATGAGGGCGACTTCATCCCATCTGCATAGGGTCAAATGAAACATATCTTGGTTGAATTTCCATATAAAACCCGAAATGACGTCACATAGACTATCGGTAGTAAAAGTCGAAATTAAAATCAGCTGTTATTTCTAAAATAAAACATTATCGTAAGAGTTAGGGTTAGTATATATTAGGTGGAGGGTTAGGGTTAGGATTAGGGTAAGGTTTGGGTTAGCCACTCTGTTTTAAATTTGGGGATATTTATATGGAAATCGAGCCCATATCTTCATGCTAATAGACTGCAGGGTCTTGTAGCAACAAGACAATTATTACTTATTGTAATTGTATTGTAGTTACTATGGAAACATTAGGTGATAAAATTTTGGACAAGGCTCTACCAAAGGTGAGATATTTTATCTAATTTTGCACATAATAATTTTGCATATACACACGCCTTGCGTAAGTCACAAAACACTCGTCATTCTGAGGAGTTATGTTCGCGTCTCACATAAGCCGCGCCTTAATTAAAACGCCATGCCATGCAAATGGGTAATTTTGTTTGTTATACGCACCACCCGAGTGCACCCACCCACGCTAATTAGTCAATCTCGTTTTTTGCATGTACAGGCTATTATCTTATAGAAATTGTCTTCACTGGCATAATAAACAAAACCTTAATAAACATAATAAACAAAATAAACAAAACATGTTACAACATTCATTCCATTTAAAAATAGAAAATTACTTACAAGACAGTGTGATTTCAATATGAATGAAATCCAAAAAAGAACCTAGTGTTTTCACACATTGTTCTGGTTGAACTGTCATGATAGATCACGCACTTTCTACCACAGACAGACAAAAAATTATAAAATAGCTAGGGATGAGCCGATAATCGGAAATTAATCGGTAGAAGCCGATAATCGGCTTTCAGGCTTATCTGTTAATACACATATATCGGCCGATATCAAAGACATATATCCGCCGATATCAAAGACATATATCGGCGGATATCAAAGACATATATCGGCCGATATTAAAGACATATATCGGCGGCGCCGATAAATAGTATACTGCCTTTTCTACTTGTGACCTTTCCTTTTGTTTGTCAAGAAAAATGCAAACTTGTTTGTAACATAGATTCTGTTCCACAATAAACTGTCAAATTTTATGTATAAAATGAAAATGATGCACAGTACATTCATGTCTGACCTGTACTGAGAGGATCGATTAATCAGAGCCTGTGTAATTCTGTTTTCTTATAAAGTTCATTATAATATATTAATTATAATGTGTAACTTCTTATTGGCTGTATGTGCTTGCTCCATTTCTCGATGAAGCATGGCCATTTGAAAAACAATCACTGCATAATGATATATGATAAAATATTATTATCTGCTTTGTCTTGGAGATTGGAGAAAAAGCATTATTTACAAAGGAATTAGAGGATGCTTTGCTTGCAAGAAGGTAATTTTGTTATATGGTAATATAATATAATATACAGTTATTATTATACTTTACCTCAACTGTAAATTGTCCAATCAGAGAGTTAGATACCCACACTTTGTGATATTTGAGCTTGAATACATTGCTAGCTCGAATACCCTACTGTGGCGAGGAAAATGTTAGTGAGTACTCCGCTGTGGCAGGGAATTCAAGCTTGAATACCATGTGCACAAACCAAAGACCACGCGCGTAAACATCCATACAACAGGACCCTCGACAGGGCCCCTCAGCGTTGATCGCAGCACGAATTTTAGGTGCTGACAAGGTCACCCTGTATAAATATGTTTAATTTATTATAAATATATGCAGCCAGGGTCCAGTACGGCTGTAGTATCCCTGTCCACCACCTAGCACTTATTTTACAGTAAGGCAAAAAATACCTGGGTTTCCTATTTCATGCTGAAAAAAATTAGGTAGGGTAGGTTGGTTTTTCTTTTTTTTCCAAACATTGCATGGACGAACAATAGGTTTTACCAAACCACGCTAATCTTGAGGATGCCGCCTGGATCGGCACCCATATTTGCTATCCCAGGATGCAAATCAAGCTGCAACTCGGGCCCAAGCTTCTCAAAATTTCAATAAAAAGATTAGGGTCGGTATTTTACTGGCCAAAAACTAGGTAGGGTTGGGAAACCAAGGTATATTTTTTGCCTAATTGCGCAAATTGCTCAAAATACCTGTAGCCATTATCTAGAGACCTTACTGTAAAATTTCGATGGTTTCTGGATTAACTATTATTTGCCCCTCAACACCCTGGCCTCTAATTGTAATGTAATAAGTTGAAAATACAGGTGGAAAAGTTTTGATCATAATTAATTTTATCAACAGTGTTGATTTCATTGTTCATTCATTAAAAGATCTGCCAACACAGTTGCCTAGTGGTCTTGGAATTGGAGCAATTTTTCGGTTGGTACTTTAAAGTTTAAGTCATTTAGTTAGAACATTTTACATTTCTGAATATAGTTTTAGTTTTTTCATTTCTAAGAAGTTCAATTTGAAAAATATTTTAAAACTTACAGTATATAAAAAAACATAATGAGATAATAGGAACATCTTTAAACTTGAGACATGAGCACGAAATCAAGACAATTGAATTGGTGAACTACTCCTCCTCCTGCTGCTCCTCTTGCTGCTCCTCTTTCTGCTGCTCATCCTGCTCCTCCAGCTGCTGCTCCTGCTGCTGCGCCTGTTGTTGCTGCTCCTCCTCCTCCTGGTGCTCCTCCTCCTCCTGGTTGTGCTTCTCCTGCTGCTTCTCCTGCTGCTTCTCCTCCTGGTGCTCCTCCTGCTCCTCCTCCTGCTGCTTTCCTGCTGCTGCTTCTCCCGCTGCTTCTCTTGCTCCTCCTCCTCCTGGTGCTCCTCCTCCTCCTAGTGCTGCTTCTCCTGCTGCTTCTCCTGCTGCTTCTCCTCCTGCTCCTGCTCCTCCTGCTCCTCCTGCTGCTGCTTCTCCCGCTGCTTCTGCTGTTGCTCCTCATCCTACTGCTGCTGCTGCTCTTGCTCCTCCTCCTGCTGCTTCTCCTCCTGCTGCTGCTTCCCCTGCTGCTGCTGCTGCTTCTCCTGCTGCTGCTGCTGCTCCTCCTGCTGCTGCTCCACCTGCTGTTGCTCATCCTGCTGCTGCTTCTCCTGCTGCTTCTCCTGCTGCCGCTGCTTCTCCTGCTGCTTCTCCTGCTGCTGCTGCTTCTCCTGCTGCTGCTGCTGCTCCTACTGCTGCTGCTGCTTCTCCTCCTCGTGCTGCTGCAACTGCTGCTTCTCCTGCTGCTGCTGCTGCTGCTGCTTCTCCTACTGCTCCTGCTGCTACTTCTCCTGCTGCTGATACTCCTGCTGTTGGTCCTGCTGCTGCTCCTGCTGCTGCTTCTCCTGCTTCTCCTCCTGCTGCTTCTTCTCCTCCTCCTGCTTCTGCTTCTCCTGCTGCTGCTGCTCCTTCTCCTCCTTCTCCTGCTGCTCCTTCTCCTGCTGCTGCTCATGCTACTTCTCCTGCTGCTGCTCCTTCTCCTGCACTGCTGCTGCTGCTGCTCCTGCTGCTGCTCCTGCTTCTCCTGGTCATGCTGCTCCTGGTCCTGGTCCTGCTGCTCCTGCTCCTCCTCATGGCTACTTCTCCTGCTGCTTCTTCTCCTGCTCCTCCTGCTGCTTGAAATGAGGTTGGATATGAAAGATAACAGTAAATACATTATGATCTCATTGTCAGCCTCGATTTGGAGCCATTGTTTCGTGCGCAGTGAAGCTAAGTTGGGAAGTGTCTATTATAACTTATAATTTTGTTGACTTTTAATTTACACAATGATTATTTTTTAATATTTTCTGAATGAATTTGAAGACGTGATGACAAGCATGACGCTATTATTCTTAACAAGAAGCAAAAAGGACAAACTCTCAAGAGCTTGCCTGCTGGAAGGTAAAAGACGTGTTCTTTCCTTGGGAAACCAATTTTCTGAATGTTTTTGCAGTGATAAACCCTGCAGGTGAAAATCTTACAAATAAGATCTTGGGAAAATCTTAATAAGATGTTGTAAGATATTATGTAAGATCTTGTGTGATCTTTGGAAGAAATTGCAAGATCTTGCAAGATTTTCTGTATCTTGCAAGATCTTGCCAAGATTGTACAATATTTACAGTCTTGTACGATCTAACAAGATATTGCAAGATCTTGACAAAGCAAAGCTAATCTAACTAGTATGCTATTTGTATAACTTAGTGTCATTGGTACAAGTTCATTGCGAAGGACAGCGCAACTTATGAGGACATATCCACATTTAAATTTTGAGAGTGTTGTATCCTTTTGTTTACAATTCTTTGTGTATAAAAGTAGTGTGATGTGTGTGCAATGTATATAAAAGTGGTGTGTTGTGTGTAATGTACTGTATATAAAAGTGATGTGTTGTGTGTAATGTACTGTATATAAAAGTGGTGTGTTGTGTGTGATGTACTGTATATAAAAGTGGTGTGTTGTGTGTAATGTACTGTATATAAAAGTAGTGTGTTGTGTGTAATGTACTGTATATAAAAGTGGTGTGTTGTGTGTAATGTACTCTATATAAAGTGGTGTGTTGTGTGCAATGTATATAAAAGTGGTGTGTTGTGTGTAATGTACTGTATATAAAAGTGGTGTGTTGTGTGTAATGTACTGTATATAAAAGTGGTGTGTTGTGTGTAATGTACTGTATATAAAAATGGTGTGTTGTGTGTAATGTACTCTATATAAAAGTTGGTTTTCCTGGATAAATAAAAGCTAACATGCCGTTGGGTGCAATTTATTTTTCATTTTAAGGTTTGTTTTATCATCCTGACAAAACAAACCTTAAAAACCCAGAGAATTGTAGTTCTGCTTGTTGGAAAAACGTTCCATAACTGTTGTGTACAGAGAGGAAATTTAAATACTCGACTTAGAAAGCTCGATGAAGACAATAAATATGACGGAATAGTGCTGGCCGTTGCTGGAATACATAGAATGAATTGGCATGATAGGATTAGCCAGGTATAATAATAATAATAATAATAATAATAATAATAATAATAATAATAATAATAATAATAATAATAATAATAATAATAATAATAATAATGATAATAATAATAATAATAATAATAATAATTAAGAAAAACTTTATTTAAAAACAGTAAATTCTTCAATTACATTCAAATTATTTTTTATAATATTTACATTGATATGGGCTGTTGAAAAATAATTAAAACTGAAAAATAAATTAAAACAAAGAAAATTCAATCTAAAATTCCAGGCTAAAAATCACGTATACAGTAGTTCTGCTACAGAGAGAGTAAAGTCTTTCGCGATCTCGCGTGACTTAAACGGAATTCTCGAACCTCTCACGCATCTATGTACAGTTCTTAAGATAGCGAATGATAGCTGGATTCGTAACCAGGTAATGACGCTGGCGTAAACTTCATTGTTCTTGCTCGTGAGTTTATCTGCGAGAGTTCTTAAAAAGTTCTGACAGTCGGCTCCCATGCCCCCGTTTGTACCAAACACCAATGGTGTAAAAGTTCCCATTTCAACATCCATCACTCTCTGATTGTATTTTCTCTTCTTCTCGTTTTCCTGCTCTCTGAAGATTGTTGCAGTGGACTTACCCTGGTTGGACCGGGAGTTTACATGCGTTACACGTATGGTGTCCAGAAACCTCCTGCCTTCATATCCAGTCTCGCTTCTTGACTTGTAACAGTGGATTGGAGGTTGAAAACTTTTTACACACTTTATTGATGTGTGATGTCAGGAGGTTCCGGATTGTGTCGTGTCTTTGAGCTACAAAGCCCCCCTTCTTACATGACAAAGCATGGTTGACTGTGAAGGTCTCCCCGCAAGCACAGTGACTAGGGAGATTAGGTAGAGCCATGTTATAACGAAGGCATAGGGAGTCCCTGAACTCCTGCTTGTTTAAAGCCAGTCCATACTCTTCAATTGGTGTTGCATTTAGCCACGAGCTGGCTCCCTTGTCTCTTGTCTGCTGAACCGCTTGGAGTTGATCAGGAGATAATGATTCATCAATCCTGTCTATTCTGGACTTTGTGGCGGCTCTCCTCTGAGTGTTAATTTCGCGCTTTCGTTCCTCCATTTGCTCTCGTGCTGGGATGGTGGAACTTTGTGCAACAATAGAATCAACATGTAGAGCTGTTATTTCAGATGATGCTTTGAACTGCTCTGGAGCTTCACGTTTAAGATCAGGAATTCCGATCCCGCCCTGTGCAGATGAAAGGGTAACAAGTTCTTTAAGTTCTCCAGGGAGGGGCTCAGCTCGTACAAATAATGAAGGAAGGAGAGAATCATGAATCATTTCTTCGATTGGGTCCACATACTCCTCGAACGATTCAATGGTGCGCAGATAGTAAGTGAACTTGGATTTGAATCCTTTGGTGAAGGCGATATAGGCGGCGTGTGGTTGGCTTCTGCTAATCTCCACGAGAGACTCCATTTCTCCAAGCCACTTCTCGACCTTATCTTGACAATATTGGTCTTTAAAATCTTTAGATCCAATGACTGCACCGAGATGGCGTCTTCCATCGAGCGTTATGTTTACTTCATCGCCAAACACCTTCTTTGCATTCTTTGCCTGTTCACTGGACTTGACAATTAACCAGCTTTTAGCTTCATTTACGATATATCCGTATTTCTCCCTTCTTGACATAAGCTCTTGTACCATTGACAGAGTGACTCTATGGTTCCTGCGCCCGCGGAGTCATCCGCCAGCCAGACTTGCTTGACTTGTGGTGTTGATGCCCGGAGACTATTGATCATATGAACCGTGTTGATCGCATACCAGGGCATCGCTATCGGATCACCTTGGGTTGTACCCTCTTGGGAAAGGATCTCGCCTCCACCACTAATAAACAGCCTAGAGGGGCTTCTATATGTGTTGATGACATACAAGGCGACTTCTTTACAAGTGATCCTAATATTATGCATAGCCACCGCCCTGTTCATCTGATTGAACGCGTTGGTTGCATCAATTAATAAGACTCCATCCGTCCCTTCCTCGTCAAATACCTGACTCATTGCATGTATGGCTGCTTCTGCTCCGGCACTGTGACCCGCGGCAGTATAGCCTTCAAGTAGGGAATGGTGATAATTTTTTTTGAGTAGGTTTCTCGTCAAAGTGGCAATCTCTTCCCTCAGTGTCTTCCCTTCTGTAGCAAAGTTCTTAGAGCAGAGAATTCGACGATACAGATCTGCATCCATACCGGAGGGGCCTGCGGAACCTTTTGTTTTTAGGGCAGAATCGAAGATCCGCTGTTCATCGATTAGGTCAAAAATACCCGGTGGAACGAGGTCTACAGGGCCATGCAGAAGACACTCCTCTTCGATTTCTGCGGGAGAAGGGTGTTTCTCTTTCAATTGGGTTTATACTTCATCAGACAGTTTCAACAATCCCGACGAATTCTCTTTATCCAGCATTTTGATCGCTGCCGTGAGTTTCCCTTGAAAGACCAACTTTGCAAAGGCTCTTGAGACGTCTTCAACCGATCTGGCTCTTTTGGAGTTGACAAATCTGTCTTGAATAAATCGTATTTCCTTCATTAACATATTCAAGTCGCCCTGTCTCCATAGAGCCAATCTCCGTTCTATCGCCACACTATGCTCTTTACTTTTGGAAGTAGCTGAAGGTTTTTGCAGAATTACCGAAGGAAGCACCATAAATGCTTTCAAGGCGACTGAATTCAGATCTAAGTTGGAATTAAATTGCCTGAGCCAAAATATCAGCTCTTCGATGAACTGTTTGCCCACTCTACCCGAGGGTAAATTGAAAATATTCCTTCGGTAGTGAACAACCTCGTTATAGATTTTATTTATTTCGTCGCAAAGGTTTTGGTGACTGACGTTTCCCCACATTTTGGCCTTGATTTCGGAGGGGTACACGTCAAACTGCGGTAAATCTGGATGGATTTGGGATGTTTTTGTACTCGCTGATGTTAATTAGAGCGCTTCTTTGACAGGGCAGTTAATTGGTCTCATGGGGACGGAGTTAGACTTTGTTGTCACGTCTTCTGTATGCAAATTCGCTTCTGCTTGAAAATCACAGCTGTTGTAATTTTGCATATGCAAATTTACTTCTGCTTGTAGATCACAACTGTTGTTATTTTGCGAATTTTCCAATCCATCCATATTATTCCCTGTACTTTCACATCCAATATCCTTGCGGACGACTTCCCCTCTCTTTTCTTGCATTTTCTCGAGTCTCTGAGCCTGGTCGCGAAGATTCTGACCGGACAAACCAAGCCCGTTATACCCCATTGTTTCCCACAGATCTTTCATTACAGCCATGTAGCCTTTTTTCCTTCCCGAGTCAAATCGCGGAGGGTTGCTCGACTTAGTCGATACAAGAGCTTTCTGCTTGCATTCTAGTAAATCATCATTCATTTTATCCGTCCATTGAATCTTGTTATTCATTTTTCGCCGTGTTCCTGTCGAGGCCATGACAGCGCCGTCTAATAATGATAATGATAATAATAATAATAATAATATGATAATAACAATGATAATAATGATAATAATGATAATAATAATAATAATAATAATAATAATACAATTTAATTCTTATACCGCGTATGTTTCATTCAAATATATTGACTATTTATATATTGACCTATGCATGTGATTGGTCATAAATGATCCTAATGCATGTGATTGGTCAGAAACAATGAATGCGATTGGCCAGAAATGGTCCTAATGCATGTGATTGGTCAGATATAATGAATGTGATTGGTCAGAAACAAACTTTGGTTTGTTATAGATTTATTAAAATTATACATGAAGCATGCATGTTTTATTTCCAAAACTAGTTAGCGAGAGTTTTCTGTAATTTAAAAAAAATCAACTCACTTTTTTGCAGATACTTGGGCCACCTGAATTTTTGTATGCTGTAGGACAGGTAAAAGTTTATATATTATTTTCTTATAAGATCAGTTTCGTTTTGATAACTTATATTGGTCATTTCGGTTTTCACATGATTGTTTATGATCTTAATTTTTCTGTTAAAGCGTCCTTCAAAATTCAGGAAATAGGCGTTTCGGAGCCTTAGAATTCAAAAATTTTCCGGGGGCATGAAACCCCCAAGAGCTTTCTCCTTTTAGGCCCCCACTTTAAAACCCGCTGCAGGGGCCCTGATATTAGATGGCGGTGAGAAGATATGGATTTTCTGTAACGAGAAAGTAAAATACATATATTTGAGCTACAGTAAAAACCCGCTAACAACCTACATTTTACCCAATCAGCCTGAGATAGGTTCTTATATTCCTTATATTATGTTCTTATATAAACAAATTCTTAATTTCAGCCTGCAGTTCTTAATAATGGTAGGTTCTTGTTAGGGGTTTTTTACTGTACCTTGTAATGTTCTAAAATCTCGGTAAGGCTGTGAATGACTGTTACAAATAACTAAGAACATTAAAGGCTAGCTGTCACGAAGTATGAAAGTCAGATTCTTTTCCATATTGTTAATATTTTTAAGAACCCCTCCCCCTCCTCGGTCCCTGAATATACCGTGTTTGGTTTTAACAAATTACGTCACTGTGAGATGCAAGAAAACTCAGTTTTTACAAAAAATAATTTTTTTTTGTCAGGGTGCCCTTGCTGTTGAAGTACGAAATAGTGATGAAGAAATTCTTCAAATAATTTCCAAACTAAATGATTTACCAACATTCATTTGTTGTGCTGCCGAAAGAGCTTATCTTCGATCTTTGGTAAGTATCCAGCAGCGTGATTGCAATTACCGAGGTGTGAAATTATTGGAAATAATTAAAAGTATTGAAAATCTGATTGTGCAAAAATACAGATTATGAACTTACTATTATGAGTTGCTATTATAAGAACATTGCTTGTTTGAAGGTTGTCTTGGCAAACTATTTGAAGTCAATTACGCGATGTCTCTACTAAAATAAATTAAACCACTAGTTTGATTAAGAGGGAGGGGCTGTTATAGTTTGCTATACTTATCGCAAACAAATTAAATAACCTGTTTTTTAGTGTTTCTGCTGTTTTGAATGGAGTGTTTCTCTCCCCACACCTACCCACCCCTAGGCAGTGGTATGGCACTGTCAGCAGTGTCAGGTCATTTGTCAGATAGCGACATTACATTATTACTTATTGGATTCCTCTGAGCTCAATATTACAAAATATTTAAGTCGAGAATTCAATATTGGGCGAGACCGAAGGTCGAGACTAATATTGCAAATCGAGACTTAAATATTTTGTAATATTGGGCGAAGATGAATCCAATAGGTATTTTATTATAACACAAAGATGTTTCTTCGCACGTAAACAGTCAAAAGGTTGTTGGTCGTCAAAAAGAATAATAAAAAGCTCGAAAAAACACATCACGTTCCGCGAGAAAGTACTTCAACCAATGAAATATCGATTTAGATAAAAGGCACGCGAGTGACGTTGATTTGCACGTGAACAGCCCGTGTAAACAGTCCAAAGTTTATACTGCCCAATATGTAGCTGTCCTACATCGTAAAATATTGGGCTGCCACGTGATGCTAATACAGACAGTCGATTGGTGGATTATATGTGAGGGTATAATAATAAAAGGTAAACTGCAAAATAATAAATTTTAATAACACAGTTCAAGAATTATAGCAAAACTGAAAGTCGCTAATCTTATGTTGTCAACAGATTTCAGAACATATGGTGAAACATATCAAAGTTAATTTAGTTTTTTAAAATGTTTACGATAAATGTTAATATAAAATGTTCTGAAAATTAAGTAATAATAATAAAAAACTTTATTTAAATTATTAATAATCCCTTCATCACAAAGTATTTAACAGGAGAAAAGTGCTCAATTAGTCATAGAATAATTAAATTATTATTACAAAAATCAGACATAAATTTAAGAGAATAACCTAGATAATCTATAAACTACAAATGTGAGAGTTATTGTCAATTGCAAAAGATGTATATAAATTATATTATTATATAATTATGTAGTTTAAAACTGGTGATGGATGTTAAGACAAGTGACGTCTCCATAAGCTTCTTTTGGACAGCTTCAGATGTTACTTGAACATTGGGCATGTACAGTAATGATTCTGTTAGTACATCTGCAGGAGAAACAGGTTTATCTTGTCAGGGAGAAACTGGGTTATCTTCCTCACTTTTAGTTTATCCATTTTCAATGAACATGTATCACCACATTTTCTTAAATTCTCAAAGAGAACTCTGAGAAACCACTGTTTGGTGCAAGTAGCAACTTTCTGCACCATTTCTCAGTGATTACATTGGCCAGAGTGATAACCGCAAACGTTTGATTTTATTTCATTAAAGTTATAAGTGTTGAAAGTGTATGAACATCTTGAGCATCGGTGAAATCTTGCACCTCTTTGTATAGGAGAACAGATATGATTTTATTTCCTGCACTATTTTGCTTTAGGCGCAGATTCTTTAATAGATAAGTGTTGTTTGCTTCCATGCAGTCAACATATTGCGTCAGCATTTTCATCTTCCATGCAGTCAACATTTGCATCGATGATGTAGGGTCCACAATGACAACTTCTTGTTTTTTTCAACTGTCAACTTGAGTTTCTGTAACTGGTTGTGATGGTCTTGCTTTCAGTTAACTTCGTTACTTTTGCCTTCAGTGTGACCAGTTACTCTGCCAACACTTGTGATGCAATGGTTGGAACAGGAGGGGAAAATAAGTTCCCTGTGTTGAAAGCATTTTCCAGATTGATAGGATTGACTAATGTTGTTTTGTAGATATCAACATCTTTTCCCCATATTTGTTACTGGTTCAATGCTGAACACAGTGTGAAGTATGTAGCCTCTGTTTGCAGGTGCTCCTTTGCTTGTCATTTTCATAGTTAATAAATCAAAGTTGGTTCTCACTTATGTTGTTTCGTGCCTCAATGGTTTCTAACACAATGGGTAGATTACTGTTTGTCAGCTGATGCGCCATTGTGATTTAAACTTAAAGACTCAATCGACGATCTGTAGTTGGTTACATTGGACCATTGTTTGTTGCTAGCAAGTGGGCAAAATTGTTTGAACACCGAACGGTAGTCGGTAGATTGTTCAATGTATTCTACATTAGGTATCAGTCGATTCGCAAGAGCATCCAGGTATACATGCGTTCTCACAGTGACAATATGATGTGGATTGTTGCTGAGTTACACTCAAAAACAGGAATTACTTGCTCGGTTAATAATAGCGTCGATAAACTTTCCAAGATCGAGATTCGCTACTGAAACGTTCGTCACCTTGATATATATATATATATATATATAGCAAAGTAAAAGGTGGTAAACTGCCAAGAATTTAGTGACGAGATACTGACGTTTCGAGCGGAGCCCTTCATCAGAGTAAGACCAAATCTTACTACTCCCCTATATATATATATGATATATTCCTCCTAAATCAGAATTTGATCTTGACAACCACGGTTTGCTTTGTTGCCCTTGACTGGTTTTGTTTTATTTTTAGGATGGAGGATGTAGTGTTCCCGTTGGTGTTTATGCAGATTTAAAAGATAGTAAGGTTAGTGCACGATCAGACCTTTAGATAACTAGCTTGCATTGATGGTGGTTATTCAGAGAATCACGAATTGCTGATATTCATATTTATTTATTAATTAAAATTTCTTTCAACACGGTAGCCAGTCAACGATCAAGGTGGTTTCCAAAAAATAATTATATCAATAAATCAAAGAGTAACGTACACTGTATTGCTTTTCATAGGGTCGTAGAATATACAGCAATGAAACTAAAATAATTCACTAAGTATCTTTTACTGTAGTAAAAAATACAAATAATAATAAATCATTGAAGTGTGTTGAGATATGCAATGAAAAATTCAGTTGTAAAATAACTCTTTTGTTTGAAAGAACTCTTGAAACTATAAAGACTAACCATTTACAACTTTTTCATATCTCAGTTCACTCTTGAGATATTAAGATTTGTTTAATATGTACATGATCATACTTATGACATCACAATACATAATGACTTATTGAAAAGTTATGCATATCTGTACCATATTTGATATCATTGGATACATCCACGCACATGCACCTGCATTACATAATCTCAAGGATATATAAGCGTTTTCAATAAGTTATTATGCATTGTGATGTCATAAGTATGATCATTTACATATCAAACAAATCTTAATATCTCAAGAGTGAAGTGAGATATGGAAAAGTTGCAAATGGTTAGTCTTTATAGTTTCAAGAGTTCTTTCAAATAAAATAGTTATTTTACAACTGAATTTTTCATTGCATAGGCACTTTAATAATTTGACGATAGAGAGTTTTAGATTGACGTTATTTTTATTAACTGCCTTAACTGCCAACCGCGGTAGACGTTTATAGAAGTTTGACGTTAACATGTCAAAGAGCAAATAGATTGACGTTCGTATTTTCACCACGGAGAATTGAATTTTGGGACGATTCCAATCGTTCATACGTATTCAGCAGAAATTCAGTGTTCAATTCAAAAACGTTGTGATTCGAGAACAACAGACATGTAAGAGTATAAATTTACACCCTAAACGTGGGTTGGTTGAGCAAAAGTTAATTTACTTACGTAATTTACTTTACTTTTACCGTAATTTACTTACCTCAAGAAGCCGTTCCAGCAGTAAAAACGTGAACCACAGACGTGTCACGTGGTTTCTCGCGGTTTGCGGTTATCAAGAAAAACCTACATCTAAAATTCTCTGATATCTGCTCTTGTACTCGAGAAATAACGTTTTCATTCTCGTACTTTATACTTCTGGACGCCACCATTTTAGAGTTTGCTCGACGACTCAAAATCGTTGTGCAGCGGTGGTTTCTTTTCAATTTTGACGTCATTAAGTGCTACACGCACAAAAGACAAGCACTGTTGCAAGCGTTGGTCAGGTAAACTTTCCCTGCACACTGGTCAGAGGTTGAGTGTATCAACTTGGTTATTGCAAGTACACAGGTTAATTTTGACTTCCTTCTATTATTGTGTAGTTAACTCTTCGCGGGGCAGTGTTAAGTGTGGATGGTAAACAATGTATAAAAGATGAAGTGACACACACCATAGGAGAAACGATCGGTAAACAAAATAATGGTGGATATTTATCTGGAATATCTTCATCATGTATTATCGTTCCTGAACACTTGAAAAACGTCCTTGAGTCATCTGAGCGATGTGGTGTTGAACTTGGAGAAAAGCTTTTGAGTCAAGGAGCATTTGAAATACTGAAGAAAGCGAGAGAAGAAAACGCAATCAAATAATTTCTCTTATTTTTAAAACATATTAAAACATATGTATGTATTAAAAAGCGAGTTTTTTTATTAAAAAGCCTGGATGATTATCCAGGCATTTTCACTGTACACCATCGTTTAGTTTTATTTAATTATATATCTCAAATTTCTTTGTAAATACTGACTTTTTTTACTTTGAGATGCCATTTCAATGCCTCCAATTCGGACTGGACCGGATTTCAAGTCCTTGCAATTAGTTACAGTCCTCGGCTTCGCCTCGGTACTCAAAGTTCATGAGTTTCGGTATAATGTAAAACAGTAAAAACTCGTTGCTCTGTGGTCAGTTGAACCATTTTTATTCGAACTGATGATATGACTAATTAGTACTTTGACAATTTGTTATGCAGTTATGCTCCTTCATACGATTAGAAGCTATTTTAAATTCCCAGGAGCATAAAATATTGTGCTTAACAACAATAGGTTAATTTCTAAATTCTCGTTTTTTTTATACACCCTGTATATCTGATACAACACCAGTGGTTCTCTCCCAAGGTCTGCATACGAGATGAGGCGCGAAGACTCGTTCCCATTCCCTAATTCTGTGAATTACAATATGAATACATACATGTACATAAAATAAAGTTAAAAGAACCTGAATAACATCGAGGTTGCTAGCCAGACATGCCCGTATTAATGATTTATTATCCGCTAGATACATGTCGCCGACGCTTGTAGCTTTTTAAAGCTTTTCACATAGATTTATTTACACGACCAGCAAGAACATATTCATAATACCATTCTTCGTAAACTTTGTAAAGCTCTATATCTTAAAGAGCTATAGTAAGCGAAATATTAGCTTTTAAGTAAACAGGCAGTCGATTAAGAGGCTGTTTACATGAATCCGGATTGAGTTTCATTCCGGATTGAACTCATAACCGGTTCTGTTAAAATCCCTTTAGGTGTTTACATGAATTCGGAATGAGATGTAGCTCAATCCGGATTGAGTTTCATTGAAATTTCATTCCGGTGTTATGTAAAGTCGGTGCGAGATTTCATTCCGGAACTGATGAAAAATACGACCTAGAGTACTGAAACGAACAACACATGCGTGCTTTTAATATTTATAGACGACAATTTGCAGCTAGAGACAGGAATTGCGCCGACGTCATATTGTTCAATATAAATAGCTCTAGTAATGCTTTTCACCTTTTCTTTATGTTTATTCTTCACCAAATTATCAAATTAGGGCACATGTTGAATTGTACAAGCGCAGAAATCGCTGAAAGGAATATACCAGCTATAATGTTCGTAATATAATCGTCATCTTGAAATTTCAGATTTCGCGCGATTTTAGATCCTGGGATAGAATTCACGTTCAATCCGGAATGAAACTGAATCCGGATTCAGCCCCTTGAGCCCGTTTTCCACTTAACCATTTCGCTGGCCGCTATCGAAATATTTCCGCAATGACATCATTTTTTCATCGGCGAAATATTTCTCTAGCAGCGGGCGAAATGGTGAAGTGGAAAGTGGTGTGACTCAAGGTACCTATAGTGTTCTTGTGCCCCTACTTTTTGTCCTCTATATCAACGACCTGCCAACTTGTATAAATTTCATGTTATATGCTGACGACACAGTACTGTACTTTGCTGCAAAGTCTGTTGCAGAGCTGAAGTTCGCACTTGGAACGGACATGAATATCGCATCTTGGATGCAGGAAAACAAGCTGTTTTTGAATAAGAGCAAAACGGAATATGTAGTTTATGGTATACACGTCAAAACCCAAGGCTGCAAGAGGAAATGTCTCTGTCGTATGAAGGTTCCGAACTAGAGTCACATCGTTTAAGTACGTTGGTGTTCATTTGACTTCAGCAAAGTTGGGTGTTCTCAGGCGCATGAGCCTGAGGAACTTCGTAACCATCTCTGCAACTGAGAGGATCTACAAAACAATAATCCTCCCAACCTCGGCCAAGGAAACTGTGATTCTCTGGAAAGACTACAGCGTAGGGCTGCGAAACTGACCATCCTAACTCTGGCCTTGAGACTGATACTTTATTACTGACAGGCGTAAAGCTGCACATGCTCGATTTTAGTTAAAAAATGCCTTATTGGCTTTGTACCATATTTGCTTAATTATTTTAAGCTTAACGAGTCACGCAGTTCTTATAAGACCAGGAATATTACGGACATCTCTCTACGAAAGGTCAGTTTGAGCTGTGGCGAAGCGCTAATTTTATTATACAGGCGCTGCTCAATTTAATAGCCTGCCTCGTGACCTGAAAGAGATACAATCTCTGGTCGGGTTTTTCTTAGGCCGTCAGGGAGTTTAAGACTGTTTAGAAACACTGAGATTTATTTAGTTATCTATATTTTTGTAACCGATTCTTAGTTACAGAGCCCCCGGTGATACCAGTGTATTTCACTGAAGGGGTCACCCTGTATAAATAAAATTGTGTTATGTTATGATCTGACCGTTAAAGTGCCAATGAAACGAAAATTAAGTTTGTCTTATTCAAATGAACTCCGAACATGATTAGGAATGGTAATTTAGAGTTCTTTCATATCTCACGTCGTTCTTGAGATATTTAGACTTTTGTGATATGTAAATGTAAGGTAAAGATATTTACACATTTACACATTACATTAAGTATATCTTGAAATTATTGATATATGAAATTATTCTACGAAATCACTTGAAACTTTGCACATTACGACACTTCGTGAAACCTTATATTATTACATCAAAATAGTGATGTCAAATTAATTTACTATATTTCTAATTTCTTGATTTCCTAAAAATGTGTAAAGCTCTTTAAGCCCGTTTTCCACTTCACACTTTCGCTCGCCGCCAGCGAAATATTTCCACAATGACTTAATTTTTTTCAGTTGTCGACCAATGAAAACGGGAACAAATTATGTCATCGGCGAAATGTCTCTCTAGCGGCGAGCGAAATGGTGAAGTGGAAAACGGGCTTTACGCCATAGGTATGAAAGAGCTCTAAGTTACCATTCCTAATTATTTTCGGAGTTCATTTAAATAAGACAAACTTAATTTTCGTTTCATAGACACTTTAAGGAAAACGGACTTCAACTGACAGCAGAATAGTTTATTTTTTAAAGAGTGAGTGTCATAGTAATGCATTACGCGCTTGTGTTGTTCTCGCAGACCATTTTGTGGGACGCCTAATTCAAATCGTGATCCGAATCCGTTGATATCTTTGCAATCCTTTCATTAAACATGTTAGTTTGTCGATTTCCAAAGTGAAAATATACTAGACTGAATATTTTTTATTGCTATTTGTTGTAAACTTCCGTATTGATCTATATGAAAACAATAACAAACACCGCAATGCATGACCCTGACATATACACTTAATGGCAAGAGATAGTATTAGAAACTTTCAAATTGTTTCAAAACAAATACATCATTTATAACTGTTTAAAGATACAACTGTTGTTCTGTTACTATAGACCTCTTTCATAATGGCGGCCAGTCTAAATATTCTTTTATATGATCAAATTAGTCTTTCTGGCCTCGTTAAAGCAAAGATTCTTTGGAATAGCGTAGCGTCTGACTGCTATTAATAGCTCAAAATGCGGACAAACAAAATTTGACTAAAAAATTATTGTAAATGAGCTATTTTCTTTTGTTATGGATGCAAGAGAATTTTGGTCAGTATGTATGTTTGTCTGAGTCTATAATTTATTCTTGTTTATTCTTGCATTCCCAACAATAGAAAATGGCTATTTAGGAATCCCTTGAGATTCAAATTTTGGTTTGTTTGTCTGAGTTTTGGTTCTATAAATAGCATTAACGCGCTTCGCTATTAGAAAGGCTAATTTAAATGAATATAAAAGTAATTTAATTTGGGTGCCATTATGAAAGAGGTCTATTCCCCAGTTCTTTTTCTCACGGTCATATCACCTGGGACGTGGAAATTATTTAAATTTCAAATTAGGAAAGATTTTGTGTTCTTATTTTCCATTCGTTCAAGAAAGTGGAATACCCCGTAAAGAGGAAAAATTACATGAATGAAAATTACATGGAAAGTTGACAAACTAAGATAATTACTAATATAATAAGGAATTAATAAGGCTACTAATTTTCACTAACAATTACGACTTAAAAAAGCATTTTAAATCCACTAAGAATTTAGACGGTTAAATAGTTTTACTGAAGTCAATGGATTTTTACTATGTTAAGAACTTTTTGAAAGTTAAGAACTTTTTGAAAGTCTAAAATGACATTTAATTGTGTACCTAACGTTAAAGTGCCCCTGAAATCAAATTTTTCACTTGCCAAAATTCAAGTCCGACACCCTTTTCGACTGTTGTTATACAAGATTATACGGCCGCCATTAATCAGGCATATCCCGGAAGTGACGTCAAAGACTCCAAGCTAAAAGCCACATCATCATATTATTAATATAAAGGGTGGTTAGGGAAACTACTACCTTGCAAAGTCTTAGAACTCAATAATTACGGAAAACTACGGGAAATAAGCCATACAGTAACAAATTTGTTGCTCTGTTGAGTCTTTGACGTTATAGATTCTATTGAAATCGCGGGCTCGTTAGGAACATGTTTTGAGCAATGGCGGACAAAGTTAAAGGACATCGGCAACGAAAATTAAGTTTGTCTAATTTGAAAGAACTCGTAAAATGATATAGTAACACCTTTTACAACTTTTCCGGATTTTACTTCGTTTTTGAAATATTTTCATTTGTTTGATATGTAAATTAATGGTCTCTGACGTCATTGGCAGGGTAGAGAATTTCCATCTTCAAGTTTGTTCCACAAATTTACTTGAAAATGTGCGTATAATAACTCCTCGTGATAATGAATGTTGTAAACTTAGCAATCACTGAGATATAAGACAATTTTTTAATGAGTGAAAAGTCTCTACCCTGCCAATGACGTCAGAGACCATCTCAATTTACATATCAAACAAACTGAAAATATTTCAAAAAACGAAGTAAAACACGGAAAAGTTGTAAAAGGTGTTACTTTATCATTTTACGAGTTCTTTCATATTAGGCAAACTTAATTTTCGTTGCCGATGTCCTTTAAGGTGAGTTTGGAGCTTGAATTACTTGTGATAAAATGTTCATTGTTAACTCCTTTTGCAAATGAGAACACTTAAATTAAAATGATTAACCTAAAATGATATTCTGTAATAAAAAAACGACAGAAAAATCTCCATCATATTTCGTTTTAGGGGCACTTTAAGAAAATTAGCAATGGAGGAACGAAGCGCGAGAATCGTAGTCTAGTTAGTAATAGATAAGCACCGAGAACGAGGGATTTATGCGGCATACAGCCCCGAGGACGCGTAGCGTCCGAGGGCTGTATGCCGCATAAATTCCGACATTCGAGGTGTTTATCTGACTTATTATTACATTGAGGAGGTTTCCAACAAAGTTTTGTCGATTTTGTCCACTTTGGAGAAAGATTTTCCTAGTTTTTTCTTCGTTTCTTATCTTATTAGTATTCATAGGGATGTATGGCGCATACATCCCGCGGTACATCAAAGGAAACCGACTCAATGTAATAATAAGGAATATTATTGCCCAGCAAACAGCTTTAAAAAGAGCTATAATACAACATAATTTTGAAAAGAATACTCGCTCGTGCACGCGCTCCATGCGCTGCAATGAAGCCGCTGTATAAAGCGAAACGCAGGCACCACTACAACTTAAAAACAAAGATGGCGACAATAGCAAAGATGGCAGGATCAGGAAAACTGGACAGCGATTCGGATCGTTACTTTTCGGACTGAACTGCAGCTTGATCACTGCATTTGTGCAAAGGAAAATCACAGCACAAAGTTATGATGACATATACAGAGAGATCAAAACATATTACAATATTACCATTCAGAAACGGAATAATTTTGTTCTTGGAAAAAGCAATTTCGCCGATAACCCAAAGTTGAGTTATATTTTGAAATTAGAAATCGCCGGCAGCCGGCTGCTATTTCGAACCCTGTTCGTTCACTGTAATTTGTCACTCTGATGATGTTCGTTTCACTTTATCACTTTCTATTCACGTAACAGTTTAGCTATTTATGCCTCCTTCATTCATTGTACATGTAATTTATCACTCTGACGATGCCACGAGTTTACTAACGAACCTTAGTATTAAAATTAATTTCAAAATTAGGTTGTGTTATGGCTCTTTTTAAAGTTAATTCCTAACCAATAATATTCCTAACTAGAATATAAATATTATATTAAAGTGTAAGTTCAAACAATGCTTGGATTGAATTTAATAACTATTTTACGTTGGAAATATCATCGCCCAAAATTATCTCAATGCTGTTGTCGTCGCAAAAATTGGAAGCCTTATTTCGAAAGCAGATTTTTAACATTATTCTATTTTCATACGTTGACTAGTAACACGATAAATAACACTGTCCCGTCCTGGATCCATATTCCAAAGCACCAAACAGACGACGTAGAGAGCTAGTCCAATGGCAATTAATAACCATAATGAAATATTGAAAATAGCTGGAAATATGCTGTTGTAGTGATCGTCGATTACAACCAGGTTGTATTTGTTTGTTTTACACTTATCATCCTATACAAGAAGAGGAGAAAACAAATTAAAGTCGGGCTGGCAACGGTCACAGAACTTGATAAAGAAAGGTAAAGGGGTCATGCTAATCATCCTACGAACTACACGACGGACACAGATCAACGCGGCCGAGTCGAAGGTTTAGTAAAGGCGCCACAGGCTGCCAACATACGACACATGATGACCTCAGAGCACAGCTAAAGTTGGTGTTAGGGTTGATATTAGGGAGGGGAGGGGAAACCGGAGGTGGTGAACAACAGTTTTTCTCAAGACTACAACAACCTTGACGATCACGTAAAACTGACCGTAACACTGGCTACGTCGAGATTCATAGTGAGAAATATGTTCTCCAAGTGTTTAGAAAGATTTTAAAGGGATACTGCAGCAAAATGAAGTTCATATGAAAGATCTTACTGATTTTAGTTTATTTCCAAAGTTTTAGCATTCCTATCAATTTAGTTAAGAAGATATGACTAGTTGAAGTTGGAGAGTTTGTCCAATTTCGACGCCATATATTGGTTTTGAAAATATGACGTCATTGAGTGATAGTAAAGTTGTTTTGATGGCGATCACATAGTGATAGCAAGGTTCGAAATAATGTTCAGAAAATATGCCTAATTTTTTAGGCTGTTTTTTTACAACATTTTACCGGCTGTTTCCCATTTCCACGGCACTGCGGTCTCGTGCTCGCTCATGCGCGCGCTCCATGCGCTATAATGAGGCCGCTGTAATAAAGCGAAATGCGGTAGCCTGCGTAGCGGCTCTCGAAGGGGGGGGGGGGGGGGGGGTAGAAGAGCGAAAACGCGCGCGAGGGGACTGGGGAGGGGCGCGCGTTTTCGCTCTTCTCCCTCCCCCCCCCCCCCCCCCCCCCCCCCCCCTTCGAGAGCCGCTACGCAGGCTAGAAATGCGGGCACCACTAGAACTTAAAAACAAATATGGCAACAATAACAAAGATGGCAGGATCAGGAGAACTGGACAGCGATTCGGATCGTTAGTTTTCGACCCTGAATTGCCGCTTGATCATTGCATTTGTGCAAAGGAAAATCACAGGACAAAGTTATGATGACATATACAGAGAAATCAAAACAAATTACCATTCAGAAATGGAATCATTTTGATCTTGGCGAAAGAAATTTCGCCGATAACCCAAAGTTGAGTTATATTTTGAAATTAGAAATCGCCGGCAATGTCCAAAAACTGCCGGCTATCGCCGGGAGCCGGCTGCTATTTCGAACCCTGAATGATAGCTCTTTGGACGAAAATTAGTCGAAATAAACGATTTAGTTCCTCATGCAGAAAAGTAGAGGAGCTTTTTAGGCATAATATGAGATAGAAGCACTCAGTGACGTCATATTTGAGAAACAAATATGGCGTCGAAATTGGACAAACTCTCCAACTTCAACTAGCCATATCTTCTTAACTTAATTGATTTGAAGCTAAAACTTTGTAAATCAACGAAAGTCAGTAAGATCTTTCATATGAACTCCATTTGTATTTTGACTGCAGTACCCCTTTAAGATCTACAACAGCAGTGTTAAAAATCAATGTGGTAGTTAAAAATCAATATAAATTTCATCATTTAAAAAAAACAGATTGACTAGCGTATTTGAAGCTTGCGACGCCAAAATACTCTCAGTGTAAGCGTTCTCATGCAAATGCTCTCAGTGGCGTAGGGAAGGGAAACACGCGGGTGGCACGTGCAGTAAGTTCGTTGCCCCTCACCGCTGAGGTTTGAAGTTAAGCCCTGTTGGACGAGGTTAGTACTGGGACCGAACTTCAGACTCATGTGAGTAGAGGTGCTGTTGTTGGTTCTCTCTTGTGCTTCGACGGTTTTTCTCCTGCTCTGTGGTTAGACATGGGTCATGTGGTAGCACCTTTAATATACCTTCGACTCGACCACGTTTACCTGCGTTCTTCGCAACGGTGGGTCCGTCGGTTCGTCCGTCCTTCCTTCCTTCCGTATACAGAATGTGGACGGCGTTAGGATTATCCCTGGCGACTAAATATCACTAATTTGCTTTGTTTCGCATGAAGAATTATTTTGTTAAGAGGGGTTACCGTTTTAGATCGTCTCATACCTGAAGTTGAAACCATGATCTCTAGATGCTCGTCATGCACATACAAGGCTTTGTCTTACCCAACAGAGGAACTTACCACATCATTTGCAAGTATTTCACGTTTGCTTCGCGAATGTCTTTCATCACTTTCATCATCACAACTGACCTAAATGAAACCCATTGAAAAAATACATGAAAAATTACATAAAAACTTTCTACCGTGTAAAAATAAGATTAAATAGTGTAAAATGTGTCAAACATTCACTTTTTAAATATTTTAAAGCTCTGGATCCGATATAGACCATTTTCTAATTTATATATATATATATATATATATATATATATATATATATATATATATATAAAAATAAACGACAAAGAGCAAAACCCGCCTCGGCCAATTCAACATCTATAGATTACAAAATAATAGGCCACGACCCAAAACTAACTATAAACCAATTTAATAAATTTTCGACTGCATGTGACAGCCTTCGTCAGAAAATGAAATACAATCTAATGTTCCTTTATATATCAACATAAAATTGAATAAATTAAACTAACTAATAAATATGCGTAAATAGAACAAATGCCAACAATGGTATACTAAACACTATAAAGAAAACTATTGTTGTACAAAATCATGATCACAATTAAGACCTCCCCGATTGGTCAACAAAGCACCAATCCAAAAATTCTCGCATTCTCTAAGACTGTCATGCCTCTGATCAATCAACATAAATTTTAATGCCGAATGATCAACACCATGACAGTCCAAAAAGTGATTTACAGTACTGCAAGTTCTACGTTTATGCTTCATGTGCGATTTGTAATTTGCAAGTCGGCTCTTAAAATTGACAGTAGAACCTATCCCCTGCAAACCACAAGCCACACATTCTGCGAGATATACCACATTGGCCGAACTACATGAAAGGGATTTCCTGATCTTGTAAACTTTCCCAGTATTGGCTGAACGAAAAGTGCTACCGGTAATAAGAAAGTTATTACAGCAATCACAACGCTTAGCTGAACACTTATAACAGCCCAGCGCATCTTGATTATTGGTGTTCTTATACGGATTAGAAGGTGCTAAAAGCTCTTTTAAACCGAATCGCCTTTTCAGGTAAAATAAAATTTTGGATCTTTCTATTTCCATATCTAATAATTGTTTGAAAACATCGGTGTATAGTAAGCCTACTGACCCACATATATATCTTAATGCAAATTCGTGTCATCCTGGTTCGCAAATACGTGGTATTGCCAAGGGTGTAGCTTTGAGATTACGTAGGATATGTTCTAATGAGGATGATTTTAAGGTTAAGAGTAAGGAATATATTAGTTATTTAATCGAGTGTGGCCATGATGAAACACATGTCAAAGAGAAGTTTATGGAAGTTGCAGATAAGACTCGGGAAGATGCTCGAAAGAGTAGAAAGAAGGTCGAGGGTGGGTATTGCGTGTTTAGTGTTAAATATAATCCCAGAGCGCCTGATATTCAAAATTTTTTTAAGAAACATCGATCTATTATTGATGGTGACACACGGGCCAAGTCTATTTTACCTGAAAAGGCGATTCGGTTTACGTATAAACGGAATGCTAATTTAAAAGAGCTTTTAGCACCTTCTAATCCGTATAAGAACACCAATAATCAAGATGCGCTGGGCTGTTATAAGTGTTCAGCTAAGCGTTGTGATTGCTGTAATAACTTTCTTATTACCGGTAGCACTTTTCGTTCAGCCAATACTGGGAAAGTTTACAAGATCAGGAAATCCCTTTCATGTAGTTCGGCCAATGTGGTATATCTCGCAGAATGTGTGGCTTGTGGTTTGCAGGGGATAGGTTCTACTGTCAATTTTAAGAGCCGACTTGCAAATTACAAATCGCACATAAAGCATAAACGTAGAACTTGCAGTACTGTAAATCACTTTTTGGACTGTCATGGTGTTGATCATTCGGCATTAAAATTTATGTTGCAATCAACATAGAGGCATGACAGTCTTAGAGAATGCGAGAATTTTTGGATTGGTGCTTTGTTGACCAATCGGGGAGGTCTTAATTGTGATCATGATTTTGTACAACAATAGTTTTCTTTATAGTGTTTAGTATACCATTGTTGGCATTTGTTCTATTTACGCATATTTATTAGTTAGTTTAATTTATTCAATTTTATGTTGATATATAAAGGAACTTTAGATTGTATTTCATTTTCTGACGAAGGCTGTCACATGCAGTCGAAAATTTATTAAATTGGTTTATAGTTAGTTTTGGGTCGTGGCCTATTATTTTGTAATCTATAGATATATATATATATCCACTTATTCTATAACGTAAAATAAAACGTAGTTGAACCTGTAATGTATCTTACCGCTAACTCTGATTGCATAGTAATCAGCTTGCTGCGCACAGACTGACATATGTTATCAATTGCATGTCCTTCCTAAAATTATGAAAAAAGAAAGTGAAACCGTTATTAAAATGACATTTTTCAGTCTTTGTGATGTGGAAAAATAGTGGACACCCAATGGTAACAAACGAACAGGCGTTCTTTGTGTCAACTGTAATCTTCCTCCGCACTAACCATTGAGGTTGGGCATGAAAGATAACAGTAAATACATTGCGATCTCGTTGTCAACTTCGACTTATTGGTTCGTGGACATTGAAGTACACTAATCCGACCTTGCTCGCACGGATCATCCGTCTCGAGATCCAAAATCAACAGATGCCTGAGACAAGCTTCTGTAACCTTCGTTCTCAAGCCTCTGCATTTTGGAGCTTAGGTGGATGGGATCTAATGTTGACCCACTCACAGCGAGTTGTGAGCACTTTCTTGCGAGGGCTGGATAGGAGGGTTTAGGTGTACTCACTTTTGTATGAGCATAACCTTATCCATAGACTGTAACTTGTTCAAAACTGTGCTGCCCGTCTGATAATGTGTAAGCGGAAGTATGACCATGTCACTCCGCCATTGAAAGAGCTTCATTGGCTTCCCGTGTCACAACGAATTATTTTTAAAACTAGAAGTTACTATCGCAAGGAAAGTGCTGCCTCAAAATTCAAGGCAGTTGTGATATTGTGCAAAATAGCACAAATAAGTGGCGGGCTTATTGAAGTCAACAGATGTAAGTCAACAGAATCAGATGTAAGTTGAACAGTTAATATTGAAGTCAACACATGTAAGTTCAACAGTTACATAAAAATGCAGTTGAACATACAGTAAAGATAAACTAGTTGTATAACATATAGTTCTCTGTACAAGGCTTGCATAAAAATGCAGTTAAATATGAACACAAAAAGTTGACATTATAACAGTCGATAAACTAACAACTGCCAGAAGTTCATCAGTAAAGCAGAACACGTTATATGATGATTGACGAACGAGGCTCTCCGCTCTTCACAAAATATCGTAGCGCTGTAGCTAAAGAGATTTTATTTTGTTTGCATGCATGCCGTTGGCGAGTTCTATCCGAACATTTGATTCGGATAGTTTCCGCATCCGGCGATTATACGAGCATCTACAAGTTACGTCATAAAACGTCATAAATCTGTGGACAAACATCCATGATCGTAGCCTGCGTGCAGTCTCTACCATGATCGTAATTTAAGGTCGATTGACTTTACATAGTTCCGCGAAGAGGTCTGGGCACGAGACACAGAACTCAAGTCAAGATTAGTGTGCTGCCTACGGCAGCAATTATGTTACTTACTTTAAAAACACTTAATGGCCTAGCACCATCTTACGTATAGTTAGCCTATTAGACAGATATGTACCAACGCGATCACTCAGATCATCAGTGGTGGTTTTTTAAAGGTTCCAAATCTCAAAGACTAAGACTTATGGTGATAGGGCTTTCTCGGTGTGTGCCCCCAAATTATGGAACGAACTACCTCGCCATTTAAGAATGACTTATAATTTAGAAAGTTTTAAACGATATTGTTAAACGCTTGTATTTTTATGTTTATTTGTTATTAGGTTTTTATAGATGATTTTAGTACTTATTAGATTAAGTAGTTTAGTATTTTTAATTTGTTCTGAAATATTGTAAAGCGCCTTAGAACTTTAGTATAAGTGCGCTATATAAGTTGAATCAATGTGCTTTGTATTCTTCCCACTGATTATGGAAAGTCTTTCATTTTTCATCTTCAGTCCTGGGTTGCTTTTTGCGAAGCATAAATTGGACGAAGTTCTGATCGATTGGCAATCGAGATATATTGGTATATCAACAGCTACAACCATTGTCATCGTAGTTTCACCGTTAAATTCGCCGATGAGCAACCAGATAATTCACCCGTCTAAGCTCAAGCGGTATTCGACTAATTCGAGCACAGTTCATGCAGCGTTAAAGGCAATGCAGTGACTCTGTGGCTATTCGTACGGTATTTATTTGCTATTCGTACGGTAGTCTCTTAGAATTCAGCAAAATACTAACCCAATCTAACCAAAAAATATGCAGAAAAGGTAAATTAATTTTTATCGAACTCGACCGGAAATCGCGTGTTGGGAACGAACGCCTATATATAGTGTTATCTCCTACCGTACGACTAGACACTTCGTAAAGACAAACCAAGGCCAGAGCATGAAGGAAATGATAATGACTCCCTTGTCTTTGACTTTCGACTTTGTGAAGAAGATAAATTGCGCATTGGCCAGTTACCATAAATCTCTTCAGCGTTCTTTAAAATCGTGCGATTCGAATCTTTATACAAATTCTTGCATCGACGCTCGTCTACAACAGCCTTACAAAGCCGACAAGAGGAAATTTCGGTTGATACGCTCTTATAAACCTTCTTCGGCGACGGTGTGTTTAAATAAATAAACCTGTTATAAACCTTCTTCGGTCTTCGGTGTATTCACAAAGTGAATATTAAAAAGAACACCTGGACATTAAAAAGAACACCTGGACACTTGTTGGGTGTTAACGCGATGCAGGTTTCTACTTTCTTGTACATTGAAACTACTTTCTACTCTCTTGCGTAGAACTTTGCGCAAAGAATGGTAATATTTCTTACAAAGAACGACTTTCCGTATATGCGACAAACTATTTCTTCCCACCCTGCCCACAATGGAGTTTTTTGTTAGCACCCAGAATCTGGGTGCCACGTGACCAGCGGACCATGCGGGTAGCGGAGATAAGACACTGGGTACGAGGTTGTAGGAGCTGTCGGTGCATGTAGGCGCTGTCGGTGCATGTAGGCGCTGTCGGTGTAGGCGCTGTCGGTGCACGTAGAGGCTGTTGTAGGAGCTGTCAGTGCACGTAGGCGCTGTCGGTGTAGGAGCTGTCGGTGCAGGCGCTGTCAGTGCACGTAGAGGCTGTTGTAGGAGCTGTCGGTGCATGTAGGCGCTGTCGGTGTAGGCGCTGTCAGTGCACCAAAATATAGACTGCATGGACATGCATGCATATATAGTATAACCAGACTATACGACATGGCTTTGCCATATCTGATATAGTTTGGGAACTGTTCATCACAATTATAGCAAACATGAAAAAAGTTGAAAATAAGTAACTATATTTGAGAATTGGCAAGTCGATGGGACAAATTTCTAAACTGTAAGTTTTAAAATTTTAGTCTACTTCGAAATTATAAGTTCAAGTTGTAATTATTCAAGTAGTAATTATGCGCTTTTATTGGGGAGGGCGATGGAGGAATTCTAAATTGCCTACACCCTGTAGAGGGTGGTGCATCTTATAATATAGCTTTCGACGAATAAAGACCGCCAAATATTATACCTTCAATCTTCATAAGCTCAAGTATTACAGTCTCCTCCTTGCTCCCTAAGCCTAGCTAATTATAATCTATTAGTTTTATCTCTATTAGAGAAAAAAAGTTAATTATTAGTGAATTGTTCCCTTATTTATCCCAAAACATCATTGTCAGGGCCGTAGCGACGGGGTGCAGTACCCACCAACTTTTACAGAATTTCAATATTCGGAAAATCCACAGGTCTATTCGGAGAATTGGGACTATTTTAAGAGATTATGTCAAATATACTGTTTAAATGTACATTAAATGTACTGGTAATAGAAAACTTGGCAGTTGAATTTAATGCTTGAAAATAACGTTGTCTAAATTCGCCATTCTCGTTCCCAGTACCCGCCACATAAACGTGCGCTGGGGAATATTGTGAGGTTCCCAGGGGTCTCAACATGCAGATATCGTGTGACGAACATTGTAATAGCACTCCGTCGAGATGACGTCAGTATCCATGTTTGCCCGCTTTTACCCATAATTCTTGCGGCCATAACAAATGAAAATAGCTCAGAGTCAAATTTGGTTTGTTTGTCCGCATTTTGAGCTTTTAATAGCAGCCAGACGCTACGCTATTTTGTCTTATACTTAATCTACTGGAAGTAATTGGTCACATTTTGACACTTCGTGCAATAGTTTTAAAAATATTTCATTCGGAAATTTTGAGTTGGCACCCCCATCCCCCCCCCCCCCCCCACCACCACCACCACCACCACCACCACCAATTATGAAATGTTAGCTACGGCCCTGATCATTGTGTTGTGTCTCCCGATCGTGATTTTACGCAAACCTTCTGTTTACTTACCAAATTATCTCGCAAGTTAATCTCTGGCAAATTGTCATTGAAATTCTGAAGTGATGGTGAACTAAGGTGATGTTGAACATGTTTGTAGATATCATTTATTTCCGTCGAAAACCTTTTGTGTAGTTCACTAAAATGATAAAATATAATACATAGAGAAGCGGGCCAGAATCCCAAAGGTGCGAATAGCGGACCATACAGATAGCAATGTTTGGAATCTTAAACAATAGCAAATGAGACATTGTGGGATTCTTATCTTTCCTGTCCGACCCAGTCAAAATGGTCGTATAAGACTGATGTTATGAATATGATAATTAATGCAAATTTATATTAACGTATTTATGTATTGTTCGGGAAATTTAAAAGCACTGGTAAAAGCCGGTTTATTGGGCTTTCAGAAAATGTATAGCTTTCGCAACAGTTATGGTTATTTCCAGAGATATCAATAAAACAAAGAGGTGGTGATGTTTTTCAAAGAGTTAGAGTGATAGAGTCGATTTCAGTTTGTTTGACGGCATTCGAGGTTTACTCGGCAGGGTATAAGAAAACAATGATGATAAACTTTCACCAGCCAGTACGTCACAATACTGCAGTCCTACTGCAGGCTCAGTAAGCCAGAGCATGTCAGAAGATTGTGCGTTTGATTCTCGTCTGCGGAACAGAAATTTATTGAGTTGTTTGAATTAGCTTAAAGTGCCTATAGCGTCAAAAAAAATTATTGTTTTATTTGGAAAAACTTTTAAAACGATAAAGTAACCTATTTTGATGATTTTTGTTTCTTCGCTTTGTTTTTGATATATTTCAGTTTGTTTGATATGCAAATGTCTGGAATTTCATCAACATGCATAATGACTTATCAGAGAATGTTATATATCTTTGCCTTCATGAAATGAAAACACTAAAGTGCGAATAACATGTGCACTTGTTTCCCCCACAACACCAAACTTCTTGATTTTAAAGGACTTCGTCTGAGAATGAAAGTGATACACAAAATTCTGCGATAAGTCATTATGCATGTGTGACAAAATTCCAGACATTCCAAACAAACTGAAATATTTCAAAAACAAAGCGAAGGATCAAAAATCTTCAAAAGAAATTACTTGATCATTTTAAAAGTTCTTCCAAATAAAACAATAAATGTTTCGAAGTTATAGGCACTTTAATTACAAAAACATGTATTATCATTGAGAATCAAAGTTTAATAGTCAAAAATATTTCATACGCACCTTGGGTTTTTTCCTAAATTTACCACGCCAACGAGGGCCTGTCCTCCGTAAAGTTGGTTGAATAATGTTGATATCTAAATGAAATAAGAAACTCCACGTTTTGTTCCAACAGACACAAATTATAGCATACTAGCATAGCGATGCAGGTGTCTTAAAAACCTGTCAGAAAGGGGGGAGGTTCAAACCATGAACATCCATATAAAAACAAACTAAATTTAAATCTTAAAAACACAAAAAGTACTTTGTCACCAACCTCGGGTATCAAACGATTTAAAACATGCAAAGCAGCGACAATTTGGTTTGAATTGTTACCATAACGACGAGAAAGTCCCTAGAATGGTAAAATTTCATCATTAGCAAACAACGTGTTTTATATTAGAGGAGGAGGAAATAAACGTCATAAAGGGTCCAACAATAAGTTCTTTACTCTTTAATTTTTATTATATGCCTTTCTCATATCCTGAATTCTGATTGGTTAATGCCCGGTCCGTAATAATGCGTATCCGGCCCACGGTCCGTCTTTTTGGATAACCTTTCATGTTACTCCATCACCAATATAAACATCACTGGATAACATCAAGGGAATCGAGGTGGGAGGGTTAGGAAGACACTTAAGGCGGGGGGTTAGAAAACTCATTAGGTTGGGGGTTAGGGTTAGGATCTAAGTTGTTTTGGGGTCAGCGGTTATTTCATGACGATTAGATACCTCGATTCATTTGGTGATGGAGTAACATGAAAGGTTAACCGTCTTTTTCCATAAAAGGACCGCTGTCCTGGATATTGTTTTTATATGAAATTTCAAAGATTTTTACATCGAAAAAACGCCTATTTACCTGTTCGGCCTATAAAGAGAAATGTCGCACATGTATTGAATTTTTTGCATAGAACTCGACTCCTTACGCTCGCTCGGTCCGTACTAAAAAGCCTCAGTCCGATTTCATAATAAAAATAATAAATAAATAAATAACAAATAAATAAATACATAATAAATAAATAAATTTTAAAATAAATAATAATAAATAAGTAAATAAATAAATAAGTAAGAAATAAATAAATAATATATACATAATAAATAAAAGAATAAATAAATAAATAAATAAATGAGTGAGTGAATAAATAAATAAATAAATAAATAATAAAAATAATAAATAAATAATAAATAAATAAATACATAATGAATAAATAAATTTAAAAATAAATAATAAACAAATAATAAATAAATAAGTAAATAAATAAATAAGTAAAAAATAAATAAATAAATAAAATAATAAATAAACTACAGCAACATTACCTTGAGTGATGAAATACCAAAGGTGAAAAAATCAGGATAGTCATCATGGAGCAGATCATCGAATGTTTTAACCTGAATTCAAAATTCATTGGTAATTCATGAGGAAAACGCAAAGGGAAATCATGACATATCATTTCTATATAATAATAATATTTATTCAGGATACCCACGTCACCGAAGTGTTTTTCAGTGGGGTCCTGTAATACTTTACAACATTACATTGCATTACATTGCATTGCATTGCATTGCATTGCATTGCATTGCATTGCATTGCATTGCATTGCATCACGTAACATCACGTGACATGACATGACATCACATTCACATGACCATGACATGACATGACATGACATGACATGACATGACATGACATGACATGACAAAACATCACATCACATTACATTACATCACATCACAATTATAAACTGTACAATAGGCTCTCAAATGCACTTTGAAACTAGTTAAATTATATGAGATAAAAACAACCTTGCTGTTCTAGATAAATTTCTTGCTAGTTTTTACGGTTTAGACAATGTTGATTTTCAAAATCATTACGCCAATCAACGAATAAAATGAATCGTTTTAGTTTTACTGTTCGTTTTAGTTTTACTGTTCGTTTTAGTTTTCACCCTCTAGATTTTTATTTCATTTTAGTTTTCAATTTTGATGTATTTCAATCTAAACTTTACACAACAATATGGGAGTTTGGGAAACAGGAACTACAAGACACATTAATAATTCACGAAGAAATGACAAAAGAAATCAGTGGCATGAAGGAGGTTGTATATCTGATACAAAATTCTGCTAATTTACATAAACTTTTCGTTCGATTTTCTCAGCCAAAATCATTTAATATCTTTAGGATTTTCGATGAATATGAACGTTTACATGCATTCGTGTATCATATGCTATTCACGTGGAGCTTGTATATCCGATACAACACTTCCGCTCATGTTGTAAATAGTACTTAGGGTCAACATTTTTTCAATGCTTGAAGTCAAGTGTATCAAAAGTTTTAACCTTTTTATATAGTTATTAATATTATTACCTTCTCATACAAGTGACGAATCATTTCTAACTCCGAAAATAAGAGAAAGTCCTCCTGTAATAGTTAAAGAAAGAAAATAGTCATCATCGTTACCATCATGCAACACTACAACAATAACTATTAACCAGCGTTTCGTTATTATCACCACCATCATCGCCATTGCGACTGTCACGGCATCGTCACCGCCAACGTCATCACCATCGTCATCATCATCGTCACCGTCACCGTCAACGTCACCACCATCGTCAACGCCATCGTCATCTCCACCACCATCCTCATCGCCATCGTGACAGCCACCGTTACCGTCACCAGTACCGTCACCACTATCGCCATCGTTACCACGATCCTCACCCCAATACGATCGTCACCAAGATCTTCGCCGTCGTCGTCAGTACCATCGTTACCACCATCGTCACCACCACCACATTCTTCGTCACCACCATCGCCACTGCCATTGTCATAGTCATAGTCACCAGCATCGTCACCCACCATCACCATTATCACCGTCACCACCATCGTCACCACGATAACCAAATGTCATCGTTACCACAATCGTCACCACCAACATCACCAGAATCGTCGTCGTCATCGTCGTCATCATTACTGTTGTTGTTTTTAAATATTTTTGTTGTTATTAAAATTTTTGTTTCTCGTTATTGTTGTCATTATTTGTGTTGGAGGTAGAGACATGTTGCTAAAAATAAAAAATTGTATTTACCTTTTCATTCATGTCAAACGATACATCTTCCAATCCCGGCACAGACACCACAAACTTATGGTCTTCCTTTTGGTATTTAACATCTATAAAACAGTTTGCGTAACATAGTTCAATATAAAATAACACATACACTACCAGCAGCAGTGTGCAAACATTGGATTTCCCACTCGTAAAGGGTGTTGCTAAAAATACTCGTATTTCTCTGGTGACACTACAGATTGCTGGTTGGTTTTATCACGATACATCGATAATCAAGAACGTGTGAGATTATTAATTGACAATTCAGATTGGTTTAAAGTGTCTATCTCATGTTTGGGGATTTTACATATTCATAATATTTGGGTCTTCCTGAGCAAAATCATAATATATCTTGTCAGCCGAAATCTTCATTGGACTTTTTTGCTGTTAAAGTTATCGGATGTGATGTCACAAGAGGCATTTTTGTGGCAAGTAACAAACGAAAACTGGTTTGGAATGCCTCTTGTGACATTACATCCGGTAACTTTGACACGTAAAAGTCCATGAAGATGAAATTTTCGGTTGACAAGATATATTATGATTTTGCTCAGGAAGACCCAAATATTATAAATATGTAAAATCCCCAAACGTGAGATAGGCACTTTAATCACCGAATTCCTCAGAGGTGTAAACCGTTATAAAACATTTATTTTCATATTCCAATAAATAAAATACTTTAGACTTAGTATAGTCCACATGTCGCACGAGGAAACAAATTAAAAAAAAAGAAATTACCTTCACCAAAATCAGCATTTTCAAATTTCTTTAAAAGCTTCAGTAAAATAAAAAAAATTGATTACATGAGGAAAACACAAAGGAAAATCACGACGTATCATGTCTTTATATGCGATAAATTTCTCGTTGGTTTTATGGCTCAGACAGCATTGATTTTCAAAATTATTACTCCAATCAACGAATGACATGAATTGTTTTTTAAGCTATTCAAGAAAACCTTTAAAGTGCCTATCCGGGATTTTACATATTTATGATGTTTGGAATCTCTTGATAAGAATTGTAAAATATCTTGTCGTGCGAAAATTTAATCTTCATACCTTTTCCCCTTGATGAAATGATTTACTATTCACAGGAAACGACATCAAAGCAAGACATTGCGCATTGATTCAGCAGTGAAATACAAAGTAAGTTTGGGAATTGAGCGAATTTTGTCTAAACAGGAGTGTTTAAAGTTCATAGCCAAACTTTCTTTGTATTTCACAAATTGAATTAGTGTGCAATGAGTTCGCGTATCCCTGCTTTGACATCATTTCCTGTGAATAGAAAATCAATTTTATGGAAAAAGTCATGAAGATGAAATTTTCGTAGAACCCAAAGATTACGAATATGTAAAATCCGCAAACCCCGGATAGGCAGTACTATAAGCTATGCAAAGTACGTGATTTATCGAGTCTAAAATTTATCACCTTGTGTTTTAAAACTTGCTAAAGCATTAATGATTGGTTTTTAAAATAGTACTAAAAAGACGGTAACAAATGAATGGTAACAAATCAAGGTTTTTCACCTTGAGAACATTTTTCTGTAACATAATAAAAAGACGAAATCAGAAGGTTACAGGTTCGATTCCTGTACGCGGACTCAGAATCATTTTTCTGAGGATATGAGCTTGACGATCATCCACGTATCGTCTGTGTACTCCAAGCTCTCCCACATTCACTACAACATTGTGTATATTAACGCATCCAAGCATTACCGATATATAGTGACTGCCGCATAGGCAGTACATATATCAATTGAACCTCCCAACCCGCGATTTTCGGTCGAGTTCGATAAAAATTAATTTTCCTTTTCTGCATAGTTTTTCTTTGGTTAGCGTTAGTATTTTGGTGATATTAGGGTTAGCATTTCGTTGAATTCGAAGAGACTACCGTACGAATAGCAAAAAAATGTTGGCGTACGGCTGCCGTACAAATAGCCACTGCCTTTTTATTATGCGTTAATATACACAATGTTGTAGTGAATGTGGGAGAGCTCGGAGTAGACAGACGATACGTGGACGATCATCAAGCTCATATCCTCAGAAAAATTATTCTGAGTCCGCGTACAGGAATCGAACCTGTAACCTTGTGATTGCCGGTGCGACGCTCTAACCATTGAGCTAACGAGACTCAGATGGAGAGCGAAGGTTACAATGATGTACAAAGTTGTTATCTCCAACCGTACGAATAGACACTTCGTAATAAAAAAAGCTGGAAATGTCGGGGAAAAATATGACTACAAAGTCCATATATTTTATGTATTACATATAATGTAACGAAAACCTTGTAGTCCTATGGTTTTGATTGCTTATGTGGAATACTGAAATCATTACCTGTGATTTAGGCAATGTTATTTCATGTAAACTTGGGTTATTGTCCTTAAAAGATTCTTCCTAAGAAAGGAGAAAATGCGTTAACCAAAAAAAAACTACACAACAACAGGGTGTATGACATTAATGGTAAATACCTTAGCATCCCACGTTACTGTATAAGAATTCGGTCCAGGGGCAGATATGGCGTGAACAAGCTAAAAATTGGGTAATGAAAAAGGATAAAAGGTATGTGCACATATCTTCTACAACCAACAGAAAATTCATCACATATATAATGGGAAACAATGCTCCGCATTCAAGTTATTTTATTCCCATCGAGGAGAAATATATTTCTCGAAAACCAGGCCATTTTAAGTGCATCACAGACATATATGTTATTTACCGGTTGGGAGGTCGGTATAGACTAAATAACACATTATTTTTTATTATATAAGGTGAAAGTTACGAAAGTTACTTGAATTTGGTAAAACTACATTATTTGGATAAGGAAAATAAACCAAAATACTTTAGTTTTTGTATTAAATTGTTTTTGAATCAAATTATGTGTTAATTTTACATTTTCAAGTTAAAAATAAAGCAAAATTTAGCATTTAGGATTCCGTGACCGTGATCAAATATTGCAAAAAAAACAACACTGCCTGCTCTGGCAGCCAATCAAATTGGTATCAAAAAAGGTATCATGCTCAATCTCATCCAATACATTATATATTGTTTATTCCTGGATTCGTTAAAACAATGTACCTGTTTTTCTGCTGCAAATGAGATCACCAGTGGTTTTTCCTTCAGAACGCTCGATATGTGGCTGACAAAATTACGATATGGCGAAATACGAACGACGTCGAGATCAGACTCGGCTTCATTCTAAAAAATTATCAATACTTCATAAAAAGAAAACTTCTACAGTAACAGCAACTACTAACTAGTATGAAAAAAGTACCCTAGAGAAGTTTGTAAAAATGTTATCTATTTTATTATATACATGACAAAACTACTGGATTCTGATTGGCTGAGAGGAGTGCAATAAAATCATTTATTACACTCGAGTGCAATAAATGAAAAGAGAGAAGACACTGGGAATAAGTTTGACAATAAAATTCAAAATGGTGGCTTATTCTGCAATGGAAAGTTTTCACTTTTCCAACGACTTGTGGTCACACTATGAATTAAAAATTCCATGTAAATATTTTGAAATGAGTAAAAGAACACCACGAGTGAAAAGGTTTGTTGTCAACTAATGAAACAAGACGTTTTTAAAGACTTGGAAGAAGATGATGCGTACGTGTCGTAATTTTGTCAAGCATGAGTAATCATATGATTTTGCTCGTGCAATTAAGGATTTACACTACTCGTGATATTTGAAAATTGTGCCAAATTGCACTCGCCTGACGGCTCGTGCAATTTTGGCACAATTTTCAAATATCACTCAGGTGTAAATCCTTAATTGCACTCGCTATCATACGATTACCTATACATATCAGCTACGCAGCTATATGCATCGCATGTGCAAACGACAGTTTTCTTCTTGATTAAGTATATTTCCACTAACAGATTAAAGTCACATTTAGCAAAATTTAGGAACAAATCACACACGTACAGTATACTGTACTATAGGAATAATATTTCCCTTACCTTTACAATAGGATATGATTGTGTCTTCGCAAAAAACGGCAACACACTTCCTAGATTGAAACAGACACATTACAGAGAATTCAAACCTCTGTTATGGAGGAAAGTGATCTGTAGTGTAGATTTGAGAAGACATCAAGATGCTCTTTTCAAATAATGCGTAATCAAAGCCTCTTTTTTTAATAAAATACAATTATATATTTTGGTACTCAAATCTCCTATGAAAACGTATGTAACTACCATTAAAATAAAATGACTCGCTAGAAACACTCGACACAGGACATGGTTTTAACATGCTACATGTATATTAAAAACGTAATGATAGACAGAAATGACATGCTTTTACGCTGTGAAACCAATAAACTAAAACAAAGATGATAATTCATAACAATACTGTATCTAATCATAATTATATATAGGCAGTTCAGTAGTTCACTCATAGACTACAGACGAAGAGAGAAATATTATTTCAGAATCCTCCTCAGAATCAATGAATACCCTACACTGCAAAGTGTCCAGCCTGTTCGCAGGCCTTAGTCCATACATGATACGGTGCCCGTAGTCTCACAGCTTTAGTCTTCTCCCTTGGCCCCAGTTCCCTTACAACCAGGTCTTCTCCTCTCCCATACTAGCTACCTACCTCCAACCTTTATTTCTTCCTTTCTCACTTGCTTTCTTACTTCCCTCCTTGTATCCTTGCTTCCTAACTCCATCCCTTTCTCCGTCCCAACCTTCTTCCCTTAATCCCCCCCTTCCTGTCACCCTCCACCCCCAACAATAGGGACTTTAAGATCTATCTGTAACCTAGTACGGCGACGGCAGTGAAAGAAATATATATTTTAGCATTTGAATGAAACAACGGTCGATTAACTAGCGTATTTGACACACGAAGTTGGTTTTATGATTTCCAAAACGCTTCAATGTTTCTAAAACGATTGTAGTGCATGTCTGTGTCTTAAGTCTTAAGGAACAGTTCTCATCTCTGCGAGTTACCGTCGTCCTCAAGACGTGAAAATGCTCTTAGTGGCGTTGTAAACAGAACGAGGACGGCGTTCAGATTACTCTTAAGAATAAAAATTGTAAAATAAAAATTGTTTGAACGACGTCGCCGTCCTAGGTTGCCGTCGTAGATCTTAAAGTCCCTAATCATTAACTGAACGGAAAATCGCATGATTTTATTAGAGTAATTTTGTCGGGAAAATTATTCCACAATACTGCTCCACGATAGCGCTCAGTTTACCGCAGTTAAGGTGGATTTCGATTAAGCGAATATAGTCGCGCGAATGACTTTTCTATTGTACAAATTGAATGGCAGTTTCTACTTGGTTGCACACAAGCGCTCATAAAAGAAAAGGAGAAAGTCGCTCGCGCGACTATATTCGCTTCATCGAAACTTAGCTTAAAGTGCCACTACGCTGAAAATTCACCCTAGTCTTTTAGCTTTTCTTTAGCATAGAATAGTATTTCAGGGTCGAAAGTGATCATCGATGTAAAAAAAACCTAAAAATTGGTATTTTGAAGTAAGTATTTTGAGCTCTGAAATCACTATTATTTATAGGCCACCCATTACTAAAAACGTGTTCCAAGTGAGCCCGCAATTTCAAAAGGTAATATTGTTTATGACGTCAGATTCTCAATGCTATGCCTGAATTTCAGTCGAGGTTACTTGTTTTCTTAGAGAAGTAGATGAAATGTTCAGCTTTCAGACGAAGAATTTGAAAAAACGACCTTGATTTACTTGAAGAATTAGCCATGTGGAGTCTTCGCGTTGAGAATCTGACGTCACTTCGTTACGCTGGTCAGGAACATGAACGATTAATGGCGGACATAACAACTCCAGATTTGGAGTCAGAAAAATAATACTTGCCATCATGGAATCGCAAAACGGTTTCGACCGAGTAACATTTAGAAGCTCTGCTTTATAAATACGTAAAAAGATCGATAGGTAAAAATTTGATCGTAGTAGCACTTTAAGTACGTTTCTCAAAGAATAATTAGTTATATCACTTACAGATATAAATTTAAAGCTGAGAAATAGCTACGCAATGCGCACATGCATCTGCTGATAATGATATAAAAGTATAGTGTTTATTATATTTTATCACTCTTTTAGGTGAGCGGAATACCCAACAGGCTAGAAGCCCAATTGATAGGAGTTCTGAGGGCCTACAATTTAAGGTCGTTATCGTAGTTATATAAAGTCTTACTATTTGCTGGTATTATTGCAAAGGCAGCACTTCTCCTCAATTATTTTTAAGACCCTGAGTGGTGGTCTGACTCAGGATATGAACCTGTGTCTTCCAGCTCATAGACATGGTGGTAACCACTAGACCACAACAGCTAGTGTGTTGCGTAGGAAGTGTTGCGTAGGAAGTGTTAAAAATAGAAATAAAAAATAGCAAAAGATTCAAAGAAATTCCATCAATGTTTACATAGCTAAAACTTACCTTTGTCAAGGCCTTCAATTATAAATAAAATATTAGCCTTAGGACGGTTAAAAATATCCCCAACTAACAAACCCTTCCATTCGACATCCTATAATTTAAGAAATATTACATTTGAGTGCATGGGTAACTTTTGATTTAACTGTACGTTAAAACTACTGTGAGTGGAAAATGAGCGAACAAGAGCACAGCTAGACGGAATTAGGGACGTCGGGTGCCACGCGGGGCAGCCATGTGCCCTTTGGTACCATTACATTATCTTATAGCTACTTCGTTTTGAATTTATTTTATCACTCTAAGTTAAAATTTATACTGCTCAAATTCGGAAAGCAAAAACATTTAAATTTTGCGAGCGAGATGCGTAATGAGGAAAATGAGGAGGAACGAGCCCAAATTAATCGTCGGTGATCGTCGTGGTCGACGATTGACGAAGTATAGGTTGTGTAATTTGGTTACACAGAGGCACGCAATTGACGCAAGCATTTTATATTTGTTAAATATTAAAATATAGTATTAATATATTATTATGTTACATATATCCACTTAGCATTAATTATTAAATATTGTTATTTACAAACGTTTACTGTAAATCCAGTAATATATAGATATTAAATAAAACTAGGTTACCAATTGGTAGTAAGTGCTGCGCAGAGTTGTGTGCAATTTTGGAGGGGTCATTATAAACAGATTAACTGAGTCATATCCAATAATTTCAATATTTTGTTAGCCATTGGCAGTTTACCGTTGTCGTTCAGTTCTCATTAAAAACACACAAACAATTGCGCTCAATTCGCCTTCGATTCTCCACTTTGCCTTAATTAAATCCACCCAAAATAACCTCAGGATACTCCCCCATTCTGTTGCCTTACTCGGGTTCAGGTCTCGACATCCGGTTGTTCTCAGCCCCTCACAGTTGTCGGGCGTATGATACGAGGCAGAGAGACACAAAACAGAAATTCAATGCTGTTTCGAATTGTTGATCGATGACACGAGGCGATAGACGAATACGATAGTCGTCTCCGGCACAGAATTTATCTAAACATATATGCGGTAGAATTGTGCGGTAGAATACATAAACACATTGTAATTTTATGGTAATTTTATATAGATATATTGAGCAATTAAGCCATATATCGGAATGGGAGACTCACCTGATTTAATAGAAATTATGTCTGTATTTATACAACCGGAGGGCGAGAAATCTGAAACCCACACACGCGAAAACAACTGCTATATAGTTGTGATTGTTTTAGATAGATGAAAGAAAATGGTTTTCGTATATTTCAAGTTTGAAATTGAACTCACTCATCTAAAGTTTAAGCTTTGCGATCGAAGAAGTGTGAAAGAGAATCCCGATTCACGTGCAAAAGATTTTATATGGGCTGTACAAATGATTGTGGTTGATAACGCAATGGATTGTGGTTGAAAATCGAGTCAATATTTTTTGCGCCTTGAATTATGAATCGCTGCTACGCTCGCTACGCTCACTGCGCAGCAAAAACAGTTATACGGCTTCTCCTACTAAATGAAAATATCCTTTCGCTTGTTTGCCAAGTAAGGTGAAAGTGCCCTTTTTCGAGATTCTGCCCCGCGCTGCCCTGAGTTAGTTCCGGCGCCCATGGCCGGAATTAAATAGAAAGGACAAAATCAGTTTCATACCTCACAAACAACGAGACAAAGTACCGTAAAATTCTAAACATAACCTCTCGAGGAAATAAGCTACCCCAAGCTAAAATACATTAAATTAAAATACCTGGAGAGATGAGTGTCCAAGTGCTAGAGATATAATTTGAGGTACATCTTGTAATTTCATACTTCCAGCTGTTGTACGGAATGTTACAGAGCTTGGAACATGAGTGAAGGCAATACTGCCAGCTTCCACGTCAGAACTCTAAAAGATGATAAAGTGTGGGCTACCTTTAATACAGGAGAAAACCTTGAGTATCCAAAGTATTTTTGAAAGACTGAAATAACGGAAAAGTAAATGAATTATGAGGAAATGAAAGTTCTATTCAATACAAATTTAAAGTATAACTAAGACGAATAATCAACCTGAAAATTTTGCCACCATTTAAGTTGTGAAAGCTTTATTGGGATATAAATATCCCACAAATACAAGGCCTCACAAGAGTCAAGTGTAAGCTGTTTCCTTCACATTTCGAGGACAGTTCCAGAGGTTACGTTTAATAAGTCCTAATACTCTGTTTGGTTTGGATGTGATGTTTTTATGTGTAGTGACTATCTCATTTTCTCATTGAGCATAATTCCAAGGTAAGGATGGGATTCGACTTCTTCAAGTATTTCACCGCATAATACATATTCTCGTTTAGGTATTGGATTTCTCTTGGTTGTAATACACATGATCTTACATGTCGACGGGTTGAACTCCATTTGCCACTTTTGTTGCCAGATTATGAGGAAATGAAATGTCCATTCAATACAAAGCTTTATTGGAATATAAATATCCCACGTATACAAAATTTGAACCGATACAAACAAGTAGGTTAAAACTTATTCGTTTTTAAAGTGCTGAAAATAGCGTATAGAAAATACCGTTAAAATGTTCTCGATCGTTGTGATGTTATATTCTTAACACAGCATTGCGTGACAAAGTAAGATACAAGGAGATCGTACTAAGGAGCTGTTTATATGGTAGTTGGGACATAACAATAGCCGGGATATTAAGCGGAATGGTAGCGGAATGGTAGCAGGGACAGGAAAATAGCCGGGATGATAAGCGGAATAGTAGTCGGGACAGGAGAATATCCGGGATGATAAGCGGAATAGTAGCCGGCCGGGACAGGACAATAGCCGGGATATTAAGCAGAATAGACAATAGCCGGGATGATAAGCGGAATGGTAGCCGAGACAGGAGAATAGCCGGGATGATAAGATGAATGGTAGCCGGGACAGGAGAATAGCCGGGATGATAAGATGAATGGTAGCCGGGACAGTAAAATAGCCGGTATAAGCGGAATGGTAGCCGGGACAGTAAAATAGCCGGAATGATAAGTGGAATGCCGGGATGATAAAGTGCATATAAAACGAAAACATTATTTTTAGTTTTTAAATGTTCAATATTCATTTAGAACATATTGAACAAAAAAAACTCTTTAAAACGTTATTATGCCACTGAAATAGGCTGTAAAAGAACGAATATTTCAGACAAAATGAGGTCACTTCAACGCGCGGCTAAATACCACGTGACTTGTTGGTGTGACGTCAAGGTGTTTGCAAGTAGTGTAAAGATGGCAGAATTTAGTGAGAACAAATTGTTGCTGGAGCTCCTAACAACACTAGTTCCTGAATTGCTACGGCTGCGGGGATAGTGAACGCGGCCTTTGTGATACGTTTTACATTTACATTTGGTTAAAGGGATATGGCAATATAAATTAACTTTGTCTCATTTGAAAGAACTCGTAAAATGGTATAAGAAGAGCTTTTACAATTTTTCTGTATCTTTCTTGGTTTTTGAAATATTTCAGATAATTATGACAAAAGACATAATCTACAATCTTGTTATAATATTTGACCTAATTAACTAGGAAATTGGTGACGTCACAAGCAGAATAAACCTGATGAAACTACTCCATAGGTGACCGAATTTCCGCGGAAGGCTTTTTAAAATGTTGTGGGCCAATTGAAAATGGAAATAGTGCAACATAATCGAGTTTCTGGCTCATAATGTCGTAAGGTTGGCAAGATAAAAATTTCACTTTACCATATACTTATGACGTCACATGCATATCGAAAATAATTCCAAGATGGCGGACAGCACGCTGTCTTTCGTCAAATTATTTCGAAAACCAAAAAAGATAAGGGAAAATTGTAAAAGGTCTTGTTATACCATTTCACGAGTTCTTTCAAATGAGACAAAGTTAATTTATATTGCCATATCCCTTTAAAGTCGGAAAAATCCTATTAAGATATTACGCCAACTACTTTATAATAAAAATACTAATAAAAAGTTGAAAACTGGAAATTGATATCAAAATAAAAATAAAAAAGGAAAGAAAAATAAGGTAAATTCATCAAATTGAAACAGACTATTTTTAAAAGAGTGAACAGATTTAGCAGTGACAGTTTCTGCTGGAAGTTGGTTCCATTCACTAATTGTCCTTGGAAAAAAGGACTTAAAATGTTTTTGGTTGCCTTAGGAATTCAGAAATTTAAACTGATGGCTACCCCGGGTTCTCCTTTCCTTATTTGAGATAAGGTATGCTTCCCAATTGCCATCTAAGTAACCATGGTTTTCTCATGTTTTCAAGAGTGTCGCATTTTAAACTTTGGAGCATACTTGTCACGTTTGCTGTTTTTGATCGTATTGACCAGTACAGAAACTCTTTCGACGGCTCCTATGTCGTTCTTACAATATGGGTCCCATGCGATACAGGTATATACGAGTTTTGGCCTCACAAGAGTCGTGTAAGTTGTTTCCTTCACATTTTGAGGACAGTTCCAAAGGTTACGTTTCATAAGTACTAATACTCTGTTTGCTTTGGATGTGATGTTTTTGATGTGGTTTAGGTATTGGATTTCACTTGGTCGTAATACACATGATCTTACATTTTGACGGGTTGAACTCCATTTGCCACTTTTGTTGCCAGATTTCTAATCTAAATCGATGCAAGTCATCTTGACAGGGCCGCCGAGAGACAGGACAGGACGGGCCCGGGGGCATGTAGTCTCGCGGGCCCCTAAATGCCTCAGATGGCCCCGGATTTGCTAGGCGCCGTATTCGCGGGCCCCTAGATTATGGCAGGGCCCCGGGGCAGTTGCCCCGGCTATCCTCCCCTCTCGGCGGCCCTGCATCTTGAAGATCAATAGTGTCTTTGTCTTGAAATTGTGGCATGTAATAATGCATCAACAGCAAACAGTCTAACAGGAGAACGTCATCAGGTATGTCGTCAGGTATTACATGCAGTAAGAGTAACAGCGGGCCTGGGACTGTTCTTTGAGGGACACCAGATCGTTGTATGTGGGAGAAGATACAGTACCCCCCGCCCCCCCCCCCCCCTCTCGTAGACTACTGATTTGAATCAAGTAATAATGAGCCATGTATACCATAATAATCAAGTTTCTTCAAGAGTCGGCGATGGGAAACTTTGTCGAAGGCCTTTGGGAAATCGAGGATTGCTGCGTGGATTGTTTTATTCGCCTGAATGGTACTTGCAATATTATGGGTAGTACATATAAGCTGTGTTTCAGTTAACCGTTTTTCTCTGAAACCATGCTGGTAATCGGTAAGAACTTCATGAACAATATGTTCAAGAACGATGCGATGCAAGTGAGGGATATTGACCTATAATTAGATGGATCTGTTTTCTTCCCTTTCTTGTGAATTGCGCATACCTTTTTTCCATTGGTTGGTATAGTTCCCGTGTTAATAGATTCCTGGTATATATTAGTAAGAATCTTCAATATTTTATGTGCCTTTCCTTTCAAGAACCAGGGTGTGATTCTATCTGGACCTTTAAAATGCTTAGTTATTTTTCGACTCCAAGAGTTGTAATGGTTATTGCTCCAATAGGTGGTAAAAGATTTCCCTCGATATCTGGAATTTTGAGATCTTGAATGCCCGTATCTTCTTTACCCAGATTTTTGAGATGAGACCAGAAAGCCTTAGGGTTTTCTTGAATGGAGTTACCCAGGAAGGTGAATGTTTCCTAGCCATTTTAAATTACTGCAGTCGGACTGTTTTCCGGACATGTTAGCTTTGTTATAAAATTAAGCTTTTGCTTTTTTCTGGTTTGTTTTCTCAAGCTGCGATCAAACCATATTAAATTATGGCGTGAACTGCTGAACTTATACGGTATACATGAGCCCATTATACCGGTTATTCTTCCTTGAAACATATCCACTTTGATTTCACAGAGTTATTTATCATCGTTTCATCGAAGAAATTTACAAGGTCTTGTAATTCTTCCTTTATACTGGTTGTGTCTGCTCTCTTTCTCATATATATCTTAGGTTTACGTGGAATAATACCATATCATGATCGCGTATTCGTGGAATACCATATCATGATCGCATAGTCTCACTAATACTGTTTATAATCTTGTCATTGTTCGTTAAGACAATGTCAAGGATATTATGTGTGACACTTTGTTTTCTAGTAGCTTCTTGCACTGGCTGAGTAAATCCATGCTCATCAATGATCTCACGAAGAAGGCGTTCGGACATACAGTATAGTTGGGCTATTTGTCGTGTTAAGGTACATTGAAAGTCCAATTAATATTCGGGGCATTGAAACCACCTGCCGCCAATATTACATTGTTTATATCAAGTTTATCACCTAATTTGAAGAAAGATGCATCAAGTTCTTCCAGGCTATTTGTGTCGTTTACGTTTGGTCTGTAAAGAGGCTATAAGAACAAGGATTTTGATCTCCTGTTTTTGTATAATCTCAGAATCAGTATCGAAGTCGTCACGATGTGTAACTGTTATATATTTCTTCACAGCCTGGAAAACACCTCCATATCAGATAGTCGGTCTTTTCGGTAGATGTTGTAATTTTCTGGGAAGATTTCGTTATTCATGATACCATGGTGTAACCAGGATTCATTTCCGTGGATTAAGTCCAGTTTATATTCTTCGGTGATCATACCCTGGGTGCCAGAGGTTCTTCCACCGTTCCACGCTTTTGACAGTTAAATACAAGGCATGTTAATTTAATTGCATTTCGAAGCTTTCGAGTGGTGTTTATATTTGCTTCTGTGATGAATCTGTCCGTCGTTTTGTGACAAGGTAGCTCGATTAGCCATCGTTTCGTCCAACAGGACAACTGATGAATTCGGCGAAGCCAGAGAATCTATCGATTCATTAAAGAACGAGTTCGAGAAATTCGGGAGTCCGCACTGTGAACATATCAAATAAGAGATGAATTTGTAAGGAGATACTGCATGAGCGGTTCAATATTACAACACTTTGCGTGGTACCAGGTATCAAATTCATCACATTGGATTCCTGCTTGGTTTGATTTGACGGGTTTAGAACATATTGCACAGGGGCACATTCATTGTCTCCAGGATTGAGTTCAACATTTATTGTTTTCGAGTGTTTGGAGTCCCCTGATGAAACATGATAAACGAGTGTTTGATGTTGCTTCTCAAACGAGTATGCGTATTTGTGTTTCATTGATTTGAATATGGAGATTAAGAAATGTGATCCATTTCACCAGCAAGTTTCCTACAGGTTTTCATTAGGTATCAAAACTCATGCATGTGATGTGGTGTACGTTCATGGATGGCTACGATAATCATGAATTATTAAGGAGTTTGAGAGTTCCGAGTAAAAACGTCTCTTTTCGAGCCAATGGTGTACTGAAGGCGAGCTCAGTAGGTCTTGAAGTTCCTCCGCATAATTGGCCCTGTTGTCGCTCCTGGTTGTAGGTGTGCAATTACACGTGAGAGAAATTCATGCACGACGCAATTTGCTTCGTTGCGAATAACTCAAGGGTGAACTACCCATACGACTCTTTAACTCTCATAAGGCCAAAGCAAAGTTATTTAAACGCAATAGCTCGATGCCATCTTGCCAACATGGTCCAGTGTGTCGTTCAGAACGTTGTAACTTTCCCTTTAACCATTGGATAGGCGCTTTTTAGGCTCCTATAAGCTAGGGAGAAAAATTTGGGAAAATACAGAACATGTTTAGTTATAACATATGTCAATACTTTCGTCCAACTTTCATCAGAAACGGATCGTTAGTTGCTGTGGTTGAAGATACTTCATCAGCTATAAAGGTTAGCAGGATTTCACGAACAATTAAACGAAGAACAAGAAGATAACGAAGATTCTGAGAAAGACTTGGAAGAAGAAGTACTTGGTGGGACAATTTTTCCAGTGGCTTTGTTGTCCAAGAAGAATGGAGAGGAAATTTCAGAATGTCAAAAGAGAGCTCCTTCAACTTGTGTAGTCAACTTAGGCCCTTTCTAAAAAAATAATTAAAATATCCCATAACTGTATCCGTGATTAGCAAATCTAATGCTTGTTTTTGTTGTGTCCACCCCATTTGACGTCTTTATGTGCCAGTTATAATCAAAGACGTGGAGCTGAGACTGTTGCCAGATTGGCAATAAAACGTCCACAATACTGAATCATCCCTAAAAAGGAACGCACTTCATATGCATTTTTGGGTAACTGGGGCATCATTCACGGCTTGTACCTTGTTTGAGCTGGACGAAATTCCTTGATTTGAAAAGACGTAACTATTCCGTTTCCGTTCCGTTATTCCGTTTCGTGAAGTGTCCTCGCGTAGTCCAACAACGCGGTCAACGTAATTTATTTATTTAAAATTATTTATCCACGGTAGCCTATCAACAATATTACAAATATAAAAGTGAATTAAAATGTTGCTTTTCATAGGGCCGTGTCTTACATTATTAAAATACTAACATTAAAATGGCTATTAAATCATTATATTACAGAGATATAAAGTCTAATAATCTAAATTAACAAAACGTTCATTATCTACGTTCATCTTTAATTTAGATTTTAAATCATCAACAGAGATAGATTCTTGTTTTAATGATAGTGCAAGAGTGTTCCAGACTTTAGCAGCTTTATAGCTGAAACATTGAATTGCTTTTCGCTTCAAGTAATCGCGATGATACATTTAATTTCTGATCTCTCTAGTCAACCAGGGTGCATAAGAGCTTTTTACCCTAGTAAAAAGTACTAGTAAAAATAGTTTTCTACTATCCATGGTGTCGACCATTTTCCTTGTCTTCCTATGTTATCTTTGGTTAATTTTTTCAATAATTCGAAGGTATCGGTCCATTTCAATCGGTCTCCATCGAGTAATAGATGTTCTGTCAGATGTGAATCTTGATTGATGGAGAACTGTTCGAGATTCTCTTCGTTGTTAGACATTTCTTCGGAGCTACCTTTGTCCTGCTTCTTCGCCTGCTGATAAAGGTTAATAACAAAGGTAAGGGTTGGTGTACGGAAGGAATAACGGCGTAACTTCTTATCTGTGGTTCCTAATTCTATATCAGAGCTTTGATTTGCTTTTCTTTGCGATCTCCGAACTCGCAATATTTTGAAGCGATCCATGCAGGCGTATGTGGAATTCGTCGACTGTGGTTCTTGCTTCAGATTTCTAAATTTGAATATCTCAAAGGAAACGTTCTTTTCGGTGTAAAATATCATGGAGAGCTTCGCAGACTTCTTGATATCAGCATCTTCTCCCTTATCCGGAAGAGTTTCAAACAGATCATTTACCTCCTCTCCAATGTAATGTAGAAGTAGTGCGTTCCAGAGTTTCGTCTGTCATCTTCATGGCGATCATCAGGTTTTTAAACCTTTTCAGATATTTCTCCCAACATGTAGCTAAATTCGTAAGTCAAATCCGGAAATGTTGGAAGTCTAGTAGCCATGATTTTGTGCGCAGAAAACTGTTTAAAACATCTAAAATTATTTCACCATTTTCTTCGCCATTATAAGATATCACTCTCCTCCACAGAGGCTTCTTGTGCTTTTTGAAGAGTTCAGGCAGATATAGTTTGGGCAGCGCGGGCTGCGAGGGCGAGCGGGTGTTTTACAGCAATCATGAACTGCCATACAATCTATGTACATGTGATACATGTGTTGAATTATCAATCAATAGTTATACATTATAGATATTTGACTAGTGTTTACGGAATTACGAACGTAGCTACTAAGTTTCCATTCTTGTCATTCGGATTTTGGTCTTCTGCGCCTAATTCGGGGGGTAACGCCGTAACGCGCAACCCGAGGGACGAGGAAAACATAATTCGATACATTTTATAAAAAAACAGCAGAGTTTCCGACGAAATGAACAATGAATATTAAATCAGGTATGTCTTCTTACAAGAAAAGGAGAATATGATTAATTTGTATCAAGGATTGCTCAGATGTTGAGGAATATAAACCACAAATGAATTTCGTGGCCCCAAAAACGGGAAAATGGCCACCCAAGCACGCAATGCATCACACTGAGACTTAACCTTTAATTTTATAAAAAAACAATGATACAATTAATAATGCTAAAAAGCATCAATATTAATCCGTAAGAGATTATTTATCATACCTGGGATGGATCATTCAATCGTAGCAACAATTTATTTGAACTTGCCGCATAGACACGGTAACCTAACAAATTAGGATGGTAATTGTGATGTTATTATTACGAAATACAAGACAACAATTTTAATTCTATGCTTCACTATACTACGGTAACAGCAACCAATTAATGAACGTTTATCTGAACACGTGATCAAGGGTCAAAAAAGAAAAATAATCGAAGGATTGGTTATTTACCTAAGGATTGGTTATTTAGCCATGTACATGCATGTATTATTATTTATATATATAAAGTATATGTAAAATCTAAACTTTTACAGATGCCGTAACACTGTGTTTCATGCCTGAGGCAATCATCAGACGACTAACTCGTTAGTAAACAGTGTTACGGCATCTGTAAAAGTTTAGATTTTACATATACTTTATAACTAGCTCTACACCTTTTGTATCGAGCACTCTTACTTATTGGGATATTGTCCATGTTTTCGTCTATTCACCTAATATGATATATATATATATATATATATATATATATATATATATATATATATATATATATATATATATATATATATATATATATATATATATATATATATATATATATATATATATATATATATATATATATATATATATATATATATATATGTAAATACTGTTCACCCGGGTAAGACCAGCTATTATAGCTGAACGGGTCTTCACAGTTTAATAAATAATTTATTATTATTATTATTATTATTATTATTAAGCACGCGAAAATTACAAAATAAAAAATGGCTTATAGTAGATTTGCCTCGGTATGTATAATAAAATTAATGTATAATAAAACAATTATTGGATTCGGCTTACACATGTTATCAAGAATTATCCAGACCTCGGTCAATGTTATATCCGCCTCAGGCTTCGGCTTCAGCAGATAACATTGACCTCGGTCTGGATAATTCTTGATATCATGCTCAGCCTCATCCAATAATTGTATATTAAGCGGCACTGTTTTAAGCAGCCACCCTTTATTCAGCGACCAGTTATCAAAGTTACGGAATTTACTCAGTAAAACATGGTAACAATCTACCTCAATTAAACGGCAACTTCTATTCAGCGAGTACAGGTATAGAAATTAAAATTGCGTTGTGACTTTGTGAAAGGCGACTGCGTCTTCTTAATAGAGTTGACCGTTTAATAGTAGTTAGGATATTAAAATTGCGTTGTGACTCTGTGAAAGGCGACTGCGTCTTCTTAATAGAGTTGACCGTTTAATAGTAGTTAGGATATTAAAATTGCGTTGTGACTCTGTGAAAAGCGACTGCGTCTTCTTAATAGAGTTGACCGTTTAATAGTAGTTAGGATATTAAAATTGCGTTGTGACTCTGTGAAAAGCGACTGCGTCTTCTTAATAAAGGTGACCGTTTAATAGAGGTTAAGATATTAAAATTGCGTTGTGACTTTGTGAAAGGCGACTCCGTCTTCTTAATAAAGTTGACCGTTTAATAGAGGTTAATATCTTAAAATTACGTTGTAACTGTGTGAAAGGCGACTACGTCCTCTTTATAAAGATGACCGTTTAATACCGGTTAAGATAATATTAAAATTGCGTTGTGACTTTGTGAAAGGCGAGTACGTTTTCTTAATAAAGGTGACCGTTTAATACAGGTTAATATATTTAATTACGTTGTCGTCTTCTTAATAAAGTTGACCGTTTAATAGAGGTTAAGATATTAAAATTACGTTGTGACTTTGTGAAAGCCGACTTCGTTTTCTTAATAAAGGTGACCGTTTAATACAGGTTAAAATATTTAAATTGTATTGTAACTTTGTGAAAGGAGAGTATGACCTCTTAATAGAGGGGACCATTTAACGCAAGTTAAAACAACATTGGGGACTGTGTGAAAGGCGACCGTATCGACGACCGTATCGACGATCGTTGGGACATTACGTTTCATTCTCTGACGAAGTCGTCACTTTCGAAAATGCCCACTCGGCGTTGTTTCCTTCTCGTGATTTCATTGGCTCTTTTTACACTACAAATGCTTAATTTGTCACCATAATTTGTCAATTAATTCACCTCCAATATAATGCGTGTAGTAAAGATGGGTAACATGTTTTCGGCTTAGTTACGCCTGCAGTCAACTGCATCAAGACAAATTAAATAGTTCTTCTGCATTGACGCACTAAACCATTTATTCTGGCCAAACCTTTACACTCCAGCCCATCTTTACTTTACATACGAGACAAACTAATTCAGACGAATTAAAAATCTTTTCAACTACATCAAGACCAATTAAACGTCTGTAGTTGCTAGTACAGTATAGTAAAACGGTCATCGTTAGTTTCGCTTTTCGACCTTAAACAATAGCAATATATTCTCGGAAGTTAACAAATACATGCACTTTCATCAGCAAGGCCGCACTCACTACCTGGCAGGTAACCTAGTATAATATATCTCTTTTATAATATAGGTTGTTCTGTATGTCATTTGCACAAGAATGCAATAAAAAATTACGCGATATATTTCGATTTTATTTATGAGACTTAATGAAATAAACTGATTTCTCGTAAAATCGTAAATAACATAGAAAGAGTCTTCAAAGGCCTTAATTGGAGGCGTTTAAAAACGCTACTTATCTTCAACAGGAATTTCGCAAAGTGAGAATACAGCATGGCCATGCATATACTAAATTGAAATACAGTAATGACTTGTAAGGATCTTCTTGTGCGTGATAGATGGTTTGACTATTTAAAAATAAGACACCTTTTCGTCTTTTGCACCACTACCACTTTTGGCGTTAGTCGGTTTTTGTTTTACATAAAACGTTCGAATTAAATAATGTGTTAACAGACACAAAAGACGTCATGTGGCTTTACAAATTGTTTAGCTCGAACGTGGCCGAGTCGAAAGTATGTCAAAGGCGCCGCAGCAATTTTCCGTTTTGTAAACGGTCGTTGCCACCAGTTACGGTCGATGCCACCATTTCACTGGCGTTAACGCGTCACACCACGCGTGCCGTCAAACAAAATCTGGGACTTGCGGAAGCAAGCTAATGGTTGACATGCAGTTAAAACATGCGGCTAAATGCAGGAATTGCTCCGACTTGTCATTGGACGATAAAAATAGTAACAGCAGTGTCAATGGTGTAGAATTGCTCTATCTATACGCTTTTTGCCCTTTTTAGACATATTTAACTATATCTGAATAGATCAACGAATACACGGAAACTTATCGCTTGTATTTAATAAGTAAAGAAACTATGGTTATGTCTTGAACTCATATGTTATAAATATTTTCGCACGATTTACATTACCGGGAGATTGAAGACGTATGAATTCAACACACGATCGTGAATCAGAAATATATTTCAATACCACAAACAACAAGAATGTATGCTTAAAGCTATTCCGTACTTACATGAGTGATGAATAAACTTTTACTTTCAAAAAGCTTCGAAGAACCAACACAAATAAAACAATCAAAAATATTTTTTGTCAGGCCGCGTGGATTGCTAGGCCAGCGGATCAATCGGTAGCGGACACCGTTTGATTCAGCGCTCATATAGCGTGGAAGGCAATAGATTGAATCAACCGTTTTGAAAGTAAAAGTTTATTCAGCACTCATGCATATATTCTTGTTGTTTTGTGGCATTAAAATATATTTCTGATTCTCGATCGTGTGTTGAATTCATACGTCTTCCTCGACGTCTTCAATCTCTCGGTAATATAAATCGTGCGAAAATATTTATATTATGAGTTCAAGACATAACCATTCTTTCTTTATTTATTAAATACAAGCGATAGGTTTCCGTGTATTCGTTGGTATAGATAAATATGTAAACAGCGTATAGATAGAGTGAGTAATTCTACACCATTGACACTGCTGTTACTATTTTTACCGTCCAATGACAGGTCGGAGCAATTCCTGCATTTAGCCGCATGTTTAACAACTGTGTCAATGGTGAATAATTAATTACTTATTTATCTATATCGAAATAGACCAACGAATACACGGGGAAACCTATCGCTTGTATTTAATAAATAAAGAAAGAAAGAATGGTTATGTCTTAAACTCATATGTTATAAATATTTTCGCACGATTTATATTACCGGGAGATTGAAGACGTATGAATTCAAGGTTATTCCCAGAAGATCACTCATCCAAGTACTAACCCCGTCCGACCGGGCTTGACTTAGCAGTGAGTGCTTTTCAATTTTGAATACCAATTTTATCAGACTGCATTAACCGGGAATTGAAACCAAGGTTAAGCCAGAGGGCTTAACGTATATACCAGCGCTCTGACCACTGAACATTTTTTCTCTTTTCTTTATTTATAATAGTCGGATAGTCAGAAATCCTGCCCATATGTCTCTTACAGTAGCTTAGTGTAGTCAAAGCGCTGAATGGATATATGTCAAGCCAGAGACCTTGGGTTCGATTCCCGGTTGAGGCATGAGTCTGATAAATTTTCAAATATTTCCCTGGCTGAGGTTTAGACGTCGAATTTCACATGTGGCAAACTCAATGCAAATTAGGAAATCAACGGGAAGGATATTTTGCGAGTGTGCAGGAAAGACTCAACCGAGACCAGTTACGAAAAATGCAACTCCGAATTGAACTCACGCCTCCGCGAATCTAGTGCGGCGCTCTGTCAACTGAGCCACGCACGTAGGCCGTTGCTGAGAGAAAGTCGGGTAATGCCGGTGAACGTTTACCATCTACATGTGCCACATATACTAGAACTTGCTATCAGCCTGCAACGGCCTACGTGCGTGAGTTCAATTCTCACCGAAGGCCTTGGAGTTGCATTTTTGCAACTGGTCTCGGTTGGGTCTTAGAAAATTTCCACACTCGCAAAATATCCTTCCCATTGATTTCCTTCACAAGTTATCGAGTGTAAATGCCAATATTATTTCCTATCAATAATATACCCTATCAATGTAAATTAGCTTGAACCATAGACTATAAACTGTATATGTATGCTCATTTGCATTGAGTTCGGCACTGATGCGAAGTTCGACGTCTAAACCGGGCCTGAATTATGTAAATTCTCTCTCCGTTATAAACCAATTTTGTAACTACACTACGGATTCCTCACTTTAATACAACTAATATTATGTGCTAAACGCATTATTCGTTTGAGACGAAATGTCACACACATTATTTAGACAACACATGTTCATGAACTACTATATATATATTGTCAATAGAAGTTGAGAACGGTTACAACACAAGGGGGTCAACAAGGGAGGTGGCAGATGTGAGATATCAGGAAATGTGGCAGGGGCGGATGAAGCATGTGCAGGGGCCCTGGCTGTGCGTAATGAATGTCTTATTATAAGTAATACCATGACTTGAGGGAAATTAGCGATTAAATTGCCCTTCGCCTCGGGAAGATTTGTAAAAGTCCTCGGGCTTCGCCCTCGAACTTTCACAAATCTTCCCTCGGCGGCGGGCAATTTAATCGCTAATTTCCCTCAAGTCATGGTATTACTTATAAATAGATGTCTAACGTACTACAGAGTGTACCTATGGTCCAGCAAGCTCATTGTGAGATCCATATATATATATATGTAGAACTCACTGCTCTGGTATTACCTAAGTAAACCATAACCGCATGGGTACGAGGCTGTACTACCACTTATTTTTGCAATTTTGCACAACATCACGACTGCCTTGGATTTCGAGGCAGCACTTCCCTTGCGATAGTAACTTCTAGTATAACTAATATTATGTGCTAGGCGCATTATTCGTCTGAGACGAAGTAAACATGTCACACACACACATGATTTAGACAGCAACTATCTTTATGTTAGCGAATTATGAAAACAAATACTTACGACGACTACTGAATTTTTTACACTGCAGCGACCTTCACGCCACGGGAGGTAGGACCGAAGCTATCAAAACCTCGTGACTTAAATTAAAGGATATTGGCAGCAAAAATTAAGTTTGTCTATTACGAAAGAACTCGTAAAATGATAGAGTAACACCTTTTACAACATTTCCGTATTTTACTTCGTTTTTGAAACAATATATTTCAGTTTCTTTGATATGTAAATGAGATGGTCTCTGGCGTCATGTGCTGGGTAGAAAATTTTCACTCATTAAAAAATGTCTTATATCTCAGTGATTGCTAAGTTTACAACGTTCATTATCACGAGGAGTTATTATACGCACATTTTCAAATAAATTTGTGGAACAAACTTGAAGATGGAACTAATATTCTAATGAGTGAAAATTCTCTACCAGCACATGACGTCAGAGACCATCTCATTTACATATCAAACAAACTGAAATATTTCAAAAACGAAGTAAAATACGGAAAAGTTGTAAAAGGTGTTACTCTATCATTTTACGAGTTCTTTCATATTAGTCAAACTTAATTTCTGTTGCCAATGTCCTTTAAGAAATTACTAGTCCAAGGAGAAGCATGTTGCTGCTTTTACTATTTATTCCTCCCAGAAAGTTTACTCAACGCTCCAGTTCAGTGGCATCGCCAGACCTGGAGAAGACATCGCTACAACTCGGCGAAATGGCTTGGAAACCAGGTAGAATAGCTTGGTTTCCAGCAGTAGTGCTCCACTTAATTTAATGATTGTTTCTGATAGTGCTAACCTTAAAACTAAGTCTCGAACTTTAATCCCAGGCCTGCTTTAATCCCAAACATGCCCGAAAACCTAACCCAAAGTATTACGTGGACCTAACACCCATCCACCCCCCCCCCCCCCCCCCCCAAGCGTTTATCGCCGGATTTAGAAGAAATTCAAAATTGATCTTAGGTCAAAGCCCCCAGCTTGGCGACGCCCCTGCTCCAGTTACTACACACATTTTGATGACAGATAATCATATAATTCGAAATTGATAAAAATTTACTAGCACCACTCCCAGTGAAACTCAATTTTTTCCCGAATAATTTACTAAAACTAATATGAAGAGAAAAAGTATCAAATTTCAGTTTCCATGTTACCTTGAAGATGATTCTAATAATGTTGAACTAACATCTTTCAGAAATTTCTTCCAAAAACTTAAATGCATGTTCTTTACCCTTAACCAGTCAGTTCAATAATAATTTATAGAGACAGCTGATGAAAATGTTGTAAAAATTCTAGCATTTTAGAATGAAAGTAAACATTAATAAACCATACAAGTAACCCCATTCAGTCCACTCAGTGCTGCTGGGGAAAAATAAATAGTGAAACATGAAGTAACTTTGCCATTCAGATACTACATGTACATGAAGTAATCTACTTATTGATTATCAAAAATTTCATCCCCAAAACAACTCCTCTTAGTGCTAGTCCCTTGGTTTACAGTGCAAACACACAATCACATACACACAATCACAAAGTAGTGTTTCCTATAACAATAGTAACCAGTGGTCTTGTGTTAGTATTAAGAAGACTTGGAAATTAATGAATCATCTCTTAATTAATTGTAACAAATTTCCCTATTATCGAAAATGTCTTTATTGTACTTTTAACTGTATTTCCAACTTACTATCACAAGACTAGTGTCCATGCCTCCCTTAGGGCACAGAGTGCTCTTTTTGTATTCAAAGTGAAACTCAATTGAAACAGTAGACAAAAATTATGAACAAAGCACACAAAGTTTCAGCACACAACATGTGTATTTTTGAGGCAAAGTACAAATGATGCCAGATGTTTGCAAACACTGGCAGCAATACCCCTGCACATTTCTATTTACCATTTATTAAGTATTTCTACACTATGTACTATCATCAACACTAAAGCCCAGAACATAAAGTCCATCATTAGAGAAAAGAAAGGTAAAATGACCAGAAAACACTAAAGAAAACATAAGACAAGCAGAACCTCCAAATCATTGTAGACTTGAATTAAAAATAGTATATACTTCATGGTCATGATGGTTATACTGACAATATTTATTGGCACAGTTTCAGTATTAGATGTTTGATCTAAAATAATTTGCTATAATAATTTACTATACAGTATCTATATAATTATTGTGTACTGTATTAGATAATGAATTACATTTCAACATTGCACAGAAAAGGGGCCATACTCCCCAAAGCTGAACATGGGGTTAAGCAAGTTCTTACCTTTATAGGTTTATTAAAATTGTGGTTGAGGAAAATTTCGATTGTGTAGTATATCATCACAAACATCAAGTGCAAATGGCAAATATTGATTATGCTGGCCATTCTAAATTTGTGAACAAGTTCAAAGCAACAGCTTCTGTTAGTGGCGTCGCCAGACTTGGAGAAGTGGGGGCAAAATGATGATGTCATGGCAAAATGGCTTGGAAACCAGGCAGAATAGCTTGGTTGCCAGCAGAAGTGCTCCACCTAATTTAATGGTTGTTTCTAGTAGTGTTAACCCTAAAACTAAGTCACAAACTTTAATCCCAAACATGCCTGAAAACCTAACCCAAAGTATAATGTGAACCTAACACCCACCCACCCCTCCACCCCCCACCCCCAAGTGTTTCTTGCCAGATTTAGAAGCATTTCAAAAATTAAAGTACTTATATACTTAAGGACTTCACTCTAAGTCCAGAGATAATACATACAATCATTGACAAAATTAGTTGGAACAAATTGAGAAAAGTATGTCATCATAGTTGTTTTTGGGAAATTTAATAATTACTTTCGTGCGATTCCCCCTATTCAATGTTGGTTTTACAATGATGGAAAGCTATTGGGAAATAACTGAGAGCAAACCGTCAACATTTTGGGGTTTTGCAACATTGTTTAGGGGGAAGGGGGGCCATAAACCTTTCGTCACACGTTTGTTCCAACAATTTTGTCAATGATTGTAGGAACACAACATTAGTGACAAGCATTAGAACACAAGCAGTGTGATATGTAAATCTTGAACTGCACAAGTAAACAAACATAGTAGATAAAATACCTCTGGTGAGTTTGGCTTTCATCATTGAATACTTTTATTATTATTATCATTATTATAAATGATAACCCAGAAAAATCTCATTGTACAGTAATTTAACTTAATTTCAAACACATCAACACAACTAAAGATCCTCATTTGTTTGTCAACAGCTAATTATTTCCTTAAATGCAGAGCTGAATATGACATTTATATGCATATTACATGAATGCTCACTGGAAAAGTCCATAATTCCCAAAGCTGAAAGTCATACCAGTGACATTTTCAATGCCCTAAAAAGGCATCCTGCATAGCAATAACTGCTCCGCTGTTATTGCCACGATGTAGAACTGATAGATACTTAAAGAGTTTTATTCCTTCTGCAACAAGTACTTTTAATAATGAACATACATAATTTTTAGTGTTACTCTTCTTAGTCTCAGTAATTATTCATTTGTAAAGATATTTTAAATTTTGGAATTTTATACCATTCATTGTAAATATTGTAGTATTCAATTGTGTCTTAGTACATCAATTGCAAAACAGTATTTAATAAACTTCAATTCAATTCTTAATGGTCATGAGACATGGACTATACAAACTTAGACTAGAGTGCAGTTTAGTGGTTTGCTCAGACTGCTGTCATTCCCAAACAATATGGTTAAGTATCAGCCAGTCAGGTTTTAGCCTGCAAACTGCCAAATTATTCAGTCTGCAAAAGTGCACAATGAAACATACCGGTACACTCTAATTTTCTTACTGTATCTAATTCATCTTATTTAAATTTCCAATTTCTGGGTTAGTCACACCATGTTTAATTCACCTCCAATTTAATGTGTGTAAATATGGGCAACACTAACATTCTTTTGGCTTAGTTACACCTGCAGTCAACTAAGCATCAAGACAAATTAAATAGTTCTTCCAGATTGACGCACTAAACCATTTATTCTGGCCACACCTTTACACTGCCACCAATCTTTACACATGAGACAACTAATGAAACATACACTCTCATTTTCTTATCTACAGTGTAATTCATCTCATTTAAATTTCCAATTTCTGGGTTTTCTTACCTTCCCTGTGGCTTTTAGAAAATGTCTCATAAATATTAACAGTGTTTGACAGTATTCGACCATTTCCCAATCCTGCTTAAACAAGAAACTTATGCAGTCCTTCTTATCGCAATTGTCAATATAAACTGAAAGTGTCACCTAAGATGTTAACTAATAATACTATAGATAACTTGGACAAATTCAACAAGATACCCTGACAATTGAGGAACAGGACTGTATATATCAAGTGAAGGTTAACATTTGTACTGGTTAAAAATGAACATAATGCCATCTCAAAGAAATTCACATCTTAGGTGATGACATACTGCAATATTTACAGGGCCATAGCTAACATATCATAATTGGGGGGTGCCAACCAAAATTTCCAAATGAAATATTTCCCTCCCCAAATCTTGCAATAATAATCACAATACTTTCCCAACTGCCAAAAAAACTGTATATATTAGTGTTTACGTGAAAGAAACAAAGGAAAAGACAAAGTATGCTTTTGAGACTGTGGGAACCTCGCAATATTCACATTCCAAGAGCCCACATTTGTGTGGTGCGCACTGGGAACGAGAAGGGTGAATTTAGACAACGTCAATGTCCAAGTATTAAATTCAACTGACAAGTTTTTTGTTACCAGTACATGTACATTTTCAGTATATTTTGACATATTGGTAATCTCTTCAAATAGTCTTAAAGAAAACATGTCCCAATTTTCCAAATAGTCTTGTGAATTTTCCGAATGTTGCAATTTTGTAAAAGTTGGGGGGCTGCCGGACTGCTGTGCAAAATTCAAGTGAAAAATACAGTGTAACCTCACTTAAGGTTAAAGTAGCAGACTAATTATTTTAAAAAGTAATAAATCACTAGGAATCACTGACAGAGATAATCTGTAACTTACTACCAATACTCCTAATTCGACTAACAGTAACAGCACCTCAGGGGTCAGGTTAAGGGTCGCACCTACCTATACTATCAAGTTTTGTGATTGGTTGATTAAAACAATAGAATCAACAACAAAGAAACCAATGTTCTAACCCTAACCACTTTTGTTCCATATATCCAATCACAAAACCTGTTCATTTTAGGTACGTATTTACAGCAGGTTAACTATGCTTACTGTATATATAGTAACCTGCAGTGGCGGAAATTGTGGTGGGGTGGGGGGGGCAACCGCCCCACCACCTGTCGTCAAATCGCTAATTTGTCGGAATTTTCCACTTTTTGTCGGAATTTCGGAAATACTTAAGGAATATATTGAAAATGGGAAAAAATGTAATAGAACTTATAAATATCTCACGTTATCTTGTAAAACACATGCAAAATGAGGAGACATCTGAGGAGCCATCTAGTAATCTAGTGGTTACCACACATGTGTATGAGCTGCGAGACATGTCAGGTTCAAATCCTGTGTCGGACCACCACCACTGCGGGTCTTAAAAATAATTGAGGAGAAAGTGCTGCCTTTGCAATAATATCAGCAAATGGTAAGACTTTCGAGTCTTCTTGGATAACGACCTTAAATCGTATAGGCCCTCGGAACCCCTATAATTGGCCTTCTAGCCTGTTGGGGTATTCCGTCCTCCTATAAGAGTGATAAATCTAACAAACTAATTAAACTAAATAAAAAACTTATTACAATAGTACCACTGCAAAACCAAAATAAAGAAATAGCGATCGAAATCGTCGAAATATGTCGAAAAGTCTAAAAAGAGTGAAGATTGAAACCCGTCCTGCAAAGAGTATTCGACAGCGACTACAAGCGCAAAAAAAGATTAAAACATTAATTTGTGTATCCAAACTATTTTTAGTTTCTTTATTTGTCCATTTTTGTGTGCAAAAAAATTGGTTACGTAGCGAATAAACCTGTCGGAAATTTAAGAGGCTTTGCCCCACCACCGAAAAAGGCGAATTTCCGCCACTGATAACCTGTAATATATGTATCAATACAGCTGGGTAATGAATATTGTTAACTTACTATACATACTGATAAATATGTATTAAAGATAGTAAAATAGTCGTTTCTGCTATTCATTGTATGTACCAGTACTAGCATATGATCAAGTTAAAATTCAAAACTAAAATATACTGAAAGATCGCGATCCGCCCCTGCCAAATGTGAACACTAAATTAATCGCAAAGATACATGTAAGCAGGAATATTCGAGTAAAGTAAACCATACTCCGAGTTGAACGAGCTGTTTAATGCAGTATAAACAGTTAACAAAGTTCTCTGCGCAATATGACTTATATTTCGCGTACAGTCAATGACGGTGGAGTCAAATCTGCCGTCACTATACGTGCTTTTTAAAGCATTCAAAGCAGTAACAGCAAAAAACAATAATTATTAGACAAAACTAGATGAGACAGCAAGGTATCAAACATTATTTTTGACATACCAGAAGGATTGTTGAACGTCAGAAGAAGAAATAAACTCAGTCTCTGTAGACTTAATCTTGTGACAGAAGACGCCATTTTCGAGATTTTCGATATTTGGTCGCGATCGCAGGCTCTCTTCCGAATATGAAACGATCACTCACCGAAGGTTGCTCAACTACAAGAGTTAGTACTTTGTTTTTATCCGCAGAAATAAATATCTTTGTTCATAATTGTTCTCCATTCTAACGAAGACTCGATGAAGAAGTTTTAAGAGCTTTTTAATGTTTTATTTGCCTTCCACTGCTAAATTGATTTTCCGGCTTTATCCGAATACGTTCCGATAAGGCCTGACGGATCTCATCGACTGCTTCTGTGTTCGAAATAATTTAGCGAGAGTGAGGCTGGCGGGTTACTTATTACGATCTGCATCAAACTGAAACAAGATTCCCAAGCTAAATCCAAGTGAGTAATCGATTTCATCGTTTCATTTTAGGGCTTGGAGCAAGTTAGATAACGAAGTGATAACGAAGAGGTTTTCGAAGAGTGTCAGTGGCTACGAAACTCAGTTGATGGTCGAAGTTTATAAACGACGAGTGTTACACTTTAATACGCGGCCATCTTAGTCTTAGGCTAGCGATCTCGTATACGAGATCATGACTGAGGTTACGTGGTGTTTTATCACCTTCTTAACCTGATAAGCACATATCTAAGGATATTAAAAGAAGAACAAGTATATAACTTGTCTAAATGTGGCAGATAAATAGCCAAGAACCTTACAAATGTAAGCATACGACAGCCTCACAACGACGTTCGCGAGATATCGCCATCGAACATCGTCGGACTAAATAGCCGCGTTATCTGTCCGAGTCTCATCTTCATGTATGGTCAGGAACAACTTCAGGAATCAGGTGATATTCATGTGGCATACTTCTACAGATATTCTTTCAAAAGTCATGCTTTCAACTACGGTAATCAGAAGACTAAGACTAGACTTAGAATTCAGATGGCGAATGACGTCGCGCGGACACGAGCAATTTGATCATGTGAACGAGTCTGCTCCACTCGTGCTTGTGATGGTGCGAAGGTTTCCGCTCTCTCAAGTTTCCTCGATTGCATTTTGACATAAACACTTGCATTTTAACACAAATACTTGTATTTTGAATGGTAGACGTGGAGATATGAAACACTAACAAGATTTTAATAATGATTCACCGTAACTTACTGTCTGCTCTCGTTGTTCTAGTGATAAAACAGACTCGCTCCAAGACTTTGCATTGTTTGGGTTTTGACTACTGTAGTCAGACAACGTTGTCCGCTGTCTGCACAGTAGTTTAGCTAACTACTGTATAGTGTTAGAATCAGCTAGCTAGTTTTATTGGCTTCTGCAGTTATTTATTGTGCGCTGCTATTTCAAATGATAAGTTTAGACATAAGATGGCCTTCGCATCCGGTCAGTCCATTGCCGAGATTGCTTGGTTAGGTTCCGGTTTGCTTCGCCAGTAGCGTCGATGACAACGGTCTCAAACAACTTTGCTTGTTATTGTATGTCACTTTAAGCGTTACATTCATGCAATAAATGCTATAAATCTGTTGCTGAAATGTTCGTATAATTAGGTGAATGTTTCGTTTTAACTTTAAGTTTCATTTTCCCATTATTAACGTGTATACGTACATGTACGGCGATTTTCTTACGACAATATGACAACTCAACTATTACGCAACATACCACCAAGTACCGCGACGTATCAAAACTATCACCGATCGTGACCTCGGAAGACGTATGACATTCACGAATGTTTATTGTGAAATTTTATTTAACATTTGCATGGCATAAAAAATCATTGGTAGCATTCGTCGACGGATATTACGTGCTCTATTTCCGCGAAGTTTATGATCGATATTCGATGTCTTATTTTCCCTTGTGCAATATGACATAAAAATCTCGTGATTTTCCCGTAATGCGAAGTCTATTGGTACAATTGTACCGCTGTTCTCTTCAAGTGGAAAAATTATGCTCGCAGTCTCGTATTATCCACGACACATTCTCGCAATAACTTTTGACGTTCCTGGTGATGTGACCTCTGAAGTGTAAAATACGGATTGCATGATTGCATTGTGCCAGACGTGGTTCAATTAAATCAACGAGCTTTTTGCACGATTTACTGTCGCTCTACCTCGCGATAATCAAAAGAAAACGTATGTTCTATTGAGTTTCATGTTGGTTATATTCCTTTTCTGGCCTATCGTATCATATCGTTAGTGTAACATACTTATACACACATTAATAATATTGACAAATGGCGCCTTTCCTCAAAATTTCGGCACTACAGCGACCTTTAGCGGTTTTTTTTATTAGTCAACACTGCGTCTGCAACACAGCATTTTATATCATTGTTGTTGCGTTGATTGTTAAAGTGCCACTGCGATCAAATTTTTACCTATCGATATTTTTACGTATTTATAAAGCAGAACTGTTAAATATTACTTGGTCGAAACGGTTTTGCGATTCGACAATGGCAAGTATTATTTTTCTTACTCCGAATCTGGAGTTGTTATGTCCGCCATTAATCGTTCATGTTCTTGACCAGCGTAACGAAGTGACGTCAGATTCTCAACGCGAAGACTCCACGTGGCTAATTCTTCAAGTAAATCAAGGTCGTTTTTTTCAAATTCTACGTCTGAAAGGCTGGATATTTCATCTACTTCTCGAAAAAAACAAGAAAACAAATAACCTCGACCGAAATTCAGGCGTAGCATTGAGAATCTGACGTCACAAACAATATTACCTTTTGAAATTGCGGGCTCTTGGAACACGTTTTTAGTAATGGTGGCCTAAATAATAGTGATTTCAGAGCTCAAAATACTTACTTCAAAATACCATTTTTTAATAATTTTTTTACATCGATGATCACTTCGACCCTGAAATACTATTCTATGCTAAAGAAAATCTAAAAGACGGGGGTGAATTTTCATCGTAGTGCCACTTTAAATTTATCCCCAGTTCCTGTATGTATTTGGCTTATCCTTGATAAGATCGTTTGAGGATGTTTACACATTCAATGATTCTCGATTTACCGTAATTCGTCGACGATATTACTGTCGAATGACCAAAAATATCACGAAATAGGCTGTCGTCCGATTATTACGCAACATGGTAACACGACTATTTTCATAGAATAATAAATTATTTCCGAAATCAGTGTTGTAGTTGGATGATTTTGATTTTTTTTGGAAATTAAAGGTTCATCTACGTGCGACGATTTTTCCAACGATTGTCATCTTAATAAATCACTCATACGATTTCCGTGATGACCGACCGTTTTCGTATTCTGCTTCATGTTATGTAATCACTAAAGCAACAAGGGGTATTCGCGTCGGCAATGTCCTAATACTCTCATCACTTAATCCACTATATAACATGCACCAGAGAAGAAATTGACCTGATTAAAGGACATTGGCAACAAAAAATAAATAAATGTGTGAAGTTGATCGTCCAGGTTGTTGTAGTGTTGAGAAAGACAGCGGCGGTCATCTGGCGCAACACACACTCACACTAATTATGACACAAACAAACGATGACGTGATGAACCAGACGTATACATAGGCAAACCCTGACAAATAAGCTTTACTTAACTCTGAAGATGACCGCTGCTGAGGCCGTCGAAACGTCAGTCACCAACAATAGTCTTTCTCAAGACTATAACAACCTGGACGATCAACTTCACACATTTACTTTAAAAATAAATACGTTTTCGATCAAAGTACGTAACTTAAATAGCAAGAATAAGTAGTTTGAGGTTGTAAAAATGCTCGTAAAGCGTAGTAATTGCACTGTCAAAGTTGCTAACCTGACTCATTGTCCGCCATCTTGAATGTATTTTCGTCACAACCGGGGTAAAGCGAAATTTTTATCTAGCCATCCTCATGTCTTTATAAATTTGAAACTCGATTTTTGTGAATGTCTTCCTTTTTCAATTGAACCACACCGTTTTAAAAACGGCATTCCGGGGAAACTCGGCTAGCCTAGCTGTGACGTCACCAACTTCCCAGTTAATTAGGCAAAGTATTACAACAAGATGGCCGATGACAGGATTGTCTTTGGTCAAAATTAGTGCTGTTGTTTTGTACAAGAGTAGATTTGTTTACTTGGATTACCTTCGTAAGCCTGTTTGTTACCAGCTAATCGTAATGATGAATTGTGCGACATAGAGAAATTGAGAAAATAACAGCATACTATTATTTACATCTGAAATAGTGCGCCATACTTCTTACGTAAAAAGACACAGCACTATCCTTGTGATCATAAAACAACCATGCACGCAATCATTTTATTTTCATTTTCAAGTTTAGTAGAAATATATTTCTGAGTATTGTTGACCATTTAAGAGCGATCTAATTTCACGTCATATCTTCATATGAACAATTGGAACTTCCTCGACACCTTGTGACAGAAGACGCCATTTTTGGAGATTTTCACCTGTAAAAAAGTTCAATTTATTTAATTTATACGGACCGCTCCGGAATTTACCCAGACAGAAACTTTTGTTTTGATTTAAAATGATATCTAAGACACTCAAATTGAAAACATCCAAGCAAAAATGGCTTCAGATTAGTAATTTAGTAAAAGGTTAGATCGGTCCGCATCAGGCGGTACAGACCTCACAGGCTAAATCCAAAAGGTTTAATTTAAGAAAGAATGTTAGAAAGAGCGTAGATAGAGTGTTTGCAAACCAATCTACCACCTTTATCTTTAAGCAGGGGAAAAAACGCGTTATTCACCGGCCTAGGTCGGTCCGTATAGAGAAAACTGTGCCCTCGGTCTTGAGTAAGTCTTTGCGTACTCAAGACCTCGGGCACAGTTTTTGCCTATACGGACCTCCATGTCGGTCTCGGACAGGAATTGAACCTGTAATCTTCTGATTGGCAGGTGAGAAGCTCTAACCATTGAGCTAACGAGCCTCAGATGGAGAGCGAAGGTTACAAAAAAAAATAAAATAATAAAAATAAATAAATACGAGGATATGAGCCTGACGAACGTCCATGTATCGTCTGTCTACTCCAAGCTCTTCCACATTCTCTACAGCAGTGTATATATTAACACATCCACGAATTAGCGATAGATAGTTACTGCCGCATAGGCAGTACATATATTAATCGAACCACTACATCGTTGTAACCTTCGTTCTCCATCTGAGTCTCGGTAGCTCAATGGTTAGAGCGTCTCACCGGCAATCAGAAAGTTACAGATTCGATTCCTGTCTGGGACTCTAATTCCTGTCCAAGCTCTCCCACAAACTACAGCATGAGTGTATATATTAACACATATATGTATCCTTATGTATTTATTCTTGTATAAAATAACCGCGAGAAAATATTGCATGATACGAGCATACTGCTCCGAGTTTCTGTTTTGTTTAACTGATTGTTTGGATAGCTCGTCGTGAAAGAATAGCCTTAAGTTTGCTGTGTAGGATACCAGTTACAATCTCTTACCACGCGCTCTCGAGAAGCTAGACTGAAAACACCTGCTATTCATTCATGTTTACACGTATATCGCGCATGTCCGTTTTGGCAGGCGTGCAGTCCGTTCTACGCATGTGTGAAGTTTTGTTTACAACGTTTGTATCTAACTTTAAAAGACAGTATAGTTAAATTTACATGAAGTAACATAACGTAAGCAACAAAGATTCGTTTTTCTCAGTTAAATATTCATGAGACTGAGAGTTTTTACCGTGAATGACATCGAACAATACGAAATTGAACAGGCGGCGCAAATACCAATCGCCCTGCCAATTCTTTGTATGTTTTCAAATAAAGATCCTTTCGCAAATCCCCCTCCATCTCATAAAATGTTCGAAGAGAGACCTTTGTTTTGTCTCTTTCTGTATATAGTTTTGTTTTAAAATCAGCCGCCAGTTCACTAACAGTACGAAGTGAACCGGTTGAGAAACACCTTCGCTCAGGTCTTCCTCCATTGTTTGTGAATTTATTATACTTTATATAACAAACCACTATTTTTGAGAATAGCATGAAACCGCTCCCCCCCAAAAAAATTGTTAAATTTGAAAGAAAAATTGCAGCAAAACCGAAACAATGTCAACAGGTACAACGAAAATTTTGCTTTGGCCGGCCCCCCTAAGTTTACCAAGCTTCCTACACCCTGCATGAAACAGAATATATGTTGTTTATATTCCTTAAATATGGCGACCATCATGGAAACGAGGCCGGTATGTGATTAGCAAAACAAACCAACCTAGGAAAAATATCTTCAGGCTTGCTTCACCGTGTTTAGATATCTCTGCAGGATTACCATCTATATCAAGAGCCTTTCCATATTTTGTGTTGTCAATGGCCTTTTCCAGTTCGTAGTCAAGTGTAGGAAGTTGACTCAGTTCTTCCCTTATTAAACTGAGGAATATCTGTGAGTTCATCCTGCTATGTCATTGATTCGCAATTCAGTAACTAAGTCGTTGAAGTGTTCCTTCCATCTGCTGAGGATCGAGTCCTTCCCGCCGGCGTGGAATCATTTGCGTTGAGATATAACTCATTTTCCCTTAGTTTGGCACAGCGAACAGAAAATGGATAGTCTTGATAATTCAACAGCATTTTCATGTTTGAAATGCTTTAGGTTCATGTCTGTAAAACAAACTTAATTTTCTTTAATTTTCCACCGTGCCCTTTCCTGTACGTTGATGTTGAAAATGAAGGAAAAAGCAAGTAATATTTAATATGTCCAAACACACAGATTTCCTCGCTAAGGCCATTTCAAAGCATTTATCTAAGTGTTTTTTATGAATACCACGAGCCTCGTTTTCATATTGGCCGCAATCTTTATTGAAAATGTCTATAAAGGCGGATTTCCATCCAGTGCTTTTTATCGCGCGATCGACTTTACTTGGATCTCTTTCTTTTGAATTGTGAGCCCGCGGCTGCAACGGATCCGGTGGAGAGCTCACAATTCAAAAGAAAGTGATCGAATACAGTCAATCGCGCGATTGAAAGCATTGAATGGAAATCCGCCTAAACACAATAACGGTCTGCGAGAGACACTGCGATTAATCAGGCTGATTTCTCTCCTGATGCATGTCATTTACCAACGAAATAACAAGGAGCATTCGCGAGAAAAAATTATGAGGATGAGAAATCGGCCCGGTTAGTCACAGTGTGTAAACGTAATGTCTTCGTACTTTTCCACCTCGTGTGGCTCAGTAAAAGACTTATGATTATGCAGCTAGAGTACGAGATTGGTAAGTCTCTTCAGGCTCATCTATACGCGATCTTTCTTTATGATTATCATACTGCATGCGTATGTAGTTACTTGTACGCGGCACAATTCCCGTTTATGATTCGCTAGTATATTTTAGAAAACGTCCTTTACACTCTCGTCACTCAATCACATCCATTAAGTTGACAATCGTAAGATGTATCTACATACAGTATCTACATAGATGTAGATACTGTATGTAGATACTGATGTAAGTGTAGATACTGTAGGTATTTCACAGTCGTGGGTTGTGGATGTGACATAATTTAACTGTTGGCTTTAGAACAACGAGTTTAGGTAGATAGGAAGGCATAGCTGTAGCGCCCCTCGTAGCTCTTCTTGATTTTTTCATTCGTTCCTTCTGTTTATGCCTTTCATAATTCCAGATCGTCTTCTTTCTGGATGAGCAAACCAGCAAACTGAAGGTATTTTTTTGGCTGACCTGGATGATCATCTTCGCTTAGGTATCTATCTTAATATTGTTTTGCACTTAAATGTCATATTATTTATGAATCACAATATATTGGTACGAATAAAACAAGTCGGACAGCAGAAGTGCTCCACTTAATTTAATGGTTGTTTCTGGTAGTGCTAACCCTAAATCTGAGTCACGAACTTTGATCCCAAACATTCCCGAAAACCTAAGTGCACAAAGTGTTTCTCGCCGGATTTAGAAGAATTTCAAAATTTGTCTTGCAGAAAAGTGGGGGATTTGTCCCCCCAGTCCCCCCGCTTGGCGACGCCCCTGAATATAGCCATGTCATAGAGGATTAATTTGATATCAATTGGTATTACTTGCTACTCAAGCTCTTGTCTGAGCCCCAGACAGAAATTGAACTACTTGGATGTAGTAACGAGAAGTGCTGATACGTACTACTTCAGTCTGCGAAGCTGTGTCGGATATTTTCTCTTGTACTAAGCGATGTTTAGCCAGCTCTCTTTCTTGTATTGGCACAGGAATTTATACTGAGGTACAATCGAATAATTTTGAAACGAAAACGTTACATCCCGGGCGTAAGGGAGGGTGAGCACGCGATTTATTCCGGTCAGCGGCAAGCAATCGTCTTCTGGACGATCCTTTTATTAGTATTAAGGTTAGTAATAGGATTTTTATTTAGCTTTCCTGTATCACAGGTGATTGGGCAAGGCAACGTTTTAGGCGGGGGGTTAGGGTTAGGATCTGGGCATCTTTCGCGGATACTAAAAAAGATCGTCCAGAAGACGATTGCTTGCCATTTGAAAGTTACCTCAGTCGAGCGCTTAAAACACGAGCCTCTGGCTCGGATAAATAGTGAAACCTTATCCTGCGTGATCGACTCAAAATAAATCATACTCATACTTAATAAAGTACATTAGTTAGGTGTTACGTACTAACCAGTTGTCTAACCACAAATTTTTATCAATTTTTCTATTAATAAATTCGTAGATGGACGAAGACGATGACTCCATCGGTAAAATAAATTTGTGTCGCATCCTGGAAGAACACTCGTACCACAAAATGAGAAGTAGGTCGCCAAGTCCGTCAAGAATAACCCAACAACAGTCACCGGAGAAATCTTCATTGTCCAATTCTAATACCTCCAGTTCTAAACGTAAATGTTCCAAACCTGATGCGATGAATATCTCCAGTTCCAGTCCTACGTCGCCCAGTTCTATGGTCATTGATGCTACTTCTGCTGTCGTCAGTCCTATTTCTACTGTCTGCAGTTCTCTTGCACTAAATTTAAACCAAGGTATTTGCTCTAAAAATACAACGATACACTTTTGGTATTGGTAGACGTGCATGAATGATACCGAAAAAATGGAGGTTGGACATTTTACCAGAATGCTTTGCGACCTTAAATTACTTGTAATAACAGCAAAAAATTGTGTCAGTCTGAAACGAAATTTTCGCCCAAATTTTTATGTCATCATTGTAAAGTATACCCACGCACGACCTACTGTACAAAGTTTTATATCGAAAATAAAAAAAACAGCTCTGTTATTACGAGTAGAAACCCCAAATTTGACAGCCGCTATTAAAATTTCCAGGGCCCGTGACGTCATTTTCGTAACTCGTGCAGTAGAATATAAGTAGAATCATAGTTAAGGGATTAGAATAATATGCGTATTTAGTTTCTGGCTATACAGGTAATGTGTGTAATATGGCAACGAAATAAGAAGGTTGAATAAAATGTAGAAAAAGGAATGAAGATGTTGTATTATTAACTATGATTCTACTTGTATTCTACTACACGAGATTTTGTTCTGTTAAGAAAATGTCGTCAAGAGCTTTCTCAGGTCACGCTGGAGTGCATTTTCGAAATTTTAATGGCAACCGTCAAATTTGAGATTTCTAGTCGTAGTAATAACGCCGCTTTTTCGAATTTCGACATAAAACAGTAGGTCGTAACATAAAACAGTAGGTATAGTCGTGAGTGGGTAGTAAACTTTACAATAATGAAATAAAAATTGGGACTAAAATTTCGTCTAAAAGCTTTATACCTCCTCCTTCCCCCCTTCTTCTCCTTCTCCTTCTTCTCCTCCTTCTCCTCCTTCTCCGTCCCCCCTCATTCTCCTTCTCCTCCTCCACCTTCCCCTCCTTCTCCTCATTCTCCTCCCTCTCCTCCTTCTTCTCCTCCCCCATCTCCTTCCCCCTCCTTCTCCTTCCCCCTTCTTCTCCTTCTCGTCCTTCCTCTCCTTCTCCTTATCCCTCCTTCTCCTTACCCCTTCTTCTCCTCCTCCTTCTTCTCCTCCTTCTCCTCCTTCACCTTCTTCGCCTTCTCCTCCTTCACCTCGTCATTCTTCTTCTTCTTCTTCTTCTCATTCTCCTTCTCCTCCTCCTCCTTCTCCTCCTTCTTATCCTCCTTCTTTTCCTCCTCCTCCTTCTCCTTCCCCTCCTTCTTCTCCTCCGCCTCCTTCTCCTCCTTCTCCTTCTCCTCCTTCTCCTCCTTCACCTTCTCCTTCTTCTCCTCCTCCTCCTCCCTCCCCTCCTCCTCCTTCTCCTACTCCTCCTTCTCGATAGTGCTGTTGGTCTTTATCCACATATACCACACGCGGAGAGATATAAAGGTATGAAGGATCTAGCAGAAGATTTTCAAAGTAAGCTTAATCCCAATAAAGTAGATGTTACCGCTGAGGATTTGGTGCATTTAACCAAATTCATTTTAGAGAATAACTTTTTTGAATTTGACAGCAACATCTATCGTCAAAAATTAGGTACGGCACCGTCATTTGTAAACATGTCTAGACTAGAAAATATGTTGATAGATTGCCGTATAAAACCTTGGGTGAGGTGGAGGTTTCTAGACGATATTTCTTTGTTTGGATGCATGGTAGCGAAAGTTTATTTGAATTAATTTTGTTGTTGTTGTTGTTGTTGTTGTTGTTGTTGTTGTTGTTGTTGTTGTTGTTGTTGTAATCTTTTATGAAACTCCTGTCTATTCTTCTTTGTAGGGAATGTTGAAAATGGCTATGAGAATGAGGGTGGTAAGTCAGGAATAGAAAGTAACATAAAGCTACAAGGTAACGTAAAGTGCGCGTTGTACACCAAAGATAAAAGTAAGCAGAAGGCACGTGTTGAAGATATCATAATGAACATAAAGAAAGGAAAAAGTGTGGTGTCCAAAACGCAAACTGTAAACAATGATAATTCGTCATTTGCAAGTATGTGTACTATAAGAGAGGAACTTGATGATATCGAGTTAATCGATCTTCCAACACTCAAGCCATCACCTCCTCCGCAGCCTGAAATGAAACGTGATAACAACGCTGTAATTCTTCTGCACACAGAAAAACCTGTGATTCCAATCTCCACGCTTTACTTTCACAAATGTGTCGAACCTAGTGGACAGACGTCTGTAAAACAAGTGATTAATCCTAATTTGATTCAAAGGGTCCAAATGCAAGATAAACAGCAAATACCGTTGTTATTGAGCAAGAGTCCTCCTGCCAATATCCTCACCAACGATGTACTCTCCAATAACCCTACAATTCAAACAGGAACCCAGAAACAGTTCTTACTAATAACCAGGCCAAAAAATCCTGTGTTCTTAACACAGAAATTCAACAATGCCCCGCCAGGAGGAAGTAGTGGAACAAGCGTTGGAAGTGGCAGTAATGTGGTTCGAATATCACATTCCTCAAGTGAGATAGCGTCTGTTGATGCATCATCGTTAATCACTGTTCAGTATCATTTGCCTTACCCAAACAATGTTTGTAAAATAGTCAGTAATCCGTCACAACTTAAGTATACCTATCAGGCTACTCCTCACGACACCTTGGGGAACGTATATCATTTAAAGTGCAATGAGACCAACAGTATTTCAACCGACACTCGACCACCCGAACGCGCAACAAACTCGATGGAAATCCCAGTAAGCCTTGCTGGAAACCAACCCGCATTCGTCACTACTATCTCGGACGAACACGAGATGTTGGTCGACACACAGTCTGGTTTTGCGCCATCGTACGTCTATGGAAATTCACATGAGACGTTCACCACAAGTGGCATGTTAGTGAAACGCATTGATGGCACAACTGGCATTGATGTTACATGCAGAAATGAGTCTCCAATAAAACGTTCTACCCAAGGTGACAAGGGCAGAGCAAAAAGAGCGACAGGTAAGAAGAAAACGAAAGAACTGCGGCAGAATGGAAAGGAGTCTTTATCTAAAAAGAAAACCACCAACGTTTCGAAACTAAGAACCAACTTTACGGGTTCAGTTAATTTAGACGACATGTCAAGAACACTGTCTAGTCAACAGACAAAGACAGATCAAGCAAAGAATGCAATGGCTAGTGTTAGAGTTAGTAACAGAAAGAAACATCGAACTGAGAAAGCGAAAATGTTGGAGAAAACCAAAAAGAGAACGATTAAAAAGAAGAAAGAGTCTTTGAATCGTAAAATGAAAGAGAAGATTCAGGTTAATATAAAAAGAGAACCACTTGATGAGTGTGATGTAACGAACTCTCCTTTACTTTCTCCTGAAAGTGCCAAAAAGAATATGGAAAGATCACCAATCAACATACAGGATCAAAAAAGAAATGCGTCGGGAGAGGTTGTGAACTCTTCAGAAGACAATGACGAAAGTGGGAACTTGTTCCGAGATCCTGCTCTGTTAACCCGCGAAGAACGGGCTTTACAGAGAGCTTTGTTGATGTTTAAGGAAATGGAGGTAAAGCAATTAAGAAAAAATTCACCAAGTCAAGGAAATACCGTAATCCATAAGTCAAAGCGTAACCTTCGTAGAGGAATACAAATTAGACAAGTAAGTTAACTTTTTGTATTAGAAATTTTGCAGCATTGTATAGTTATTTTCTATCGTAAATTTCCCGTTAAAGTTCATGTCCGTCTTACTCAAAATGGGAGCGTAAGCCTATCATTATTTTTTCCCCTAAGAAATAGTTTTTTATCCATTTAACCATTTTTTATCTTAATCATCTACTAAACCAAGTAATTATATTGTGGTTGAAAAGTTTGTGTTTCACCAGGCCATGTACTGTACTTGTCTGTAGAACGTTTTATCAATACCACAAAGCATTATTGCGCTCGACGAAGTAGAACGCATTCTAATCTTGCATGTCATCAGTGACCTGTGCTTTACAGGCAAAATAAAATAAGAAATCAAGCTTTTTTGGGAACTTTACCCTTTTTGAATAAATTATGTATTAGTATAGAGCTTTTTGAATAAATTATAGACATTAAGAACATTGAAATCACAATATATGTTGAGAAGGTTCGTTATTACGATAAAAGGGACTGTCTAATGTGTTGCATTATTACGTATTTAGCATTTCTGATACAAACAAAATCCACTCGGAATCACAGAAAACATCACAATAACAGTTTTAAAAGCTCGAAAAACATAAAAGAGTTAGTATATGCACTTACATTACATAATCTTTGATTACTCCTATTTTTATGCTTAACGTCATTTGAATTGTAGTAAATTTTTCAAACAATAGGTATGACGTCAGTAGAGTAAACTTATACCGTTCTGGTATTTTGAACTCTTGGACTACTGATTTTCATGTTTGCCTTTTGATCGCTTGGAAATGTACAACAATTTTTGAGAAATACGAGTAATAATAAGTTATTGTAGTGGACAAAATACCAATACTGTATAATATACGATATAATAATAAGACTAATTTACTGCCGTTGTACTGTACGAGAAATAAATTAAGGCCTTGTTACATCAGGCAATTTTTCTGGCAACATAACGACGTTGGAGGAAAAATTCCTCGTGTAACACTCCTAATTTGCAATATATATTTGCATTGCAGCTCGCACAAAAACTTGTATCTATTCACTTGTACAAAATCATGTATCAAACTGTAACATTTGTTCTATATGAATACATACAAGCTCAGTAAATTGCACGAAATATCGCCATACTAATTAATAATAAAAATGTGAGAACACCAGAAAAATAACACATTTATTGATTAACGTTTTGTCGCTTCACGCAACATCAGAGTGAAAGAATTAGCCTCCTCCGCAGGCAACTCTATGTCTTCTTTTTCCCTAGTCAAATCTCTTCCAAGGCTGTTTTGGCCGAGCCAGAGAAATTAACAAGAGCATGGGGAGAGGGAAATTAAATGGCCAGCGGAGGGGAATGCTGTCCCCTCTTCGTCGACCGATCCCTTCACAATCCCTATACTTCCCTGCAATCCCAACCAAAACATTGCTCGCACAGCCTTGGAATCTATTTTACTCGGAAAAAAGAAGCCACAGAGTTGCCTGCGGAGGAGGCTATGCCAGGAATATTGTTTACAATGAAATATGTAACATAGACTGAGTATCGAATTATAGGCAATGTGACATAATTACATAAGTATATTAAAGGAAATTTTAGGGAAATAACAGCATAATTAGACAAATTACATAGCGAGATAAAACATAAAGTGGAAAGGAGAAACAAAATGTTTTGACAGAATATTAATCAAACTAAAATAAAGAAAATGGCATGCAGAACCGATATTCCCGACTTTCCCTTAGGAGCAGTTCAGAAGTAGATGAGGTTAAAATGTTGAAGTCAGAAAAGGAAATGGGACTACCAGTTTCAATGTGGTGGGAGAGGATGCTGGTGGGTGAGGGATTAACGCTCTTAGGGCGAGATTCCCATATAGTCTGAGATGCGTATGTGTAACTGTCGACAGGTTTGGCCAACATACAATGCCGTAAAGCATTGACACTTAAATAAATACACAACACGCTATTTCAGACAATCAGGAATCCGGTCCTTGAAAGGAAAAAAGGACGGCGTACGGAAGGGCGTATACGAAAGGACGAAAAACAAAAGTAGTATAGAACATGAGGGTACCAGGCCACCTTAATTAAAAATGGAATTATTTTCAAATCTATACGTTTTTCCAAATTATAGAACATGGGGGTACCAGGCCATCTTAATTAAAAATGGATTTATTTTCGAATCTATACGTTTTTCCAAATTATACAACATGAGGGTACCAGGCCACTTTTCCAAAATTGGGTTTATTTCCAAATCTATACGTTTTCCAAAATTGGATTTATTTCTGGCGGTACCAGACCACTTTTCCAAAATTGGATTTATTCTAAAGTCTATATATTTTCTCATGTGTGGGTACATGGTAGGATTACTATGTAGTGGTGTTAGCACGTGGTTAGATGGTTATGTGCTATAACTTGGTTATGTTTGGTGAGGATTGTTACAGTTCAGTCAGATGGGTCTTGATGTTGGTTCAAATATATTGTTTCGATACGCGTCGTTTTACGAGTCGTCTCGAAATGTGTCGTTTTTAAATTGTCTTGAAATGTGTCGTTTTACGAGTCGTCTCGAAATGTGTCGTTTTTAAATTGTCTTGAAATGTGTCGTTTTACGAGTCGTCTCGAAATGTGCTATAAAGTGTGTTGACAAATTGATTAAATTATAAATTTTTATTTTTACTGAATCTAATTTTAGACTATTTTGTAATGTCCATATGCGTAGCTACTAATACCATCTTTAAGGATGTATCTCTTATCGTCGAAACAACTCAGTGATATTTTGTTTATCTCGTAACTACCCAGTTGGTGGTTGTTACTTCTTATGGCTCTCATCTTGTGAGATATTTGTTTATTATTTAATAAAACATCCTTGTAGCTATCGTGTCTTATGTTTTTTCTCACAACACTCTTCTTGATACCTTTGGCAGTCTTTCCACCTTTTCCGTCTTCTTTTAGGTAGCTATACATCTTGGATCTTAAACCTACGAACTCAACGATGGGGACTCCTGACGTTTCGTCTTTCATTTTACCAATTACTTTCTTGTTTGTGATATCAAAGTATGGGGATGACTTATCATATCCACTAAAGTCAAACATGCTTTTGTCAGAGTAGATGTCTTTATATATGTCGTCCGTCTCAATTGCATATGTTAAACTGTCTGTGTCAGTGAACAGTAACTTGGAACTATATTTCTTTTTCACGTAGTTGTAGTGAAAGTCGTACATCAATAATTTCGATAGATCAAGAATACACATGCCTACATATGCTGGCTTGTTCAAAGTTAACGTTTCTTTGATTCTATGTACAGCTACTAAGTTGTCGTTAAATATCTTACTGCTTACAAAGGTTGGCTTAGAGGCGAGCTTCTTCAGTTTATCTTTATTTGTTACCAGTTCAACGTTAACACGCTTTCGAAGATTTTCCATGGTCTTTCCGAAGACACTGTTATTCATCAGTTTGAAGAAGTCCTTTTCAAAGTCGTTCTTAGCATCTGTTCTTTTAACTGTGTTGAAGTCAATATAGTCTTTCAACCATGGAGACTGATTAAACTGTAACACTCTATATACTTTACTTACCTTCATTCCTAAGGACTTGTACAGCTGCAAGTTCCTATAGTGCACTACGTATCTCTTCTTGTCGTTAAGACTTGGTATCAACTTGCTTACCTCTCCTATAGATATATTGAATTTGTCTTTTATTGTTTTACAATAGTCAGACAGTTTATCAACCTCTACTTTAGTTCTCTCTGGTGCTAATGGATAGTCGTTATGTAAGTCGTGTAACTCCTTTGGATACTCCAGATCAACCTCTAGTAGTAATCCTTTGCTTGAGTTATCCTTATATTTGTCAAGATCGAACTTCTTGATCCATTTGAATCCTCCAGTTGGTAGGTACTGATTCATAGCCCAACCATATAGGTTGTTAGCGTCTAGATATACTATATATTTCGAAGGCTTGCTACTGTCGTAGTCCTTCATATATTTATTATTAGCCTTACCATATCTATGCGTGATACAGGAGACACCACCTCGCATTCCTTTCTCAATAAACTGAAACATGTCAATATCAGTCATCAGCTCTAGTTCCACTCCTGTCATCTTTAGAGCAGCGTCCCACGATAGTCCAGGTGACGTGAAGTAATGACAAGGATCTAATTGGTAGTACTGTTTACACGTTCTTCTAAAGTTCTCGAACACGTCAGACAATAGTAGCACATCAGTCTTGAGGTACACATCGTGATACTCACCCATATTATTCAAGTCGAACGTCTTCCACACTTCTTGTGCGTGTTCATAATCAGCGTCTGATATATGTTCGTCGTTTAGCACACTGTAGAAGCTTTGCTTTGAAGGTAGCTTTATATCTTCGAACTTATCGAAACTATCCATATAGTCATATGGGTACACACCCTTTCTTGACACTAGTTCTAGTTCCTTGTCAGTGAATACCTCTGATGTGTTTTTCAAACACTCTTTAGGAAGGTTGTTAACCAAGCTGTCTAGACTAGAACCCATGAATTGGAAACTGTCGATGAATACGAGACTTTTTCCTAACATGAAAGCCATATATTTCTCCATGTTATTTGGTATAACATTGATGTTCTGCCCAAGTCCTCCAATATTTTGCATTATGAAGTGACTATCATATCCTCTCAAGTTGTGGAACACCACTGGTATTTTGTTGGTTAGTCTATGATTTCTATTACATAATTGATGTGCAGAGCCTCTATACTTACCAGTTACATGACAATGATCTCTAACTCTTATGTCTCCACTTTTATATATTTCATCACAAATGTGACATTTGATTGCTTCCTTGAAGTTAACCTTGTCAGCGGAAGTCATGACCATGTCTTTGCTGAAGTGTTCCTTTTTGACATTGTCACAATACTTAACCTCTTCAAGCATCTTCTCCATAAACTTCTTGACTGCGTTCTCACCGCGGAACGTCTCAACAGGCTTACTATACTTGTTGTCGTAGCAGCAGACTACCTTATAGCCGTACCCACAGTCCGTGTGTTGTTGGTACTTGCTAGTATACGACCTGTCTGGTGATGGTGCCACGGTGCCTATCTTCTCTAAGATCGCCTCGAAGTCTGCGTATATGACAAACGGGACATATAGTTGCTTGTGGAAATTTTTGTATTTCAATATATTATTTCCTTTTTCAGGCATCTTAATTGCCTGCTTTCCGTTAACCACTATACAATTCTCTACGTGGTTACTTAGTATAGCTTCTGTGCTAAAGCACTGTAGACAGTATCTGCAAAAGTTTTTCTTGTTTTTATGTTTAGTCTGATTGAACATAAACCTATTAAAGTCCTTAATGTATACGTAGTGTTGTTTCTCGTCTTTCGTTATTAGCAACAGATCCATATAGTCTTCGTTACTTTCTTTGGATACGTGTATTGGGAACGGCTGCTTGTTTTCGTACCCAAACACGTTAATGTTTATATTATTTTTGATTTCTACTTCGTTATATTGTTTAACTGATACTGGGAAGTCAATCCCCTCGTAGTCTACAGTGTTAACGTTTCTCTTATGTTTTGACACTCTTTGCGGTTTGTAATCTACCGGGTTCTTGTGTAGTATGTGGCACCACATAAAACACTTATTATCATCATTCCTTATGTTAATCAAACCCTTTGATGCGTTCCTCAGTTCTGTTGGTAGCTCAACATAGCTGGATCCTTTTAGAGGTTCGTATACTACCACGTTCACGTAGTGACTATCTACGTTGTCTATGACCCATCCAGAACCTTCTGATATCCACACAGCGATTCGGTTTATTATCTCTTCACTAGACTGTTTTGCAGACCTATATATGTCACTAACACTATATATCGTCTTGGCATTACAGTTGAAGTACGCTACTTTATACGTAGTTCTGTCGTTGTCCAGTTGTTTCTCTAACGTCACTTTTAATGTCTCAACATATTTTAAACCTCTCAGTCTATTCAACTCCTTTGTCAGTATTAGGCTCACAGCGACCCTCGACTTATTCAGTTGTTGCAGTGGATCCTTATTGTTGACTACCTCAACACTATACGATCTAGTATATCCTCTTAGAGCTGTCCGTACCTGTGCCACTGTAGGGAACTGACTCGGTTTGTTTAGGAGTGCTCTCTGTTCCTCTATGAAGAGCTTCAGTTTTGCTAGTTTTCGTCGCCTCGCTGTAGAGTTTCTCAACTGTATCATCCTCTCCTGTAATACTATATGTGCTCGTGTTCTTCTGACCCTGTTTATGTGGTCTATCACACCCTGTCTTGATACTCTTCTTAACAGATCTATCCAACTATATCCAAGTATTTTGGCTTCACCCAAGTACTTATTAGAAAGCTCTTTGAAAATGTGCATCTATATCATACTACATATCTTATTATATTTAAAAACGACTCGTTTTTATTATAAAAAATGGATCTGATTCTTGGAAAATCGTGTATATTCTAGGAAATGGATCTGACTCCTGGAAAATCGTGTAGATTCCTAAAAATAGATCTGATTCCTGGAAAATCGTGTAGATTATAACGAGGATAACACCTCTGAATTTCTCAAATGTTTTTTACTCCTTACATGTCTCCACCTAGAGTTAAAGCGATATAGACTATCACACGTTTTACATATCCAATTATGAGTTCTCACCCACTCTTTGGTTAATACTCTATTAGCCTCTGCAGCTTCTTCTTTAGTTTGGTAAATTCTATGTCTTGTCATTATATAATACCGTATGTTTTATTATGCTGAGAAACGAGTCGAAACAGGACCACCAAGGTCCTATTTTAGGACCTTGGTCAAAATGACCCTTCTATCGATCACAAACATACTATCAGTATGGGGTCATATGTAGTGTCTTAATATTTTACTACTACTTGTATGCTACTAGAACATCTTAATTGTCGTCTTCGAAGGAGGCGTCGAAACGACGGGGCCTAAAAAAAAAAAACACAACCATACGCAGTATATATATCAGAGCCAGGAGTGTGTTCCACACGAAAGACAACTAGAGCTGACACCCTAAAACAAGGCGTTGGTTGGGAAACGTTTGTATTGAGCAGTTATTTTTTAAGAATAGCTGACCCCCTGTTTTAGGGGGGTCAGCTTTTATCACTCAAAAACTGGGGTCTCAAAACAGGACCTCAGTTTTCGTCGTCTTTTATGCGGAAAACACTCCTGGTTCCGATATGAGTATCGTGTTTGGTTGTAAATTTAAAGGGGTGCGTGATTCGCGCCCCCCTTCAAACACCTCTCGTTTGACCTTATATATATCGTCAACGTGTACACTGATAGTCCACTTCACGTTTTTATACCCTAGTGCCTTAGCGACTTCTTTTCTGTGGAACCATGTATTCAGTACACACAGTGTATCTGGTTGTCAATAATGAGTGAGACATGTACGAGAGACTCCAGAGTTCTGCGCGAGTACCGCAATAGGAGATTCAAGAGTGAAACCACACTATCTAATCATCGAAGATACTACGCGTAGTACTCTATCTATGAGATAATCTGCAAGATAACTATGAGATAACTGTGAGATGGTCTGTAAGACGATCTATAATGTGGTTTATAAACAAGATACTACGTGTAGTACTCTATCTATGAGATAGTTTAAGATGATCAATAATGATTTATAAACAAGATACTACGCGTAGTACTCTTATATACGAGACGATTTAAGACGATCTATAAAATGATTCGTAAACAAGATACTACGCGTAGTACTCTATCTACGAGATAGTTTAAGACGATCAATAATGATTTATAAACAAGATACTACGCGTAGTACTCTTACATACGAGACGATTTAAGACGATCTATAAAATGATTGGTAAACAAGATACTACGCGTAGTACTCTATCTACGAGATAGTTTAAGACGATCAACAATGATTTATAAACAAGATACTACGCGTAGTACTCTTATATACGAGACGATTTAAGACAATCTATAAGATGATTCGTAAGATGATTAGATAGTGTGGTTTCACTCTTGAATCTCCTATTGCGGTACTCGCGCAGAACTCTGGAGTCTCTCGTACATGTCTCACTCATTATTGACAACCAGATACACTGTGTGTACTGAATACATGGTTCCACAGAAAAGAAGTCGCTAAGGCACTAGGGTATAAAAACGTGAAGTGGACTATCAGTGTACACGTTGACGATATATATAAGGTCAAACGAGAGGTGTTTGAAGGGGGGCGCGAATCACGCACCCCTTTAAATTTACAACCAAACACGATACTCATATCGGAACCAGGAGTGTTTTCCGCATAAAAGACGACGAAAACTGAGGTCCTGTTTTGAGACCCCAGTTTTTGAGTGATAAAAGCTGACCCCCCTAAAACAGGGGGTCAGCTATTCTTAAAAAATAACTGCTCAATACAAACGTTTCCCAACCAACGCCTTGTTTTAGGGTGTCAGCTCTAGTTGTCTTTCGTGTGGAACACACTCCTGGCTCTGATATATATACTGCGTATGGTTGTGTTTTTTTTTTTTTAGGCCCCGTCGTTTCGACGCCTCCTTCGAAGACGACAATTAAGATGTTCTAGTAGCATACAAGTAGTAGTAAAATATTAAGACACTACATATGACCCCATACTGATAGTATGTTTGTGATCGATAGAAGGGTCATTTTGACCAAGGTCCTAAAATAGGACCTTGGTGGTCCTGTTTCGACTCGTTTCTCAGCATAATAAAACATACGGTATTATATAATGACAAGACATAGAATTTACCAAACTAAAGAAGAAGCTGCAGAGGCTAATAGAGTATTAACCAAAGAGTGGGTGAGAACTCATAATTGGATATGTAAAACGTGTGATAGTCTATATCGCTTTAACTCTAGGTGGAGACATGTAAGGAGTAAAAAACATTTGAGAAATTCAGAGGTGTTATCCTCGTTATAATCTACACGATTTTCCAGGAATCAGATCTATTTTTAGGAATCTACACGATTTTCCAGGAGTCAGATCCATTTCCTAGAATATACACGATTTTCCAAGAATCAGATCCATTTTTTATAATAAAAACGAGTCGTTTTTAAATATAACAAGATATGTAGTATGATATAGATGCACATTTTCAAAGAGCTTTCTAATAAGTACTTGGGTGAAGCCAAAATACTTGGATATAGTTGGATAGATCTGTTAAGAAGAGTATCAAGACAGGGTGTGATAGACCACATAAACAGGGTCAGAAGAACACGAGCACATATAGTATTACAGGAGAGGATGATACAGTTGAGAAACTCTACAGCGAGGCGACGAAAACTAGCAAAACTGAAGCTCTTCATAGAGGAACAGAGAGCACTCCTAAACAAACCGAGTCAGTTCCCTACAGTGGCACAGGTACGGACAGCTCTAAGAGGATATACTAGATCGTATAGTGTTGAGGTAGTCAACAATAAGGATCCACTGCAACAACTGAATAAGTCGAGGGTCGCTGTGAGCCTAATACTGACAAAGGAGTTGAATAGACTGAGAGGTTTAAAATATGTTGAGACATTAAAAGTGACGTTAGAGAAACAACTGGACAACGACAGAACTACGTATAAAGTAGCGTACTTCAACTGTAATGCCAAGACGATATATAGTGTTAGTGACATATATAGGTCTGCAAAACAGTCTAGTGAAGAGATAATAAACCGAATCGCTGTGTGGATATCAGAAGGTTCTGGATGGGTCATAGACAACGTAGATAGTCACTACGTGAACGTGGTAGTATACGAACCTCTAAAAGGATCCAGCTATGTTGAGCTACCAACAGAACTGAGGAACGCATCAAAGGGTTTGATTAACATAAGGAATGATGATAATAAGTGTTTTATGTGGTGCCACATACTACACAAGAACCCGGTAGATTACAAACCGCAAAGAGTGTCAAAACATAAGAGAAACGTTAACACTGTAGACTACGAGGGGATTGACTTCCCAGTATCAGTTAAACAATATAACGAAGTAGAAATCAAAAATAATATAAACATTAACGTGTTTGGGTACGAAAACAAGCAGCCGTTCCCAATACACGTATCCAAAGAAAGTAACGAAGACTATATGGATCTGTTGCTAATAACGAAAGACGAGAAACAACACTACGTATACATTAAGGACTTTAATAGGTTTATGTTCAATCAGACTAAACATAAAAACAAGAAAAACTTTTGCAGATACTGTCTACAGTGCTTTAGCACAGAAGCTATACTAAGTAACCACGTAGAGAATTGTATAGTGGTTAACGGAAAGCAGGCAATTAAGATGCCTGAAAAAGGAAATAATATATTGAAATACAAAAATTTCCACAAGCAACTAGATGTCCCGTTTGTCATATACGCAGACTTCGAGGCGATCTTAGAGAAGATAGGCACCGTGGCACCATCACCAGACAGGTCGTATACTAGCAAGTACCAACAACACACGGACTGTGGGTACGGCTATAAGGTAGTCTGCTGCTACGACAACAAGTATAGTAAGCCTGTTGAGACGTTCCGCGGTGAGAACGCAGTCAAGAAGTTTATGGAGAAGATGCTTGAAGAGGTTAAGTATTGTGACAATGTCAAAAAGGAACACTTCAGCAAAGACATGGTCATGACTTCCGCTGACAAGGTTAACTTCAAGGAAGCAATCAAATGTCACATTTGTGATGAAATATATAAAAGTGGAGACATAAGAGTTAGAGATCATTGTCATGTAACTGGTAAGTATAGAGGCTCTGCACATCAATTATGTAATAGAAATCATAGACTAACCAACAAAATACCAGTGGTGTTCCACAACTTGAGAGGATATGATAGTCACTTCATAATGCAAAATATTGGAGGACTTGGGCAGAACATCAATGTTATACCAAATAACATGGAGAAATATATGGCTTTCATGTTAGGAAAAAGTCTCGTATTCATCGACAGTTTCCAATTCATGGGTTCTAGTCTAGACAGCTTGGTTAACAACCTTCCTAAAGAGTGTTTGAAAAACACATCAGAGGTATTCACTGACAAGGAACTAGAACTAGTGTCAAGAAAGGGTGTGTACCCATATGACTATATGGATAGTTTCGATAAGTTCGAAGATATAAAGCTACCTTCAAAGCAAAGCTTCTACAGTGTGCTAAACGACGAACATATATCAGACGCTGATTATGAACACGCACAAGAAGTGTGGAAGACGTTCGACTTGAATAATATGGGTGAGTATCACGATGTGTACCTCAAGACTGATGTGCTACTATTGTCTGACGTGTTCGAGAACTTTAGAAGAACGTGTAAACAGTACTACCAATTAGATCCTTGTCATTACTTCACGTCACCTGGACTATCGTGGGACGCTGCTCTAAAGATGACAGGAGTGGAACTAGAGCTGATGACTGATATTGACATGTTTCAGTTTATTGAGAAAGGAATGCGAGGTGGTGTCTCCTGTATCACGCATAGATATGGTAAGGCTAATAATAAATATATGAAGGACTACGACAGTAGCAAGCCTTCGAAATATATAGTATATCTAGACGCTAACAACCTATATGGTTGGGCTATGAATCAGTACCTACCAACTGGAGGATTCAAATGGATCAAGAAGTTCGATCTTGACAAATATAAGGATAACTCAAGCAAAGGATTACTACTAGAGGTTGATCTGGAGTATCCAAAGGAGTTACACGACTTACATAACGACTATCCATTAGCACCAGAGAGAACTAAAGTAGAGGTTGATAAACTGTCTGACTATTGTAAAACAATAAAAGACAAATTCAATATATCTATAGGAGAGGTAAGCAAGTTGATACCAAGTCTTAACGACAAGAAGAGATACGTAGTGCACTATAGGAACTTGCAGCTGTACAAGTCCTTAGGAATGAAGGTAAGTAAAGTATATAGAGTGTTACAGTTTAATCAGTCTCCATGGTTGAAAGACTATATTGACTTCAACACAGTTAAAAGAACAGATGCTAAGAACGACTTTGAAAAGGACTTCTTCAAACTGATGAATAACAGTGTCTTCGGAAAGACCATGGAAAATCTTCGAAAGCGTGTTAACGTTGAACTGGTAACAAATAAAGATAAACTGAAGAAGCTCGCCTCTAAGCCAACCTTTGTAAGCAGTAAGATATTTAACGACAACTTAGTAGCTGTACATAGAATCAAAGAAACGTTAACTTTGAACAAGCCAGCATATGTAGGCATGTGTATTCTTGATCTATCGAAATTATTGATGTACGACTTTCACTACAACTACGTGAAAAAGAAATATAGTTCCAAGTTACTGTTCACTGACACAGACAGTTTAACATATGCAATTGAGACGGACGACATATATAAAGACATCTACTCTGACAAAAGCATGTTTGACTTTAGTGGATATGATAAGTCATCCCCATACTTTGATATCACAAACAAGAAAGTAATTGGTAAAATGAAAGACGAAACGTCAGGAGTCCCCATCGTTGAGTTCGTAGGTTTAAGATCCAAGATGTATAGCTACCTAAAAGAAGACGGAAAAGGTGGAAAGACTGCCAAAGGTATCAAGAAGAGTGTTGTGAGAAAAAACATAAGACACGATAGCTACAAGGATGTTTTATTAAATAATAAACAAATATCTCACAAGATGAGAGCCATAAGAAGTAACAACCACCAACTGGGTAGTTACGAGATAAACAAAATATCACTGAGTTGTTTCGACGATAAGAGATACATCCTTAAAGATGGTATTAGTAGCTACGCATATGGACATTACAAAATAGTCTAAAATTAGATTCAGTAAAAATAAAAATTTATAATTTAATCAATTTGTCAACACACTTTATAGCACATTTCGAGACGACTCGTAAAACGACACATTTCAAGACAATTTAAAAACGACACATTTCGAGACGACTCGTAAAACGACACATTTCAAGACAATTTAAAAACGACACATTTCGAGACGACTCGTAAAACGACGCGTATCGAAACAATATATTTGAACCAACATCAAGACCCATCTGACTGAACTGTAACAATCCTCACCAAACATAACCAAGTTATAGCACATAACCATCTAACCACGTGCTAACACCACTACATAGTAATCCTACCATGTACCCACACATGAGAAAATATATAGACTTTAGAATAAATCCAATTTTGGAAAAGTGGTCTGGTACCGCCAGAAATAAATCCAATTTTGGAAAACGTATAGATTTGGAAATAAACCCAATTTTGGAAAAGTGGCCTGGTACCCTCATATGTTGTATAATTTGGAAAAACGTATAGATTCGAAAATAAATCCATTTTTAATTAAGATGGCCTGGTACCCCCATGTTCTATAATTTGGAAAAACGTATAGATTTGAAAATAATTCCATTTTTAATTAAGGTGGCCTGGTACCCTCATGTTCTATACTACTTACAAAGCGTAAAGGAAACATGAGGAAAGGCAGACGATATGAGTTTGGTGAGTTGAGTACGGATTTGAGACCACGAGCGTCAGTATATAGTTAACAAAAATAAATTAATGACTTGGGAGCGAGAGAGACTTGGTGAAGGCTAAAAGGGATGACTCAAAAGAACCTTCTCATTTTCAAGAACTAGTCTAACCCTAATCCCAATAATAATCCTAACCCTAACCATAACCCTAACCTTGATCCTAACCTAACCCTAACCTTGATCCTAACCTTAAACCATTAAACCTAATCCTAAACATAGCTAACCCTGACCTAACCAAAAATAAAGACCAAACAAAAACAGAAAGGTCCTTTTGAGTCATCCATTTTAGCCTAAACCGAGAGACTTTGGAACGAGCAAAAATAATTTATCCAAGTACGGGACTCCTTATCATCCACGTGATCCGCCTCAATATGATTGGTAGTACGCAAAACCCACCAAAATTCCTGCTCCTAAGGAATGCCATATATGCTACACCTGTTGTTTTAATATTATTTATTATTACATAAATCCAATTAATAAAATATCGGAAAAGAAGAGAAAAAATAAGACCTTTTTTATAGCAGTCTGGAATGAAACTTTTATCAGTATATTTAAGAATATATTGTTGTAAGAGCATTGAGACTATTGTATAATGCTCCTAATACGTCTATTATTATTATTATTATTATTATAAACTATTAAAAATGGTCTGTAAATCAGTGTAAGTGGATTGATGGTGGACCGATGTGATGAAAGTTTCGGACCAAAGGATTTTAATATCGAGAAACGCCAAAGCGTTGTTATTCTCAATTTCATGCGTAAATTCAATATTAGCGTGCTGTGAATTTAGGTAGTTGAGAAAAGGAAGAACGTGAGCCGGAGATCCAAACAAAAACAGTGGTCAGCGGAACGTCGGTGGTGAACCAGATAGTTCGTGAAAAGAAAGAAAAATCTTTACGAAGAGCGGTCCCAAAGTATTCTCACGTTTTTATTATTAATTGGTATTTGAAATTTTGTTAACAAGACTTGAATGGCAAATATACAAAGGTAGATTTGAAAAACTCAAGTTTACGGTAATATATAATAATTTATAATAAACTACGGACAAGCTTACGACATATCGAACTACGGACATATCGCTTAGTGCGACGCTTAGTGCGACACTTAAAAAGAGGAGAAGTAGCTACGAGGATGTTTTAATGAATAGATATTCTCAATAGAGCTAGGTAACAAGTCATGAATTTAAAAAATATTATATTGATTTTAAGTTCCAAAAGAAAGGGAATTGTCAAAATTGTATTGACGGCTGTTCGTCGAACTTGTTCAAGTTGATGCGCAATTTCAATAGAAGAGATGAATGCCAAACAACACAGGCGTATTCAAGAACTGGGCGAATAAAACAACAACAAACAAAACAAGGATCTCTTGAAGGAACGCCACTACGCCACAAAGTTCGTAGAGCGAACAAACGTTTACTAAATAACGTATAGTTATTATAAATTACGTATGTAAATACTAAATAACGTATAATTGCTGCCTCAGTGCGTAACTCGTGCTCAGTCTCTTTGCCGAGCTATGTATAGCTTACTAGGGAAACTAGGGAAAACTGCGCATGTTCTATTTGCACGCTGTCTCCTCTTCCCAAAATAATTGCCCAAACTACAGAAAGATTGCTTCATTGCTTCTCAGCTGCTTTCACGGTAAGAATAACCAGGAATAACCAGTTATTTATTTACTGGGAATCGAATAGTTGACACTAAAATCGACTCCGCTGTTTTGTCTGTTTTCGCTTGCTTATGAACTGCCGAAATTCGAGAGTATTTGAGAGCCTGTAGACAAGAATCCCGATTATCCATCAGCGCTGTTGACAGCACAAACTATTCCAGTTATCGAGTGGAACTCGACCACCATCGACAATGTCTTAGTTCAAGGAGACAACATGTTCCTCGTGAGGGATTTCTGTCGACGTGTCGTTGAACATGCAACTTACAAACTGATAACTGTTGTTTGTTGCCGTTGGTTATAACACATTAGACAAGTCAAACAACTCGTGCGTTAGACCTTGAAAAGTTTACTTTTTCTCAACCAAACGTTCGAAGAGGAGTATAAATATATGCAAAAATATAATTTGGACGCCATCTTCAAAAACAGCATCGTAATTTAACCCAAATACGTCGAACGTTTTCTTGACAAATAATCAACCCTACAAGCTCTCTTATACCTTAAAACAAAGATAATTTATCTGTCTACAATATACGTAAACGTTATTGTGCTACCTTACTTAGTTTTTTTAAAAAAGCGCAATATCGAACATGCCTTGATATTCGTGATATTCGTCATTAAAGCTGCGCGGGGTTTCCACGGAGCGCTTCAAACACAGTTCGCAGTTCGACATTGTTTACATTTAGATATCCAAATTTAATACTATCATTGCTTACAATATATTAGATTTTACTTCAATATAAACATAGCTACATTCGTTGGATTTCAAATTGCGGTATATTCATACGTTGTGCTGTGTACTTTTACATACACAAGCCCAAGTAGCCTGTAGCCTGAGTTAACGCCTATTCCCGTTCGTTTGTTCGATTTGAAACATGACCGCACGACCGCCAGCAAATATTACAAACGTGCATGAAGTTCGATTTGGCAAAAGTGTCGCGTGATCATGGAAAATTTATAACTTGCGAGGCTTGCTCTTTCGAGTAAATGTTGTTCGAATTAGACCATGTATGGCGTTCAAACATTGAATTTTGACATTATAAAAGCGCCATATGATTACCATATGTTATTTTAATATTACAAGACTATAATAATGATCGCCTTCATATGTGGTGCAGATTATACAGTCTATTTATTTGACGCTCCAACCTCGCTAAAACCTCTTTGGTTTATAAACATACCACTCCAGAGGCAGCATTTCACTTCTGATAAGAACTCCTAGTATAATTTACGAAATAACGTATGGCGTAGCCTCCTTCGCAGGCATCACAGCGCTCCACTGAACCGAGTTGTCCGGCCGGGAGGGATACGTATGGCGATATTTCGAGCAATTTGCTGGGGACTTTTATTCATATTGAAGTTACGCGCCTGGATCATCAATCGCTGATATTTTAAAGAAACAACATTTGTTCAGTTATGAATATTCTTCAACAACCTGAAATATTTGTCGTAATTTACAAGAAAATTCACGACTTTAGTTAAGTCATTTTTACAAGCCCGAGTTTACACGGCTTGACTCATGCGCATTAATAGATATTGCAACCAATGGATATTATGGATATATAATTATTAATATTGACGTAGCTTGGCTGCAATATTTTTAATATGTCCTTGCATGTTTAAGGTGGCTCGACAGTCTAAATCACGAGAAATTGCATTTTTCCCCATAAAACGTTTTGTAAATGCAGATATGAGCTTTATTTTGGTTCATTGCATAGCTCTAGCGGTGGTCTTGATTATTGAAACGTTTCTCACTTGTAGCCTTTGTATATCTAGAGAAATTATGTTTATGATAAGCGGCAGATTTTATGCAAATTAGTGGAAACACGATTTTTCCACTCAGGAAAACTTTGAGGGTATAAAACTTTTCAGTAAACAAACCCACCACTAGAGCTATGTAATGAACCACGATGAAGCTCAGATCTGCATTACAAACTTTTTTATGTGCGGAAAAATGCAATTTCTCATGATTAATAGACTATCGAGCCACCTTAAATCGTTGATATAATGCAGAAAGAGAACAGTCAGTGATTAGGTTAGTAATTATTTATGTTTAATTCAATAGTCTCAGTCCTCGCCTATGATGTATAAATAGGGTTAATGTACCTATATATTGACATTATTTCAATAGGAACAGTTTTGTCCATTTAAAAATGCTTATATCTTAATTCCTATGTTTATGTTCATTTTAAAATGTTGTAGTTGAACAAAAATGGAGAGGCCTCACGAAAACGAAAGCTTGGAAATGAAGGTAGAAAGAAAATTGCTAACTTTGCCATTTGTTTTAATGATTTTTGAAAACGTTTACGGGGTGTTTATATGAGAGGCGAGCCAGCCTGGTTACCGGGCTAGCCTGGTAAGCGAGATGATTTCTGGCTCGCGTTTATAATTTACATGTATATGGGAAAAATTCATCCCGCTTACCGAGATGATTTAAGTTTTTCAAGTGCCAAACAATAAAATATGATTAGACGGCGTCCGCATTCCTTTGAAAATTCATCTCGGTAAATGGCCCAGCCCGGCTGCGAGTGTTTATATGAGAAATTTTTCAGCCCGGTAACCTCTCTCAAGCGAGATCTCGCCTCTCTCAAGCGAGATCTCGCCTCTCTCAAGCGAGATCTCGCCTCTCTCAAGCCAGATGTCGCCTCTCAAGCCAGATCTCGCCTCTCTCAAGCGAGATCTCGCCTCTCTCAAGCGAGATCTCGCCTCTCTCAAGCGAGATCTCGCCTCTCTCAAGCGAGATCTCGCTAACCGGGCTAGCCGTTAACCGGACACCCCCTTAAACTTAATTTACGTCTTTCCTCTTTGTCTTGTTATATTTGGCCTATCACGTGATATGCCTTCCACTGATGTTCTCCAACATACTAAATGGGTGGCTCAATTAGCTTATAAGATAATAAATAATATTACACCGATAAGTATGTCCCATATGATATAATAACCAAATGTAATAATAGGTATAATTTCGCCAATGATAAGAAAATATCTGTCTCACACTTCAATACTTATTATATGAAGAACTCAATCTCCCATAGGGGCTCTATTATTTGGAACATGTTCTCAACAGATCTGGACGAGACAGTAACAAATGCCAGAACCTTTGGGAAAATGATTAAAAGAACAAAAATCCTAAATTGTATTAACTATGGCGCTGAATCAGTACAATCAGTAGCAAAATATGAAGACTGTTATAATTTTTATTAACTTCTATTAATCTTTATATTATTTTTAATTTATTAACGATCTGTAATACCATTTTGAAATGTAAATATCATTATTGTTATCACAGCATTTTAGACAGTAATTATAGATTATAGTATAATGTACTTTATCATAAACACACGACCCCACAAGCGACAAGCTTTAACTTTTATCGTGTTTAAATAAAAAATTATTGTATTGTATTGTATCCCTTACATAAAAATAACTCCCACTTTTGCCTAATAGACACTTCCTAAATTTCTTTCACTGTCCACGAAACAATAGCTCTAAGTCGAGGCTGACAATGAGATCATAATGCATTTACTGTTATCTTTCATATCAAGCTTCGATTTCAAACCATTGTTCCCAATATTGAAAGTGAATATTTCGGCATGAACTTTTTTTTTATAAAAACATCTTTGATTTTTAACTGGAAGCACAAAATGGTACGATCTCTTTTTACATATTTGATTAACTTACCAGAGGTTTCATTAATTTTTGTCATAGCAGGCTACGTTTCAAAAATAGATGTCTGTGTCCAGAAAATGTCACCAGAAAATTACATATAAAGTGTCGCCCGAAAATTACAGTACACAAAAAATAGCAGGCCGGATAAAAGGAAAACAGGTTTTCACTAATAGGCGGTTACCGCCGGTAACCGCCTATTAGTGAAAACTCTGACTTACTCTGGATATGCCTGTAGATTCTTTGCACTTCAAAATTCGTTTTTACTCAGGTTTTAACCCCATTTAAGTTTCAGTAAACGACGGCACATTGGAAAAAATACGAAAGATGAAAGCAGAAAATCAATCACTTGAGGTTAGTTCACTACCTCCACAATCTGATAATGATGCCATTTCATCTCGTTCAGCCATAACGACATGAAATTAAATTGTACATTAAAGCTGTCAAATAAAGGTCACAAATTAAAGGGATACTTCAGCCAAAATTCAAATGTTATTCATATGAAAGATCTTACTGACTTTAGTTTATTTCCAAAGTTTCAGCATTCTTATCAATTTAGTTAAGAAGATATGGCTAGTTGAAGTTGAAAATTTGAGGATTTTGATGCCATATTGGTTTTGAAAATATAATAATAATAATAATAAAAGACGTATTAGGAGCATTATACAATAGTTTCAATGCTCTTACAACAATATATTCTTAATTTTACTTATAAAACTGATTACAGTTTCATTATAAGATAAAGCCTACCACTATGAACAAAAAACTATTAATTTTAAAAAAGAAAAGTCTTAAATGCTGACTTAAAACTACTTAACATATCAAAGCTTCTAATTTCCTGTGGTAATGAATTCCACAATTTTGGTGCTGCAACCGAGAATATCCTGTCTCCATGAGTCACCGTTTTGGATTTTGGCTCAAGTAGCAGATTTCGGTCAGATGATCTCAAAGCAGGTTTATATTTAGTTAGCAAATCAGTAATATAAACAGGCGCCTGACCATGCAAAACCTGGAAAGTAATTATTAGTATCTTAAAACAATCCTTGATCTCACCGGCAACCAGTGAAGATTACGAAGCACAGGGGAGATTAGCCTACGTCATAGTCTGTGAAATTTTGAAAACCACAGACTATGAACCAGCGCCGTTAATCGTGTTCTGTGACGTAGCTACTATAAGGAATTTAAATAGTAGACCATGATTGGTCGCTTAGAAAATTTAGTTAATACGCGATATTCAATTGGTTAAGAACTACTTCCGTTTTCAATGTTCGTCATGCATGTTGTTTACCACGAAGACAGTTTCTCAGCCGCCTCAACGTTTCCTTGTATTAAACGAGACTATTAAAGAGTTTGCTATACTTTCAAAGGTGACTGTTTATAGTCGGCATAATTTTGGTTCAAGGATGATCAAACAGTCGAAGAGATGCGGGAATCGAATTGTTAATCATACGATATTTCCAGGTAGCCGTCGAGTGCCGATTCTCGTTTAATATGCTGTTTCGTTTTAGCTTTTCAGCTTGTCCTATTTGTCTATTAGAACTAAGTTTGCTCTTCATATGATTTCTTAAACTTTTACTGAATACTCGTTAGTTGCTATAAGCATAGACTTGCTCCAAGTCTGCCTCTTGATTGTTTCGGCTTTGTTTAAAGACGGGTTTGCTTCGAGAATACAGGTTTGTTTCGAGACAGGTTCTTTTCAAAACCTTGAAACAAACCCGTCTTTGAAACCAAACCACTCTCGAAATAAACCCGTCTTCTCGAAACAAACCCGTCTTTAAATAAACCCGAAACAATCAAGAGGCAAACTTGGAGCAAGTCTATACTATAAGGCATAAACACAATCTATTGCGAATAATCGGCATAAATTACAGAACACACAATTTGGCTCTGATGCACAGACGCTACTTAGCGCCGCCTTTTTGCGCCCGCGAGCGTCTGTACGCAGGCTAAGGGGAGATATGCTCCGATTTTTTAACCCCTGCAACAAGTCTAGCAGCTGTATTTTGAATTCGCTGTAACTTGCTCAATTCAGCTTCTGGTAAGCCATATAGGATGCTATTACAGCTGTCAAGTTTTGATGTTATGAATGCATGCACCAACTTCTCACAGTCCTTTTTACTCAAATATTTCCTGATCAAATATTTCCTGAAAATATGACGTCATTGGGTGATTTATTGGCATTGGAGTTGTTTTGATGGCGATCACATAGTGATAGCTGTTGTGAATGCCCTTAGTTAAGAAATGTGTGAAGGGAACTGTTCCCCAATTCTTATGTAATTACTTTGCTGTCAATCGTCAGTTAATTGTAAGAACCACCCGGCAAAGCAATTTATTGCACTTGCCAAGGGTCAAAACAGAAATGGCGAAGAAATATTTTTATTATAATGGATCCAAGGTTTTTAATCGCTTATGTGACAGTTTTGCATAGATACATTATAATGTATTTTAATTTAGGTATCAAATTTATATTGTTGTAACGGGATTTATTGTATCAACAATTATGGAAATTAAGTAAGTTAGTTTTTATATAGGGCTCTCGTTGATAACAGATGAGGCTCTGATGAGGATACCCTATTCAAATAAAGGTTTTATCTATCTTTTATCTTGGATGAAAACTAGTCGAAATAAACTATTTAGTTCCTCATGCAGGAAGGTAGAGGAGCTTCTTTGACATAATACGAGATAGAATCACTCAGTGACGTCTCTCTAACTCTCCAACTTCAACTAGCCATATCTTCTTAACTAAATTGATAGGAATGCTGAAACTTGATGCTGCTGGAAGTGAGATCTTTCAATCCATTTAAAAGAGCACCTTTATCATTTGTGAGCTTTTTGCATCTATTTCTATAAATCTGCTAATTTATTCTGACGCTGATTTGTTGAAAGAGTTTCGCTGTTCTTCTAATAGTAGACAATTAAGTTGTTGCTTTATAATCATTTGAATGAATTTCATTACTGAAATTATTGTTTTCAAATTAAAAAGGATGAATAATATTTTGTCGCAAGCGTATTCTTGAGACCATCCTTGTTCTAGACACGACACATTACTAGAGTTTTTTCACGTTTTTAAAATGGCTTACATTTACAAATTTTATTTATATCCATTGAGTCATCCTTTTTATCGTGTTTTTTTTTAGAAAAAAACTGCTGAAATATCAAAAAAGCCTGCTGAGAATCCACCAGAAAAGAGTATGCAAATAATATTCAAACCAAATTTATAAATTCCTATTGGATTTATATCGTGTTACTCAAGATGATATTGTATTCTGTAATTAATTTTTGGATTTCATGTGTTCTTCCATTTTCTAACATTGAAACCTGTGGGTTTTGTTTGAAATTTGAGTTGTTGGAACCAGACGGTTTATATGTGCAGCATATTGCATCTCAGTTTGTAATCCAATGAAGGTTCCGAGGGGTGTTACTTCCTATTCAGAATGAAACGTTTGCTAGAAATCTCTTGAAACTGATTATTTATTAGTAAAGGTGGAACATTATTTTTACTACCGGCACAGGTTTTGTCTCAAACCTGTTTTGGGGTGTTATTTGCCTTGGCCGAAAGGGCGCCCTGAGCATTGTTAGAGTATGGCAGTAGGAGTCACAGGTTAGAAGAAGTTTGGGAACCACTTCTGTATCTTGAAGTGTCATGATCGTCTCGTGTTTGGGAAATGGTAAAATAATATTTGATGCCTTTGATTATATTATAATGCATAAGATTTCGTTCGGCGCACGCTCCTGGACAAAATGGTTGTTTAAAATCGTGTATCTTATTAACTTCTATTTCATGTTTTCCTCTTTTAAAAGTTGATGTTCAAAAGAGCTTAAAAAAGCGAAGTATCCAGTTAGATGAAGCTGTGCTGAAATTGTCCGTAGAGGTAAGATGGGTTTACATTTTATTTAGTCTAATTTTATTTTGCCTAATTTAATAATTATTACGCTTATCCTTATTTTGAAGAAACACCCAGCAAAGAAACAAGCTGTGGAATGCATCGAAGGTACTATAATCAGTTATGGTTTGTTTGTTTGTTTGTTTGTTTGTTTGTTTGTTTGTTTGTTTGTTTGTTTGTTTGTTTGTTTAGATTGTTTGGTCTGTCGGTAGGTACATCTAGGTCATCCTTGCTTCCTTCCTTCCATCCTTCCATCCATCCATCCATCCATCCATCCATCCATCCATCCATCCTTCCTTCCTTCCTTCCTTCCTTCCTTCCTTCCTTCCTTCCTTCCTTCCTTCCTTGCTTGCTTCCTTCCATCATTGCTTCCTTCCTTCCATCCTTGCTTCCTTGCATCCTTGCTTCGTTCCTTCCTTTGCTTGCTTGCTTCCTTCCTTGCTGGCTAGCTTCCTTCCTTGCTGGCTAGCTTCCTTCCTTGCTGGTTTCCTTCCTTCCTTGCTGACTTGCTTACTTCATTTCTGGCTTGCTTCCTTCTTTCCTCCATTATTCGCTTGCTTGCTTGCTTGCTTACTTGCTCGCTTGCTTGCTCGCTTGCTCGCTTGCTCGCTTGCTCGCTTGCTCGCTTGCTCGCTTGCTCGCTTGCTCGCTTGCTCGCTTGCTCGCTTGCTTGCTCGCTTATTTAACAATGTTTGGATTGGATTATAGACAAGAAAGTCAGTTCTAAAGCTGTAGAAGAATGTAAAAAAATTAAACTGGTAAAGGACGTGTCTAACATACCAAAGCCTTCAAAACGGACAGAAAATCAATCAGAAACGAATACAGGTTGGTTTTCGTATTAAAGATTAAATTCCAAAATGAGTATGTTTGACAATTATGATTATGGCAATGATAACAACGATAACAATTACATACAATTATTGGTTACAAATACAGAAAAGTGAATTCATTATTTACAATTTATACAAACAGTTTCTTTATATGATATTTTTATTTTGACGTGTTTTTAGAATCTCCCCACGATAAATCTCATCGCGTAAAAACTTATATGCTAGTTCCTTCGTATCATGGTTTTCAAGTAAGTAAGATCCACGGTTATATAGTAAAGTATATGGACTGTGATTTTGTGGGAATTATATTTTGAAGACAGCTAGATTGATTTCGATTGCTCTGAGAATAGACGATTTCAAGGTTATTGCCGCTACGTTGAAATGGGGGCAAAGAGACTGGGACGAGCGTGGTTTAGCACAGTATAATAACAGTCTAAAAGACGCAAAATTGCGGCGTATTTTCGTGCTCTTTACACTTCTTTACATTTGATTTGATAGTTGCTGTGCCTTTTACCCAAATACGATTATTCCTGGTAAGAAATCTTCAAACGTGTAGATTTCATCTTGTGATTGAAAAGACCAGAAATAAGAAATAAGACATAAGATAAATAGATAATATGATAAGATAATATCAAGCCAAACGTAAATTTAAATCCAAATCAAATGCGGCAATAACCTTGAAATCGTCTATTAAATGTGTCTAATACTGTACTTGGATTACTAACACTTTTTGCAGCAGCATTATGTGTTTTTGAATTCTACACAAAATATTGCTTTATGGCAACATTCGTGGTGTCAAACAATTTTGAATTATGTTGTTATTGGAATACGTTTTCTTCTCTAACAATTGCTCTTGACGGCCTTTACTTTTCGGCTTTTTTTCTCGGCTTTTTTTTTCTTTTTACGGCTTTTTTTTCTCTTCAAAAATAAGCCTTTAAGTTGGGGTTGTCATATTTTATTGGAACAGAACATTCTTGGTGACCAAATTGTATAATTTCTTTATTTTGTTGTACACCTTTTCATCGAAACGAGGGTCAAAGAGCGAAAACTTTTAAATGATCTTGTTGTTTTGCTTTAGTGTTGAACTGTAAACAAAAAGTAATATCACTTTAAAAACAACGTTGTCTAAATCTTAAAGAATAAATATGAAAGCTGCTAAGTTCTCAAAAGAACTGGATATAATATGAAAAGGATAAATAAGAGAACTTCAATGTGTCGAAAAATACTTAAGTAAGAGTACTTACGTATACTCTTTCCTGACATGCTGAAAAACTGCCAACATTGAACCACCTGTTTGTTCTATTGATATCTCTGGAAATAACCATAACTGTTGCGAAAGCTATAATTGTTCTGAAAGCCCAATAAACCGACTGTTACCAATGCTTTTAAATTTCCCGAACAAGACACATTATGTTAATATAAATTAGCATTAATTATCATAAATCAGGTTGAAAAACTTTCATTTTTCTAGAAAAGGCCATCTTGCACGCCCGCGTAGCATCATGAAAATTACCACCAATCGCAGAGTTTTTTATGAAATCAAATCAAACTTGGCGTGTGAGTGGATCTTATGTGCCTGGCGCTTGTCGAGTTTCAATTTTTAATCTTGCCTTACCGTGTGCCGTGTTTTTCGATTGACGACTTCATCAGTCGTATTGGACTGATTTTGACTGCGCCAGACTGGAAAGATTTAATGGACGACGTGTGGTCATAAATCTTAAAGAACCTTCATGAAAACATTCCCTTCAACTTCTTGTCCTTTTTCATGAATTGTTTGTTAAAATTAATGCAAAACAAGTAATGTGATATCGAAACATCGAGGCTTGATAGCCAGCGAGTGTCTTCTTCAAGATCCACGTGCCTCGTTTCCATCCTGGCCGCCACGAAAAGTTTATGTCGTGACGACAATTTCCGAACGCCGTGCGCACGAGGCCGAACGACGTGCGCAATGCGCACCAGGCCGAACGACGACGAAGTGTTTGAAATATCGCAATTGTAAGCTATAGTATGATAAACAATGTAACCTTATTACTAACCCTAATACCAACACTTTAACTAACCTGGTATAATGGTTAGTATTAGGCTTAGATTAAGGATTAGATTTCACTGTTTATCGTACTATTACCATATTTCAAAATACGATGGATGAGGATTGGCATGATGTGTTGGCGGCCGTAAAAATTGATTAAGCAGTCGATTCAGTGATTCATGATTCCAGTATCAGCGATTTATGGGATCATGGACAAGTGTATGCCTTTCCACACAGTTATTATGTCTTCATGGGACGCTGATTGGATGACTCCCCTTGTCAAGGCCATGCTACGAAAGAAGTTTATAATATCTAATGATAATGCAGACCGACTCTGTTCAATTAATAAAAGGATTGCAGATGTATTAGCATCGAAATTATTAGGAACTTTCTTGCTGCTATTTGTAACCAAGACTGGTGGATAATGGGTAGATTCCATTACACAACTTCGCAGCCTCTCTCACAATGTAAATATGTATAGGAAATAACACGGTTCGAGAAGAATTAATGAAAAATCGCACGCGTGTTTGGCGAAATATTCATAATACCACGAGTGCGAAGCACGAGTGGTATTATGAATATTTCGCCAAACACAAGTGCGATTTTTCATTAATTCTTCGAGAACAAGTGTTATTTCCTTTTAATACCTTTTCAATCAATTTTACGCGTTCCTAAATACCCCTAAATTTTACTACGAAGCGGGAAAACTGATGATCACTGCTGATGTTTATATGATACTAAAATCCAAACATCCCGGATGTAATCATTTACTAGGGGTATTTTTTTTAAATACCCCTAGTAAAAAAATTTGAGTTTAATACTGATGTCATTAGCCAATCAGGAATGAGTAAAATTGATTGAAATGGTATTAGGATAGTAATTCTCAACTTTCTCTATAGAGGACGCCAAATAGGATTGATAAGTTCTTTTATAATTTTTGATTTGGTCAATTCGTTTCTGATATATCTCTCATTAATCATGGCCAAAACGTCCTTTTATAAACAATGGGTACTGTATATTACAAGAAATACTTGGCATTTCACTCGATTGAACTGCATGTTCTAAGGATTTATGGTGAACACATACTTTTATATTATGACCAATAAAAGCCTTTGAATTGAATTGAATTGAATTGAATTGAATTGAATTGAATTGAATTGAATTGAATTGAATTGAATTGAATTGAATTGAATTGAAAAGGTCTTTAGTTACTTCAACCATGTTAGCTCACTATGGTAGTTTTCTTTTGAAGGACTTTTCTCCTGTCGTTCTTGGCTCCAGAACTCGTAACAAGAAAGCAGATAAAGTCAAAAGAGATATAGGTAAGAAAAATTAATTAAAAAACGAGTTACAAACGATAAATATCGTAACGGTTTGTTTGTTTTTTAACATAGACGATGAGGTTATTCCAGCAAAGAAAACTGAAAGTCCAAAGAAAGACATTCCACTTTTAGTTATCGAAACAGTTAATAACAAACCTGTAAAACAAGATGTCCTTGCCAAAGACGAAGAAATGCGTGATTTTGTGAAAAGCAGTCTTTGTGCGCAGGGAATGTTAAAGAAAGAATTGGTAAAATACTACATAATTATAATACACATGCTGTATAATCCTGTGTCGCTCGCAGGGCAAAGCAAAACATTTACAATCGATTAAAGTGCCTATCCGTGGTTTTGGGATTTTAGATGTTCGTAATCTTTGGGTTCCACCAAGAAGAAATGTAATATATCTTGTCGTTCGAAAATTTCATCTTCATGTATTTTTCCTTTGCTAAAGTTGATTTACTATTCACAGGAAATGCCGTCAAACAGAGACACGCGAAGTCATTGCACTATAATTCAACAGCGAAATACAAAGAAAGTTTGGCTATGAACTTTAAACACACCTGTTTAGACAAAATTCGCTCAATTCCCAAACTTTCTTTGTATTTCACCGCTGAATCAATGTGCAATGTTTTGCGTGTCCCTGCTTTGACGTCATTTCCTGTTAATAGTACATCACTTTAGCAGGGGGGAAAAGACATGAAGATGACATTTTCGTGACAAGATATTTCGCGACACGACAAGATACAATTCTTCTGAAGAGATTCCAAAGATCACAAATATGTAACCCTAGTGTACCATATTATACTACATATAAACCTTGACTGGTATGCGCGACTCGAAATTATGCAATTGTTTTGAATTGCCTCGTTGCAAGTCGCGCGGCAGTCTGGCAATACCGGATTTTTCAGGATGATCAGCTGATCAATCAATCAATCTTTTATTTGCACGTTAATTAGTTATAGGCTATATACAAAATAAATAAATAATAAATGTTGTAATTATATAGTACAAAGATATAATAGTTTGACTGTGCGCAGTGGTCAAAGTAGCATTAAAGCTTTCGACTTGACCACTGCCTACAATACGCTATCTATGGCGGACATGAGTCGAGCAAAAGCTAAACCAAATCAAAGCGAGTTACATTTGCGTAAACAAGAGAAAGTTCGTATATTGTTTCTTAAATTCATATGCTGATTTAGAGCGTTTAGTATTATAGTCAATTGTTTCCCATATTTTAGAAGAAATAAATTTAAATGTGTGCTTTCCATGGTTTGTGCGATCCATCGGTCGACTAAAGTTTTGGTTGGCTGCAAATCTAGTATTATAATTATGACAGGAAGAAGCAATTGATATAGAATTGGAGTATACAGACGGTACTTTGTCTTTTTCATTGATAATCTTATACGTAAATATAGCTGTTTTCAGTTTGAAAACATTGTCAAATTTCAGAATTCCTAAAAGGTTATAATACGATGTGGCACTTTCTCTTCTATTGGCAAAAAATATATTTCTAATGCTTTATTTTGACATGTTCGGATTTTTGTAAGATTTGTAGTATATGTATTTCCCCAGCTCATAAGGCCATAGTTAATGTAAGGATAAACTAAAGTATAGTAAAGTTGCTTCAGCATATTCAAATCAAGGTAATACCTTAGTTTATTCAAGATTCCCATATTTTTTGCTATTTTACATTTAACATGTTTAATTTGTTGTTCCCATTTAATATATTTATCTATATATATACCTAAATAATTAATATAATTTTTTTGTTCTATATTTCCAATTTGGTGTCTGGAATTATTTTCTTTTGAGGAGTTATTAGCATGAAATTAGTTTTTTAAGATTTATAGAAAGTTTGTTTGTAGCGCAGTAACGTTGAATATGCAATAGTTCCTCGTTCATTACATCTTCAACTTCCTGAATACATTTACTGGTGTAAAAAACATTTGTATCATCAGCAAAATTTCGAAATGAAAGTTTCGTTGAACAATTAGGCATGTCATTTATATAAAGTAAGAATAAAAGCGGTCCCAGTGTCGATCCCTGCGGTATACCACAAGTCATTTGTAGTCTATTTGAGTTTGAATTTCCTATTTTTACATATTGTTGTCGGTTGTTTAGATAATCAGTGAACCATGCAAGAGGGGCACCACGAATACCATACTTATTTAATTTCGAGAGTAAAATTTTATGATTAACTGTATCAAAGGCCTTTGAGAAGTCCAAAAATAAGCCACATGTGATCTGTTTAGTGTCAATTGCAGTTTTAAAGTTGTCAGTTATTTCTAATATTGCTTGTTCAGTGGAGTATCATTTCCTAAAACCAAACTGATAGTTATGAATAATAATTTTTTTTTTAAGAATGATTCTAGCTGATTGTAAACCAGTCTCTCAAGGACTTTAGCAAAGGGCGACAATGTAGATATCGGACGATAATTTGAGGGATCCGTGGTGATACCACTTTTTATAGATTGGTGTAACTCTCGAAATTTTTAAAATATCGGGGACACTACCTGATGCAATAGATTCATTAAATATATGAGTAAAAATGGGCGTAATTAGAGGAGCTGCTATTTTTATCATACTATTAGGAATGCCAATAGAAGCTTTCTTATCATTTAGTGATGAAAATAGTTCAAATACTTGAACGTCTGTAATTAAGGATATAACAAAGCTTGATACGGGTGAATTTTTTATATAGTCTAAAGGATTTATATGTGTAGATTCAATGGATTTAGCTAAATTAGGGCCTACATTGATAAAATGTTCATTAAATTGATTAGCTATATCACGATTTGTAGTAAATATCTTATTATTTATTATTATTCTGCAAGGGTATTGCTGACCTTTGGTCTTCCGCTTAATAAGTGTTCCAATCAACTTCCATGTGGCTTTTAAGTTATCTCTGCACCTCTCAAATTGCCTATTGAAATATCGATTTTTGCTTTCCATTTTTATCTTATTAAGTTTGTTTGAATACTTCTTGTATTGCATCACTTTTCCTATATTGTTACTATGAAAATGCGTGTAATACATTTTAATTCCAAGATGTTTGTTCATTATCGAGTAAAAGTGCTCAGATTATAAACAATTAGTTATTGAACATGCTTAGAAACTCACTATCATAACTACCAGTTGGGTTTGCCTGTGCAGGTAAAGTTTTTAACTTATAAAGTTTTGCAAGTTTATTTTCATTTTATAAAGTTAACTTTGCCCTGGTGGATCGTTTTAATCAAGTCTTGTACTATCAACATGACTATCATGCATAAATAGAGAGCACGTCTCTTATCCCCCGTGCATCAATAGTTTTAGTTGTTCTAAAATAGTATTACCAATAATTTCATAATAAAACTTTTTTTTAGTTTATTGAGAAAAGCAACGACAATGACCAATTCGAAAATCGAGGTATATATCTTTACGTTGACATTCTCTTGCCTCTAAGTTGCCTTATATATTTTTGATAAATAGTTTTGACTTTGTAGAAAAGTTCAAGGTTCTTCCTTAACCGCCCTTTACGTAGCGCAATATACCCAACCTCTACCCAGGCTCTTTTCCGAGCCTGGGTACGAGATTACGCAATACCGAGGTATCCTCGCCACCGTCTTTAATTGTTTTTCTTTCATTCCTTGTTTAGAAAAACGGAATTTATCAGTGAATAGAAACACTGGTGAAACTGTGTTACACAAAGCAGCCAGAATGGGTTATGACGTAAGTATCGTTGTTTCATATATACATATATACATATATACATATTGAAAATGTTGTACATGCAGTCAGGCATATTGTTAAAAACAGAGGTAAAAAGGTTGACACTGACTTAAAAATGTTAAAAGTGGAACGTTTCGGTTTAAATACCAAAACCTTCTTCAGCCTTATCAGACTAAATGGTGTTGTGGTGGAAATTACGGCTATAAAACTATTAAGATGCTACGCTTGATTGGCTAAGATGTTGTAAATGTTTGGCACGTGTACATGTTCGTTTATTGAATTGTGATCACGGATGGAAGAAAGAACAAAAGAACATATAAAAGAGCTGTTTTTCTCGAAGAAAATAATTCCTTTTGGCTCAACACCAAACGCAAACCAAGCACAACTTCAATTTAAACAATGTGCATATAATTGACCAATGTCAACAATGGTCTGGTCGTTTGTTTTTAGAGGCCTGGCATTCCATCCGTGACCATAATTCAATAAACGAACATGTACACGTGCCAAACATTTACAACATCTTAGCCAATCAAGCGTAGCATCTTAATAGTTTTTATAGCCGTAATTTCCACCACAACACCATTTAGTCTGATAAGGCTGAAGAAGGTTTCAGTATTTAAACCGAAACGTTCCATTATAATATATATATATATAACAAACCAGTGTAATTTATAAACTGAAACTATTTTTCTATCATTCCACCCGTTCAGTACCCCAATTCCATCCCCACCCTTCACACAATTAAATAAAACATATTCTTAAAAATATAATTTCCTTATCACCGGGTCATTTTAAACATGTTGATGTGATATATTTTTTGGCCTTACGATATCTAGTATTAGAAATACGTTACGCAACAACCCCTGCCCATTTACCCTTCAGTTTTTTTCAGTGATTTATGGTAATATTGTCTGACAGTGTGTAGATTTCTGGTTTCCTATGTAGCTGATTTCATAAAATCCTTGTAACACAACTCGGAAGAGTTTTTAAGAGTTTTAAAAACATCTTTATTTGAATGGTTCTATATATGGGGGATTTTGTGATTTACTGACATCATAATCTATAGTACTGTGGTAAAATATTTCGCTAACTTATCACATTCCGGGTACGCAAGTAATTGGCCTTGTACCTGTTGTGGATACCCTGCCACTTGTTTGTTATTTTTGCTTGTAATGTGTAGTGCGTAATTCTTCCTTAATTATTTTTATTTATCTTTCTATTTATTGTGTATTTATTTTGACAAAGTTAATAAATTAATAATAATAATAATTCCACTTAATATAGCGCATTCTCCTAAAAAGCCCGATCGCTCTTTACATAAAAATTAGTTACAATCATATATATATAGATATTCAATGCATGTATAAATATTATAATAAGAGAAATAATACCATAATTATAAGAATGTCATTGTAAAATATAAAAGTATCTAGAATTCATTAAATGTTTGCCTAAACAAAAAGGTCTTTAATTTAGACTTGAACTCGCACATATAGAAAATAATCTAGAACCATACGTCTTAAGATGATAGGTCGGTTGTCTTAGCAAGAGCTTATCAGCGGACCTAAGCGCACGAGCTGGAATGTAAGGCTCAATTAAGTCACATAAATAAGACGGAGCCATACCATTAACTACCTTAAATGTATATATTAATACTTTAAATGCAATTCTCTGATCAACTGGTAGCCAATGCAGTTCATAAAGTAGAGGTGTGATATGATCACACTTGCGCGATAGCATGATAAGCATTAAGCACATTGCTTGTAAGAATTTTAGGTTTTTTTCTTGGCATGCAACTCTTGTGTGTTCCTTACAGGAAACAGTGTATCATTCCATACAACAAGGCTCCAACAGTAATGCTAAAGACTATGCTGGTTGGACGCCATTACACGAAGCTTGTTCCCGTGGTCATCCTGATGTTGTTAAAGTTCTTGTAAAGTACAATGCTGATGTTAATGCATGTTCTAACGATGGTATAAGGTACGTAAAATGAATAATATTAGATTGCTGTAGGTCGTTCAAAAAATTGAAACACTTCCAGTTGGGCTGCCAAGAGTGGGAGTTGCTTTCATGCTGTTTGACTCATATCATTTGCTTAAATTATCCATAACTGAACTGATAGGGTAAATCTCCCTATTGTGGAAATGTATAAACAATATTTAAGAAATAAAAAACGTATTTCGTGTCTTTATCAAGTCACGCGAAGGTACACAAGATATAACTGTACAATTACAGTATCTTCTTTTTGTATGATATATAGTTTTGTAAACTATAATTTGGTTGGAATCTGGTAAGACAGTTATTTTCTCTGTTTTGTCAATTTTAACCAAGCCATTGTGTATTATATATAAATATATACGTACTATACGTATTAATCTTTTTAGTTATATTATCTTTTAGATATAGACAATTTTCTTATAATACTTATGAGATATAAACAATTATTATTTTATATTAATATTTTGAGCTGATTTTTACTTAAATATTAATTAAAATATAATTTTAACTATATAGGGGTCTTAATACAAATACTGTAAAGGTTTCTAGTAGATCCCTAGCCCTACAGTAATCATAAATCTTCGTAAAAAATAAATGAAAGTTGTAAATGGACAAAATTAAAAAAAAAGAAAAAAGAGAAGATTGTGCGACAGCTATATAAATATTTAACAATTATTTAAAATTTAGAAAGTTGAAAGTTATTTCCAACTTAATTCAAAGGAGTTTTAATTTTTTAAACTATATTGTAGAGAATACTGTGAACTTTTATATTTTATATCTTAGATAACATCTGTAAAATTTAGATATTTGTCAATATTTAAATGCAGGACCCTCGTTGATATCAGCACTTTTAGTGTTGAAGAATTATTATTATTATTATTATTATTATTATTATTATTATTATTATTATTATTATTATTATTATTTGTAAACAATAAATAGGTTCAAGTAGTCAATTATAAATTACCTAAATTAGTGAGATTTATAATTGTATATATATAAAGAATTTCAATAAAGTTTCCATTATTATTATTATTATTATTATTTGTTAATCACAGCAAACTATCTTAACGCGGGTGTCTTAAATGAGGCATCAAGCTACTTCCCGTGGCCTTAGGTGCCTTGACATAACATGCTTCACTCTTTTATGTATCTAAAACTTTCCTTAAAATCCTAGTTGATCCCAGTAAACATGCCCTCTGCAACAATTCTAACAAGTTTGACATCTCGATTACCCCAAGCCATTTCGCCAAGCCCTTTGGTAGGTTACCCAACGCACCAATTATGATGGGTACGACTTTTACGGTTTTGCACTTCCAAATTCGTGTAATCTCCCGTTTCAGATCCTGGTAATTTTCAATTTTCTCCTTTCCCTTGCTGTTTACTCTAGTGTCGAAAGGGCAGGCGATATCCAAAATCAGGCATGTTCTATCTTCTTTGTTCAGCACAACAATATCAGGCTTGTTATGCTCAAGAGGGTGGTCGGTCTGGATCCTAAAGTCCCATAACAATTTCATTTTGTCTGACTCGAGCACTGGTTCTGGTTCATGATTATACCATTTGGTCTCAAGTCGTATCGCTCGCAGAACTGCCAGTGGATTATTTGCGCAACCTTATCATGTCTCCACAGCCGGTATTGCTTCTGGGCCAGCATCTTTAATTACAATATGGCTTATTATTATTATTATTATTATTATTATTATTATTATTATTATTATTATTATTATTATTAATCCGTCCAATTTGTAAATTTATCAATAAGCTCCTTAGGTGTTTTCTCAAAAGAATGGCATACCTTTTTAGATATGTTGAGCGATCTAGGTCTTGATAACAAACACCAAAATCATTGTATTAGGAGAATTATGTCTATCGCCATTAGAACAACATACTATATATTTTGTTGTAGAAATAAGGACTGGACAAATCCGGAATTACTGAACATTTAAAGATACATTTTAAATTAACTTCTTTCCTTTTTTTCTAAATATAAATAATAAATAGGTTCAATTATAAATTTCCTAAATTAGTGAGATTTATAATTGTATATATATATAAAGAATTTCAATAAAGTTGCCATTATTATGGAAACTGAGAAAGACCACCGTGTCAAAATAAGTTATAATAATAATAATAGAAGAAGAGGAAGAACCAATGAGATTGCAAATAGCTCATGTCTAGTGGATGACTATATTACAACTGTTAATTGTCTACCATACTCTAGTATTCAAGAGAAGAAACGTTACTTCAGATTGTATACAGTGTATTATACATATATTTATGTTTGTAAATTTCCTCACTATAATTTCACGCTTTATCTGCTTCACTAACGACATGAGATATTTATGTTTATATTTATGTATATACTTGTATAAACATATAGAACGAATCATGCGCCCCCATATCTATTTGCCTTGTATAAACATATTTATATATATTTATGTTTGTAAATTTCCTCATTATAATTTCACGCTTTATCTGCTTCACTAACGACATGATGTTGTCTTGCGTTCAGGCCGATACATGATGCTGCTGATAACGGCAATACAGATGTCCTTCGATTATTAATTGCTTATGGCGCTGATCCGTTGTTGCACACTTACTCAGGCCGTAGTTGTGTTTCTTGTTCAAAGAATAATCGATCAAAAGATTACATAAAAGGTTAGTGGTCATTGAAAACTCAACGTTGTAATTTTCTCTATATTTAACTGCAAGTTATGGAATTCTTGGAGTAGTCTAAACAAATTATAGTGTTTATGAAACGAAAATTTTAGTTTAGTTATTTAAATGACTTCTCAAACTCATTAATTATTCATGATGTAAATTCAAAATAAATTAATATTTAATCAGTATTTAGAAACAAGAGGAAGATTACAGACGAATTTCCCCAACTTTATTCTCGATTTTCTCTTGAAGCATGGATTTGTTTGAGAAGCAAGTTGATTTCTAACGGACAAACCGGTTAACAAACTCGGCTGCGCCTCATATTTTCAACCTGCTTGTCCGTATTTAGAAATCAGAGGAAGAACGCTATACTCGTGTTAGAACTATTACTTCTAAAATAACGAGGAATGGTAATTTAGAGCTCTTTGTGATATGCAAATGTAACCACCAACGTCACGAGGTTTCTAAATTTTCAGAAAATCAAGTAATTCGAAATATAGTAAATTAATTTGGCATCGCTATTTTGGTGTAATGATGTTAAGTTTCACGAAGTGTCATAATGTGAAAAGTTTCAAGTGACTTTGTCGAATAATCTCAAACATATAGCTGATTTTCTAAAAACGTGTAAAAACCTCGTGACCGTCGGTGGTTATTATTCGGGCCCACTGTAATTGGCTCACGCTGTTGTGGTTTCCCGGCCATTTAGTTTTATATGTACAGTATCAGTTTGAATGTTTGTTTGTTTGTATCTTTAACTATTTATTATTTACTTTTATTGTATTTTGGCAAAGCTTATTAAATTAAATTAAATTAAATCACAAAAGTCTAAATATCTCAAGAACGACGTGAGATATGAAACAGCTCTAAATTACAATTCTTCGTTATTTTAGAAGTTCACTTAAATAACTAAAACTTAATTTTCGTTTCATAAGCACTTTAAAGTGGTACTACGATGAAAACTCACCCCCGTTTTTTTAGATTTTCTTTAGCATAGAATAGTATTTCAGGGTCGAAAGTGATCATCGATGTAAAAAAAACAACTAAAAAATGGTATTTTCAAGTAAGTATTTTGAGCTCTGAGATCACTACTATTTAGGCTGCCATTACTAAGAACGTGTTCCAAGTGAGCCCGCAATTTCAAAAGGTAATATTGTTTGTGACGTCAGATTCTTAATGCTACGCCTGAATTTCAGTCGAGGTTACTTGTTTTCTTGTTTTCTTCGAGAAGTAGATGAAATGTCCAGCCTTTCAGACAAAGAATTTGAAAAAATGACCTTTATCACTATGGATTTACTTGAAGAATTACCATGTGGAGTCTTCGCGTTGAGAATCTGACGTCACTTCGTCACGCTGGTCACGAACATGATCGATTAATGGCGGACGTAACAACTCCAGATTTGGAGTCAGAAAAGTAATACTTGCAATCGTTGAATCGCAAAACGGTTTCGACAGAGTAATATTTAGCAGCTCTGCTTTATAAATACGTAAAAATATCGATAGGTAAAAATTTGATCGTAGTACCACTTTAACAAATTACTTTTTCAAACGTTTTTAAACAAACTGTAGCCTTACGTCAAGGTGAATAGTCGCAAGTCCATTACTTTGAATGAATATCGCTTTTTCTTTCGAAAACTCTTTGATTTGTCTTTCTAATTTCGCTACAAATATTTGTAATTTTTTTATCTTTAGCTTGTATTGGAGACTTGTACTTAACAGATGAACGGAACAGTGTTACCCCTGTGGATTATGAGGTATGATTTCCATCCATTTATCCTAACAAGCCTATTTACCCCATCCCACCACCATCCATCGATCCTACTTATTTTGATCCTTACACGTTTGCTCTACTTCTTACAATTTGCGAGCATCTGATAAAAACCTTCAGATTCCAACTAGATTTATTGCTGAGCAACTAGATTTATTGTTGGAAATGAGTTGTCCTATCGTGAACGTCTTGATTGCTTACATTTACTTCCGTTGGCCTATCGTAGAGAAATTAGTGACATTATTTTTTTCCTTTAAGTGTTTCAGGAGTCTGTGCAGGTTGATATTTCTCAATATGTTTCTTTTCGCTCATGTACTAAGCCTCTTAGAAATACTGACCATCTTACTCTGAAGATTCCTTTCTGTCTGTCTGTCTGTCTGTCTGTCTGTCTGTCTGTCTGTCTGTCTGTCTGTCTGTCTGTCTGTCTGCCTGTCTGCCTGTCTGCCTGTTAAGTTGCTCTCTTAAAAGCCTGCGTTAATATTTGTGTTTTCAGGACCGTTGGGAGTTTCGTGGTTCATGTTCTGTTCTTGGTAAGAAACGCCAGCCACTTCTCTTACCCCGTAGGTCCTGTGTTTCAATATTTTGTCTTCTTACTTTTTGTAGATGAAGACGCTAAGTACATGAGTGGGATATTTGACAGTGTGCCAGAACAACGAGCTAATGCTTCGATAGAGGTCGAGTGCAGTGACGTGCCACACTTACCAACATATAACTTTCCATTAATAAAAGATGGCGTCGTTGTTGGGTACGTACTTCCTTTCATTTTTTGAAATAAGTAGAGTTTTTAGAGATAGATATATGTGTGGTGCATCGTAAATTTTGATCTGCTAAACAGAGAATGTGATCTATCAGTGTCATCCTCATAGATAGACGTATACACTTTCATATAGTTTTCTTGTTATTATAACCATCATTACACTCTTGATTATGCTAAGAAAAAATAGAGCTTTCGTAATCGCTGTTATTATATGGCTGTGCTATTTCCTTTGTTCTGATTGATCGACGCACGGTCCGTAAAATCCATTGTAAAATCCCGTATCCGGACCAAGGTAACCGGTCCGGGCTCGCGTATTTTTTGTTGTTGTTTTCACCGGTGCGAAGTTCAATTTTTAAATTGATTTTATTATATGGCTGAGCTTGTTTACAGGTCTGTACGCTGATTGGTTACTGAGAGGTCCGGAAAAAAGCGTATTGCTCTGCCAGCCTATAGCCCGCGACGGCAATAGGCTTTATCCGGATCGGTAAGTTTTGGCGGGAAAATTTCTGAGTTGATTTGAATGAAAATAAAAGAGAGCTATGCATCTTCATTGAAAATACCAAGCAATAAAATGTGCTGGAACATCATTGTTGCTTTTCTTTAAAGTTTTCAATCATCTAAAATCACGGAAAATAAATGCTTAACTGATGTAAAATGAAGCGAAACATACTGAAGAAGTTGAAGACGAAAACAGCATTAAAACAGAGAAGAAAATTAGCTAAAGCCATATAATAAATACTTTATTAACCTCGTTTGCTCGGTCTGTACTGAAAAGTATTTGCCTTCGGTTTTATCACACAAACCTCGCTCCTTCGTCGCTCGGTCCGTACGCAAACCTCAGGTAAATACTTTCACATACAGGCCTCACACTCGGTTAATAAGTCTTTATTATTTTTGTTCCGAGAACGATTTATATTATGTCAGTTCAAAAATGTGGACCAAGGATGTTTATATAACAAATGCAGTATTACTGAAAATGTAACCCTTTACGACATTATGTATCTCTTTTAGCGTGGTAATGCTACAATCATTGACAAAATTAGTTTGAACAAATTTATTGAGGAATATATGTCGTAATAATTGTTCTGGGAAATTTAATAAATTACTTTAACAGGATACATGTAGGGGGAGGGGGCCAGAAAACCTTTTGTTATACCTTTGTTCCAACAATTTGACAATTATTGTAGTTGATGCATGACATGGCTTTTTCAAAGATTAGTAAAGCACGATAGATAGTAAAGCAGATAGTAAAGCGCGTTTTTTAATGCATTCTACGCAGCACTTAGTCAATGAGAGAGCATAATGGAAAGCAAAGCAGCATATTCCAAAATTGGTCTAATACAAGTGCAATTAAATTGCACAAGGCCTTCGACAGGTACTTTTGCTCGTTTCAATTGGCGTAAACAATACATTCTCTTAGATGAAATTTTAATAATACTGTAGTTTCCGCATGACAATTTCATTTTAAATCACAACTGATAATTAGCCCCAGCACTTTAGCATCCTTACTTGTTTCCATTTCTTTGCCATTTATACCTATTGAGCTACAATTAATTCTGCATGTCTTCGTAAAATATATGCACATGCTTTTGCATATATCCTCATTAAGCTTAAATTTGAGGTCATCTGCCTGGACCTAGATTTCATCCGCTAGATATTGCACTCCCACTTCCCTTCTCTACCGCCTCTTCCATTGTTAAATCGTCAACGTAATTCCAAAGATGAACATTGCCAGTATTTAAATAGTTTATCATTAATATAATTATAGTTTATCATTCCTGCAACGCCAGCAGGAACTTTTGCCCATGACTCGGAGTAGCAGTCGCTGGCCAGCTTTACTTCTTTCTTGGCGGTTTGTTAGTTAGAAAGTAAATTCTCAACCGGTCCTGTTCTTTTATGTCTATATTTAGTAAAGTTCCATCTTCTTTATAGACGAAAAAACTATGTTATCCTCAAAGATTTACAAGAAGCACTTGGGAAACCCAGAAATACTCTGATAAAGATGCTCAAAAGAACTGAAATTCGAGAAGTTTCGTGGTCGGAGTTTTGCAAAGAAGTGTCGAAAAGTTCTTTTAACAAAGTGTCTGAATCCATGGCCTGCAGTATGGAGCAGGAGAATGTTGAACTCTTACCTTTAAACTGGAATCTACGTTCTCTTCTAAAAATCCGATGTAAAAATGTTGCTTTGTAACGCAATCTGGCTTCGAGTATTACTTGTATTCATATTCTGCCTGTAGGAATGAGGGAATTCTTTTAAGTGGTCCCTTATACAAGACATTGATCTGGGAAAGATTTTGTACATAATCGTGAAACAACCAGAATACATTATCCCAACTGTTCTGTTAGACCCTAGTCAATAATGACATTAAACTTTATGTAATGTTCGACAAAACTGAGAGACGCAAATGAAGAACAGTGTCGAATCGATATATATATATATATATATATATATATATATATATATATATATATATATATATATATATATATATATATATATATATATATATATATATTATATATATATATATATATATATATATATATATATATATATATATATATATATATATATATATATATATATATATATATATATATAGCAAAGTGAAAAGGTGGTAAACTGCCAAGAATTTAGTGACGAGATACTGACGTTTCGAGCGGAGCCCTTCATCAGAGTAAGACGAAGGATGAAGGGCTCCGCTCGAAACGTCAGTATCTCGTCACTAAATTCTTGGCAGTTTACCACCTTTTCACTTTGCTATATATTCAAAACACTGTCTACGCAGCACTCTACTTTTTTACTATATATATATATATCGCCTTGCGTGAAACTGACAGTTGCGGCTTTTATCATTTTGAGGTAAGACCACTTTCACTATATATTCGCTCTACCTTTATGGTATTGAGCACTTTTCAACGTTCCGTGAACAACATCACATTCGTTTTAGTATATATATATATATATATATCGTCATCTACTCCTTAATTTAAACTAAAGGAAATCCCTAAAATGAAATGTTTATAAAGCATTAACTATACACAGTGCAGTGTACCATTCTTAGTAGCATACATGTGGAACGTTTCAGCACAATCTAGCCGCTATTTCCAGAGATATTCCTCATTTGTGAGTAGATGACGTCATCAGGTATCTCATTTGCAGCTCTTAAAAATTTAAATATCTCTGGAACAAGATAAGACATTGACAAAGTAAGACCGCTATTCTTGCTTATTTCAAATGCACTTCTAGATAAAGCCCAAACTGCGATAAATGATTTTTGCATCTTACTGCCCCTCTAACATTCATTTCCAATAACACAACCTCCACTGACGTCAAACCATGCAGGTCGTATTAGTTCTAATCCAACGTTTGACAACAATAGATCTAAAGTATCTGAAAGACTGAACACGAGGAAACCTGGGCAGAAATTTCGGCAAACATCGTGGTATCACAACGGAATACCATAAAAAGAGGTACATTATTAGCAATGAAACCTCTTGAAAATTTTACTAAATGATCTGAATCGAGCGGGAGGTTTGAAGTATCTGTCTCAAGTTTGGGGATTTTACATATCCGTAATATTTGGATCTTCCTGAGCAAAATCATAATATATATTGTCAACCGAAAATGTCATCTTCATGACATTTTTCGCTGTCAAAGATGTCACAAGAGGCATTTGTTACTTGCCACAAAAATGTCTCTTGTGGCGACATCACATCCGATAACTTTAACTGCAAAAATGTCCATGAAGATTAAATTTTCGGCTGACAAGATATATTATGATTTTGCTCATGAAGACCCAAATATTACGGATTTGTAAAATCCCCAAACGTGAGATAGGCACTTTAATATCTAATACACCTCTTTTTACGGTATTACTTACGAATATAAAACTTTCTGCGTTTTGCTTTTTATAATGTACTCGATTTTTGCGTTCATTTTATGGTTATTCTTAGGGGTTGTCAACAAAGCACTGTAGATTTTTCTGTTGTACAAATTGAATATAGTTTTCTACTTAGTCGCACCTTAATGTTGAAGAGAAAAACTGCAGTTGTGAACTTTTGTTGACAAGTGATGATCCAGCATTGTGCCGTAACTTTAGTCTGAATACTCCAGAATGTCGATGGTGGAAACATTAAAGGTGCCATCCAGTCAGTTTTTACGAGAAGGAACTTCAGAAGGTCATTAAACATAACGACACATGAAATCGAAAAGATTCTTAAGAAACGTGGAAAGGGGAAAATGTAAATTATTTTGTAAAATGGTCAGGTTACCCTAACAAATTTAATTCCTGGGTATCTGCATTTTAAGAAATAAAACATCTTTAAACCATTGACTGTTTTGTGTTTCTTTTATTGTCGTTTTTGCGTTCGTGATGAACAGAACACATTTGTTTTACCTTACGTTTCCAAGCAATGCGTCCATGTCCACATTTCCCCAGAATTCATCCACGAGTTTCAGGGTGAAATTACCTCAGACTATTGATCTGAGTGGTAACTGGGAAGTCGAGTTGTATTCGATGACTTACCCTCATACATGGTATAATCTACAGGAAGTAGATAGTCACATATGCTACAGTGATGATGGGTATTCATTTTTTACGGCTGTTGCTGACTATGGATATGAAACGAAAGATCTTGTTAACTCTGTAAATGCAACCTTGTCAAAAGAAACAAAGGGAAATGTTTCAATGTCTTTTGATGAACGGACAGAGAGAGTGACGGTTCACCTAAAACATGGTACCAGTTCGCCATGTCAGAGAAGATGACGGTTTTATTGGGATTTGGAGGAAAGGAAGTAAAGATTACCAAAAAGACCGTGAGTCCACATGTTGCGGACATCAGTGTCGCGATGAATTCGATTTACTCTTACTGTGATATTGTACAACCACAAGTAGTGAGTGATTCGAATGTTAAATTGCTAAGAACTGTCCCTATCGAAGGGAAAATGGGTGAAGTGATTACTAGAACGTACACCAATATGTAGTATATGTACCTGTCCAAAGTAAGTCATTTGAAGACATCGAGATTATTTTAAGAAGTGACACAGGACTTCCTATGTGGAAAGGTGTTAACGACACTTCATTTCACTGGACAGCAAAATTCTCCCTACTTTATGTAAAGATGAGTCATTCAGACCGTTACACTCGTTATTATCTGGATCAGCAACAAGGGAATGGGATATCCGTTTTTATGGGTAGTCCTTGGTAAATTGGACATGGACAAGTGGGCTACGGTTTGGGAGGGCTTTTTCGGAGTGTTGCGAGAGTAGTCATGCCTATGGTTAAAAGTGGGGCAAAGACCTTGGGGAGCATTGCACTTAGTTCGGGTACAAGTTTACTGGGAGATGTCCTTGCTCGTAAAAACGTTAGAAAGGCAGCGAAATCTAGATTGACTGAAGCAACAAACGTGGCAAGGCAAAGAGCCATTAACAAACTTCATAGTTTAACTCAAACCGGAAGTGGTAAACGTCAATCTGCTAAACGAAAAGGTAAAAAGAGAAAGATTTCATCTCCAGCTGTCACATCCAAACGGGCTAAGAAACGGAAAACAACTCGTGTGGAAGACATCTTTGGATAGTTATGGATTTCATACATCCTAAATCGGTAGAATGTACAAAAAGCGAACTTGATCTATTTTCTGTTCCTGTGACACAATTCGGTCTGGAAAAAGGTAGATGGGTGGTGGTTCTATCTCGTTTCTTTCCCCAGGCACCGAAGACTATGTCGATTTGTCTAAGACAATTCTGGTAGTTCGTGCAAAAGTGACAAAAGCTGATGGAACGAATCTCGATGCGGATATGAAAGTAGGACCTGTAAACAATTTCATGCATAGCTTGTTTAAACAAGTTGACGTATTTTTGAAAGGAAAGCAAGTCACACAGGCTACTGGAACCTATGCGTACCGTTCCTACCTTGAAACGCTTTTGAACTATGGACCATCGGCAAAGCAATCGCAACTTACATCAGCCCTTTTTTACAAATATACTGCTGGCAAAATGGACGTGGCAGACCTGACCCTTGTCGTTGCGGCAGCCAACCAACGACTTAAAAACAGATATGAGTTTAGCAAGGAAAGTGGAATCGTTGAAGTGACCGGACCTATATTTTGTGATGTGTTTTTCTCTGAGCGACTTTTGCTAAGTTACGTTGAACTGAAAGTCGTTATGAGTCCTAGCACTGATTGATAAGCTGATTAAGGCTTATCTTAAGTCCGCAAGGTGAAAGTCAACCCTAGTGTGTCTTTGGCTCATGAGGTAGCAAAGAAAAAAGGTCCAGCCATTTATTCAATTCGATGTATCGAGTGCAAGAGTTTTGTCATTCCAGCGGGGAACCCTTCCCTAAAGAAAGAGAGTGTTTTCGGTGGGTTTGTACCGAAATAATTTGTCTTCGGTTTGGTAGAAAGTGTCGCTTTTAATGGACAATTTAAAAAGAATCCGTTCAATTTTCAACATTTTAACATGTCATCTCACCCTTACTGTCAACGATGAAGCCATACCCTTGAAACCGATCAAAACTATCAGTTTTTCGGGAACTGGAAAAATGTACTACAACACAGGCAATGATATATCGCGAGATGAGTTTTCTAAAGGATATGCATTGTATGCATTTGATTTAACACCCGATATATATGCAGTTCATCTGATCATTTTAACCGGGTCCAGAGAGGAAACCTGTCACTTGAGATTCAGTTCTCTACTATATTGCCGGCAGTCGTAAGTCTTGTTTGCTACGGAGAATTTGAAAACCCTGTACGAATTGATTCGAATGTACGAACTGATGAACACAGTTGACAGTGGGATAAAATCCGACCCTATCACACGTAAAAAGTTTTGTGGTGTCTTCAGTCCCGTCAGATCAACTGCATGCCTAAAGAGATAGACAGATTTCCATGTGGCTTCGTGGCGAATACAGATCGAAGTAACAAACCTGGAACACATTGGATTGCCTTTTACTTCCAATCAGAGCATAAAGGAGAATTTTTTGACAGTTATGGGAATCCGCCTGATTATTACGATGAAACATTTAAAGAATATTTAGATAATCGTTGTGATGAATGGTATTTTAACGATCGAGAATTGCAAAGTATTTGGACTGATGTATGTGGACAATACTGTTTATTTTACCTAAGTCATATTGCACGGGGTCACAGTTTAAGTACTATTGTGCATATGTTTGATAACAATAAGATATCAAACGATGCTAAATTGTTTAGATTTGTCAATAAACATTTTTATATGTCAACAAAAATTCCCGGTGAGAATCAGTCTAGTAAAAAGTTAGTTGAGGGTTTAAGAAAACATTAATATCTTGTAACACTTTTTAATATTTTAGAATAAAATTACTTTTTGTTGAATAATGTTTTGAATTTTATTCTTTGTCTCTTGGTTAAAAATAAAATTAGCTACCCACATTATGCCCCGTAAAATTATAACTGAAGACTAACAACTGGGTAATTTGAAAACAATTTATTAGTAATTGTAACCATTTGCATAAAGACTAATAGCGATACCAACGCGGTTTTGGCACCGATTTAGCTTCAATTGTTTTGCCGTGCGTCTGTTTCTTTGGTGGCGTTGACGAATACCTAGAAAAAATCCCGTGTAATTCCTGGCGTTGCTGTCTTGTTTAAATAATTTCCTTGTCTTCTGATGAAGATTCAATTTGTCCTTGCTTCCATCGTTCCTCATTTCTTAAAACTCGAAAGAATTCCTTTGAACCAGCAGGGTTGAAACTCTTCCTGCCTCTTACAGCATCACTTAGTAGATCTGAAATATTTGACCCTCGGAAATCCTTGCCATCTAACTTTACTTGACCGGTTTCATCCCAAGAAATTACGTTAGGATAAGCTTTTAATCTGTTCAAAATGGCCACGGCTCGTTCACGCATAGTTTTAGGTATAGAATCAACAATAACCGATTTGCTTTATGTTTCTTTTGACGTTCCTTCTTTTTCTTCATCCGGTTTGTTAGAATCAGGGGATGTGTTATTAACATTAATGGTAGGGAAGGGTAATCCGATTAGTTATGATAATATTTCGCTAAATGGAAACATTTTGGATCTTGTCCCTGAGCACAAAATTATTGGCCTCATTGTTAGGCAAGGTTAAAAATGGAACTCTGTACATGTTAATCATATAGTATTTCCAAGGCCTCAAAACGTATTTTTCTACTCAAGCAATTAAAACGAGCACAAATTCCCACTTGGCGTTTGATTATTGAATTGCTGCTACAGATAGTTTGGAAGACAATTTTACAATGCTCAGCTCTTCTTTCGAAGAGAGAGAGAGAGGATATTAGCGGTGTTAAGTCTATCAATATACGTAGGACAATTGGAGTAAATGATTCCAAGGCAGCGTTTCTGAATGGTTTCAATATCAGTTGATAGATACGATGGTAGTTCATGATGGTAAACTACAACCTACGCAGAGCTAGGCCTAGAGCACTTCCGCATTGTAAAACCGATCGGTTTAGAATTCGTTTTTTATAGCACAATGTGGAGATTAAGTAATTAAATTTGTTATTACATATAATATTTAGGTTAGGTTCATTTACAAATTTGTAAATAGTCCATAATTACAATTCATTTATTTATCAAGTGTAAACATTATCGTAATTCAGCCTCACAGCTGCTAGGATTTCAATGTTCAATAAACGTATCTATCTATCTATCTATCTATCTATCTATCTATCTATCTGTCTGTCTGTCTGTCTGTCTGTCTGTCTGTCTATCTGTCTGTCTGTCTGTCTGTCTGTCTGTCTGTCTGTCTGTCTGTCTGTCTGTCTGTCTGTCTGTCTGTCTGTCTGTCTGTCTGTCTGTCTGTCTGTCTGTCTGTCTGTCTGTCTGTCTGTCTGCCTGCCTGCCTGCCTGCCTGCCTGCCTGCCTGTCTGTCTGTCTGTCTGTCTGTCTGTCTGTCTGTCTGTCTGTCTGTCTACATACAATTAAATCTGCTGGTCCATGCTCCGCAATGATCTTTCGAACTTTTGGTTTGCTTTTGCAAGAAATTGTAAGTAAACTAGATTGTCTTTCATCCGTTTATACACAGTGAAATGACGAGAACTATGATGTGGATCTGATTTAAGTACATTTTTCACATAAGCAACATGTCGTTCATTCGGTAGGATATTTGACCGTAATCGAAGGTTTTCAGGTGTCTGTTGATGTAAGTCCATCAAGAGATATCCATATGGCTTCTGTGTTGCATCGTTAAACGAGTCGAGCATATAATTTACATTGCTAGGATACATCTGTCGAGCCAGAGTTGCGATACCAAGTGAATCTCTTGGGTTCTTGAAAACAATCATATAATGAGAATTCAGACTGATAGTTCGTGATTGTTTACCAGGCGGAAAAAGGTTTTATGTCAAATACATAACAGACGTACCAATGATGGAAACCACGAGTAAACAATTCCGACATACGTTGGTCTTTTGAACATTCCGACATAAGATCGTCTACGATGATCAGTGAGTTTTTATCGTCGCAAATTATCAGGAAATCCTTCGACAAAGCTAATACCTTGTATTGTTTCAACCATGTCGTCAAACATGGTTTGATATTCACCAAAGCAATAGATTAACCTCGTGGGCGGTGGATCAAAAAGCACATGAAGATGATGAAGGATTGACATAACCAGGCATGATTTCCCCGATTGACTTTGACCGCAAATGTAAAAATTTGCTGGAAGTTTAAAACGTACATCCATTGTGCACATTAAGAAGTGACAAATGACATTTCATAAGAATGTCATTTGTGTTTTATCAGAAAAAGACCATAGACATTGTTAACAAAACGAAAATGTATTCTAATACCTATTTATATTTACAAAGATTAGAGTTAACTATATTTACATGACTATTTTATATCTTTTGGACAAGTTCTCCTTTCGTACACCGTCTCTTTTTTCACAAAAAATTGTGCATTTGTTATTTGTACATACATGCAGTATTTGATAAAAAAATCAATTTTTAAAACAGGGTACATGTCTTACGACTTGAAAAGAATAAAAAGTTTGACTAACTAAAATATATTGTTATTGTCGAGACATCTATAAAAAGATGACCCTTCTCCATCATCCATTTCTTTGTTGTCCACAAATGCACGGTCTTGATCATTTTCAGACTCATATTCATTGTCTCCCCCTTATTCCGTTATATAACATCGTCCACTTCGTCTACTTCCATCGATTCTTTATCATGGTCTGACACCTCATAAATTGCGGGTTGTACCAACGTGTACAGCAAATTATGAGTAACCAATGACGATGGTGTCGAAGGCATGGCGATAGGCCTATCGTCGGACTGTGACCAATGGTACCCAAACGGAATAGTGTTGCGACCTGGTCCATAATAATACGTTTTTCATAAACGATTTGATATGATTTCTCCTCTCTCTTATTCAAGATGCGAGGTGTATGTCTCTCATTTACAATCTTTGCAATTATTCTATTGTCTAAATTAGTTACCATATCTTTCATAGTATTAAAATTGAGTACCTTACTATTTTGGTAATTTAATGTAAAACCCCGGATTTTATATTTTTGTTTACCATTATTAACCCTATATGCATAATTCTTAGGACCTGCACATAACAAAATCAGTAATATACGTACCCTCCCCATGTTCCCCTGTAATCTCATTTGTCAATTCTCCTAGATAATCCCCTAATGGTGGCTGTGGACACCCTGGTTTTGAAAGAAAGACACAAATATCTGTGTCAACATAAAGCACATTTTCCCCTACTAAATCTAACAAGTTATACAGCTCTAATCGAGCCCAAGACGTAGTGAAAATACATATAAATATATTGGTAACTTTACTTTCTGATACAAATTCACTCTTACACAAGTTCAACCAGATCATCTGTCAAAAGACAAATGTCATGGAGCTCTACATCCGTTCCATTTACAAGTTTATAGAAAGACATAGGGTCATTTACAAATTCTGTTAATAGACGGTCAGTTCGCATTGCAAATCTACTCCAAAGACTATTTAAACATAATTTAGCCACAGCTCTTAGACCTGGATTTTTCTTAATATTATCATGTCTTAGTAATATACTTTCGTTCTTAAAATAGTCTTGAATGTAACGCGTTTGGTCCTCGGGATTTTTTACCCATGAAGGCCAACCCGAACGTTCCTGCTTTAGCCGTAAAAAGAAGTTCACATAGTCAGTGAACAAAGAATCGATCGTCTCTTCAAAATTCCAAACTTCTTTGATGGCTAAAATCCGATACCCTTTTTCTAACGCTTCAATCGTAGTAAATATTCCGTAAAAAGACCTTTCGAGTTCCGAGTGTTGACACATGTTGCAATCGTCCAAAACACATTGCTTACATAATTTGAAAAACAGCTTACCCTCAAGGCGAACAGGTAACACAGGGTGATAAAGCTTAGCTGGGGGAAGGACCCTACATTTAATTAAACCAAAATAATTGAGCACATCCTCAAAGTCTTCATGAATGATAGTTGGGTGTTTGATGTGGTATCGTTTCGTCTTGTTTACGTAGGGGTAAAGTGAAGTAAAATCAACATATTCTATTCAGATCTCTCATCCGGTCCTGCATTGGCAAACATCTTATAGCCACTAACACGACCTCCGAAAAAAGCATCGCGCGGATCAATACTTTGGACCGATCTGAAATTTTTTCATTTCGCCAGTTTCACGCAATTTGCGAAAATCATGTTCCCAAATCGATTTGATATTAAAGCCTAATGCCTAAAGGCTTTCTTCACGCTTTAATGTTTCTCTACACACATCTTTTAGTTTTGTTTCGGTTTTCGAAGGATGTCTATACCTTTCATCGTAGCATAAAGGGCAACCATGAAAATAACAAGCATGAAACTCAAAAACAGTATTCGTTTTTTCACAAAAACCATCGACATAGTAAAATTTGTTTAGCTCAGGCCCTTGGATATTTTTCCTTCTTGTTGTTATTGATGGTCCAAATAAGTATTTATATATATTTATATATATGTGAAATTCCTTCTTAAATTTTTTATTTATACATTTTAACTATTTTAATTTTAAATTTGTAACTAACCTTAATTGTAGGGACCGTCGTAACTGGAGCAATCTGTGAAGTTTACCCTTGCCTCAATTTTTCGTTGTATTTTATATTATGGCAGAAGTTTTAATAAATAAATAAATAAATAAAATTTATTTAGCTCAGAATCTTGAATTATCTTCTCTCTACCATTCTTCGCATGTAAAATAACAGAATTTGTCTGGAAAGCGACAAACTCCAACATTCCAGAGAACTATTTGAGTAAGGTTTGCTCTCACTGCCGTATACGTTTTTCGGCACAATGCCAATCGCGTCTTTTGGAAGATAATTTGACCGATAAAGCAGCTACAATACGTAAACGGATCAACTTTTGTTTCAGTAACAAACAACTCGCGAAATTTCATGCAACACAAACAAAGAATGGTCACATCTTGGGCACAATACTTATATATCTCCTTTTTAAAATTAAAAACGAAGTCCTTAACTTTCATCTCGCTGTGCCAATTTATCAATTCTTGTCGGGATTTTTCTGAACGCGTTTCCGGAGAAAATGTTCAAGATCAGGCAATGGACCGATATTGGAAAGTCGCCTTTAGAGTAAGTCGATAAGTCTAATCCGAACGTTTTGGGTAAATTAGCAAGAGGCATTTGAAGCCAGTTCAAAGAGTTAACTGCATAATTTTTGTTCCGGAGTGCACAACATGAATGTTTCGATCCAGTCTTCTTTAGAGATCAGTGGGCAAGCTTCGTTCTTGTATCACAAATATTCAGTTGTGAAAATTCAAATTTACACATAAACATCCTCTATCAAAACGTTTCAAATGGCAAGTCATGAAGAGGTGTTCTTTTTAGAAAAATATCTATCTCAGTATACCAACAAATCACGTAGCAATACATTGCAAGCAGGTGCCTCTGCAGGTGCCTGCCTTGCAAGCAGGGTTTATTTTATGAGATCCAAGACAAACACTCAAGCACGAACATGCCGACATAGTGGCTCCCGCTGACAGGCCAGCGGTATTCACAAAAATATAACAAAGTGTTTAACTCTTTCCTGCCCGGCTGGAAAACATCCAAAATTGAACTATCTCTTTGTTCTATTGATATCTCGGGAAATATCCATAACTGTTGCGAAACCTATACCTTTTCTGAAAGCCCAATAAACCGGCTGTTACCAATGCTTTTGAATTTTCCGAACAAGACACATTATGTTAATATAAATTAGCATTAATTATCATAAATCAGGTTGAAAAACTTCCATTTTTCTAGAAAAGACCATCTTGCACGCCCACGTAGCATCATAAAAATTCAAAATGCCACCAATCACAGAGTTGTTTATGAAATCAAGTCAAATTTGGCGCGTGAGTGGATCTCCTGTCCCTTGTCGAATTTCAATTTTTAAGCTTGCGTTACAGTGCGCCGTGTTTTTCGATTGACGACTTCGGGGTCTTCTATGACCCCTTTTGACTGGGCCGGACAGGAATTATTAGCCAACAAAGTCGGTTTTCTTTGATCTACCGCGGGATATATATCACAAATATCCCGATAATCAGTTCAATAACCTATACTTAAACAACTACGTAATAAACGTGGTATTTTTGTTGCACCGCAAGCTTTTATTTTTGTTGCAGAAATAATGTAGTTTGAATAAAACTTAGTATCATTGTGTCACCATAGTTTACGATAAAGAAATATAATCGACAAATTCTTAGTTTTTAAAAAGTGCTTTTAAAAAGATGCTTCGTGCTTTTAAAAATATTTAAACTTTCAAATCAACATCTTTGGTATACTCACTGGCTATTATTAGTGAAAACTACAGGTCAATGCTGCAGGTAAAAATCTGTTTGACGATCAAAATAATGATATAAAAGTATAGCGTGCTGTAGTAGAAGTGTATCAATACGAATAATAAATCCTAAAAGGTTGGTGTTAGCTGTCGAAAATGAGAGTTAGAGTTACAGAGAACGTCAGCTCTTAGCCAGATACATCCCGAGGGCTGTAGGTCAAGGGATTATGTTCTGGGGATTTGGAAGAATGTATACAATCCATAGGGGGAAAAGTGCCCTTTTTGAACAAAGAATATATAGACAAATATGGTGTAATTTATTATACATACATATACATGATACATATACATTTTATAACATGAGCGGCCGTGTTGTATCGGATATACAAGCTCGAGACAAAGGCGAGAGATTTGTATATCCAGTACCAACCTCGTAGGCGAAAATGGCCCTAGGATTGGCTTGTCATACAACTCAATTAATTCAGCCGAGTATAATTTATTCATCTAAATCTGAATGCTGTCTTCAAATGTTATAGCAAATTAGAAGTGATAGCTTTCGCTAAATTGGATATATGCTTCTTCATATCTTTTGTAAGAAATAACCATGGATGTATGGCCTACGAATGCTGACATGAACAACTCTGAAGAGCATTGAATATTTCTCAATTATTCAGGTCAACAAGTAGACAAAAGAAATGGAACAAAGACCACAAAAATTATCATATCTAAACACCCAGAAATAGCGCTCCGTCGAGAAGACGTCAGTACCCATAATTCTTTCGGCCATAACAAAAGAAATAGCTCATTTGCAATCATTTGTGAGTCAAATTTGGTTTGTTTGTCCGCTTTTTGAGCTATTAATAGCAGCCAGACTCTACACTATTCTGATAGGGGTATCTAGTACGTATTCCTTATAAGGAAGCGCAAAATAGAAGGCATTGACGAGCAAATAGAGTGAATTAACGAGCAAATATCTGACTACCAGCCTCCTTGTTAATTGGATTGTAACCGACCCCAAAACAACAAAGGTCCTAACCCTTTGGCAAACGTTTTCTTGAGAAATAAACCACCCACAAAGCTATAGAATATATCAAAGAAAGTTAAATGATCTATTTACAACATACGTACAGCTTTATCCCGGTAGCTAACTTAGTTCTCTTTAAAAGCGCGTATAATCGAACATGCTAAAATATAATTTTCCTAATACGGATACCATCTTGTAAACAAAAACACGGCTGTCTTCGACGAACGTTTTCTTGAGAAATAATCAACTCCCAAAGCTACAATATATATTAAAACACAGATAAATTATCTGTTTACAATATACGCGCTACAATATATATTAGCTACAATATATATTAAAACACAGATAAATTATCTGTTTACAATATAGCTGCACGCGCAGCTTATCCTGCTAGCGAACGTAGTTTTCTTAAAAAGAGCGGATAATCGAACATATCGTAACGTGTTAATAATCCCACATCCAGCGGGCTGGTACGAGTGCCATGTATTTGTGCGTTAATATTTGTTCGTCGGTCACTTCCTTATATGGAATACGTACTAGGTTACCAGCAGATCCCAGGGCCATTTTCGCCGACCTTCCGCCGTGGAGGCAAAATGCCGAATGTTGTAAATGGTCTTAGGATACGCATGCATGTAAACGTTCATGTTTATCGACAATATTAAAGATTCAAGCCATTTTAGCCGAGAAAATCGAAGTAAAAGTTTATGTAAATCAGCAGAATTTTGTATCACATATAGAAATCTTTTATAATGGAGGCCAGTCAATAAATATTCTTTTATATGCATGCAATTTAGCTTTTCTGGCCTCGTTAAAAGCAAAGATTCTTTGGAATTCTTTGGATTCTTTTTTTCGTGAATTGAGTATTCTAAATACATATACATATACATATACACATATACATATACATATACATACATACATACACACATACATATACAAATACATATACATATACATATACATATACAAATACATATACATATACAAATACAAATACAAATACAAATACAAATACACGCATATAAATACAATACACACATACATATAGTTGAATTACTAGCGATTTGAGGTCCTAATTGGACAGGGTTATCCTTCAAATTAAATAAATCACAGAGATGGCAGAGCGAAGGTCATGACAAATGCTGCTAATGTACGCTATTGCAAATAATTGAAAAAGCGACATGTAACATGAAAAGATATCCTGCCCTACGGAACATATCTCTATTCAATAATAGATTATTATTTCTGTTCAAGCACAGATCATTTAACAGCATGCAGCTATATGCACAAATAACAACACCAATATAATTTTCTATCAGAAAACAAAAATTATGCATTTATTTATTAAACTATATATTAATAAGCTTGTTATAACCATTCAAATGATTAAACAGATGATTAATAAAAGTGGAAAAATACCTAGTAGTCTAAATGAGTTACGTACTTTGCCTCTCTATTTTGAAGAGGAAAGTGATGTCCTCATCACTTTTCAAAATTCTATTTTGAAGCAGAAAGTCTTCATTACGTAGATATATAAATATATTCGCTAATTATTTCTTTCGAAACGTGCACTGATGAAAAAATGTTTCCCGTATTTATAAAGTGCAAAGGTGCATATAGTGAAAACTGAGATACTAGCAAATTGACGTATATGAAATTTATAAACAACCAAAGTTTCTTCTCAACAGGTATCATTGTGTATGCATCGACGACCACGCCTTTGCACTAAATTGACTTTAACTCAGAGTAGCAAGCAATTTTAACGGTCAGCGTCCCTGACATTTCTTCGCTGGCATGGCGACCTTTTCCCTTGAGGGTAACAGACTGTTGAACAAACTTATTGCTAACTTCGATAGGAATTTCGGCTCTGCCCATGAAACTATCCCAGAACACATTGCTGTCATAAACCTAAAAACACAAAATGCCAGTGAAACTTTAGAATACAAATGACAATGCAACTGATGAAGATCGCGAAAGCATTTAGCACCATCAACAGATAGTTTTGTAATACAGCCAAGTGAATTATCGGCATCTTCTTCGTATATACCGGACACACAATGGACACAGACTACGTCATTGACACATCAAGGTTATTTTCTCGGGATTGAGAAGCTTTACAAGAACAAAAATCTAACCATAAACCAAACAAAAACTCTAGTCCTAACCCTGAAATAAAGGAATACTAACCATACTTTTAAACTCAATATTTCAATGATGTAATATTCTGTGTCCGGTACACGAAGTAGCAGCCGAATTATAACTGAACGTAAATTAAATAACGACTGTTCATAACCCAAACTTTCTTCTGTTCAGGGCAGCCGAAATTGCGTTGCCATGCAATCCTGGGATAAGATCTTATTTATTTGATATCTAATGACAAATCAGGGTGTTAGATTCAGAACTTCTTAAAAAGGAGAACTGGACCCTGAAATGTACAGTACTGTAGTGATTTACAGTGTTATCTAAATGTAGTGAGGCTGATAAATGTACTGCACAGTATTGTGTAAAAGATCAAGAACTGGGCTTAACGAACTGGATCGTGAATGTGTATCAGAAATGCACAGTCTGTAGTGATTTGCAGTATCTAAATGTAGTGAGACTGGATTTTGTGATCTAAATGTACTGTACAGTATTGTGTAAAAGATCAAGAACTGGGCTCAAGAACTGGGCTTAAATAACTGGGAGGCTGAATTTTGTGATCTAAATGTACTGTACAGTATTGTGTAAAAGATAAAGAACTGGGCTTAACGAACTGGATCGTGAATGTGTATCAGAAATGCACAGTACTGTAGTGATTTGGACTGAAATGTACTGTACAATATTGTGTAAAAGATAAAGAACTGGGCTCAAGAACTGGGCTTAAAAACTGGGCCCTGAATGTGTATCAGAAATGTACAGTACTGTAGTGATTTATGTGATCTAAATGTAGTGAGGCGGAATTTTGTGATCTAAATGTACTGTACAGTATTGTGTAAAAGATCAAGAACTGCAACCCAATAATTTTGATATTATCCTTGACTTTGGTATAATACAATTAAAAACTGATTTTTAAAAAGCTATTTCAAATATTTTAAAATGTTCTTATTTAGTGGGGTCCAAAATTCCAAATTACAACCCGAGGTTGAGGTAAGTGTTACTTTAGCAGTTTTGATCTGATATAGTAGTATACTCTGATTTAATTTTAGGTCGCGCCAGAAAAAAGGCTAAGAAGCGGGGGAAATATGAAATTTATTTCGACTGTTGACCAGGATATCGAACGAGTGAGCGATATCCTGGTCAACACGTGCAATAAATTTCATATTTCCAAGCATCCATGTATTTTTCTGTTTATTATATAATCAACAAAAATAGAGCACAAGAGTGTAATGCGATTTTACAATAGCTTGCTGATTGGTTCAAAATACGATAATCAACACATGTGTGATTACCATAAATAATCGCACATGTGTGATTATCAGTTTTATTAGTGGCGGAACCATCAATAAAACACTGTCTATTATATAATAAAATTGCATAATTGAAAATAAAAGTTCATGAAATCACTCACTCACATTTTCCACCATTTTCAAAGAAATTGAAAACAATTACAATATAAGCACCGGTGATACTCACATCAATAATAATCGACTTGTTAATATTTCGCACATAAAATAATCCTCCTGAGTTGAACTTCGGGTTTAACGTGTCATTTTGTACAGGAGTTTTCACTTTCCTTCCTTCGCATCTGATAACACAGTATGGATCAGCCCCTAGGTAAGAAAAGAACGTTATCAACGTTGTGCAAATAAACGGCTGTATGCAGCAACGAGAAAGACCGCTTTTGTGATAACAAGATTTCCACGCCAAATATCATTAACATATTGAGTATTGTACCATTTTAGGCTGCAGTGAATTTACCAACTAATTGAGCAGGATTTTAATTGCCACTTTCTATGTACAGTATAAGTTTAAAGTGCCTATGAAACGAAAAATTCTATTCTCTCCCAATTTTGGTATTTCTTGATGCGCTCAATCTTATGGTGGTATTGGTTTTGCAATCACGACAAAGGAGAAGTGCTTTATGTTTTTATGTAAAAGTAGAAAAATTACACCAATTTTGTCTCTATGAAACGAAAAATTCTATTCTCTACCCATTTTGGTACTTCTTGATGCGCTCAATCTCATGGTGGTGTTGGTTTTGCAATCACGACAAAGGAAAAGAGCTTTATGTTTTTATGTAAAAGTAGAAAAATTACACCAATTTTGTCCCACCTCATCGCGCGGTCAAATCACCTCTTTGACGTTACACGTTAGAGTCGGCATAGATTCTAGAGATGAAAAAATCATTACTGATCTCGCTTTCGAAGGAGGAAGTTGACTCTAATTGAAAATCAGTAATATTTCCACAGCTAAGCATTCAAACACCACAAAAACATATCGATATTATCGACGACTCTAACGTGTAACGTCACTAGACTGCTCCTTCGGTCCCAGACTCCGAACATTTTTTCTATCAAAATAGCGATGTTTGAACGTCAATAAAAGCACTTTCCGTACCGTGATTGAGAAACCGATAGCACCATAATATCCAGCGCATCACGAAGTACCAAAGTGGGTCACATCAAAACAGAGTTGAATTTTTCATTTCATAGAGGGTCCTGAAGGGGATCTAGATCCCATTTCCCAGCCCATTTTCTCCCTAAATCCCATTTCTCAGCCCATTTTCTCCCTAAATCCCATTTCTCAGCCCATTTTCTCCCTAAATCCCATTTTCCAGCCATCTTTTAGACCAAATCCCAGTTTCAATAGTTAAATTGAAAGGAAATCCCAGAGCAGCTGTTTCATCTATGCATCAACTTTTAAAACACAATTCTGCATTCCGTTGCTCTTTTTCGAACTAGTTTTGCCCAGTAAAAGGTATGAAGTCCATAAATGCTTGTCATTTTCTGCAAACTTTGTATTGAATAGACTTACTAGTATGTAATACACTAGCATAATGGCACTCTTATGGCACCCTTAGGTCATGCGTTCAGATCCACTCGCAACAGCAGAAAAATGACCTGGGTCGACCCGGAAATGCACAGGATGCAGTTTCCCTTGTTTGTTTTTAGACTTTTTCTGTATCAAAACTCGTTCCGTAGCTTTTTAACTCTGAAATGTTCAACTACAACTGTCTTTATAATGGTACACGTGTTTTCCATTCCCATTTTTGTGTCTGTAATTCCCAGTCCCAGTAACCTAAATCCCATTTTCCCAGTCCAAAAATAGGCAAATCCCAGTTCCCATTTTACCCCTTCAGGACCCTCTTCATAGGCACTTTAAAAACGCTTATCAGAGAAGATGTACCACAACAACTCCTACATTATGGAGAACAGAAAACGTCCTTCGCAGATATCAAGAATAACAAAAAACACAGTTTCTTCCGTATTTCAAAACTCAATTATTCACTTACCTACACCAAACCTGCTCATCTTTTTTAGTCCACTGCCACTGACTATGATTACTGACATAACACAATGTGGGGTGCCATACTTTGGAATACAACATAAAAATGGAGAGGCTTTGTCAAAATGTTTACACAATTCCCTGAAAAATACAAAAAAGGTTTTTATCTGCAAGATGTCTGTACATTTCTTCTGATAGGATTCCGGTTAACAATTTCCACATCAGTAGAATGTGATGGGTCGAAAATGTGTTACTGCAACCCCTTTTTCTTTGTCCTTTATCACAAGCGTGTATAGTCACTCCTTTTGTTATCCATTTTGGTACATCACATTGGTTTACACACTCATTAAGGAGTTCACCTAACATTGTCCTTATAGATTTTACATGCTTCAACCAGAACCTTTCGAGGCCATCTGAACTGGGAGCTTTCCAGTTGGGCAGTTTACTTGCTTGTTTCGCAATCAATTCTGGTGTTATTTTAATATCTCTTTAAACCTCTGTTCCTGGATACTATTTCTCGATTTCACCCATGTCGCCCGATCATTATGTATAGCGCTTCTTTACTCCATATAATACTCCAATACTCTCTACCTTCTTTTGCATCAGATATGACTGCTATATGGTTGCTCTGTTGGTAGTGTGTTGCATGCTTGATACAATCATTAGCATTAGCAATATTGTTATTATATTGGCCGCAAATTAACAATAATATTTTTAAATAATAATAATTTATTCAAACAATTGGATTAATGACTATTACGTAAATATAAAACTAGAAATACCTTGTACGCAACACCCCTCGCCCGCTTACTGTTTGAAACTTTTATAGCATAGTTGCTAATTTACTACTGTAATACAGTACTGTAGTTATGCGCTTTGTCCTAGTGACGTCATCAGCGTTCAATAATTTTTGTTTTGGACACCTCCGTTCAATAATTCACAGTATTCGACGGAATTGGGGAACAGTGTTGAGATGAACTGGTACTTTGTGTTAGGTGTGCAAAATGGTTGCAACATTTCATTGGTCTGCAGATTACACCAGTCACAAGTGATTGATGTGGCGATGCGGCCGGGCCCCTTGCAAGGTCCCAGGCTATTTTGCCCCCCCCCTCTCTCGCCGACCTTGTGATTGATGAAATAATCAACTCAGTAGTTAGTATAAAAAGACACCAAAGACTGTTAAAGAATGAAGGAAGAAAGTGCATTCTCTTTATCATTCAAATGTCTAGGGGTGCATATAGTGCAAATGTATAGGCATCAATTTGGTTTTAATACAGTATTAGGGATTCTATCCTGATTGTTGGTGAGGATAGATGCTCTTGAGGTCTCAATGCAGGGCAGAGAAACTGACCCTTCCTAAGTCTGGACATGAAACTGATCGGTTAATAGAAACCCTAGGATTGGTACCATGTTAGTTAAGAAATGTCTTGAAGGCATTTTACCAGCATTTCTAAAGAACTATTTTAACCTCAATGAATTTGTTCAATTTTTTGACAGTACTACATTTGTAGGATTTATACAACTTTCAAGTTATAATTAGTTTTTGTAACATATTGTACATATATATGAATATGTGAAATAAATTTATATTTGTAATAAATAATAATTGTAATTTGTTAGGAAACAGGACCCCGTCAATACCAGTGTTAGCATTGAACAGGCTATCCTGTATTTTTATTAGTATTATTAATAATGCCTAAACTTTTCCCAATTGTACAACTCTCTCGGTTAAGTATTTCAAAATTTGTCTAAAGATTTATGAACAATCACAATGCAGACTATACAAGTTACAACTAACAAACAATAACATGACATGGTTGTTTTATTGAAGATAAAATATTGTTCAGCATACTGTACATTGTAGGCAGAAATACAGATCTTTTAAAGGTTGGTGCACTGCCAAAATAGTGTGTAACAGGTCTCAGACATTCAACGTTTCGAGCGAAAGCCCTTCGTCACTCAAGACAATCAAAGAGTTACTGTAATAAACGATAAAGTAGTGTCTAGTGAAGGCAATGGCGAATGCGGTCGATCCATTAATTTTTGACGTCATTGAGTGATAGAAACACTGCACAAAGAAACCCTTCACAATATAGCATGACAATAACGTGGTCTTAGTCTATTGTGCAGGATTTCTTGGTGTAGTGTTTCTATCACTCAATGACGTCAAAAATTAATGGCAGTGACCGCATTCAATTTACAAAAATACGATAAGCAAAGCCAAATTTCTCTAAAACTAACATGATTGGAAGAATTACTTTACATTTTCATGTAAAGCTACACTTGTTTTTGGGGGTCGAGTGTCCCTTTAATTAACTTCTGTTTTTAACAAAATTACTAACCTAGATTTCCCCTTGCTCTCGGTGAATATCCTCAGCATAAATTCTCCTTCAATGTTTGGGTCAAACGTTGATGGAACTACAAGATACCGACCAGGTTCTAACTCCAACTTAGAAAAAACCTCTCTAGCGTTAATGAATATTGAAGATCCAGCTTTCTCCATAGAGCTATGAAGACGATACGTTCGATTTACTTCAACCTAAAGTGACAAGAGATGTTTAGAAAACTTTTTAAAACCTTTCCTAATTAATTTAATGAACAGGGAAGGAGTGCGCAACGTTTCTTTGAGACGATCTTCACCGTGAACGAAATTTGGGAACGAAAGTTAGCAGTGTTATCAATGTCAATGAGACAAATGCGCTCGCCCATACGCGCCTAACTTCGATCTGTTAGCGTGATCAATCGATAAGTAATTTGTCATAAATGGCGCACGCTATATTAACTACTTCCGACTAGAAATACGTATCCGCAATAACCCCTCGCTTGCCTGTTCTACACCCCCCCCCCCTTAACCCCCTGCAGGATTTTCCCCATCCGTGGTCCTCAGACCATACGCCATGTATTTGTAGATACAAATTACAAAAAGATTTCGTCGTAGATTTTGAATGTTATCTCGATCAGTATTTAACCGATTTCAATTCTGACAACAGATTTGAAATTACCGAGTCTAAATACATACTACTTAATTGTTCCTATTATATTACGTACCCTTCGTAAAAACCTGCTTTTGCAATACGCTTTGTCTGCCAAGGCCCAAACATTGTCCGATTCAAAAGGATCACCCAAAACGACTTCTTTACTTCCTTATAAGGAGTTGGTCCTTATAATATATATATACATAAACTTTCGGTGAGAAATGGATCCCTGCCGCGGCGAGATTATCGCAAGGGGATAAGCATTTTCCCATTTATAAGAATGAAATATCTCTTGTTTACTCTATTTATGCCATGCATAATTATGAGAAGAGCTTCACTTTCTCAGTCAGTTTAAGTCATTATCGAACCCTAATGAAAAAGAGCATTTGTTTTGTACTTACTCGCATAATAAAAAACCCAATAGTTAATGCTTCTTTTCCTTCGGCTTTTAATGGTCTACTATCTTTTTGTTGCAAAGCTATTATACACTGACGATGTTTCTCATCTTTCACTGTAAATGTATACTAAATGAAGCAAAAAGTTACAATAAGTACACTCATGCAGCGTAACTCCTGAAAATGCATTTATATACTAGAAGAAAAACGAGATAACATGGCGCGAAATTCGCTTTTTATCACATCAGAATAATGTCAGTAATATCACCTGTTTTTTAAAGTGTCTATCTCACGTTTGGGGATTTTACATATTCGTAATATTTGGGTCTTCCTGAGCAAAATCACAACATATCTTGTCAGCCGAAAATTTCATCTTCATGGACTTTTTTGCTGTTCACGTTATCGAATGTGATGTCACAAGAGGCATTTTTTTTCGAATGCCTCTTGTGACATCACATCCGGTAACTTTGACAGCGAAAAAGTCCAATGAAGATGACAATATATATTATGATTTTGCTCAGAAAGACCCAAAATACCTTTGTGTAAAATGTGGTATCGTCTGGCTTTAGGGCCATGCCCCCCATGTCGTTAAAGCAGGTCTACACGATACGATTTTTCCTGACGATATCGTCATCTGGATGTGATAACTACAGAGCATACAAACGAGGCATCAATTACCAGTGAATGTGGAGTACGAAATATCGTAATAGTAATAATTTATTAATCGTCGAAAGCGAAGGCAGTGGTCACCCAGGCTCCCGAGCTAACACACTCTTGGATCTTTATTATAAGATAAATTTCATTACAAATACAAATAAAAAGTGCTCATTGGAGCACATATCCTGTCACGTGCTTTGCACCCAGGGTTTCGCAAAATAGGAAAACAAGAAATTTGGTCTACTGTAAATTGGGTTATAGTTTTGAAATAAACCTGAAATAAACAGGAAAAACGTAAGGCTGGTTGCAAAAAAAACTACTGTTGCTCGGCTATTTCTTACAGTTACCTGAGGGTTTGTAAAGAAGTTATCCTTATTGTTTACACATCCACCAGCAGTTGAACCAACCTGCCACATGCCTTTGTAGACAACGGCACGCCATCGTTTACGCAGGCTCAGGACCTTTGTATTTGGCACGTGACAAACATTCACCGTCGTGAAAAAAATACAGAAGTCATCAAACGACATCCTAGAGAAAGATATACAGTCAGAACAATTATAACGTAGCTCGTGTTGATTGGGATCAAACTCGTTTCGGTAGAAACGGTTGAAGTTTTCCATCTGATAGAACACTTCCAATGCGGTTTCTTGGTATATTAATTACAGGGTTCCAAATGACAATTTTTTGTGCCTGGGATTCAGAAATCAAAAAAAACATTAGCCTAATTTTCTGATTTTTATAAGACAGTGCTTCCAAATACTTTTCTGTGGAGGTGGTATTGGATATGCACTACAGTGCAAAAATAGATAGCGGATACAGTACCTGCAAAGCACTGACATAAAACAATGGCATTGTAGTAGTTGTATTTAAATCAGTGAAAAACGACACCATGCAAATGGTCTATTATTATTTAGTATTATATTTCCACGTGCACTGTGTCAAGCATCGTAACATACAATCCACAAATAGCTACATGTACTGTATATGAAATTAAAATAGACAAAGCGATAACCAAAATGTCTGTCTCGCTGTCAAGATTTGTAAAATGACTCCAACAATGCATTGCGGTTAAGTACTCTTATAACTTATAAGTACTCTTTATTTATTGTGATCACATCCTGAATTCTGTTACCTCAAAACACTCGCTATCTTGAACTGAAATCCAATTCACTAGAATGTTAAAACACTTCAATAACAGTAGATATTGCACTCTTGATGATTTGAGATAGCTGGATTTAGATTCTACAATGTTTCTATTATTATTAAATTAAAGTATAGTGAACGCATAGGCAACAGCGCTAATGCGTGGGTCGGTAGAATATAGCATATTAGTTGCTCTGTCAAGTTATCAGTAGTCAGCAGTAGAGCTAGACTGAGTCAATCAAGAGGTGAATTATGTAGTTCAACTTCATCTACATAAACTGCGTATGTCTGCGTCTGCGATGCGCAAGCAATGTATTATAATATTGCGTCAATTCTTCAGTACAAAAAGTACATTTCATTCCTTATTCAATAACCTCCAGTCCTGAGTTGACAAAATAAAACACTATTTCGAACCGGACTTTGACTCACTCAGTCACTTGGTATTTGATACGCAGTAGAGACCTGGGAAAGGGCTATATTTCTAGGCGGAGAAGGTCAAGGAGTCTGAGAACGGCCTAGACTAGTTTTATGGGCGCAGGGCCTGAGAACGCAACATGTCCTCGCCCTTATTTTGATGATAATCATCAATTGCCCATTCGTGTTATAAGGGGGGTGGTGGATCGGGGGTTAGGGATGGAGAAAATTTCGGCGGGCAGTTAGGGTTAGGAAGACATTGAGTACGGGGGTTAGGAAGACACTTAAGGCGGGGGTCATGGTCGTGGTCGTGGTCAACGTCGTGGTCATCTTTTCAAAGGTTTCTCTATTAGTAGACTTACTTCACGTAAAGTTACAAAGTTAATTTGCACGCAAAGTTGTTTTGATAGTTTTATTTAAGCTTTGGAAAGCGAATTACCGTCGTGTAAATCTGATAGCGAAATCCAAGGTAAAGTAACCAAAATCTTTGGTTTGAAGATGCCTGGACGTTTTGACGTCATATTTAAATCAATCTATATCAACACAGTTCTCCGAAGATGAGTTAAAACCCTGTTTTATATTTTTAAAGTGGCTATGAAACGAAAATGTTTTTTCAGTTTTTCGTTGTTAGGCATGTTTAGATTGGTGTTTTCTAAAAAAATTTTTTAGACGTTTTTAAACATCATCAAAATCGACCAATTTATTAAAATATCTGTCAAATAGACTGGGTTCGAATTTAGCTCTGATGTCAAGGGGTTTGGTAAACAGAGAGCTTCAGAGAGCGAAATTTTTAAAAATATTAAGCAATTCGGCAACTAGTGTTGTTAGGAGCGCCAGCAACGCAATATCTACCACTGTGTTTTGTAGCTTTCTCACTAATTTCTGTCATCTTGTCACTCTTGCAAACACTTTGACGTCACACCAACAAGTCACGTGGCATTTAGCAGCGTTTATGACCCTCGTTCACTGGAATTCAATGCAATCTCATTGTTACACTTTACCACTAGTAAACTTGCTTGCTGATAAACTTCTTTCTTTTAATATAAAAACCAAATATGTAATAAATAAATACATATAGTCTCACCAAAACTCTCCATCATCCTCAAAAACTATCCCAAGTTTTTCTCTGTCGCTAGATTTCAATTTATTCCACTCTGCTGAACTGTTGACCGAAAATAAAGAAAGAAGAAAGAAGAAAGAATATAAGAAAGAATATGTAAGATCGAAAACGTCCAAACGTGAATCCGTCGGGATTTTCCAGTTGGAAACTGTATCAACTATCCAGTCCTTAATTCGATGGATTGAAATCTAATTTGAATAACGAGGTTGGAACATTTTTTTAATTGAAGAATTCCTTCGTCTCAAAGTCAGAAACTGTATCTGCTTCGTACTATACATGTACCTTATTCCTACGAACATCACTCTTGCGTTTTACTTACATTCAAAATGTTATATATTTTAAAAGAAATAACAAACATTATAAAATAAATAGCAAATGAAAGTGTTTACATAGAGTAGTACAGTTTTAGAAAACACTTGTAAAAGTTGGGGAAATCGATCGCAGTGGAAACACACGCCCTTCTTTATGAATCTGACATGTTGAGTCTTTTGAATTTACCGGAATTACAAGGATTACGAAAATGTGAAAAGGACATCCAGAACCCGGAAAACAAAGAAAATTTTAAAAACCATCACTTACCCATCACTCCAGGCGCCCTTCCATTCTTTTTGTCCCCAAGGGTTTCGCAAACGAATCATGTAGAGATAGTGGCGATTAAACAAACTCAAAAATCCTTCCCCTAACGATATCTAAAAACAAGGTATCAAAGACATCATATATAGCCCTCTTCTTGTACTATAGTCATGACCCAACACATCGTACCTTCTTAATCGCAGTTACACCATAAGCATGACCCAACACCAGGCCATTTTCTGTTCGCTTTTCAATCTCTCCAGCATCCTTGGTCTATATAAACAATACATATTAACGAGAGATGACACGAAGGTGTCCACCCTAAAGGTGGCTACATTAAAGTGCTATGAAGTGAAAAAACTCTCTGGCATTGTTTTCACTTTAATGAACGGCAGGCGCGTTCACTGAGAATTTCAATTGGGCATGGCTACTCCATTTTGAAGTAATCTGAATGGTCGGGTAGAGGTCCTGAAGTCGTATGCAGGAGTACAACTACGTATAATAACAATAGATTGTGGAATATTAGTCTATCTACGTTACGTCAAACTCTGTATATTTGATCCCAGTATTCAGTCCACTATTTTGTAAAGTTAAACTAAGCCATGCGGCCAAATTCAACATTCGATATCCCGAACCACGGTCATATAATTATTCCATTTATTGGAAAATCTTTGATTTTAGTCAAAAATATGAGATCGATTTTTTCACTTCATAGATACTTTACGTGCTTTTATAAAACAAAATAGTTTTACTTCATTTACATGCTATTTATATTCAATCAGTACCACATCGACGTACTCCCAACTCCAGCATCCTGGACAATTTTGTTAGTATAATCGCGACCATTGCGTTTATATTAAAACACCAACCTAGTACCCGGGGGGGGGGGGGTAATGGTAGCTCAATCGATACCCGTCAGAGACTCAAACATTTTCAAAGCTTGAGTAGAATGTTAAATCAATCTGAGAACACCAAGATGAAATTTCTCAAAGACAAACCATTACGTACTGTACATGTCGTTTGATGTTCGAAACTCTCTTCCCTCTTTGCTCTTATTTTTTTACTTTTCTTCTCCTTATATAAGTCACGTCGATGTATTTTATGTTCCTACTGTACACACTCATGATCTCGAAAGAAGACTAGATCGAGCAACTATTGTTCAGAAAATGAAGCCGGAAGTCCGCCATAACTAAGGGACCAACTGAGGATCCTATCAGGTTTTTTGTTGGATTATGTGCTCTTACCATCGACAAAATAAAATAATTTACTATAAAGAGGACCAGAAGACATTTTTCAAATTACTGGGTAAAACGATTCATGGCCTACCTACAGATTTACTGCGACTTTGGTTCAAGCTTCAAAATCAGCTCATCAGATACAATAGAAAGCTCAATCCAGTCCTATTTTTGAGATCAGTGACTGTACACTGTGTCTATATACAGTTCTACGAAAGGCCAACATGATTTATACACAAGATTTTATAAATAAGTTCATTCTTACTCTGATTGATGCACTGATAAGAGCATGATTATTCCTCATTGCATCAAAAAGCTCTTTATATAACTGCATTCTTTTGTCATTATCCGCAGAATATCCTCCATCAACAATGTCTACAGGTTCGGCAACTCCGCCAGTGAAATCAGCCAGAGCATCAGCAGTATTCCCTCCTTCTAAAACTTCGTAACTTCCATTAATTCTACCAAAGAGAAATAATTGAAATATTGCAATGAAATTTTTATTTACATTATATTATGTGACATTTAATAAACTAGCTATAAAAAATATAAGATAGATACAATTTCTCAGCCAGACGTGAGTTATCGACAGAATAGCGAGTTTTCTGGGTTTCGTATATTCAGGCACGCACAGCTGGTATTTTTGATGCATTCAAATTTATTCAAATTCAAATTTTGCCACACAATTTTATATACAGAGATATAGAGTAGCATTTTAAAAAAAAGAGGAAGAAATTAAGAAAATACAGGTACATTACGTTTACTAAAGTTAGTATCAATACAGGTGAAGGCAAGGAGGCCTCAAGAAACTACAAGGATTATAGTAAAGAGGTCTCCACGTAGACTAAGTATATTTACGATTTATGAATACGATATAGTAGCGATTGCAAAAGATGACCGCGATTCAAGCTGAAATTAATTTATTAGAAAATCGTAGATCCTTTTTTTGAAACATGAAAGGCTATCTGAACTTGTGACGTTTGTAGGATTTGGGACCTTGGTATAATATGGTAAATTGTTTGATGTTTGTTCGACAGGCATGGGATCTATAATTGTATGAAGATCTAGTGTTGTAATGATGTTTACTTGATGTTTAATGTTACATGCATTATTGCATTTGTAACAAATAGGTTAAGAAAAGATGAAGGCAATAATTGATGATGTGTTAATATATACACTGCTGTAGTGAATACGGGAGAACTCGGAGTAGACAGACGATACATGGGCGATCGTAGTACCCTGTAGTGAATACGGGAGAACTCGGAGTAGACAGACGATACATGGGCGATCGTAGTACTCCGAGCTCTCCCACATTCACTACAGCAGTGCCAGTGTATATATTAACACATCCAAACATTACCGATATATAGTGACTGCCGCATAGGCAGTACACTGTACATATACAGGTATCAATCGAACTAGTACATCATTGCAACCTTCGCTCTCCATCTGAGTCTCGGTGGCTCAATGGTTAGAGCGTCTCACCGGCAATCAGAAGGTTACAGGTTCGATTCTTGTCCGGGACTCAGAATCATTTTTCTGATAGAAAAGCAGATACTTCGCAATATGAAATGAGTCGACTTTAAAAATATCGAGTACATGGAGGCGAGTAGATTACTCCAGCGTGTGAACCCCACTAACTACAGTATAGCCCTAGTAAGAAAGTTTTTTACGTGGCCCGTAGCCGAGCTTAGATAATTAAGAGTATCTCATCTTTTTTTTCCAAGTTGAGATGCTGAGGCTCACAGCTCAGTCTATTTTGTTACACTTTTCTAAAGTCTCATAAAAACTGCGTATTTATATCAGCATATACAGGTACTGAAAATCAAGCCGAGTATCAGGATGCTCCCCCAATAAATACCGCATAAATCTGTTGGGTGATCTGTTGGTTAAAATAGGATCAACATCTCCACCGGATAATCTACCCCAGTCAAGATTACCACGGTCGCGTTGCTTCACGACCTCGCACGCGAAGGGATTAAGTTATATATACTGTATACTGTACATGTAAATACAGATCAACATTTATATATCAACATTTTATATTTACAAATCACATACTTTGCATATGCTTTTTCAACCAAAGCACTCCAAAATTCATTCTTTGCAGTGGAACGGACATAAACAAGTTCTCCATTAATTGTTGGTAACAGGTCATCAACAACAACTTCACACCACTGCCCAAATCGCCAAAATTGGAATCTGAAAATCCCTTGATATTCATTTGGCTTTGTGGACTCCCACTCTTGATTTGCTGGAATAACCTACCAAAGAACAAACCACATCATACAAAAGTAGAGTGCTGTGTGCACAGTGTTTTGGATATATAGCAAAGTGAAAAGGTGGTGAACTACGAAGATGTTTTCTTCATCAGAGTAAATGAAGGGCTCCGCTCGAAACATCAGTATTTCGTTACTAAGAATCTTGGCAGTTTACAACCTTTTCACTTTGCTACACATCACAGACTCTACCTTTATTTTTCTAGGAATGCAATAAATAAGTTGACCCTACTTGAGGGTGTTTACATGATACCGGAATGAGATTCATTCCGGAATGAACTCATACCAGTTCTGTTAAAATCCCTGATACTGATAAATTTGCCAGCTGACAAAATACCAACCGACGCCAGTTCTTCCGTCAATCAGGGTTCTGCCCACGGTGGGCGGAGGCGGCGCCCGCCACTCAACAGTGCCGCCCGGCACTCAGGTCAAAGCGGATATTTCATAGATTCGATGGCTGATCGTCCCACGAAACAACGAAATATTCAGAAACCACTGACATTGTAATGTTTTTCGCAAAGCAGAATACAGTTATTTATGATGAAATATGTGTAGTATTCTTAAACATGTTTCTCATTTCAACCACTGTATTGTGTTTCCGTTTTTACTTACGTTATGTGTTGCTCAGATTTTGAAAAACCCTAATGGGGGACGGGGGACATACATGGTCCCCAGACCATGCAGAGATACCCGGGTCAATGAATATACCCTTTTGGAAGTTCTACGGAGCGGGTGCGCCGCTATAACTGCTGGGGGACATGTTGTTGTGCATGCTTGTGCCTTTTTGGTGTACAGTAAGTGCAATTGCTGCTTGCCATGCAATCCTTATAAATTGTTTTGTCTTTCTTTGGCAGCTCTTCAGCTTGAGGGTGGCCTACTGCTCTGGACTGGGTAGTTGGTCTTCACTTCTTCACGCTTTTTGCTTTGTTCAGGTTTATCATGGATGCTATCTGGCAAGTGCCTCTGTGTATCATGCTTTCATTTCTCATCAGTTATCCACCATGTTGGTAGTGTGACTCGTCATTGGTTGAGTGGGATTTCTTTGCTGTGCAGGAAAACACCACGAGCACCAGGCAGAAGTAGTACAGTTGGGCCACCTGAACTGCCAGGCCTGGGCGACTTAATGGTTGATAGATATTAATGGCATATAATAGGTTTGGTTCCATTTTTATGCTACTAGGTATAGGCTGATTATTATTTCTATTTTTTTTCTATTCAAGAACCTGAAAGAATTTAAAATTTCGTTACAAAGAAACAATTGTATTAAAAATAAGTTCAAATAGATACCTTGATAAAAACAATGATTTAAATACAGTAGCGTATTGTGTAGCTTTTGCAATCAACATGTCAAATATATTAAAACATTTCCTTTAATAAAATATTCTCATGACCCACACAGCAACGGGAATTTCTTTGAAACACAATATACCCACGCCACGCCGTCACTGCTTCAACGCCCTTCATGCTAGCTATAAGTCTAACAGTACTCGCCCCCACCATAAATCTAAGAAATCCATTCAATAAACATTCCCGGAATGGTATGAGCAAAATAAAAAAAATTGGGTTAACCATGCATGGGTTCATAGCAGACTATACATTGCCAAGGTGATTGTACCATCTAATGCTTGCGGTACCGTATAATCTTCTGTGATTTCAGCACCCAATTCCTCCTTACAGTATAGTAGTCCGTCATCTATAGATTTACCAAAAACGAGTAGTCTTGGCGATCTCCCAAACAACATGGAGTGTAGCCTGGCATTATTTAAGTAATCCTTCCACCGAGTTAATCAGGTAATGTCACTCCGGTAATGTCTTTAGCATGGATAATAGTGTTTGGTTAAACCATTCTATACCTGGCCATTCCCGTGGATGATATGTGATAGTTCGTCCATGCTTAGTCCACAATGTTGCTTGAGATGCCGAAGCAACTAGTTTTCAAACTCAAACCTTGGTCATTGTGGATTCGTGCCGGGAAACCGAAGCGTACACACGTAAAAACGCACAACTTGTTACAAACTCGCAACAATGTTGTTACAATACTGTTCCGTCAAGCCGATATCAGGTTGTGTTCGCACTGCTTGTTCCCAGTTGTCGCGACAAGTCTGTAACAAGTTGTTGGCAGACTGTAACAAGGTTGTCCGATCAATGCTGTAACAAGGTTGTTGTCAACAAGGTTGTAACAGGACCCCGAACAATTTGGTACAAGGTTGTTGAGCCCGAGCTGCAGCAAGTCCGTCGATATCATATTGTTACAAGTCTGCACCAACAAAGTTGTAACAGAAACCAAAACTTGTTACGGCTTGACGAAACATGTACAGCATTGTTACAACTTGTTCCCAGGCTTGTAGCAAGCTTGTTGCGCCAACAACTTGTTACAAGCTTGTGAGATTTTTACGTGTGTACTGTAGACAAAATCGTTATAAATTTTGTCTGCTGCAGTTTTTCGCTGTTTTGATCTTGGTAGCGTTAGCTTGTGCAAACCTTGCAAAGTGATCCATAATCACTATAGAATGTACTGTAATCATAGTCTCCTTTGATTTTCTCAACATGTAAGAAATTGCTCGAGATGCTTTTTAATAGAGCTTTCTATTTATGAATTGGTCGAGACATGCACTTGTCGTTGGCATACGTTGCAAAGAAAGAAGGTCACAAAGTAGCTAAAATAATCATGTGGCTCTTTTCAAAAAGTTGGGAACGAATCTTATATGATTACCATAGCAGTCCAATGAGTTTGCGAACATCTCCGACATTTCGTGGTGGTGACGGCACTTTACGGATATTAATGTTACTGCTTCCAATTCGCTGGATCCATACGATTATGGTGTTCCATCTCCGCCAAAAATGTATATTGCGTGTCAACATTCAAGTTTGGCTTTCAACATTCATATTCGTCAATCGACCATGAACATTAGGTAGTGCTTTTATGAATTCTGTAGCACTACGTCGAACCGCACAGGGTTGAACAATCGACTTTACAATGCGATATCGAAGTTTGCGATTCAACATTCAACTTTGCAAAGCATTAACGAAGTTTGTGATTCAACAATCAAGTTTACTTATCAAACATTTGACATTGAATTCCGATAGCAAAGTTCGCAATTCAACAGTCAACTTTGTAATGCGATATCAAAGTTTGAAATTCAACATTTAACATTGAAATACAATATCGAAGTTCGACTTTGCAATGCGATATCGAAGTTTGCGATTTAACTTTCAACTTTGCGGACAAACTCCGCCAAAAAACAAATTCCGCCAAAAAACAAATTCCGCCAAAAAACAAATTCCGCCAAAAATCATCACGTGATCCAACAACTTATCCCTACTTATCCTATTTATCTCACGCTGATAATAACTGCTTATTGACCGAGCGTGAGGTCTGTACAGTGAAATATCGGACTGAGGTTGAGCGAGCGCAGCGAGCGAGGTCTGTGCAAAAAACCGAGGTCCGATATTTCACTGTACAGACCGAACAAGCGAGGTCAATAAGCTGTTTATTATATGGCATCAAAAACAATTTTTAAGTTTTAACCATCACTGTCTGGCTTTCGCAAGGCTTTCGCTAGCGTGCATTTGTTGGCTTTCTCGTTTTCATTGACTATACGCTTTGCACAAACAAACATTTTTATATCGAAAAAAACGCCTATTACCATTGAAATTTATTACAAAATATAACGTAACATTTCGTTCACTGAAGCCCAGCAAAGCCATTCAGCTAACATGTAAAAAGAGAAGCATTCTCCAAGTGATTTTCACTATTCTGCGGAAACAGATGAAAATGCTTTACGGACCTGAAAGCCATATAAAAAATATGCAGTATAGTTCCATTACCCCACTGAGTAAAAGTGTTCTTCTGTGATTGCAATCTATAAATTTGTGATTACAAAGTGAGTTGAAATACATAGATTAAAGAGTAAATATTTGTATATTTATAGGCCGCAAGTCGGACTTTGCAAAACATTTAGATGGTTAGCAACGCTGAGAAGTGTTTCCTTGAGTGTTTGGCGAACGTAATTCACCTGGATCACTGGTATCACCCATATTTGCCACAACGTCGACGACAAACAAACGAAAAACTAGAGATCTCTGGATGAAAGAAGGACCAACATGAGATAAATAGGGATAAGTGGTTGGATCACGTGACGATTTTTGGCGGAATTTGTTTTTTGGCGGAATTTGTTTTTTGGCGGAATTTGTTTTTTTGGCGGAATTTGTTTTTTGGCGGAGTTTGTCCGCAAAGTTGAAAGTTAAATCGCGAACTTCGATATCGCATAGCAAAGTCGAATATTGAATCGCGAACTTCGATATTGTATTTCAATGTTAATTTTGATATCGCATTGCAAAGTTGACTGTTGAATTGCGAACTTTGCAATCGGAATCCAATGTCAAATGTTTGATAAGTAAACTTGATTGTTGAATCACAAACTTCGTTAATGCTTTGCAAAGTTGAATGTTGAATCGCAAACTTTATTCAAACTTCAAGCATTGTAAAGTCGATTGTTCAACCCTGTGCGGTTCGACGTAGTGCTACAGAATTCATATGAAAGCACTACCTAATGTTCATGGTCGATTGACGAATATGAATGTTGAAAGTCAAACTTGAATGTTGACATGCAATATACATTTTTGGCGGAGATGGAACACCATATACGATAACCTTCAATGGTGTCAGTCTCAAGTATACTATCCTTTTATCGAGTTCTCGATAATCAACGCACAATCGTAAATAACCGTCCTTTTTCCGGACACTGGCCACCGACGAGTAGTAGCAATGGGAATTGACGAGTGTGTCTGTGTCGCTAGCTAACATTGATTTTCAATTTCAGGTCCCCTCATCACAGTTTCCGAAAAAAACCCTGGATATTCTCCCTTCTGTGTTGTAGTTTTCTCTCTTTTAGGTTCTGGAGCACTGGTATCTGCATGTAACAGTAGGTTCCTTGCAGCTCTTATGTTCTCTAAGTTTCACCTCCAACGATGTGACTGACTTTATATGTAGATACTGTACAAAACCAGAACCAAACAATTTGTTAAGCCTTATGGGACTGCCTGCAAGCCAGGGACAGGGTGACTTAATGGGCTGTGAGTCATTCAGGTATACTGGACTGACAGGCATAACTCACTAGCTCCTGTAGGTGGTTAACATACTGTATTAAATCATTTGGTATTTCTTTTATAACATAATACAAGAGAACGAGTAGCAAAACTTAAGGAAATTTTTGGTGGGAAATTTCCGTGTTTGGATGGCTTGATTCAAACACGGGTATTGAACAATCAGAGCCTGCGTAGCATATATGTTATTTTATAAAAGGTTTGCCCTGACCAAGATATCCCACCGTCGCCGAGGACTGGATTGGTCAGGTGAGTCGGGTGACAGTACGTTCTATGCAAATGATAATACAGTGGAGCCTCACTATAGCGCACATCATTATAACGCGCAACTCGGAATAACGCGGTTTTTCCTTGGACCCCAAACATTTCACTTTGCCCGGTTATTATGATCACCAGAGACATTTTGAATGATCTTAACAATTGCATTTAATATTGATAGTCTGATACATGTGTTCAAGTTAAGGTAATATAACAAGATGAATAACATACGGTAACAGAAAATGCATGTTGATTTTATTTATAAGGACCAAAAACGAAAGTGCTTCTGGCAGTATCCAAGCTTGTTCCCAGTACTCTTTCCACAATATTGAGTACTGGGAACGAGATTTTCCCAAAAACTCGCAATAACGTGCTTCATCTATAACGCAGTCTCCACCTTGGACCCCAACTACTGCACTATAGCGAGGCTCCACTTTTGAGCATTGTTCTATAAGCAACAATTCACAATGATATAACAAGCATTTTGAGACATGGCAGAGTTTTTATGAGGCAAACTTGATTACCAGTCATTAGTTAGTCGATTCACTAGTACATGTACAAGTCATTTACAAGCAGCTACAACCTGAAGTTGATTTTCTACATACATGCATACAGTGGCGTCACCAGACCTTGGAGAAGTGGGGGACAAAATGATGATGTCATCGCAGACATCGCTATAACTTGGCGAAATGGCTTGGAAACCAGGCAGAATAGCATGGTTGCCAGCAGAAGTGCTCCACCTAATTTAATGGTTGTCTCTAGTTAGTGCTAATCCTAAAACTAAATCACAAACTTTAATCCCAAACATGCCTGAAAACCTAACCCAAAGTATTATGTGGACCTAACACCCATCCATCACCCCCCCCCCCCCCCCCCAGCATTTCTCACTGGATTTAGAAGAATTTCAAAATTGGTCATTGAAGAAAAGTGGGGGGACTTCACCCCCTTGGCAACACCCTGCATACACTGTACAGGGTTCGAATTAGTTGAGTAAAAACGATGTGCATTCCCCCCCCCCCCCCCCAGAAAACCCAAGCGGGCGGCCCTCTCAATATAAGAAAAATTATGGTGTTGCAAAAAATTGAATGCCAAAAGGAATTCTAGGCTAGGCATGAGATACTTTCGGTTGCCATTGCTACCTGTTGGTTTAAGAGATTGGAAAGTTTTATATAAAATCACTAAAATGCGCGACAAAGATCAAATTTCGGCCACCACTTTGTGCGGGCAACTCCTGGAAATTGCGCGGGCCTGTGCGGGAAAGTGACTCGTTCCCAGGGCACTTTAGAGCAAACACGCAAAATATGGCGTCGCGCGACAATCGTCAATCGATTATGGCTTTTCTTTACAATTTTAATAGCAATTTTTGCGTGGCTGCGGGAAATACACACAAATTTTTCAACCTTTGGGAAATTACAAAACTGTTAATTTAACTTATAGTTTGTCAGAACTATTTGTTTGGTGTTCACATACTGAGATTATTTGTTTTCTGCACATCGTTTTGAAAAGTGATGTGCAACTTTTACTATTTGGGCCAAAACGATGTGCAAATTGCACATTGCACACCGTTAATTCGAACCCTGACACTGTACATAAACTAGAAATACGAATCCGCAATAATCCCCTTGCTCGCCTTTTCTGGTCCACTAAACCCCCATCCCACCACTAGAGTTTCTTTTCCCCATCCATGGTCCCCACTGCCCAGACTGCATATTTGTATTTGTAGTCTGTCGATAACAAATCCCAAAAGGCCGGTTCGTCGTACGACGTACGTACAGGCTACAGTAGATTTTGAATGTTATCTTGGCCAATATTCACTAGATTTCAATTCTGAAAACAGATTTGGAATTACCGAGTCTGAATACATACTGTAACGTACATGTCTATTATATTACAAGAACTGTTCATTTTCAACTGTTCATTTTCAGCTTGTATTACTCTAATCCATATAATTACACCCAAGCATGGAAAACTTTAGAGGGGAGACTTTGTGTAGGATTAAACTACATTCCACGTATAATGGCTTAATTAAACACATGATGCAAACAAAACCATGCTGATGCTGCAGAATGGACTGTAGCTGTCATCTTTAATTTTAGAAACATAATGAGTCAAGTTGGAGAGACTAAAAAGCAACACATTATAATAAACTGCTTCCAGTGTTCGTTGTAGTACTGTACTTGGTATAGTATAAATGGAAATAATTTTAAACACATTTCAAAACTTTCAAAAATATTGAGCTTTATACTGTAGATAATATTGTAGAAAATAGTTTTTATTATTTTCTCACCCTTCTCCAAAACAATGCTTCTTGAGCCACAAGAGCACATGCAGCTACAAACCAACAATTTCCTAACTTTCCTTGTGTGACGTCCTTTGTATCAATACCACTAACAAATAGATGAGGATCTTCACACAGGTCCTACAATGTAGATATTACAAAATTAAAATGGAAAATCTACTGTAGATTTATCTACAGGTATATTTTTATCATATGCATACAAGAACTGTTTGAAAACCCCTGCTAATTATATTATCAAACACAATAATATGTAATAATCTCAATGAAATAACCCCACGAAAGAAAATAACTATTTTAAAACTAATCAAAATGAGGCTAAATGTTTGCTAAAAAAAGGGTCTAGCCTATACCTGTATTTAATATAATAGTAAACAAAAACTCCAGTTATGTCAGATGCAAAAGCATCATTGGCACTAAATACTATACATTCTTCACATGTTCTTCAATAACTTTCTGTATCACTATCAGATCAATATCAGCTATTATTATTGTCTGAAAAACTCATGATCAGGTCTTACTCAGTATTTTCAACTGGACCAATGAATTTAAAACACTTAACAAATTGATCCCAATAGGGAAAACAGTGCAATGTATATAATTTTGAGAATTATGTCAATATTTGTTTCCATGACGAAGTTGAGGGAAACATCAAGATTAGTGATTAGATTAGATAAAAGTTGTATAAATGTACTGTATACTGCAAAACATATTAAAAGTATCATTGTGGGCATTTGGGCAAACACAGGGATTTGTTGAGACATTTTTATATTATATATAAAATATATTATATTATATATTATACATTTTATATTACATAAAAATGCCTCTAATTAGGAAAAATAGCAATATACAGTATAGGGACCAAAATAGGGACCTGTGACATTGAATTGCCTCTAGCAAATAATAGACAAAAGCTAAAATTAAAGTTACGTGGTTGTTGTTAGGGGGGCTTTGCAAACTGACAGGGCCCAGTGATAACTGATAACCACACCCTCAAGACAATAGTACTCTATTCAATTAATCTCAGGGGGGGCATACCCAAAGTTTACCTAAAGCCCACCCTAGCTCTCAATAGCCCTGACTATAATAACAGGGGGGGCAGTAAATCAGGGAAAAAACTTGAAAATCTGGTAAACCCAGATAAATCATGTCCATAAAACACACACAAATAAAGCGTTGACAGAAAATTAAACCGCTCTCAACATATCTTGTGTTGTTATAAAGCTGTCATTAATGATCATCTCTAATATTGGATTTTCTAATATTGTGCTTGACTACAGAAGCTGGTATCAAGATACAAATGCTGAGAAAATATTGACTAACACCGTGCTTGTGGATGCCTTGAATAATGTCAAACTAAAGTCTAATTTCGTAATTTTTTAGCTGGATTTGTTGAAAATAGTTTAATAATGTTGAAAATGGATTACTTGATTGTATACAGTATAGTGTAGCTTATTACATATGATATATGTAGCGACATTTATCTGCAGAAACAGAGAAAGTCTAGAAGGTACAGTAGAATGGCTTGTTTTTTTGAGCCACGACGAACCATAAATGATTGAGAGACAGGAGCCTAACAAATATGAAGTAAACACAAATTAATTAATTATTTCACGTTATAACTGAATGTATTCTGAGTGCTTTTGGAATTGACTAGGGTATCGGTGTCATGCCTGTCCGACGCCATTACTAAGTTAGAACACCTAATGTCACAAATTTAATATTGTCACATGTAACAAGAAACTTTGGGTATCAAATAAACCACAAAACAAGCCATTCACTTTAGATAAAAAACCAAAATCATTACCATGCCGTGACTTCGTGACATTTGGGTCAAAGGTTCAATCAAAAATAAATAATTGAGAATGAAACGTTACAAATATCCGTATATAAATAAGAGGGTGACGATGATAACACCGCATAAACACTAAACTATAAAGGAGTTTGTAGAACCGCACCTTTGGTCTCTTCCACTCCACAGATTCTGGAGCCATTGCTCGACTGTAATACATGGACTTCACTTCTGGAGGGAACTCTGGGTCGACAAACAGTTTTCCTTCTGCTCTGCATCTTTTCTTCAACTTAGAATAGGACTGATTCTTAAACTTATGTATAGTCATTCTTTCTAACGCTGATATAACATTAGTGGCAACGAAGTAAACTTTAAAAGACGAATCGTCTAGACGTTTATAAGGTTTATTGTCATCAACATCAAACCACTGTGATCAAACCAAAGACAACACCCAATGACACCCAGGACCTGTCTCCCAGCGGGAAATTCAGGGGGTTGCGTGAGCCTTACCGTTTCTACCGGAAACCATTTCCGTTTCCGATGTAGAGACTGCACGCAGGCTGAGCCTAGCTCTACAGTCTCCTCTAGCGAGCTATTTACACTAGTCGGGCTGATTCGCAATCACGAAGTTCTTCTCACGGCTACTACATACACCCAAAAAGCAGATCAAAATAATCCGATTGGCTTGTCATAAAACTCAATTAATTCAGCCGAGTATAACTTATTCATCTAAATCAATGCTGTCTTCAAATTTTACAGCCAATTAGAAGTGATAGCTTTCGCTAAATTGGATATATGCTTCTTCATGGATTATTAAAGGTGCCGTCAAGTCCGTTCTGCGCATGTCCACGTTTCTGTTTACATCGTTTGTTTACATTGCATTATATAAACATTGAACATGAAGTATTGCGGATTTGTTTCCCACGCTTGAGCTTTTCCGCCTAAAAAGCGTGTTATAAGAAGCTGTTCTGTTCCTAAATGTTGATAATATATCAAACTAACACTCGCGCCTTCGCTACCTTTAACAAATACTCGCTTCCGAACTGTCGCAAATCTATTCCGTTAAAGTTTGTTTACATCTGGAGGCCCTCACGCTTGAAATATCGCACATGCGCAGAACGGACTTGACGGCACCTTTAAGCTTGTTAGCTGTTTTTATGCCGACGAATGCTGACATGTACATGAACAACTCTGAAGAGCATTGAACATTTCGCAATTATTCAGGTCAACAAAGTAGACAAAGGCAATGGAACAAAGACCACAAAAATTATCATATCTAAACACCCAGAATTCTGGGTGTCATGTGACCAGCCGATCCCAGGGCCATTTTCACCGACCTTCCACCGTGGAGGCAAAATGCCCTGGGAACGAGGTTGCTGGCCTTTAATATGACCTCGTTTTAAAATTTAAAGTAAGAATCCTTTTCAATTTCGTACATGAAAACGAGTTCATAAGGGCCAATTTATATGCATATAAAAGAATATTAATTCGGCGGCCATTTATGAATAAGGTCTGTGGGACGCCTGGATAACATATTTATAAAATAATTAATATATAGAAATATTAAAACACAGGAATTATATGAGTCTGCGAGCATCGAATGCAGTACATAATCTCTTAAAACTAAGCATCTATAATTAATTAACATTATCAAAATTGTTAGGGTGAGAATTTTCGTGACGGTCCTAATTAGGAAGTGTTTGGGCCCCCCTCATGTGGCTTTTATCTCTAGCTGCAGGATGCTGCAGGATGCACTGTATATAACTTCCACGGCCTCATATAATGACAACACACTATAAACACAGAAATTGTGTTCATGTTGAAAAACCGAATATAACTAATCCAGGCCAGGTTAACCTATAATCTGCCATTTAATATTTAATTTCAGTGTTGAGTGATCTGTTTGATTAATTATTAATTCATTTCGGCTGAGATTTTACAAAATCTGAAAAAGAAAACTCTAATTTGCACAATACTTTACCAATATCATCTTCACAATTCAATTTCCTTAAGGCAACGCCCCCTTCCCCTTTGGACTATATTTGGAAAAATATATTTGCCGAAAATAATACGGTCCCGCCGGGTCCCCTGCCAGCTTTAGTTCGTTCCTGAATAATTATATTATTCTGCATATATCATATACCTATAGTGATTACAAGTTAATCAACCTCAGCCAGATGCTTTCTATAGAAAATAAGACATAGATTAGTCAATCTAGGGAGTCATGCTATGACTATGAGTGATCAAGATATTAGGTAAATAAATCTTAAATTAACCCTATCTTCGATCGCCCTAAAAAGACGCTGGAAATACACGTGACGAGGTGTGGGGTTAAGGTAACACGTTATGATAAAACGTTTGGCAGGGGGTTAGGATTACATATTTGGCGGGGGTTAGGGTTAGGATTAAGGTTAAGATTTGGTTCAGGTGTCCTTAAATTTAACATAATCATAAAAATAGGGTGCTGTTGCGAATTTAACATAATTATAAAGATAAGGAAAGAGAATTGGCTGGCTTTTAAACTTCCTTTAGATCGGAGCCTGAACAAAACCATGCCAATGTCGTCGTAAAAACAGTTCATGGATGTGATACATATAGTGATCGAGAGAACGATATTGATTAAAAAATAATTATTAAAATTCACCTTACTAATACTGTTAGTGTATTAATGTCTCTCAAAATGCAGCCAAAATGTCATTTCAGAGGACTTAAATTTTCAAAATTTTCTCCTCGGCCATGTAGGAGAAAAACGTACTAATGCAGCTATAAAGAAAAATCGTTTTTATTTAATTTACATGGTTGCATTGAATCATATATGTATGACACTTGGCTCGTCGAGAAGTATTAGTGACACTAATACTTCTCGACGAGGCTACTGTGATCTATTATTTAAATATAAAATAAAACATGGTTCGATTATTTAAATGAGATTATAAAACATTAATTCACTATATATAAATAATATAATAATATTCTCAAGGAGGATTTGATGATCAGCTGCTGTATCAAATGCCTTCGTTCAATTAGATCCAGGAATAAAATTCCGTTAAGACCAGAATCCAAGTTAAGCAGTCATCCTGTTTAATAATGCAGCTTGAGTGCGCGGCTCTCAAAAATCAGATTGGCACTCACTTAGAGTACTGTCATTTGACGTCAGTACCAGTTACGAGGGAGAAATGAATGAGCGCATGGAGAATTAAAAGAAGGTTTTAGAAGTTACACTGTGTATTTCTTTAAAATACTAGAGTAAACGAACAATTACCTGACTGCAAATTGCTATCGATTCATTATCACGACAGTACCATTGCATTATAATCAGGAACTACGCACTTCGGCTAATTAAGCAATATGCAGGCCAAGGTGGTCCAAGTGAATGTGAAGCGGTGATACAAATATAATGCGATAATCACCGAGACGTCCGCGGAAGTAACTAATTGTTTTAATTCTCAGAGTTGTATAGTTAGTTTTTTCTCGAACCTTTTAATTTGTTAAAGTACGTTATATAATAGTCTTTCAGGGTTTGCAGGTTTTGGACGACGAAGTGTGAATTTTGCAAGCTGGGGGCTGAACATAATCAATATTGCTATCTCGATCACTATCTGTATCACATCCATGAACTCGTTTTAGTGCGGCTATTGACATTGTTTTGTCCCCCCCCCCCCCCCTTAAAACTAATAAAATTGATTTTGTGGCTAATTGTCTTTCCTGCCTTCTGCTGTCGTGCAACGCATTCGCCATGCGCGCGGGGAGAGATATCCACGCGGTTTAAATTTTGAAAATATGCCGTTAACGGTAATTAAATTCTTCGAATCCTGCACACTGAAACAACGATAAAAGTACCCTCAAATTGCAGGAAATACACCCCCCCCCCCCCCCCCATCTCTCTCCAAATTGAGCAACGGAACGCTATACGTAGTGGTACTGGAGTTTACGGAGACTGAAACACATGTTTCTGACTTAGCTAAGATATTCGAGCTTTATATACACATTTATCGGGTGAAGTCAACCTCGTTTCCAGGGCCTTTTCGCTCGGGTGATTGGGTGAAGTTTCATATAAGTCCCGAGATGACGTCACATAGACTATCGGTAGTAAAATTTGAAATTAATATCAGCTGTTCTTTCTAAAATAAAGCATTATCGTAAGAGTAGGTGATGGACCAGGTTTGGGGTTAGAACTATGTTTTGAATTATTCGGGATACTTATATGAAACGTCAGCTCATTTATCTTCCCATATACACCTCTTTCATATTAGCAATCTCTCGAATTCTCAATTTTTTTATCAAATTCTCCCTATTTTCCAAATTTTATCGTAACAGGAAAAAATTCACACACCTACTGCTTTTTAGCGACATAGACCTCTTTCGTAATGGTGGCAAGTTTAACTATTATATTATATGCATGCAAATTAGCCTTTCTGGCCTCGTTACAAAGCTTCTTGTCTTCTAATTCTTTGGAATTACAGACACACGAACGAGGTCAAATTGGTATAATCGGGGGCTCAGGCCAGCGAGATTGTTGCTATAGATCGTAAGTACTTCATCTTGTAGGGATATAGCGAACCCATACAACTGACTATAAAACAAGATATTTAGGAAACTCATTAGGTGGGGGGTTAGGGTTAGATCCTAAGTTGTTTTGGGGTTAGCGGTTATTTTAAGTGACAGTACTTCAGTGGTATAGGTTCGCTATATCCTGCAAGATGAAGTACACGGGGTTTGCTATAACCCGGACGATGATCGAGGATGAGCATGAAATCTTGGCGCTTTCTCGATATATGAACAAACCGAAATTCAAACCAATCGCTAACCCTAATCCTAAGTCCTAACTCTCCCACCTCTTGATGTTATCCAGTTAATGTGACTGCTGACCAACAAGATTTCATGCTCATCCTCGATCACCTGAGCCCGCAGTGCTACATCATAGCAACGCTAAAACATAACAACAAGAGTTTCACAAAGTTTCTACTGTTCTTTACAAAAATGGCTTGGTAACAGTGAATTACAGCTCATTTATTATGTCAAGTAAGTCGCGGTGTTCAAAAGTATGGATTGTATAAATCTCGTAGTTTAGTCTCCTTCGGCTGTGCCGCTTCGCAGACATACCGTGAGACATACCCGTAACCTGTAGTGCAGAGGGAGTGAAAAGTAAACCGTTCGGGCCTTCACTCGAAATTCTATTCAATATTTCAGCAGTACACTAACCGTTTACAGTTCTTGATTTGTATTTTAACAATTCCTCTCAGTTATAATACTTTTATGTCTAGTTATAATTAATATCTATATATTTGTTTCATCCCAAAAACAAAACAAATTGAATATACCCAGTTTTATGTTGTTTGAAGCTTTGCACAATAATTGGTGTAAACCGATGTTTTTATAAGATTTTATTTGCTGAGCTTTCGTGCATGGCGCAGGAAAGCTCAGCAGGACAAAAGGGGTCACTCAAATAAAATCTTAAAAACATGGATGTTAATTCTACAAATTATTATACGATTTTTGTAAAGTAAAACTGTAAAGTTCTTGTCTCTGCAGATAAAAATCGTCGTTTATCCAGCATCCACGAAGCTGTTCGTTATGGTGATGTTATGGAATTACAAGCAATGGTTCAAAGTGGAGCAGGGATTAATGAGATTGACTCAAAATTTAAATTTACACCACTTCACTGGGCATGTAATTTTGGAAGTCTAGAGGTATATATGGAGAAGTTCATATTAAAACACTAATTTTTAATTTTTGACTATTTTATGAACAATGTACATGTACCTGCCTCGTAACAAAGGGAGAACTCAAGGGGCTGATGGGAAGGAGGCAAGTGAGCAAAGGGGCCAATGGGAAGGAGGATCAACGTGCCTTTCTATCACCCGTTGGACTGCCCCACCCCCTTGCCCCCATATCAGCCCCCTTTGTGCCTGGGTTACCCTGCTAAAATATACTATTTAAGCGAACATTTCAATTGATACACAAACAGATGGAAGTTTTAATTTGAACAAATCATCATATGCAAATAGGTTTACAAAAAAATGCAAAACAATGCATTGAACATGCAGGTGGAATCTTTTTATTCGTGTCCATGTTTGTGCATGCATGTATATTGAGAGTGTCAAATACCATCAAAGGCAGCCCAAGACAAACTACTTTATACCATTATCAATTAATAACCTAATTTTTAAACTTAATTTATAGTCAAAAAGTTTAAAATTATAATAAAATCTATAAAAAGCAGGTATGGTGTACTGTTCCTTGTTTTGTATTGTATCATTCCGGGTGGACTTTAGCATCACTACTAGGTTGCTTTCCATATGAAGAGGTATATATGGTGGCAATTTCCATATGTATATAGTCTTCGCACTCCAGTTTAATGGGTTCAAGTGTTTTGCATACTCTTGGAATATCAAATATTTGTACTATGCTTCCATTGTCGCTACAGTTCCTGCTGACATTTTGTATATAAGTATCCCAAATTGAAAACATTAGTCCTAACCCGGCCACACCTTACCCTAATCTTAACCCTAAACCTAATGCTAACCCTAACTCTTACAATAATGTTTTATTTTAGAAATAACAGTGATTAATTAATTTCGAATTTTACTACTGATAGTCTATTCAGATAAGACTGAAGTTGTACACTTAACATCCCGATTTTCTTCTCAACATGAGATACCTTATGTTAATGTAAATGGATCTGTCATTATCCCTAAGTTAATTGCACGTAACCTTGGCGTGACCGTGGATTCACATCTTCGGATGACAACTCATATTAACAATATTTGCAAATCGGCCTTCTATGCCATTGGGAAGATTGGAAAAATCCGAAAACACCTTAATCAAGAAAACTGTGAAAGATTAATCCATGCTTTTATAACATCGAAACTTAAGACTCCTGTAACAGCATTTTAGTTGGACTTCCTGACAAAGAAATAGACAAACTTCAACGTGTCCAAAACGCTGCTGCGAGGCTTCTCACAGGTGTTAAAAAGATCGACCATATAACCCCTATACTTTATCACCTACATTGGTTACCTGTGAGAGCAAGAATAGACTTTAAAATTATATTACTCACTTACAAAGCACTTCACCATCAGGCACCAGACTACATCGAGGAGCTTATATCGTTATACAATCCTGGTCGTTCTCTGAGATCATCAAGTCAAAGTTTGCTGGTTGTTCCCAAATCAAATACGAAGAACTATGGTGATAGATCGTTCGGAGTTGTCGCTGCCAAACTCTGGAACTCTCTTCCTACAGTCATTAAAACTTTAGATTCTATTGACGTTTTTAAATCTCACTACTCTTAAAACTTATTTATTTACTAACTTTTTCTAGCCATTAGATTGTTTTTATATACTTTATTCATTGTAAATTAGATTCACCTTGTAAAGCATCGAGACATTGTGTGATGCTTAAATGTATTATTATTATTATTATTATGTGGCATCATTTTGGGATTTATATGAAATTTCACCCACAGTTCCTAACAATATTCATGCTGGGAAACTTAACCAAGGGATCCTAAAACTTGTTTTACTCTTTAATATACATCTCCAGGGGTATCTTAGAGGGCTGATAATTTGTTTCCCTACTGTAGTATACCGGTATACTATAGGAATTCCTATAGGATCCTATAGGGTCACGGGCCAATTTCCAATAGGATCCTATAGGAATTTATAGTTAAGTTTCTGTCTGTTACAATGACTCCATAGTCATTCATCTAATTTCCAGGTTATCTTTGATGCCCATTAATTTTCATAATCTGCTATATTGGTTGGTGAATAATGTAAATTTCTCAAATTAATTAACTAGCTCCCTAGACAACTAACAGTCAGATGTAATATTTTATGTGTACTTTTGTTTTAAGTGCTTACATTGGTTACTTTGGCATGGTGCATCGTACTCAGAGACAACTCCTGATGGATGGATGCCTGTACATATAGCTGCCATACGTGGACAAGATGCATGTATACAGGTGAGTAATTTACAAGATACCCTTATGCAGATGTTTTGGTCACATGACATTTTCCAAGGCTAGCTTTGACCTGAGATTCTGTAAACTGCTGAAAATAATTCCCCCCAAAAATAAAATTAGCACCTACCATTTTAGATGCAATAATCCTTACAAGAACTACCCAATTATATATAATATATAATTTATAATAATATACATGGGCGTGGCTTAAACATATAAATAATATCCTTTCAGGCATTGGCAGTAAATGGTGCAAGTTTGGAAGCCAAAGACATTAGAGGTTGGTAGATTGTACATGTTTTTGTTCAAAGTACTGTACAGCTATGAGCTGTATTGTACAACTAAGTTATAGTGTTAGTTACAGTGTAAGTACAATGTAAAATAACATCTTTTGAAGCACTTCTGGGAATTAATTGCTGTTCTGGCAGCAGTGGTAGTTTGATTATGTGAAGCAGGAGAAGGAGTGAGAAGATCAGAAGAAGGATTTAGGATTAGAGAGAGCTGATCAGGAGCAGGATGAAGAGTGCAAGGAGTTAGAGCAGTCAGTAAGTCATGGCAGCAGTAATAGCAGTATGGAAGCAGCAGCTGTGGCAGTATAGTGTAGGAAAAATGAATTGTAGTAATTGTATTGTAGCAGCAGTAGTTATAAGTAGTTGCAGCAGCTGCAGAATGTTAGTTTAGTACATGCAGCAGTGGTAGTAAGGGCACTCAGAACAATAGCAAGCATTATACTAATTTAGCACTACACTATTATAGTGTAGTGCTAAATTAGTATAGTTCTGAGTAGTTGTCAGCTACACTCTGTTGCTCAGTTAGTATCACTGAGCTACTGTAGTAGTCTGTAGATGTAGCAGCGCCACTAGTATGTAGTAGAGGTAGCAGTAGACTGGAGAAGTAGGAACAGGACGAGGAGGATCGCAACGTGAATAGCTGGACTCCTGAGCTGGAGGAGGCGCAGGTAGAGGAGGAGGGCAGCAGGATTAAGAGGAGGAGGAATAGGAAGAGCAGGATTAAGAGGAGTAGCAGAAGTAACAGCTGGATGAAGTGGAGGAGCAGCTGGAGGAAGCGGAGGAGCAGCTGGATGAAGAGGAGCAGCAGTCTAAGGAGTAACAGCTGGATGAAGAGGAGCTGGAGCAAGAGGAGCTGGAGCAAGAGGAGGAGCAGTTGGATGAAGAGGAGGAGCAGCTGGAGGAAGAGGAGGAGCAGCTGGAGGAAGAGGATGAGCAGAAGGAGGAAGAAGATGAGCAGCTGGAGGAAGAGGAGCAGTAGATGGAGTAACAGCTGGAGGAAGAGGAGCTGAAGGAAGAGGAGGAGCAGCTGGATGAAGAGGAGTAGCAGCTTGAGGAAGAGGAGTAGCAGCTGGAGGAAGAAGATGAGCAGCTGGATGAAGAGGAGGAGCAGCTGGAGGAAGAGGAGCTGTATAAAGAGGAGGACCAGCTGGATGAAGAGGAGGACCAGCTGGAGGAAGAGGAGGACCAGCTTAGAAGTGCCTTCAAAAAAGATAAAAACAGAGTCGAGGAGTGTCGAGAGATGACTCCATCAAAGAGCTACGTGAAACATATGGCGAGATAGATAGGACATGAAGAAAGAGACCACATCACACTCAGGAAGTTAAACCTTCTTCTGAAATGAAGCTGGAGGAAGAGCAGCTGGATGAAGAGGAGTAGCTGGATGAAGAGGAGGAGCAGCTGGATGAAGAGGAGGAGCAACTAAATGAAGAGGAGGAGCAGCTGGAGGAAGAGGAGCTGTATGAAGAGGAGGAGCAGAAGGAGCAGCAGCTTCACGAAGGGGGGCTGGAGGAAGAGGAGGGATAAGCTGCCTGAAGAGGAGCAGCTGGAGGAAGAGGAGCAGATGGATGAAGAGGGGAGCAGAAGGAGTAGCAGCTGGAGGAAGAACAGCTGGAGGAAGAGCAGCTGAATGAAGAGGAGTAGCTGGATGAAGAGGAGGAGCACCTGGAATTAGAGGAAAGCAGCTTGATGAAGAGGAGAAGCTGGAGGAATAAAGGGAGCAGAAGGAGTAGCAGCTGGATGAAGAGGAGCAGGAGGAAGATGAGGAGCAGCTGGAGGAAGAGGAGCAGCTGGATGAAGAGGAGTAGCTGGAGGAAGAGGAGGAGCTGCTGGAGGAATATGAGGAGAAGCTGGAGGAATATGAGTAGCTGGAAGGGCAGCTGCAGAAAGAGGCGGAGCAGCTGGACGAAGAGGAGTAGCAGAGATGACTCCATCAAAGAGCTACGTGAAACATATGGCGAGATAGATAGGACACGTAACGAAACAAACGACGTGAGAGAGCTCATGAAGAAAGAGACCGCATCACTCAAGAGGTTAAAACTACTTCTATAAGAGACCATAGACTATTGTGACCAGGGCCGTAGCTAGCATGTGAAAGTTGGGGGGGTGTAAGTCCCAAATTTCCGAATCTCAAATTATTTTTCCGAATATGAGGAGGCACGCGCCGTAAGGCGCGTCAATCTAGGGCTTCCCGGGGCATGCTCCCCCGGGAAATTTTTAATTCTAGGGTCTCGGAAATTGCATTTCCCACATTCTGGGAGCAGTTTTAAGAGATTTCCTTGGACAGTTTACAGATGTAGGAATTTAGTTTTCAACAGTTTCTAACCTAACATTATTCGGCGCACTTAGCGCCCAGGCTTCACTCTTGCGTTACCACCACAGGGTTTTGCACGTGTCGAAATGACGAATTTTAGCTAATAACAATGGTGGAAGAGGTACAAAATTTACGTTGGCCTAGCCTGCGTAGCAGACGGTTGTTTGGGGGAGGGGGTTATATTCGGGGAGGCGGAAAACCCGCGAGGCCCTCGCCCCTCATCGCGGGTTTTCCGCCTCGCGGGTTTTCCGCCTCGCTGTGTTTTCCGCCTCGCTGTGTTCCGCGTCCCGAATATAACCCACTCCCCTCAAACAACCGTCTGCTACGCAGGCTACGTTGGCCAGATTGCGGGAACCGTGGTTTTGTGAAGGCTGTTTAAAATCCGGAAATGATAAATTTTATTATGTATCCATGTATGCAAAGCAAAAGCCAAAAGGTGTCATCTATCTGATGTACGTATGCAGTAAATCGACAAAAATAGATTTGTTATCCTTGTGAATATTATTTTGTAAGTTCTATAAACTTAACATGAGTTTTTTGCTGTTCACTTACTGAAATCTCGCTTAACCTACGTTGCCGTAGTTTTCCGAACGAGTAATTCGATTTTCCGAATATCTCAATTTCAAAAATGTTGGGGGGTGAAACACCCCCCCAATACCCCCCTCGCTACGGCCCTGATTGTGACACACAAGATATATGCTACATTTGAGCTAAACTGCGGCCACACTGTGTTGATTGTCTCAAACGTATAGAATAGTCAATAAACAAACACTGTTCGCATTCTGCACAACAAACATTTGAACCATTTTACCAACATAGAGGTGGAGCAGGCATATGACGTCGAAATTGGACAAACTCTCCAACTTCAACTAACCATATCTTCTTAACTAAATTGATAGGAATACTGAAACTTTGGAAATAAATTAAAGTCAGTAAGATCTTTCATATGAACTGCATTTGTATTTTGGCTGGAGTATCCCTTTAAGTTTACATTTTGAAGCCCAACCAAAACACCAAAGAATAATATTGTTCGTAACTTCTTAGGTTATAATATATATATATTTATTATAAATATTATAATATTTATCAAAACGAAGGGACAAAAAACACGACCAAACCAGTCTTTGACCCTTAAAATTATCCATGGAAAAATGAGAAACCAACGGGCCACTGTTGATTGAAAAATTTATTGATGGGTATATAGGTCCAAGGCGAGCAGAAAAAAACAGGGGTTCCCATGCATAGTTCCCGTTGCTACGCCACTTCCTGCTGTTGCTCTTCGTCCTGTTGCTCATACTGCTGCTCCTCCCACCTACTACTGCTCCTCGTGCTCTTCCTGCAGGTCCTCCTCCTCTTCATCCAGCTGCTCCTTAATTCTGTTGTTGCTGCTCCTCTTCCTCTTGTTGCTCCTCTTCCTCTTGTTGCTCCTGCTCTTCCTCTTGTTGCTCCTGCTCTTCCTCTTGTTGCTCCTGCTCTTCCTCTCTCTCAAGCTGCTGCTCCTCCTTCTGCTCCTCCTCTTCCTGCCTCTGCTGCTTCTCTTCCTCCTGCTACTGCTCTTTCCCCTGGTCCTCCTCCTCTTCCAACTGGTGATTCCCCTTCTGCTGCTCCTGCTCTCCCTCCTCGTGCTACTCCTTCTGCAACCCCTCTTCCTACAGCTGCTCCTACTACTACTCTCCCTATTCTTCCTCCTGCTGCTACTCCTTCTGCTCCTCCTCTTCCTCCTGCTGTTCCTCCTGTTCATCCAGCTGCTCCTTCTGTTCATCCATCTGCTCCTCCTGTTCATCCAGCTGCTCCTCTTCATCCAGCTGCTCCTCTTCATCCAGCTGCTCTTCCTCCAACTGCTCTTCCTCCATATGCTCTTCCTCCAGCTGCTTATCCTCTTCATCCAGCTGCTTCTCCTCTTCCCCCAGCTGCTCCTCTTCCTCCAGCTGCTCCTCCTATTCCTCCAGCTGCTCCTCCTCTTCCTCCAGCTGCTCCTCCTCTTCATCCAGCTGCTCCTCCTCTTCCTCCAGCTGCTCCTCCTCTACATCCAGCTGCTCCTCCTCTTCATCCAGCTGGATGAAGAGGAGGAGCAGCACACTTTACATGTGTGGCCATGAATATCCTGTATATACTCGTAATACCTCGTGTAACAGGTATAGTGGTAGATCTTTTAGTATCTCCACATGAATATACATGTTGCTTTCTTCTGGTGGATTCTTGATTAGACGACTGTATGAGTCTGTTGTACGAATCGGTAGACTATCTCTTAATTTCATCAACCTTTCTATATTCCCTCTCTCTTCGTCGTCGTCCCGGCTGAACATTGTATTATATCAATATAACAATATCTCCAATTTAGCGTGCTTGTTCTCCCGCAGAACGGTAACGAGAGATCGTTTTGCAGATTTCCGTTTTACCAGCGCCATTTAAGTTGTCGTCAATGATTACCTTCATGTTGTCCCTGTTGTGGTTGTAAAACGATGTCAATTTATATAATGTTCTCTCTGTATGATTCCGTGACACAGGTCAGTTGCTCAGTGACCACGATCGTTGACAATCCAAAAGTCGAGTGCTAAAGGCAAGTTTAACCAACTCACTAACACGACTCGTTACATCTTGCCCACCCGCGCAATCATCTAAATTAATCCGGTTGTAATTTGTCCCTTTAGCAACGTTAGCCATGTGTTTGAGGACAATAGCAACGTTGTCTTTGTCACACTCAATTGTTATAAAATCGGGGTCATTGGTATACCCCCTCCATTCTTGAGATGTTTTATCCATTCTTGAGATGTTTTGATGCCAAACATGTAAAATGGAAAACGAGACGGACAACTGTATCGATCGACAAATCGCTTGGTGCGGATAGGTACAGGGGGGAAACAAAAACAGGGGTTCCCATACCTAGTGAAGGAGCAGCAGCAGCAGTCGGAAGAGGAGTAGCAGAAGGAGAAGCAGCTAGAGGAAGAGCAGCCGCAGGAAGAGGAGTAGACGAGGAGAGGAGGAGGAACCGGAGAAGGAGAAGCAGAAGCAGAGGAGAAGCACGAGGAGGATCAACATGAAGAGGAGCATGAGCAGCCGTAGTAGCCGGAAGAAGAGGAGAAGAAGAAGTTGAAGTAGCAGGAATATGAGCAGCAAAATTATGAGTAGCAGGAGCAGTAGGAATAGCAGGAAGAGTAGGAGCAACGTGAATAATAGGAACAGGGGTAGAAATAGCTGGAGTATAGGGATTAGTAGTAGCAGCAGGAGACGGATCTGGAGCAGTAATAGTAGTAGGAGGAGCAGCAGCAGAAGGGGTGAGCAACTGCAGTAGAAGCAGCAGGAGTAGCAGAAGCACGGATGGGAGCACGGTAGTAGAATCAGCAGCAGCACACGTACGATTAGAGTATGAGTATGAGTAGGCGGAGGTGCATCAGGAGGCGGAACAGCGGTGGGAGGAGTAGCAAGGGCAATAGGAGTAGCAGAAGTAAGAGCTGTAGTAAGAGTTGAAACAGGCGTTGGACGAGCAGCAGTAGCAGGGGTTAAGAGGAGAATCAGGAGTTGGAGTACGATTTGGAGCAGTAACAGTTGTATGAGTATATCATTTGTAGTAATAGCTGTAGTAGAATAGCGCTATTAGATACAGCAATTATGACTTAAACGAAGTGTACTGCATGGGCAATACAATGTTAAATACTAAAACGTTTGGTGGTGTACAGCCGAACTGATAGTGGATGTTAATTAGGAGGTCTAACCTTTCGAGGTACCTGTATATAACCGCAAATAACCGATATAAAAACGACAAGAGAAGCATCTCATTTTTAAACTTGGCACCACACATCCTCATGGTCTTAACGAACGTTTTTCTTTTATTTAATTTCCTACAACAGTGTTTTTGTTATTTTAGTTTGCGAGGAACTTTTTATTATTAGCTCATGCACTTTCATTCCTTTTCAAGTTTTTGTTTCTTACCACTTTACTATCGCATAATCCCTTCAGTTTGTTTGCTGATCGACTGTAAAAATAGCAGATGATTTAATTTTTCGCATCTCATTAATTATTGAAAATCTTGGCAGTTTACCACCTTTTCACTTTGCTATATATTCACTATCAGTTCGACAGTACACCAACCTTTTACTATTTAACATTGTATTGCCCACGCAGCAAATTATGTTTAAGTAAGCAAACGTTGATATAAATTGCATGTCTTCAAATTTTCAACACGAACCTCACTTGCACTTATATTTTCGTAAATAACATGTTAAACAGAATACATTACCCATGAACAAAATGTTTTTTTAAAGGTTATACTCCAGCTCACTTAACTGCATCTCATGGAAATTCCTATACACTACAATCAATTCTTAGACATGGAGTTGTAAGTATAGACGTTGAGTAACGACTTCTTATGATTGATGAAATGTAGTTTTTGCCTGCAGGGTTGATGACTTAAATGGTCGCGTGAGGAGTTTGAAACTTCGCTTGTTTTGCTCACAAGAACTGACGTAATCGTTTAGTTCAGTTTGGATGTAACAGTAAATATGACATACGGAGTTTAATATTTTTCCAATTAAAGAGTGAGTGTCAGGGTCATGCATTGCGGGGGTGTTTGTTATTGTTTTCATATAGATCAATACGGAAATTTACAACAAATAGCAATAAAAATATTCAGTCTAGTTTATTTTCACTTTGGAAATCGACAAACTAACACGTTTAATGAAAGGATTGCAAAGATATCGACGGATTCGGATCACGATTTGAATTAGGCGTCCCACAAAATGGCCGGCGAGAAAAAACAGGAACGCGCAATGCATTACCTTGACACTCACTCTTTAATGCGAACTAGAAGAAGAAGGAATAGACAATCCCAAGAAAAAAATACTAATTTATTTAGCATGCATAATTATATTTATTTTTCCCTGTCCGTTTAATCCTACCAAATCCTGCTTTCTGATTGGCTAACGAGCGGTACGTATGAGCCGCTCGACATAATTTCAGTTTTATAAGCCGTAAAATATTCTAAAAACATTTGAAAATTAAATCAAACGAGATCAAACAAATTTGAAAGAAATATAAGTGAGTTTTTTATATCCGAAAAGAGTGTTATTTACCGGCTGGGAGGTCCGTATGGAGAAATATTTCCCGAGGTCTCAAAAACAGCCCGAGGACGCATTTCTCAATACGGACCGACCAAAACGGTAAATAAATTATTTATTTTTTCCTTAATATCCTGGCTTGTTTTTTTGGTCGTCATCAGTATTTCTAGTCAGTGGACAAAAAAGGAAAGTCTGTGCTTTTACCTTCGTCAAAGGAAATTGAAAATGGCCCTGGGATCGGCTGGTCACATGACACCCAGAATTTCTGGGTGTTTAGATATGATAATTTTTGTGGTCTTTGTTCCATTGCCTTTGTCTACTTTGTTGACCTGAATAATTGAGAAATATTCAATGCTCTTCAGAGTTGTTCGTGTCAGCATTCGTCGACATAAAAACAGCTAACGAGATTAATAATCCACCATACATCCATGGTTATCTCTTACAAAAGGTATGAAGAAGCATATATCCAATTTAGCGAAAGCTATCACTTCTAATTTACTATAAAATTTGAAGACAGCATTCAGATTTAGATGAATAAATTATACTCGGCTGAATTAATTGAGTTTTATGACAAGCCAATCGCATTATAGAATGGACCAGCCGATTCCAGGGCCATTTTCGCCTACCTTCCGCCGTGGAGGCAAAATGCCCTGGGTACGAGGTTGAGTAACCTTTAATAGCTCAAAAAGCGAACAAACAAACCAAATTTGACTCACAAATGATTGCAAATGAGCTATTTCTTTTGTTATGGCCGCAAGAATTATGGGTAAAAGCGGACAAACATCGGTACTGACGTCATCTCGACGGAGCGCTATTAAAATATTAAAGTTGACATACATTCCATTGTGTGCATGTGTGAGTTTTTGTTTATAATACAGTATAGTTAAATTTACACGAAGTAGCGTAAGTTACATGCACGATGTGTTAAATTATAAATATGGATGACACTGAGAGTTTTTATCTTGGATGACATCAACAAGACGAAATTGAACAGGCGTCGCAAATATCAAGCACCCCTACCAATTCGATCTTTCGCAAATCCTTTCGCAAATCCCTCCATTGCTCAAAGATTCGAAAAGGAAGACTTTTGTTTCGTCTCTTTCGGAATGGAATTTTGTTCTTTTATCACTGTCGCAATTCACTAACAGTACGAAGAGAACCCTGTTGAGAAATACCTTTTCTCGATCCTTCCTTTATTGTTTGTGAACTTGTGGCAAACCACTATTTTGAGATTGTTTGCATTCCTTTGTTGATGCTCCATGTTGCCCATGGTCAAAAGGGACTGCATGTCACCGTTAAGCCATGGGTAACTCTAGTCAAAAAACAAATTACTTTAAAAATAAAAGGTCTTTAAATATATTGTTTAGAAATGTTAATAGTTTTACGATAACTGCTCTTGTACTCGGGAAATAACATTTTATTCTAGTATTTTATGCTTCGGCTGGACGCCGTCATTTTAGAGTTTGCTCGACGGCTCAAAGTTTGCTGGTTTTTATTTCAATTTTGACATCATTGAGTGCTTGTCTTTTGTTCCTTGACTCTGACGTCAGAAAAGAAACCCCCAACATCGAGTCTGAGCCGTTGAGCAAACTCCAGAATGACATAAAATGGCGGCATGCAGACGCATAAAATAGGAGAATGAAAACGTTATTTCTCGAGAACAGATCCCGTAAAACTATTCAGGCCTTTTATTTAAAAGCAATTTATTTTTAACTACAGTTCCCCTTTCCGGTCCACCCCTAGTAAAAGGTGCACTGGTGCACCTAAAAAATGAAAGTGAACACTATTTTACTGTTATCTCACGTTTGGGGATCATCTTCATGGACTTTTTTGCTGTTAAAGTTATCGGATGTGATGTCATGAGGCATTTTGTGGCAAGTAACAAAAGAAAACTGGTTTGGAATGCCTCTTGTGACATCACATCCGGTAACTTTGACACCAAAAAACTCCATGAAGATGACATTTTCGGCTGACAATTTTATATTATGATTTTGCTCAGGAAGACCAAAATATTACGAATATGTAAAATCCACAAACGTGAGATAGGCACTTTAATGGTTTTTCTTTGTTTTCTTTGTTTTTTTCTTTGTTTTCTTTGTTTTTTTCTTTGTTCTTATGTGTTGCTGCATATGAGACAACGATCTGAGATCTTGATAGAAAGTAATGCACTTAGAGTGCCGGACCACCTCAATGAATTACACCGATTATTTAAATTCTACGAGGAAAACTTGTTGAACTAGTTTGATTTTACATATTTTGTTTTTTTACAGGATATCAATTCAGTTGATAATATAGGATGGACCGCTGTCCATGCTGCTGCATTTCATGGCAGGCTCGGTTGTTTGCAGGTAGAATGCCTGATGTAGAATAATCTTTAATCTTTAAAGGGGAACTGTTGTCAAAAAACAAATTACTTTTAAATCGACGACTCAGACTCGATGTACAGCGGGAATTTCTTTACAATTTTGACGTCATTGAGTGCAAGGAACAAAAGACAAGCACTCAATGAGGTCAAAATTGAAAAGAAAACACCCGCTGAACGTCGAGCTTGAGCCGTCGAGCAAACTCTAAAATGGCGGCGTCCAGAAGCATAACATACGAGAATGAAAACATTTCTCGAGTACAAGAGCAGATATCGTAAAACTATTAAGATTTATAAACATTATACTTAAAGGCCTTTTATTTATGAACGCATAAGATTTACGTTGGTTCGTCAAACGTTGTACACAGAATATGGCAATAGTGGTATAAATGCTTAAACTAGTAGAGTAGCGGACCGGATCCCGAAGGTGCGAGTTCAAATACAGGTATAGCTCGAGTCAACAATTTTTCGTCAACTAGTAGTGTAGGTTAATTATGACGATATATTTTCATAATAAATTATGAACTGTAGGAAATCTGTCCATTTCATGTAAATCGAAAAGTTTGTTTGGGAGCACGAGTGGCGTGTGCTGTTAGGGCGCTGCCACTCACCGCTAAGTCAAGCCCGGTCGGACGGGGTTAGTACTTGGATGGGTGACGATCTGTTGATTCGCGAGCTTGACCTCATGTGAATAGAGGTTTAAGTTAATCTCTCCCGTGCTTCGAGGTTTTTCCTCTGGGGTCTCCGGTTTTCCTCCTTCAGTAAAATAAACACTTATAGATCTTAGCTGTGCTCCGTGGTCAGACATGGGTCGTATGGTGGCAGGGGAATATCAATAAAGTATGTATGTACTGTATGTAAATCCCGCCCGAGTAAACAATTTTCTGTTGACTCAGCAGTGTAGGAAAATGATAAATTTTCATATCTTTTCACATTTCGGTAATTTAGTACTACTTCTGCTTTAATACTGAACAACGCTTTCGCATTATACTCTGCGTTTCCTTACATTGAAGTGTATAGACAATGTGTATTTTTAATATATATATATTTAGTTTTAACGTGTCCTCTTGTGTTTAGTTATTATTTAGATGGGGAGCTCGTTTAGATGAAATAGATAATTCTGGAAACATAGCAGGTTAGTCTCAAAATCATCTTCGGGGTAACGTGAAAACCTGCACGAATGTCCTTTAAATTTGATACTAATTTTTGTGAAAACCTGCCAGTAACATGCTAGTAATTAATGTGTAATTAATGTTGTCAAAGGAATACTTACCTTAGTATTCCGGTCAAACCTCTCGTAAGTAACCACGTTTGTGGGCGCATATGGGAAGTATTACCCTGGGGCCTCGCCCGCACGCCTGCATTTCCCGCACGCCTGCCTCGCCCGCACGCCTGCCTTTCCCGCCCCCCAGGGTAGGGAAGTATTTACTTATGGGAGCACTTATAAAGCGACGTTATAATTATAAGGTTTTGTCAGGACGAGGTACGAACTTCTTAAAGGTATTCGCGCACGAAAAGCTTCTGTCAGTTTTAACTGATGACTTTTCCAAATTAATTTTACAGTATATATTCAATAAGTTTTGGTCGTTATGGCCTTGTTATTTTGGAAATAATAAAATATTGGAACAGTGGGAAGTAAAGTTGCACTCATACCAACACATTGAAGTACTGTTTAATAAACGAGCGGTAGTATTTTATCAGATTTAATCAATGTTGTCTAAAAATCAATGTTCTCTAAGCCGAGAAAATCAAAGATAACGTTTATGTAAATCATAATAGCCTGCGTAGCGTCCCTCCCGTTGTGCGGGTGGGCCGCTTCGCAGGCTAAAATCAGGACGAATCTTTATCACATATAAAACCTACGACACGGTAGTGATTTCCTTTGTCTTTTCTTCATGAATTATTAATGAGTAATAGATTACGAGATATCTATCGACAATTAGATAGCGAGTAACGTAGCCAACCAGCGTGCAGTATTTGTTCAGTTTCAGGTCCTACGCGATCAACTTGGACGTCAGTTTCAGTTTTCTTGACCGCATACGGTCTGTAGACTTGGATCAAGTCCGTCTCTCCAAAGGGTTGGTGATTCGGGAGCGGCTGATGGATTGGGATGCTAGGATTGAGAAAGAGCGCAAGGGGAGGAGAGAAGGACTACCTATTTTTGGGTTGGAGGCGTGCGGAAAGCGTGTCTGTTCAGTGTTCGTTTCAATCGGTGATATAGTTTGCGTGCTTTAATATATTCGAAGATGAATTTGTTTAACGATGGTATTAATTATGGATTAGGTTTTCTTAGATACCAACGTACAGTCTTTTTTATTAGGAAATGAAATCGACATGACCGCTCCCATATAAACGTCAATCATCTTTCCCACCAAAATTATATAAATTATGATAATTATATTCAAAACGCTGCAGGTGAACCAATTCCATCACCTCTGCTCCCGTCGCGCTCTTCCCCAATCCGTCAGCCGCTCCCAAATCCCCCAACCATTTGGAGAGACGGGTTTGATCCAAGTCTAACGGGTCTGAAACTGACGTCCATTGTCCGCCACTTTTGGCTTTACGTTTTGTGTCTATGCTAGCAGTTGTTGTGGTCTTGTGGCAATCACGTGACAACTGAACACGCGAAGATAACGAAAGTTCCCCGAAATGTCGCCATATTGTTTTGCCGTTCATGTGTTAGTCATTGATTGAAATCAAAAGTGACAACGTTCGCAGTTTGCTTTCTTAACTTTCATTATTAGCTGCTTTGATAACAATTGTGGTAAAACATTTTATGTAAGTCGTTTCCAAATTCCGGCATTGGGAGGAATTTGTTTCCGTATATAACTCCATATTTTTATGCAGCAGTTCCTTGTTCGGGCATGATGAAATATAGCCTGCGTATATTAACCCTGAACCTAATACTGACTCTAACTCTTACGATAATGCTTTATTTTAGAAATAACAGCTGATTTTAATTTCGAATTTTACTGCCGATAGGCATTTTTAACCTTGTGGTTATTTCTGGTGGCCAGTATTCCTACAAATTTAAATTTATCTGTAAATAGCTTTTCTGTTCAAAAAGGGATCAATAAAATTGAATTGTATTGTATTATGTGACGTCATTTTGGGATTTATATGAAAGTGTTTAATAAAACAAATACTAACAGAAAAATAAAATGTTCATATGAACTTACAATTGACATAATAAAACAAGAAAGTTTATAAAGGCGCTGTTAGGGGGCTGCCGCTCACCGTTAAGTCAAGCCTGGTCGGACGGGGTTAGTACTTGGATGGGTGACCATCTGGGAATGACGTTCCTTGTGTTGATGCGCGAGCTTGAACTCATATTAGTAGAGTTATATTAGTTGATCTTTCCCGTACTTCGAGGGCTATCCTCCGGGGTCTCCGGTTTCCCTCCTTCAGTAAAATCAGCTCCGTGGTCAGACATGGTTCGTATGGTGACAGCCTGCGGCGCCTTTGCCATACCTAATTCGACTCGGCCATGTTCGAGCTAAACATCTAGTCACACGTCTGTTGTGTCTGTAAAATTGACCTGTAATATTAGCGCTTTTTTTCAATACATCTTATAGTTCACTTAGCAGCAGCTGAAGGACATCTTCCTTGTGTAAAGTTTCTTATCTGCTCTGGAGCCAGTATTGATCATTCTTTAAATGCTAGAAATGACCAGGTAATTTTTTCATTAAAGAACTTCCATATGTCAAACAATATCGAAAGCTATAAAAGTGCCTGAGCTTGCTCCTTAGTGATGTTTATAGGTTGTATTCGTTATGTTTTGATAATTGAAAAAATATTTTCTCACTAACACTTTTTGACATTTATGTATAGTTTTTTATTGGGGGGATAAAACACGAGGCGATAAAACACGAGGCGATAAAACACGAGCCGAGTGTTTTAGACCTGATAAAACACTGTTGCGAGTGTTTTGAACGGCTTCAAAAACGTCTGTATCTAAATAATTATGTTTACCAACTATTTCAGTGATTCAAGCCATTTTCGCCAAGAAAATCGAAGGAAAATTTTATGAAAATTAAGACGAATCTTTATCAACATACAAAGACACGATATGCATGTCATGATTTTCCTTGAGAATTATTAATGAGTTTTTGAAATATTTTTAATACACCTCACATTTATTTTATTCATAAAAATCTTTACATTTCACTTTTTCGCAACTTTCAGAAAAATCGTCATATTCGAAATAAGTTTAGCAGTTATAACAGACGCAAGAAGCAGTCGATTAGTTCCTGTGGCGATATTGAACAAAATTCAAAGTCTTGCTTCTAACAACTCTATTTGAACTTGCCCAAAATGATGAAAAATGTGCCAAAAAGGTGGGGCACACCAAGTGAATATCATAATAATAAAAAGACAAGAATATGATATATACGATGAGTATGAACATGGACAACCTGAGTTTAAAGTATTACAAAATGTAGAGGTGTTGAAATAAGGATTTTTTAAGAAAGATGAGGAGTCCAAACGAGTCCGACTTTATCTTGGAATATCACGAGATATTACCTATGAATAAAGACATGCTTTTTCAGAAATATTTGAATGTTTTTGTATTCTATTTCTATTACCGAAGTGTTGAACGCTGTTGATTTCAGTTGCGATTTTACTATAAACATTTAGGGTGAGACACCACTGGATTTATGTCGACAAATGCAGAAACAAGATTGTCTGGATTATCTTAATGCTGTTGGTAAGTAATGGACTGTATAATCTTATGGCGTGGGTTATATTAATTGAGTGAAACTCCCTTCTCCAAAATGCATTCTTGGGAGTTGGTGCAAAATTATTGTAATGAGTGCATTGTTTAAATGAGTGCATTGTTACGGCATTTACAGAAAAAACTTGTGATAACATTTACGTTTACGTTTCATTATCTGATGACATTCTCTGATTACAACTTAAGATCTAGGAAGTACAGACCCGCAATCGTCTCTAAAACTACAAGTTTATCTTTTATACATTGAGTCATTAGTCATAAATTGCATGATTTTAATCTCTCCAGTTGTAATATTAGTTTATACTCTATTCTATATATTTTTTATCTAAGATGGATATAATAAACGATTACTTATTATTATTATTTGAAGGGCCTTCGCTCGAATGTTAGGTTTCGACAGTACACCAACCTTTTTGAGTTTTGATCTTGACCTGACCTGACCACCAAAATCTCCATTACAACCAGCTCAACATATCTTTTGAGTTTATCATTTAGTAATTTTTAACACCTTTTTGTATTGTACATAAATCCGAACCAGTATCTTATTCGTATTCATCATGGGATACCAGGCAGGCGTTATCGTATTATTATTGTGTAAGATTAGTTTGAGAAAGTTATTTCTGCTATAGAAATGATATATATAGTCAGGCCCGTTGACATGGGGGATTCAGGTAGTGCATTTGCAATAGATCCCAGAACATAGAGATCATAAATAAGGGGGCATCCAAATTCCAATCTTATTTTCAGTCAACCGCGGGTAACCAATTGAACGCCGCCATCTTGGGTAAATTGGAGGGTAAACGGAAGAAGCCCGGTTGAAAGGTTGAAAGGTTGAAAACAAAGCTTGTGGTGTCAATATCTTACCCACTCAAATCATGTTGTTTTCCACATCGTGCTGAAAGTTCCCAGAGTACTGTATCTATGTTATTCTTGAGAACTGCCATATGTTTAAACTGATCAGAAACATGCTTGTTAATTATAAAATTATCAGGAATGGCAAGATAAACCAAACAATAAAATGGGAATTCATTGAGAGACTGCACAACATCCAGCAAGAAGAGGGTTTACGTCTAGCAAACAAGCTGAAACAGAACTAGTATATAACCACCTATAGTTTGCTAGTCAAAGAATGAAAGTTAACCACTTAGCGCAGGCCCTCAGTAACTCCACAGCTCAAGCACTCTTATGCTTAAGAGATCTGGGGTATGCTGATTACCAAGGGTTTGAGGCGACAGTCGACTTCATTTGCATCATGGATAAGTTGTTTGATGTGATGAATTCCCGTAATCCTTTTGGAAAGGGCTACAAATCCAATGAGATTAGAGAACATGAAAATCTGGTTACCTTTTTACATGTGGCCACTAAAAGAAAAACACCTATAATAAGTTATCTTTTAATGATCAAGAGTGTTATTGGCTTGTTTCAAGAGGACATTAACAAGAAACAGGCACATCTTAAATACTTTTGACTTACAGGTTCAGTCAGGATTATCTTGAGTTGTTCTTTTCAGCTGTCAGAGACTCAGAGGAATGAATGGTTGGAACAATATTCCAACCAGTTCTCAGTTCAAAGCTGTATATCGCAGGCTACTAAATCTTCATGACAGCATGATAGTACAATCTGGTAACTGCATACCACAGGATTATGCATTGATGTTGCCTGGTGTCCAGCATAACAATACACTTGTTTCCTCCATACCTGTAAGTAGAAAATAATTTTTTTTTTAAACTAATTATTTTTTAAATATCAGATTGTCAGATTGTCTAACGATTTCAACTACCATAACTTATATAGCTGGATATGTTGCAAGGCAACTGATCAAATCTGTTGGATGCAATTCTTGTGCCGATACTCTTTACACAACAACCCCGCCTGCAGAATATGATAAGCGTTTTATCCTTATACAACTTAAGGATAATCGTGGCCTTATTTACCCATCTGTGGATGTATTGAAGGTTGTTGGAATAACTGAGAGGGTTTCATGCGTTATTTTGCAATGTATTCTGGTAAACCATCCAGCAGGAAGAACCTTAAACAAAGTGTGCTAATTAGCGTTTTAGGTTATTTAACTGATCTTTCATTGTTTCTTGATCTAAAAGATTCTTGATCTAAAAGATCACATGTTTGATACAGAAATACCAGATAATCACCATCTTAAACTGTGTCGAAGTATTGTTGAAGTATATCTTAAGATACGTTTCCATTATGAGGCTAAATGTTTCACTTCCCTTGTTCAGGGTTAAAACATTAGAAACCAACTTAATTAAAAACTTAAAACTTTAAAACTTAAAGACTATGTTATTCAAAAATCAGTGATAATTTGCTCACTTTTAGAATTTTATGCTTGGTGGTATTACATGAAATGATAAAGTTATGAAAAACAAGTACATATTTACATACAAGGTTAAATATTGATATTAAATAGGTTTGCTTGATCTTAAAAATAAAGATCCTTTATAAGATTTGTCTTCAGAGTATTAAGTTTACAAAGTTGTCAGAAAATATCTATTAGGTCTAAATTTATATAGGGACAAGGACGGCCCGGAGCTAGGGGTGTGGGGGGACGCGACACCCCTCCACCTTTTACGAGTTTCAGTCGGCAGAAGTTATATTTTAGTCGGCAGAAGTTATATTTTAGACGTGTTCGATTTAACACGGACAAGTAGAATCATTAACTTTTAGCACTTATAAGTTTAAATTAATATTGTTTATATGTAAATGTGTTCAACGAGAGAACACCAAAGACATAAATGTATTAAAATGTCATCATGTTTTCATTCCGTATTAGGAGTGCGTTATTAACGTAGGACTAATTAACCATTTCACCAGCTGACCAGGGTCATTTTAGTAGTCCCCCAACGGAAAGACAATATTTTGACAAGCTTCGATCGATAGGATGTAGTCGGTACAAGCTCGTGCGTCAGTCGGTTGAAGTGAGCTTACACCCCCTGTAAAATTTTCTGAGTACGGCCGACAGGACAAAAGGTGGCACAATTAACGGAAGAGAAAATAATTAGAAAAGAGAAAGCGGTATGGATGTTCCAACCTCGTACACAGGGTCTTATCTCCGCTCCCCGCACCGCCCGTTCTCGTTGAGAGAAGGTTTATATTTAGATATGAGTAAACTCTCTCGAATGAGGAGTTCACATTTGTATTTACTCTGAAGATGTTGCACGTTCGCAACAAAACATTAGTAAACATGTCTCTATTATGGCGTTTATTTTTATATTACGATTATACGCTTTCCGCATGGAAAATCGATTGCTAAGATTGTTACCGACCGATATTGAAAGGATCGCAGTCCGCGTTCCGAAACGTTCAACGCGTTGATCTGAAGTTGGGTAAAGGAAAACTGAACTTCTTGTTTCCCCTGAGCTTCACGAAAAGAAACGTTATCCCCACATTCCTTCGGTTCAAGGTCGCAAACAAGACGTTGACGAGATCTTCAGCTTACTACCATATGTTATGCCAAAAGAAACCTTTGGAGGATGAAATCGCTCTGAAGAGGTCTATAATACGGGTTTTGACAACGCAAACAGCTAACGCTTATTCTGAACTTTCTTCACGAATCCGTATGATAGACCTGATTCATGTCTCGGATAAAGAAAATACAAGAACCATCGAAAAGCACCAAAAGATCCAAGAAAAGAAGTTGTTCCGCTTATGTTCTTCTCCCACCTCACTATCCATTAATCCTTCTGATGTTATTTTTACTAATTGCTCGAGCCGCGCACTTACATCTGCCATCTGAGGAAAAGATCTCCTAGCGAAAGGATTAAATTTATCTATCCCTAACAAATTGGATTATTGTGACTTTCTCGTACCTTTCGAGTTTCGCCACCGACAAAGAACAAAGAAAGTATCCATAAAGATTCTGGTTTTAGCCAATATCATTTCAAGACCAAACTGAAGGACATCGCCTTACTGCAGGTTACAGAATCTTTTCAGGTTACAGAAACTTTTTTCCGCCAAACTTTTTGTTGACACACGAAGATTACCATATTCTAAAGAACTTGAAAGATGACACGAGCATTTTTTGGTCGACAGACATGTTTACAATAGCAAGATGAGCCGCTTCCGGCCAACCCGCTAAAGGTTACCATGAACCGAGAAAAACATCTCCGAAACTTTTCCTTAGTCTAAAGAAGGACAACACTATAACTCAGGAATTGTACGAAAGTTTAGCTTCAACTTTTAGCCCAGGTATTTCATACGGCTTACCTACAGTATAAGGTGCATAAGATTAACCTTCCGTTCAGACCTATATTTTTCGCCATTTCTTCTCATATAATCTTTCTAAATTCCTTGTTTCCATTCTCACGTCTCTTTTATCCAGTCCTTTTATAATTTCCAACGCATTTTCTTTCCTAATTTTCATACTGATAATGTGTTTATGGTTAGTTTTGATGTGAACTCACTTGACGAGATCATCGACATCATAATTAATAACGCTTTTCAGAATGCGACACTTTACTACCACGGCTTTTCGGTTTCGCAAACTTTTATGTTTAGCAGTTAAGAATTGTCATTTTTTATTTAACAATTGTCTTTATGAGCAAATAGATGGCCCACCCTAATATAAACCTATTTTCTTTCGCCGTTATGGTGATCATTGTTTCGTTATTTTTCGTTCTCGTGACCATGTTCGTGCTTTTCAAGATTATTTCAACTCACAACATCCTAATATTACTTTTACTACTGAGTCGGAGACGAACTCTACACTACCTTTTCTATAGACATCTTGATTGATCGCTCCGATGGGTTCTCTAACTCAGTTTATCGTAAACCAACTTTTACTGGTTTATTCACCAATTTTGATCGACATTAAAAGTGAACTTCATTGGAAGAAGATGTTTGAGACATCGTCTAATTTTTACTTATAAGGGAATAAATGGACTTTTAAGATTGGAATTTCAACTTTTTACCTCACAAAGATATTCATAATTATGATACACGTTTTTAAAAATGACTTATGTAAGCCTCTATATCCAAACATACTTGGGGACAAAATCGTTTCGTATCGTACTGTATTGACGATTGGAATAATTTGCCAGATAATATGCGTAATTTGTCTTTTAATAATTTTAAACGAGTGATAAGTAATACTTATCACGTAATGTCAGCTTTTTAGTTATTTTAGTTATTTTAAGCTATTGCAGATAATCTTTTAATGTTTCAACATTGTAACAATATTTTTAATTTTTTTTTCTACATACAAGGCCTCACTGAAAATCACTCTAGTGAGTGGGCTCCTTGTTTTAAAGAACTTTTATAAATTATAAATAAAACATATAAACGCAATTGCGACAAAATAACCCTTAAAACCCTAACCCTAATTATCTCTACAAATTGTCGGACCTGTAGCCATTTCCAAAATTATAAGCGATTACGAAGTTTATACGAAGTTTTAACTTGTTTTGGACCTCGAGGTTCTCGAAGTGTAAGAAAAAGGTCTGGAACCAAGACGTTTCATCCGGGCTTTGTTCATTTGCCCTCCAATTTCCCCAAAATGGCGGCGTTCAATTGGTTACCAAATTCTAGCTCCAGTGCCCCTCTAGTTTTATTTATGATCTTTATGTCCCGGAAGATTTTAAGGGGTCTGGGCATGCTTCCACTTCGTGGTATTCGAGTTCGAATACCCCCAACCTCGTACCCAGGGCATTTTGCCTCCACGGTGGAAGGTCGGCGAAAATGGCCCTGGGATCGGCTGGTCCATTCTATAATGCGATTGGCTTGTCATAAAACTCAATTAATTCAGCCGAGTATAATTTATTCATCTAAATATGAATGCTGTCTTCGAATTTTACAGCAAATCAGAAGTGATAGCTTTCGCTAAATTGGATATATGCTTCTTCATACCTTTTGTAAGAGATAACCATGGATGTATGGTGGATTATTAAGCTTGTTAACTGCTTTTATGACGACGAATGCTGACATGAACAACTCTGAAGAGCATTGAATATTTTTCAATTATTCAGGTCAACAAAGTAGACAAAGGCAATGGAACAAAGACCACAAAAATGATCATATCTAAACACCCAGAAATTCTGGGTGTCATGTGCCAGGGAACGAGGTTGGAATACCCCGTCACAGCAGGGTATATTTTAATAATTATATGTAAAATAAATTACCTCGGTTTCATATCTGTGCGAACACCGCCAAATTGCAGTCTGGGTTATGTCTGTGGGGAGTAGTGCTTTATTAGGACACGAAAGTGGTGTCGACGGACCTGTGTAGGGGCTGTGTAGTCATAGTTTACAACAACTGCTTAGTAATTAAGTATAGCAGTGTACTAAACAATTGTGAATATTTTAATGTTTTTTCAAGAATATGATCTTTTGCATCCTGAAAAAGAAGAAAGTAAGTAAAGAGATGAGAATAAGATGGCAGAAATTTTATTTTGTATTCTCATGTGTAGAAAATGCCAGGGACGCCATTTTATATTACTCGAAAGATGGCATCGAAATCAACTAAATCCTAGATATATTTAAATCACAATGTACTACACAAAGATCTTCAATCATCATTTACGAGTCTCGGGCCGGTTTGTCTAACAAAGTACATAGACGATACATGGACGGTCGTCAAGCTCATATCCTCAGAAAAATGATTCTGTAAAAACAGATTGGTTAAAACAACCAATTTCTTCGGTTATCTCAGACTCATCAATTGACATTTTTTTATGGGTTGAAACAGCCAAATTTATGGGTTGAAACGACCAAACTAAGGTCATTTTAACCAAAATATTTAGTTAGTTTAACCATTCAAATTGGTTAAATTCAAATTGAGTCTGAGACAACCTATCAAATTGGTTGTTTCAACCAATCTGTTTTTACTCTGGTTGCCGGTGAAACGCTCTAACCATTGAGATACCGAGACTCAGATGGAGAGCGAAGGTTACAATGATGTACTGGTTCAATTGATATATACACTGGTTATGCGGCAGTCATCTGAGTATCGGTAGCTCAATGGTTAGAGCGTCTCACCGGCAATCAGAAGGTTACAGGTTCGATTCCTGTCCGGGAATAATTTTTCTGAGGATCATGAGCTTGACGATCGTCCACGTATCGTCTGTCTACTCCAAGCTCTCCCACATTCACTACAACAGTGTATATATTAAAGTGCTACTGAGATGAAAAAATCGTCTATCCAATTTTGATTTTATCTAAAAGTATTTTGAAAATGAAACAGACTGGCTTTCTCGGTTTCTCAATACTTCATCTCGTTCAGAGATATTCAGGTTTTTGAAACATGTAAATTAGATTCCGTATGACGTCATCCACTCACATAGACTAAATAAAATTCACAAAATGAGGAATATATCTTCAAATAACATGCAGAATGTTTTGAAACTTTGCACATGTATGCCAATGAGGAATGTACACACCACTGTACATACTATGTTGTTATCATGCGATTGTTTTCCCAGCAGTGAAACAGGAGTCTTTTAACCAAAAATAATAAATTCTTAATTTCTGCCTTTTTCTTAAAGTGCCCATGACCTCAAATACGATATTACGGATATAGATGCTACACAAAGTGAAAAGTTGAATGCCAAATATTTTATGATTTGAGCTTTGTGTTGATGTGCTGTAAAGGTTTGTTGTCAGAAATGGTAATGAGTGTGACGTCATTTACGGCATTTGGCTTTCTTTTCTGCTTTCCGTGTGATTGACTGGTTGAGGATTTGAGTGAAAAAGTTGACAACATCTTTACTATAGCGGTCAAGTACATCATTAACGTTTGAGTTAGATTAATTTGCTTTAACAGTAGAATATTGTATCCGAAATGATGCCGTAAATGACGTCACACTCATTACCATTTCTGACAAACAAATCTTTATAGCACATCAACGCAAAGCTCAAATCATAAAATAATTTGGCATTCAACTTTTCACTTCATGTAGCATCTATATCAGTAATATCGTATTTGGGGTCATGGGCACTTTAAAGAATAAGATGATGTAAACCTCAAAATACAATATGTACGTGTGTACGAATCTCCCAATCTATGTACAGCAGTGAATGTTGTTTGATAGAGGAGAAATAAATTAATTTTGTTTTACAAATGGAAGCGAACTGACACCAAGCGGTATCCATGGCAACAACATACTGTGCCCAGTGGAGTATACTTTCCTCAGTTGGCATACATGTGCAAAGTTTTAAAACATTCTGCTTGTTATTTGAAGAGATATTTCTCATTTTGACTTTTGTGAATTTCATTTAGTCTATATGAGTGGATGTCAGGCGCATCTAATTTGCATGTTCAAAAACCTGAATATCTCTGGAACGAGATGAAATACTGAGCAACCGAGGATGCCATTCTGTCTCATTTTGAAAATAATTTTAGATAAAATAAAAATTAGATGATTTTTTCATCACAGTAGCACTTTAAGACAAGGTACATAATTTAAGTGCTTTAATACAATTAAGACAGTAAACTCATAAACTTTAATAAATATCACTCCCTCAAAAGGGTTTTTCAGTGATACAATAGCATAAATTAATAATATATGACACATACATGTACATGATATAATAAATATAAATTCTATATAAAATAAAATTAAAATAAAAAATCTAATCACAAATTAATATTAAAAAGATGATTGTAAAATTTATGTTTAAAAGATCTTAAAAATTGTTCGGATTTGAGCTCTCGCAATAATGAATTCCACAATTTAGCGCCTCTAAAACTAAAAGTTCGCTGTCCTGTAACAAGGCGACAAAGTGGCAAATGCAAATCATTAGCATTCCTTGTAACTCTGGAATGTACCTCAGAATTTCTTTTAAACTTTTCAGTAAGAGAAGGAGATGTCCGGTTGTGTAACGATTTAAAAACAAGTACCGCATCTCTGAGATACAATTGGTCTTTAATATTCAACTATTTGAGTTATTTCTAGCTTTAGACAGAGGTCTATCTAGCTTTAAATTTGGACATTTTTGGCCTTTTCTTTTTTAACTACTCGATCGTTTTAGACTAGAAACACGTTTACATAACAACATCTCGCCCGCTTACTGTTTGATGCTTTAATAATGTAGTTAATAACCCTTTCATTTGCCAATCTGAATAGATTGTCAGTGGACACTAACTCTAAGAACCTTTAAACTATAAAGCTTTTGTTGGCTGGATTTTATTGTTTCATAAAACATAAATTATTAAAAAGTAATTAAATAGTCTTGAAACTGTTTTATTTTTTGGTGTAATGACCAGCTACAACATAATACCAGCTGCAATACCATATACTGAACAGAACAATGCGAAAGTCTACTGGTGTTTCGTACATCGATTACTAAGAAATAAATAACTTGTCATCCTAATCCTAAACTAAACCCAATTCTAACCCCCTGCCTAATGTGGCGTAAACCAATATGAAACAAAAAACACTCACGCCGCCATTTTGTTTTTGCATTACTAGTGATATATGAGCTTGCTAGTATATATGAACCAATTAGATAATTGCAGAATAGCTCATATATGGTGGATGGTTTTTTGGTGGATGGCTATATTATAAATATATATATACATACAATACGCGATGCGAGAAAATTTTCACCTTAAAACGCGAGGCAAATACGATATTACTCCGGCAAAGTTTAGATGAAATGAATAGTTCAATGACAAAATGTTTTATTATTAAATATGTTTACGTTATTTGGAGTTACCGTTATTAGGTTTTTGTTTAACCGAAATTCTACATGAGTGTGGCGTCAAATCAGTGGTAATTTTTGGATACAATATTGTGCTGCTTGAGCAATTTGACCTAATTCAATGTTGATGACATTCTGGAACGTTATATAATAGAGATTTTATCAACTTTTTCACTCAAATCTTCAACTAGTCTATCACACGAAAAGCAGAAAAGAACGCCAAATTTCCGATTTTAGCATTTCGGACAAACAAACCCATATCGGATAAAACAGTTGTCTAGTCATATTTAATCTATGACATTCAGGAAAAAACCCTGTTATGTATAGAAAAGGGTAGTTATTGATGATTGTAATTTTTATGAAACATTGATAATGGCATTTTGATGTATTATTATATAACTTTTTTGTTTATTTTACTAGATCTGGCATTTCCAGCTCATGCGGCTGCGTACAATGGTGATCATTCTCACCTGAAAATGCTTATTGAGACTGGCGTGGTTTCTGTAAATGAACGAAATGATAAAGGATCCACTCCTGCTCATAAAGGTACACGAATATATTTTGCTATTATTATAGACATTATGAAAGAAATATAAAATGGATTTCCATGTTTATATACTGTGATATAAACACACAAGATGTTGTGAAAAAAACGTAAAGCATCCGATTGATATATGTACTGCATCTGATTGATATATGTACTGCATCCGATTGATATACGCACTGCATCTGATTGATGCACTGCATCTGATTGATATATGTACTGCATCCTATTGATATATGTACTGCATCCTATTGATATATACGCACTGCAATCCAAGCATTACTGATATATAGTGACAACACTATACCATTGTAACGTCCACTCTTCATCTAAGTCTCGGTAGCTCAATGGTTAGTGCGTCTCACCGGCAATCAGTTCTCCTGTTAGGTTGTAACCTTCAGGGCGTCTATAAGAAAGGGCGGGGAAACGCCAATCGGCCGTCTGAAACATGACTCGTACTCAAACTAGCTAGGTCAACTGCAAATTTCACATCGAAGCTAGAAATCGATATTACCATTGAGAAGGTTCAATTAAATCCTTTAAAAGATACACTTGTTGATTCGATGGTTGATTTACTTGTTCTGCTATATTATCGATACGTTTTCCTGTATAAATAAATAAATAATGTTGTATGAGGTATTGGTATTTGAAAGTGACGAACATTTTTAGCATTGAAACACAACGACAACATTGATGGCTGCGTTGTCAATTTTTTGCACACTTGGTTGTGTAATTTTTGAACCTTTTTTGTTATCGCCTGCCAATTACAGCGTAAACAGCAGTTTCGTTGTTATGAAATTTTGCTGGCGTTATGGGATCATTTTTAGACATACATCTTTTTCTCATTATATACCCATCCTGCACCGGAAACTTAAATAGTAAGAAGAAATGTGAATTCACTTTGCATCAACATTTTGTTTCGTTGATCATGTTCCAACTAGCTCATTGATTCTAAATCATTTAGGCACTTGCCGTTAGCGAACCTTAGCGAGTCTTAGGACGACTAATACCTGAAAATAACAATGTAAATAAGATATAAATAGTACTCACTTCTTGCATTGTATATTATCCTTTCCCATTCTGATGTATTGTTGTTGTGAGTCTAATGATTGTCTGCTGAAGAAATCAATAAAACTGAATTATAAAACTGAATATTGCCAGCTTTTACGAATTTAATAGTTTATCAGCATTCCAAATATTTTTGTCTCCTGTATTTATTACAAAAGTCTGCTTCAATGCCGTGTTAGTTACGTGGGTCGTGGCATAAAGATCTGTTATAACTGAATTGAAAGAATATTTTCCCATAATTACCCTGTGAGCAGAGCCTTCTTTTCCTTTGTAAGGAAAAGAAGGCTCTGCTCACAGGGTACCCATAATTTGAACTATTGTTTAATTTTGTTTGATTTTTTAGCTGCTGGTAATGGTCATGTACAAGTTCTTCAATGGTTGATAGAACAAGGAGCTGATTGTAAGTATAAAATTACGAACTAGAAATACATGTACGCAACAACCCTTGCTCGATGGTTTTAAATACTACAAAGTCGTGCAATTTGGCGCATCCTAATTAATTATGCCTCGAAATAAATAAGAAGTTTGGCCTTAAGTAATAGTTCCGTTTGGGAAATTAAAGGACATTGGCAATAAAAATTAAGTTTGTCTAATATGAAAGAACTCGTAAAATAATAGAGGAACACCTTTTACAACCTTTTTGTATTTTACGTCGTTTTTGAAATATTTCAGTTTGTTTGATATGTAAATGAAATAGTTTCTGATATCGAGTGCAGAGTAGAGAATTTCCACTCATTAAAATATTAGTTCCATCTTCAACTTTGTTCCACAAATTTACTTGAAAATGTGCGTATAATAACTCGTCATGATAATGAACGTTGTAAACTTAGCAATCACTGAGATATAAGACATTTTTAATGAGTGAAAATTCTCTACCCTGCACCTGACGGCAGAGACCATCTCATTTACATATCAAACAAACTGAAATATTTCAAAAACGAAGTAAAACACGAAAAATTAGTAAAAGTGTTACTCTATCACTTTACGAGTTCTTTCATATTAGACAAACTTAATTTTTGTTGACAATGTCCTTTAAAGTGGCACTACGATGAAAATTCACCCTGTCTTTTAGATTTTCTTTAGCATAGAATAGTATTTCAGGGTCGAAAGTGATCATCGATTTAAAAAAACACTAAAAAATGGTATTTTAAAGTAAGTATTTTGAGCTCTGAAATCACTATTATTGAGTCCACCATTACTAAAAACGTGTTCCAAGTGAGCCCGCAATTTCAAAAGGTAATATTGTTTGTGACGTCAGATTCTCAATGCTACGCCTGAATTTCAGTCGAGGTTACTTGTTTTCTTGTTTTCTTCGAGAAGTAGATGAAATGTTCAGCCTTTCAGACGAAGAATTTGAAAAAACGACCTTGATTTACTTGAAGAATTAGCCATATGGAGTCTTCACGTTGAGAATCTGACGTCACTTCGTTACGCTGGTCAGGAACATGAACGATTAATGGCGGACGTAACAACTCCAGATTCGGAGTCAGAAAAATAATACTTGCCATCGTCGAATCGCAAAACGGTTTCGACCGAGTAATATTTAGCAGCTCTGCTTTATAAATACGTAAAAATATCGATAGGTAAAAATTTGATCGTAGTACCACTTTAAGTAAATATAAAAAGGTAAAATGAAAAGAAAAATAATAATAATACACACTTTATTTCACGAAGATTAAAATTGCAGCCGAGGCTGATAAACCTGTGACCATCTTAAGTTAGAAAAACTTGTTAAAAACTATAAAACCTAAGAATCTAAAACATATGTGACTGATATTACTCTAATACTTCAAAAATTCATTAATAATTTATGAGGAAAACACAAAGGCAAATCATGACCGTATCGTGTCTTTATATGTGATAAAGATTCGTCCTGATTTACATAAACTTTTCCTTCGATTTTCTCGGCGAAAATGGCTTGAATCACTGAAATAGTTGGTAAACATGGTTATTTAGATGCTGTCGTTTTTGAAGCCATTCAAAACACTCACAGTGCTCTCTAGTAGTTTTTACTATAAAGTTGCGGTCACCTTCAGATTTAGCTTTTAGAAAAACTAGTGAATGTACTATACTAGAAATATCAAAATTTGTAACTAGCTTCTCCTCCAGGTACTGTGGAATGTCACTCTCTAATCTCTAGTTAACAATTAAGGAACATTGCCTCATCAAAGAAAGGTAGCCAGCTTAATTTCGTGAATATACAAACAGTTCTTGAAGTACGGGTAGTTTCGTTAAAGAGAACACGGGCTTCCCTCTTTTGCAGCTTAAAGGGACACTTGACAAAAACAAGTGTTGCTATTAAACATATTTTTCACTTTACATGAGAATGGGTATTAGTTTTCTTCTAATCGTCAAAAATTAATGGGAGCGACCGCATTCGCCCGCAATCAGAACAAATATGGCGACCTTCAATTTACAAAAAATACGATAAACAAATCCAAAAAAATAAAACTAAAACGATTAGAAGAAAACTAATATCCATTCTCATGTAAGGTGACAAAGAACTTTCATTCAAGCAACACTTGTTTTGGCGTGGAGTATCCCTTATAAATACTCCTTTTAGATCGTCTTTAGATGTACTGTTCCAAACAGAACGACAGGTACTATACAGTATATTAGAAGTGGTTTTATAGTTGCTGAATAGAATATTTCACTCGTCTATAGGCAAAAATGTTAATACGCTGTAATATAAGCCAATGCGCAGAGGAAAAAATAGAATATTTCGAAAGAGTCAGTTGGATATTGTGCTCCTGCGGAACTTCTCACTGATCACTCTTTTCTCTTTGAGAGTTTAAGGATCTTTTATCAACGACATACTTTAGTGTATCTTGACGGAACCAAAATATTTACTATACCTGGCAAGCCAACCGTACAACAATTGTACAACAATTGTACAACAATTGTATAAGGCTTTATCAAGTTTTATGATCTAATGTTCGGGTTATTGATACGGTAAATAAATGATTCTGATCAATCATTCTGTGGTTGTTGATACGGTGCGAATCAACAGTCATTGGCGGCATGTTTGTCGATACTTTTTCCCAAATGTTTAACTTTGTTCATAGAAGAGGAAACTTGCACAGGCAAAATCTTACCTCGAGCTTGATAATGTTGCCACATGCACATATACATCGCACCAACGTAAACGAGGACTTTCTTTGATTTCTGCTGTTTCTTGTTATAATGAAAATTGGATGTCCCTTGCATGTCATCACTCTCTAAAAAATCTTCGAAGGATGAAGGCAGTTGGCAAGGCGTACATGCGTGGAGTTCCTACTTGAGTTACTTGATCTGTCGTATTCTTAGGAACTTTCAATTCCACATAAATCGTAAGCCCCTAACCTAAACATCTCAACGTCATCAAAACTCAACATTGTCTCTTCTGCACTGTACAGTCTTCAATTTTGAACGAAACATATAGCTAAATAATATAAGGCTAAGTACAAAATTCACATGTTTCACATGATTTGCGACATGATAACATTATATCTCCCTATTAAATCATCTTGAAGCGCGTCAGAGAATTGTTCGAGTATATAACCGTTAGATTAGGGGGCTGTTTATATGAGCCCGCGGGCTAGCCTGGTTAACCGGGCTGAGTTGTGTCACGAGAATCTTTCCTCGACCCAAGAAGATCATTTGAATTAACTTTATACTTTTCCTACAGATAAACTAAGCCAGTTCTGCTTTAAAATATCATTTTGGGTGTATAGTAACCATGAGAAAAACTTTGTTTAGCTAATCATGAGCCCAGCTATATAACCAGGTTAGCCCGGCGCTCATATCATTCAACAGCCTCTAAATATAATTAACGTGGTTATTTATGAAGATGTAGAACTGACTAATGTACTTTTTTAGTGACAATTGTGAACTCTGCTGGTGAAACTCCTAAAGATGTTGCCAGGAGATTTGGACGACTAGCTTGTGTTACAGTGTTAGGAGGAGACTCGGGTATAATAAATTATATCAACGTAACTAACAACATCTGTTGCACAAACACTTGGACAAAAACTTTTAAATATGAACATAGGGCACTATACACACTTGCACTTTATCGCATATTACAGTATGTTATGTTGATCTGATCTTAAGAAGGACATATTGCATGTGTGAAACGTCTTTTATCCAAAACATGAAGTATTTTTTGACATATTGAAGTTCTCTTCTTTCTCTTTTTACACTATTCCAGTTATTTTGAGAACTTAGCAGCTTTCATATTTATTCATTGTAAACTTAGCAATCATTGAGATATAAGACATTTTTAATGAGTGAAAATTCTCTACCCTGCACCTGACGTCAGAGACCATCTCATTTACATAATATCAAACAAACTGAAATATTTCAAAAACGAAGTAAAATACGGAAAAGTTGTAAAAGGTGTTACTCTATCATTTTACGAGTTCTTTCATATTGACAAACTTAATTTTGTTGCCAATGTGTGTTAACGTAACAAAAACTCATTTTCAGAAACCTCGGTTTAAACAAGGAAGAAGGTAGTTGTTGAATAAATAAACAAATATACTGTAAACAAGCAAGCTAGCACACAAACAAACAAACAAACAAACAAACAAACAAACAAACAAACAAACAAACAAACAAACAAACAAACAAACGATGTGACAAAGAAACATGGAGTAATTTGTAATGCCTCTTGTATGGAGCGAAGCAAGCAAAATACGATTGTGAATTTTGTTGTTTGTGTACTAGGAAATGAAGATTTCATTGACGAAGAAACACAAGATGTCGAGCCTACAGAACCTCAATCAAAGGCGGAAGCTAAAGGTTGTAAATTAAATATTTATAGTGCCTATATGCAATGAAAAATTCCGTTGTAAAATAACTCTTTTGTTTGAAAGAACTTTTTCATATTAAAGAACTTTTTCATTATAAAGACAACTTTAATTTAATTTAATTTAATTTAATTTAATTAAAATATATAATTATTATATATTATTAAATATTATATATTATATTATTATTATATATTATTCATTATTATATATTTAATTTAATTTAATTTAATTTAATTTAATTTAATTTAATTTAAAGAACTTTTTCATTATAAAGACAACTTTTTCATATCTCACTTCACTCTTAAGATATTAAGATTTGTTTGATATGTAAATGATCATACTTATGACATCACACTGCATAATAACTTATTGAAAACGCTTATATATCCTTGAGATTATGTAATGAAATCACTTGAAAAGCAGGTTCATGTGCGTGGATGTATCCAATGATATCAAATATGCAAATCATCAAACGATTCCATGTGATAATGGAAAAGATATGCAGAATTTTTCAGTAAGTCATGCATTGTGATGTCATAAGCATGACATTTACATATTAAACAAATCTTAATATCTCAAGAGTGAAGTGAGATGTGAAAAGTTGTAAATGGTTAGTCTTTATAGTTTCAAGAGTTCTTTCAAACAAAAGAGTTATTTTACAACTGAATTTTCATTGCATAGGCACTTTTTTTATAGAAACTATAAAAATGTGGCTTTCTCTGAATTGTTTTGTAACAAGAGTTCATTTTGTATATTTTAAAGGTCGAGCAAAACGCAAAATGGACGAACTAAAACGTTTGCTGGATGTCGCAAAAATGAATTATCAGCAACTTGGAGGAGAGCTTGAGGAAGATAAGATAAAACAAGAAGAAGAGAAAGAAAGTGCACGGTATACATCAATTACTTTTTATACAATCACGTGACTTATATATGCATTTTCATTGGTTCTTGCCTATGATCTATTAAAGGACAGATACATGGATGGCGTCAAATCACGTCAGCAGCTGTGTTTTTCTTTTTTTGGGGTTGTTTTTGATTGTATAAAACAAATAGATTCCATTTTGTGTTGTCTGTTCAGTTATAGATACACAGAGGACGTCAGAACGTGGTAAGAACATCAGTGACCCACTCGACTAAGTCTCATGGGCCACTTTTTTGTTCTTACCACGTTCTGACGTCATCTGTGCATCTATAACTGAACAGACAACGCCAAAATGGAATCTATTTGTTAACTATACTTTTTAATACTTAAGCTAAAATAGAGACGATAAGTTGGAGTGTTTGAACAGATTATGAGAAATTAGAAGTGTTGCCTTTAGGCCCAGTTAACCTCTTACCTTGCAGCATACACGCCTTTTTGAGGTGTTTATGCATTGAAAATTCAGTTCGAAATAAACTCTCTTACTTGAAATAAATATAGAAATTATAAAGATTGACGTTTACAACTCTTCCATTGCTCACTTTGTTCTTGAGATATTAAGATTTGTTTGATATGTACAGTAAACGTCCTCACGTTGACGGCACACTGCTTATAACGACTTACTGAAAAAGCCTGTATATCTTTGGGATTAGCAAATCAAATCACTGGAAACATAACTTCGTATCTTTAATGGCGTGGGACACACACACATGCACACTTTTGTGAATTAGTTACATAATCCCAAAGATATAGAGGCTTCTTCAATAAGTCATTATACAGTATGACGTCATAGTCATTTACATATTAAACAAATCTTAATATATCAAGATCGAAGTGAGATATAGAAGAGTTGTCAAATCCAATCATTATAATTTCTAAAATCCAATTGTTCATTGTTGTAGAAGAGTTGTAAACGCCAATCATTATAATTTCTAAGTAGTAGAACTCGCGTTTTATCATATCTTGTTTAAATATGATAAAACGCTCCTTCTCGTGTTTTAAATAGCTTCAAAAACAATTGATTGTAATCACTAGGGAGTGTACTGGTTTTTATTTTCTATTAGAGGTAAATTGGGTTGATGTATGAAATGCAAATTAGCAGTAATTTTATATAAAGTTCGTAGAGAACTACAATTTTCATGCTGATTAGTATTCATGGCTTTTATCAGGTATAAAAGCCTTGCGCGTGACTAAATACGGAAATGTGATTGGACAATTTGGTTAATGAATATTAATGAGTTTTTGAAAGTTCTATACAGGGTGTATAAAAAAAAACGAGACCTTTAGAAATTAACCTATTGTTGTTAAGCACACGATTTTATGCTGCTGGGAATTTAAAATAGCTTCTAATCGTATGAAGGCCGAGCATAACTGCATAACAAATTGTCAAAGTACTAATTAGCCATATCATCAGCAATGTACTTTGAGTCTCGGTATAATGTAAATGGAATATTTGCAAGCAAATAGGATTTTTATATCTTCCATCTGTCGAATTTATATTTTATTAAAGTGTCAATGTGAATGGTGTAATAGCTAATATAGGGACTCTGATGACCCTCGATGCCATATTACCATAACCGGAAAGGGTCTGTCTTGGCACGTGGGATTTCAGGTGTCATGTGATAACTCAGTCACATGCCCAGTCTCAGTTGCCCTGTTTTTCAAGAGGTGAAGATGAATACATATCACTTTGCCCACCACCTTCCCCATGGCTGGCCACCTTTTTGGCTATATTGTATATATTACTGTAGATTGTTCTTCTCCTATCTGGCGTTTTATGGCCCTCACCTTTACTCAATCATTTTGTAAATTATAAAAAATAATTTAATTATTTAATTATTAATTTTGAATAAAATCGGCTTTGGTCCATCAGGACCATAGCCAATCTATCCCATCTGGAGTGTGCAATTTCCTTCATCGATTGCCCAGTAATCATAGCTCAGTTAATGCAGTGCGCATAATTCATCTGAGACATGGTGGAAGACATAAAACAGTAAAAACTCGTTGCTCTGTGGTCAGTTGAACCATTTTTATTCGACTGATGATATGACTAATTAGTACTTTGATAATTTGTTATGCAGTTATGCTCCTTCATACGATTAGAAGCTATTTTAAATTCCCAGGAGCATAAAATCATGTGCTTAACAACAATAGGTTAATTTCTAAAGGTCTCGTTTTTTTTATACACCCTGTACAATAAGGGGCTGTTTACATGAATCCGGATTCAGTTTCATTCCGGATTGAACGTGAACTCAAACCGCGTTTACATAGGAATTCTATCCCAGGATCGAAAATCGCGCGAATTCTGAAATTTCAAGATGGCGATCAATAACATTATAGCGGGTATGTTTATTTCAGCGATTTCTGCGCTTCTACACCCTAAATTGATAATTTGGCGAAGAATAAACCTAAAGAAAAGCATTACTAGCAACGATAATCGATGAGATCGCAAGTAAACAAGTATTTAATTCACCTTTAATTTATAACGTCGTCGACAAAGAGTTATTTATATTGAACAATATGACGTCGGCGCAATTCCTGTATCTAGCTGCAAATTGTCGTCTATAATTGTTAAAAGCACGCATGTGTTGTTCGTTTCAGTCTTCTAGGTCGTATTTTTCATTCCGGAATGAAATCTCGCACCGCCTTTACATGACACCGGAATGAAATTTCAATGAAACTCAATCCGGAATGAAACTCAATCCGGAATGAGAACCGGAATGAACTCAATCCGGATTGAGCTGCATCTCATTCCGGATTCATGTAAACACCTAAAGGGATTTTAACAGAACCGGTCACGAGTTCAATCCGGAATGAAACTCAATCCGGATTCATGTAAACAGCCCCTAAGAGAGTTTATTGAACGGTGTCGTTTGTTATTTTACGTTCACAGGGCAATTCGTGAGTTGGAGGCTCAACTAGATTATGAAAGAATACGGAGAGAAAAACTGGAATCAGAATCAGATAAACTTCGTGCGAAGATCCATTCTCTTAATCTTGAACTCGAAGAGATGCAAAACAACCCTACTAATTTGGTAAATATCTCTAGAAATAACCCACTACGTGTCCGAAGGTCTTCATTTGCACTAGACAATTGACCTATGGACAATAGACGACCCCCATCAGTTTCTCGCCCTTGCTCACATAAACAACTATATGATGCCCACCCTTACATATCTTACACTTTACTACTACGTTACAATCACAAGCACGGTGCCCTTTCTCTATACAATTAAAACATCTACCATATCTACGTTTTAATTGCTTACGTTCCTTAATGTCTGTGATTCTTCTGCAATCTTCGTTTGGTTTCCTCTACAAAACGCACACCTTTCTCCCCCATCTTTGGTAATGAGGGCACTTGCGCTTGACGGGTGTCGTTTCCGATGTTCGTCAATTGCCACACTTTCACTTGAGGGGTCAAGCGGTAGTCTTCTCTCAACTCGACTTCTCGTAGGAGGGCTTTCAGCATTTGGTCTAGAGTCCATTCCAAATAGTTCTCTCCTCTGGTAATCGTTATCCTCAACAGGGCCGGATTAACCCTATGGCAGAAGCGGTATATGCCAGGGCCACCGCGCTTTCTCATGGGGCCCCGCGCCTACCAGTTGCTCAATTTTAATTTCTCGCGTTCTTTCTATTTTTCGTTCTTTCGTGCTCACCGGGGCCCAAGTAAGTGCGGGGCCCCGATGAGCGCGTGGCCCCGGTAAGCCGTAAGTGCGGCCTTTTTAAACAGGGGACTTTTTAAGGCAGCGAGGAAAAAGGAAGATAATTTAATCATATATATGTTTTTCAATCTTTGCAAGGTTCAATTTTCCCTTGCGCTCATGGTGAAACCACTGAGCTGGGGGTAAACGGTGGCAAAATCTGCCGGGGGGCCCGCGCAACCTTAATCCGGCCCTCGAGCCTCAATGAATCTGGTAATTTCTCCAGCAACGACGGTACTACGATACCACAGTAGGTTTTCTCATCTACTCCCAGTGCTACCAGACCACGGTGCTGTACTTCCACTGTGTCAAACAGGATTCTCAGCCCACGGACGTCCTTTTCTCCGTAAACAGGCGCCACTTTTAACAGTTCGTTAACATGGTCCCTCTCAATCGCCGTCTTTTTCCCGAACCTTCGTTTTAACAATTCTACTGCCGCGTCGTAATTGTCAAACGTCAGAAAAACTAGCGATACTCGTTCTGGCAGAACCATCAATCAGTCCGCGTAGATAAGAAAACTTATCTATTTTGGACAGTGTTTCGTTTTCATGAATGGCACTGCTGTAATTAGAGTCCCAGAACTCTAGCCATTCGTTTACTTTTCCCGAGAACTTTCTCACCTCGAGTTTTGGCAATCTTGCTTATTCTGACAACAGCGACAGTGAAAACCTGCAACTCATGGTTTCGGTCATCGAGGTTTCTGGGCTACAGTACTTTGTATGGTCGACGGATTCACACTTTCGCTACCCAACACGTCTTGCTCCGACGACCTCCACGAACTGTGGTCAGACATAATAGACATTTCGTTCTATACACTTCAACAGTTTCGATATTTTCTATACGCGGCTCGCTGCACCAGTTATTTCTATCCTGCTCGAAGGCCCAGTTGTCTGAATTTCTCCACTGCGTTATTAGAATCTTCTCACGCTGGTTCGCATACACTGTTCATGGGGAAATGTGGTCACTTTAATAATATAATAATGTCAAGAATGTGAACATCGTAAGCGAGTGAAGTGGAGTGTGAAGTGAAAGGTGCATGTGTGGGCTGAAGTGGGCAGTGTTGCTGACCAATAAGATGATTCTTATTTTAGTCTATTAATTCATATTAGTAGTCTTGGGGATGTATAGCTGAGAGAGATTAAGACTGTGGAGAATTACAAATCGTGGAGGCAATTTCCCACAACACAAACAAGGGACTGCATCTTTCTGTCTTCTACTTTTATTTCAACAATTCGTGTTACATCGACATTGCTCACGATCTAACACTCGTTCTCTCTCTCTCTCTCTTTCTCTCTCTCTCTTTCTCTCTATCTCTCTCGCACTCTCTCTCTCTATCTCTATCTCTCTCGCACTCTCTCTCTCTATCTCTGTCTCTCTGTCTCTCTGTCTCTCTGTCTCTCTGTCTCTCTGTCTCTCTGTCTCTCTGTCTCTCTGTCTCTCTGTCTCTCTGTCTCTCTGTCTCTCTGTCTCTCTGTCTCTCTGTCTCTCTGTCTCTCTGTCTCTCTGTCTCTCTGTCTCTATTTTCTCTGTCTCTCTTTCTCTATTTTCTCTCTATATGTCATGGCGGAAGCAGCTCATAAAGTCGCTCAGACGGTAAATTTACAAAATGATCTGGATTATTTCAGAAATCTTTTAAAATTTATTGATGGAAAGAAGCCCAAGTTCTTCTGGTTAGGGAATAAAGAACAGTTAAGTTTCTTTATTAAATTGGTGTATGGAAATGCAAGTTCTGATAGCGAAGAAATTATTTGGGCTGAAGATCCGAAGCATAATATGTCGTCTTGTAAGTTCGATTCTTTAACGTTCAAGTACTATTCAACTACAACTACGCTCTGTATACAAGGTCAGAATGAGCAAGCAGCGAAGGAGAAGTTATTTAATCTTCTTGGTAAGTCGGAGATCTCCGAGGTCAACGACACAAGCCTTCATGATTGCAATGGTGGAGATACATCTGTGTTAAGCTTGAAGGAAACCGATGAAGTTTTCGAAGTATGTAGTGATGATGTATCAGTGGTAGAGAATATGCCAACCAACAGCTATGTGTCACCAACGAATGGAGATAAACTGCTGCAAGAAATATCCGCCCTAAAGAAAGATTTTAACGAAATAAAATGCCAAGTTAAAATTTTGATGTCGAAGGAAAATATGCAAATTTCTTCAAACAACAACAATTCTTCTATGAGCGAGTTATTATCCCTACGAAAGCAAGTTGCAGACATGTCCTTGGTAAATAATAATCTCATGAAGAAGATTGATGAACTAAACAAGGAAAAAGCGAGCCTCCTAACTGTTATCCAAATATTACACGAAGATAAAGCAGGAAAATCTGGCCCTGTTGCTCCTAGCTCGGAGAACAATGGAGTCGATGAAGCCCAACAAAATGAATTTGTTGAGAAGAAGAAGAAGAAGAAGCGAAAGAAGAAGACAAAAGCCAGCTTTACCTTTGAAGATACACCAGGTAAAGGTCCTAATAAAGATCAACAGGAAAACCGAAGGGATAAAAGACCTGGAAATAATGAAGCAACTACTCTGGTTTTAGGAGATTCCATGATCAACAGATTAAGCAGCTGGAAGCTGAGTAAATCCACATCGTCCAAGGTGACTGTGTGCTCATTTCCAGGAGCACGAGTTCAGGACATGTACCATTACGTAAAGCCCTCTCTGGAAAAAACAGATAAACCAGTGAAAGTGGTGCTTCATGTGGGTACAAATGATCTTGCCGAAAACTCACCCCAATGTGTTGCTGACCAAATCGTCGAACTTGCGAAACATATTGAAAGTAATCGTCCTCAAACAACCGTTTACCTCTCTGAGATAACGCAACGATCTGACTCAGCTGAACTTTCAAAAAAGGTCGGTGAAGTAAATAAATTAGTTCACAGATATTGTAAGCAGTCAGGTAGAATCCTGACGAAACACAATAATATTGATGAAACCTGCCTTAATCAAGGAAAACTGCACCTAAATAATAAAGGAGTAGCTATACTAGCTAACAATCTTTCAAGTACAATAAGTGTGAAATCATGATGGTGTGCTGTTGATAAGGGGTTTACCCATAGTAGTCATAATATTTGCGAGGATATTATAAGTGTTATAAATTCACCTGTTAAACTTAAGAAAGGGTTTAAGTTTGGTTCATTAAACATAAATGGATTGTTAACACATATTGACGAACTTAGGGCCCTATTAATGGATTATCATTTTGATGTTTTGGCTATAAATGAAACGAAAATTGATGAAACTGTAGACGACGGGCTTGTCAGAGTCAATGGTTATTCCCTTGAGAGAAAAGATCGCTATTTAAATGCGGGTGGTGTAGCGTTGTATATCCGTGAGAATATAAATTATGTTAAACGAGATGACTTGATACCAGCTCGCCTAGAAATGATAGCGATTGAAATTTCGAAACCTAAAGTGAGGTCATTTATTGTATCCACTTGGTATAGACCACCGAATTCGAGGATTGATCTTCTTCTGGATTTTGAAAATTTCCTTAAAACCGTTGACTCTGAAGGTAAGGAGACTTTGTTGGCAGGGGATATTAATGTCGATTTTGCTGTTGACAATAAAGATCCCGTGTCGTCCCCAATGAAGTTTCTTTATGAAGCCTACCAGTTTTCACAATTAATTACTAAGTATACCCGTGTCACAAAAAACTCAAAGACTATGGTTGATCATTTTATAACTAATGAGCCACAAAATATTGTAGTATCAGATGTCATCGAAACCAGTATAAGTGACCATTATTTAGTTTACGGTGTACGGAAGTTTTCAACAATTAAGAGCAACCCAAAGTTCATTGAGAGTCGTAATATGAAAAATTATGATGCGGAATTATTTATTCACGATCTTAACAATGTCCCTTGGGATTTGCTACAAATCAGTGATGACCCTGATGACATGGTCTATACTTGGGAGAATTTATTCGTAGAGGTGCTTGATATTCATGCTCCTCTAAGAAAAAGAAGAGTGAGAAATAAACCAACACCTTGGCTCACACCTTCTATAAGAAAACTGATGTATAATAGAGACCATTTAAAAAAACTTTCGATTAGAAATAACTCTCACTCTCTTTCTGAGGCATATAAGGCGGCCAGAAATAGAGTGAATATTGCAATTAAAAAGGCAAAGAGGGAATATGTTGATGCTGAAGTGACTAACAATACGGGTAATCCTCGTCGATCATGGAAGGCAGTAAATTTACTTCTTGGCCGACAATCAAAAATTGCAAGCATAACCGAGTTAAAAATTGATAAAACTGTGCTAACCGAACCAATTGATATTTCTAATGCATTTAGTGAACATTTTTCAACAATAGGACTTAAGGTTAGTGAACAAGTGGATTCAACCACTGTGCTACCTGAGTCCTATGTTAAGCCATCCGCATCTCGGTTTAACTTTACTGAAATTCCCGTAGCTGCTGTTCATACTTTTTTGGCGAAATTATCAGTATCCAAATCGTGTGGTATAGATGAAGTTTCTGCCCAAGTTTTAAAAGATGCTGCAGCAGTAATAAGTGAACCGTTATGTTACATTTTCAATAAATCCTTGCAAAGTGGTATTTTTCCTAATAGCTGGAAGACTGCAAAAGTCTTTCCGATATATAAGGGAAATGCTAAAAATGACCCAAACAACTATAGGCCAATTTCGGTACTTCCAATTATTGCCAAAGTTTTTGAAAAAATTGTATTTGATCAGCTCTATCTATATTTAGCTGAAAATGATATATTGACTAAATTTCAATCTGGGTTTCGGTGTAATCACTCGACATTAACTGCTTTGCTACTGGCTACTGAAACCTGGTTTAGAAATATTGATAACGGATATATAAATGGAGTTGTTCTTATTGATCTAAGTAAGGCATTTGATACTGTTGACCACGCAATTCTTTTGAGAAAAATGGATCTGTATGGAGTGCATGGAGAATCTAATGAATGGTTTTCCTCCTATCTCTCAAATAGATCTCAGCGTTGTATGGTTAACGGTGTACTCTCACAGTCTAGACGCATGTCAACAGGTGTTCCACAGGGATCTACCTTAGGCCCTCTTCTATTCTTATTGTATGTCAATGATTTTCCAAACTGTTTAGAATACACGACTCCGAGTATGTATGCTGATGATACTCAGGTTACGGCTGTTGCTGAAACTATGGCCGACCTTGAACATCTACTCAATTGTGATATTGAAAATGTAACTTTGTGGCTTAATGCCAACAAGCTTTCAATAAATGCAACGAAAACTGAGTTTATGATTTTAGGTTCAAATTATAGATTAAAACAGCTCCTGGGCAATCCTAAGGTACAAATTGATAATAAAATTATTAAACGTGTATCAAAGGCAAAATTACTTGGAGTTATTGTAGACGAAAAACTCAGTTGGGAGAGTCATATAAATGACATTATACTACCAAAAGTTCTGAAGGGTCTGCGTATGATGCGTAATTTGCGCCCTTTGTTAGCAAATCCCCAAATGGTGTCGTTGTATAATTCACTTGTACAGCCGCACTTTGATTATTGTAGTAGCTTATGGGGAAATTTCGGGGCTCATTTAAGAAATAAAATTCAGAAATTACAAAATCGGGCAGCTAGAATTATCACTTGTTCTGGTTATGAGGTCAGGTCAGCTGACATTTTGTCTTTTTTGGGTTGGCATGATCTCGATACCAGACGAAAATACCATGCATCTAATCTAATGTATAAAATTATGAATAATATTGCCCCTAGTTATTTGACTGAACTTTTTGTTCCAGTAAATAAAACGCACGAACATAATTTACGTTCCTCTGATATAAACCTTAAAATCCCTCAGCCTCGCACTGACTATTTAAAACGTAGCCTAACATATAGGGGTGCCCTTTTATGGAACAGTATGCCATCATGCGTAAGAAAACTTGACAATCTCAAGAAATTTACAGCAAATATTTGCAATTATAGTTTTTAACAAAGTGTAACTATTATGTAATGTATGTCTGACTTTTTTTTTATATGTATATTTATTTTTGTCTATATATTTATTGTACGGCTTTTATGAAAAACAATTGTAAATATTGATAAAATTACCGTACTGAAATAAAGTTGTCTCTCTCTCTCTCTCTCTCTCTCTCTCTCTCTCTCTCTCTCTCTCTCTCTCTCTCTCTCTCTCTCTCTCTCTCTCTCTCTCTCTCTCTCTCTCTCTCTCTCTCTCTCTCTCTCTCTCTCTCTCTCTCTCTCTCTCTCTCTCTCTCTCTCTCTCTCTCTCTCTCTCTCTCTCTCTCTCTCTCTCTCTCTCTCTCTCTCTCTCTCTCTCTCTCTCTCTCTCTCTCTCTCTCTCTCTCTCTCTCTCTCTCTCTCTCTCTCTCTCTCTCTCTCTCTCTCTCTCTCTCTCTCTCTCTCTCTCATTTTATTTTGAAGAAACTTCGTAGTTTCCTATATCTAGGACGTATGTGAAATAAATACTCGGCTGATCCAGAGAGAACGCCCTTAAGTCTGCAAACAAACTAGCTGAAGACACAAACTTGGCGTGTATACCAAACACGCGCTGCTCACGTGAAAGACATTCGTTAACCATCTTATTTCGTGTTTCTCTGAGTTCCTAAAGAAAATGGAAAATATTTTTCCGTGTTTAACATCACCGCGATTTTTCGTTCTCCGAAACTTAGGTCATTCGCGTTACGATAGCTTGATTTTTCATAAAATAGATTAAGTTGCTGCTGAGAATGAAGGAAATAGCATTCTAGAAACTATGAACCCCTATAGACCCCTTGATCCCAAATTTCCAATCCTGCCGGCGGGTAGTATCGTCATGTTTCGCACATCAATTGGTAAAACTTCATGTTATATTAAAATAGACTCCCTAATCCAACCCTTAAAGAGTGAGTGTCAGGGTAGTGCTTTGCGCGCTTGTTTTCTTCTTGGCGGCCATTTTATGGGACGCCTATTTCAGTTCACAAACGAATCCGTCGATATTTGATCAATCCTTATTACAAATTATCCATTTTCAAGTTTTCTAAGAAGTAAATATACCTGAGTGATCAATTATTGTGATATTTTTCGTAAAATTGATCATTTACTTTATTAATCTTTTCGATACATAGAAGCTGCTACGAGCGCTTCGCCTCCGAAGCGTGGAAGGCCGGGTATGCTGCTGAAACAGCGCGAATAAGTTTGCGAATGGAAGTGTTTGATGAGTGACTAGTAAAGAAATATATTTTGTTTCTTCTGATGTTTTGTTCATTTGAATTTGCAAAGATTCAGGAACTAAAGCCACCCGGGCCAGCTTGTTCGTCAGAAACGGCGTTGCGCGCGGCCCGCAGTGGTTCACAAACAAGCGAACGGCAACTGTTCAAATCGTCTTGAACATTAACATAAAGTCAGGATCGAACTCCAATTTCAACATTTCCAAATAAATCTAGAGTTCACATGCAAATTATAGTTCTAACGATGCGATGCACTGCAATCAATTCGTATGAAAACAAAAACACAAGCGCGCAAAGCACTACCCTGACACTCACTCTTTAATCCTAAGTGTTTTCCTAATCCTAAGCCCCCCGCCTTAAGTGTTTTCGTAACCCTAAACCCCCGCCTTCAAACATAACGATATATAACCTGCCGGCGCCATGCACTGGTCCCGGTTGCGTTACCATAACTTTTATTTCATCTAAATTCAAACCGTAAGCTTAGTATCTATCATTCTTGTCTTAAAATAAGAATTCTTATCATAACTGAAGTATTATCTCTCTTGAAATTTCTATAAATTCTGTTATCGCTTCATATTAATTAGCGTCATAAATTCCTCATTTTCCTCCCACTTGGCAACTCTGTGGCTTCTTTTTAGCAATGTTTTGGCAGGAATTGCAGGGAAGTATAGGGATTGTGAAGGGATTGATACTAGCGCATTTAATTTCCCCCTCCCATGCTCTTGTTAATTTCTCTGGCTCGGCCAAAACAGCCTTGGAAGCTATTTGACTCGGGAAAAAGAAGCCACGGAGTTGCCTGCGGAGGAGGATAGTGTTTATATCAATTCAAATGCATGTGCGGGCTGTAATGCTCGATATATATGGGGAACCAACAGGCATTTCCAAACAAAAATTAAAACTTTCTAAGATGAAGGCTTGATACGCAATACGCATGCTCATTTCACATCTATACCACAAGCTACCACATTCACAAATATACAAAAATAAAGCTCTTATAATGAACACTTGACATGTTGAGACAAACAAAGATAACCACTCTGCCATCACGTTATTATTTTTCAGAGGCAACATCCTAAAACCGCTGATCCTGCTAGTCAACGTCCAAAAGGAAAGAAATCGAGACGTCCACACACAGCATTTGCAAGTGGACTACATGGTTTTTTTGAATAGGAATATGAAGCCAATATGAGGCCAATATGCATTGTGCATATAAAGTGCACACCGTTTCGTTTTTGCGTGAGAAAGTAGCATACTGCATAAATATAATGCAAATGCGATTGGGGTGGAGCTGAACTATTTGTTTATGTTTTGTGCCTGCTCTGGTCTATTTATCTGTATTATGTATAAATTATTTCTAGCAAATATTATGTCAATATATAATTATATTATTTCACTATCAAACTCCTTCATCAATTTCATAATGGTTCTTTTGGCCACTATGCACTCTTCATTTTAAAAAATATTAGGAAAATGTATTTTCATACATAAATTTAATTCTTGGTTTTTGTATTGTATATTAGTGACATGTACTATTGTAAAAATTGAAATCAGTGCAAATAAAGATGAACTTGGTAACTTGATGAACAGTGTTCGCCAGTAACGAAGTAAATTTACTTCGTTACTTTACTTAAGTAAAAAAAATCAGTATTTACTTGTAACGAAGTATATTTTTCAACAAATACTTTTTACTTGTAACGAAGTAAAAATTTTGTTAAATAATTACTTTTTAACTTCGTTACTTTTTGTTTTATCGGCAAAGTAAAATGAAATTCGGAACGCGGAGTCGCGAAATACTCGGTTTACTCTATCCATCCGCTGGAGATCTAGAGTGGAGAAATCGCGTGAAGTGCATGTGATTGGCAACTGTTGAGTTGGTGCCGCCAAACAGCGCCCAGATTAAAGTACAGTACCAGATTATCAATTGTCATATTGGTTAGTGGTTCGAGAATATATAGTTTGTTTCAGAAGTACTTTTCTGGAATATATTTTTGCCATACTTTTACTTTTACTTAAGTAAAATTTTCCGGCCATACTTTTACTTTTACTTAAGTAATATTTTCAGGCCATACTTTTACTTTTACTTAAGTAATATTTTCAGGCCATACTTTTACTTTTACTTAAGTAATATTTTCAGGCCATACTTTTACTTTTACTTAAGTAATATTTTCAGGCCATACTTTTACTTTTACTTAAGTATAAACTGAGGAGTTACTTTTTACTTTTACTTAAGTACAAAATATCAGTACTTTGCTGAACACTGTTGATGAACCCATGGATAATAAAAAGACTGGATAGGAAACTAGCTGACGTCAGCGTGAAAACCTAGTTGAAAATCGTGATATCACGAAGATGTCACGAGTATACAGATTTTGCTGAGTTTCTCTTTGACTTCTCCATATTTTCGTATTCAGGTAGCTATATTGAGATTGCAAAAAGTTTCATCGTCTCACAAACCTGCCTAAGCCACGACTAAGTGTTCGAGGTAAACGTTGTTCGTCTTTGTTTCAGCTGTTTTCTTTTTGTGAAGAAACTGGCGTCGCAAAAACTACCGTTGTTTTAGTTGGAATTTGCGACGCGTTTTTCACCGTCTTAAGTTGGAACTTTTCGCCTAAAATGAGTAATGGTATAGTCGGATATTCCATCGTAAAGTGGCATTGTCATACTTTTTGGTAGTTTGGCTATAATTTTTAGCTGTATTATTGCTAAAAGTTGCGATTTATGGAGATTTTATGACGTCAGAATTTTCAACTGGTTTTCACGCAATCAACTGGTGCCTTAACCAATCAGCACGCTGGAAACGTCACACGTGATATTAGTTTCCTATCCAGTCTTTCTACTATCCATGATGAACCCGATCTTCAAAATAGATTAAGGGGGTGTTCATATGATCCCGGTAACCGGGCTTGATTAAGTTCCCTGTCAATTTTTTGAATTCGGAACTTTTTCCAAAATGACCATAAATTCACAACGATGACTGACAGCGCCTCTGGTGATACCACAAGAGAGAAAAATAGTGAGATTGTGATCGTCTTGATGTGTGAAACTGATACTTGGCGATTGATGGAACTTCCGTGGCATTTTGACATTTACAAATATAGTTGCCAGATAAAATATAAAGTACGTGACAGTGTGTCAGTTCCCTTCGAAACGGACATTCCAATCTGTGAGGGATTTGATAATTAAACAATTATTAATGTCTGAAATAGTGCTGTGCGCCGAAGGCCGCCGGCTGGAAAGTCAGAATGACAAAAAATATGACAGTTTCGACAAAGCTTTGTTCACAAATAATGGCAACACTGAATTTGCTGAATGTGCATATGATCTATCTGTTGGTGGTGTGCACTTTCATCATTGGCAATCATATTTATAATTTGAGTACAAAGAACACTCTAGTCTGTACTTATCCAATCCCCGTAACGATGGGGTTTAACTGATTTCCTTCTCAGTGCATTATATTCATTATCATTTCTGTACTTTGGTTGGTTGCACCAACCACTGCCTTTCTAATTGCGATTTCTTGTGTTTCCTCCAGATCCTGCATCATCATTTTCCAAACGGACGTCCTTGTCTTCAATCAAATTCTTGTTCCCCGATAGTTGTTTTTCTACACCTGTCGATGACATATCGGCATCTCCTCACAACTCTGCCGTTGTAACTTCTTATCCTCTCTGTTGTTGTCCTTTGCTGTAGCGAGTACAGAGCAACTTTGTCCATCTGAAATGCAACTCTTTAGTGGTCATGGTCCGAGGTAAGGTTTAAGGCGGTCTGAATGAACAACGTTTGGCTTAGTTCTGTAATTTCTTTGAATTCGGTATACGATAATAATAATAACATTTATTTAATACCGCGCAAATTCAACTTGAGGTTTTCAAATGTCGGATAAAACGGATATAATCAGATACGGTCCTTCCCACGGGTAACTCAACTTTGGGCTTCTTCCTCTTCTTCGTCGTTTATCGTGGAGCCATGCGTTGTTGCCAACTTGGTAAGTTTTCCCGCTAACTTCTTATCGTATTTTCTCTTCTGTCGTGCTGCATGTTTCGTTAAGTGGTAACGGGCAGCCTCGTGTGCACTAGCCAATCTCTAGTTCAATGCCTCGGTGATAACATCAAGTGGCCTTTCAATTTCTCGACCTTTCTATATTGGATTGACTGAACGGGTTCGCTCGTTGTCATTTATGTTGTCTATGTAGGCTGTCTTCATCTTTTAATATGGGCGCGCTTGTGCGCTACCAATCCTGCACGACCTTTACACAAGCGCCCACAGCTGTCACACTCAAATCCTGTCGGATCTGCAACTTTCTTCGAAGCCTCTTTTGGCGGCGCTGTTCCACACGTTCCACTCAATCGTTCCACACCTTGCCACACAGTGCTTTTCCATGTCTTTATGTTCATTGCTTTCATCTTCCAATCTTCGGTCACACCACAGCTCTTTAGTGTCTCGTTTGCTGTGTCGTTATAGCGCAGCCGTGGTCGACCACGCTTCCTGGTACCAGTTGCGAGTTCTCTGTAAAGAACTTCCTTCGGAAGGCGGCCGCTTGCCATCCTCTCCACATGTCCCAGTCATCTGAATTGTCGATTTTTCAGTATTGCCATTTGCGGTAAGCTCAGGTGTGCCCCCTTCACCTCTGCCAATACTTTTTTTAACGAAAGTTTTATGGCGAGCTCTTGTTCTCTTGAGCCTTCACGTCACGCAACCAAACTATCCGGCCCGAAGGACCATGTGTTGAAGAGATTCACTCTCCTGGTTGGTTCTAAAAACTATTAAAATGGTATTTAATCTGCTAAATCCTTATTCGCATGCAGGAAATATATAATTTTACCCTTAATTAACACATCAAAATCACATACAGGACAACAATACGGCTACTATCATCACAGGTCACTTTTGGTCAGACTCAAACTTTTGTCAATGACTTTTTTCACCTCTTTATTCAGGTTGATAACTTTTAAACTACTTTTCCTAAAATTATGTAATTTGAGAAGGTTGCCCTATTTATCCGAGCCAGAGGCTCGTGTATTAAGAGCTCGACAACTCAGTTTATTACTCTTAGTTGAACGGAAAACCCAACTAATAAGGGTTCCGAGGGCCTACGATTTAATGTAGTTTTCCGAGAAGTCTTACCTTTTGCTGATATTATTGCAAAGGTAGTGGTCCGACCCAGGATATGAACCGGTGTCTCCCAGCTCAGACATGTGTGGTAACCACTAGACCACATCAGTTCGTTATATACATTGTTATTACTTAGGCCGTATCACGAGTCTTAAATCCGGCTTCATTTATGTGTTCGTCGTCCTCGGTTTTTTTGCGTCGAGAGAATGTAATTATTGCGTGGGCGTATAAATAGCGAATTAAAGCGATTTCGAGCAGTTTTATTGTCAATGAATCGCAGTCTGAAAAGCATTTACGAGACCTGTAAATCCGCAAACTAATGCAAAGATTCTCTCCAAGATGAGAGAAACACAGATGAGAGATCAATCATGAAGACGGAATGGACAGCCGAAGGACAGGGAAATATTATTATACCGTGTTTTGACACTTATCCCGTGAAACTCCGTAATATTAATCATCATGAAACGTTGTGTTTTTGTCCGATTTAAATCAATTCTATATCGAAATGATCACTTGAATCTGGCGAATCGAACGCTGTAGGTTTCGTCTACTTAAAATGTGAAGATCGAAAATGCGTAAGCGATTAAAGCGAGACTCGTCTTTAAAATCAAAGGACATGGCTTCAAGATCTATTCGTGATTTAATGCTTTTAATGTCCATTAAACCGATGTAATTTCGTAACAGACATGTTTCGTATACGTTGCCGTTGATTTTTATATAAATTTTGACACACAAAGACCTTCAATCGAACAGATATTAGAAAAAATAGCATTGCCGTGTTTACATTAAATTTCGTCTGGGGGGGGGGGGGGGAGAGCTTCCTCATTTCTAGCCCAACTTGCTTCTAAAAGTTTCCCACTTTAAACGAGCGCTGCACAATGCCTTCAGTGCCTGATTACAGAAATCAATGCATTAAAAATTATCCTTTGTAATATAAGATAAGTGAGCGGGTTTTTTAATTCCAACTGTCTAATGCCACCAATGCGTACCCCGCATCTCCGCAGGCAATATGCGCGCCATGTGGGCGTCTTGTTTAACTTATAAATTTCGGATGATATATGGTATATGATATATAGGGCAAAAATTTAAATATTTTAGCTGGAACCTTGCGCAATATATCAAATTAAAGAACTTGCAAAATGCAATTAGGTGTGTAAATTCACGTTTGTAACTAAAGAAAAACATTTTTAAAATTTGCGAAATAACTGCCATTTTTGTAAAAAGGAAAATGAAGTTTTCACTTAGTTTTCAGTTTATAACTTTTTAACTATTTCAGTCTCGGTGACTATCGTTACAAAACCTCGCCGCGAATTCAACGATAGTCACCTCGACTTCGGTGACTAATTGTTAAAAATAAAGCTCTTGTCAAGAGCTTCATTTTACTTTATTAATTTATTTTAGGGTTGGGATTAGTGTTACGTTTAGTGTTAGGATGACAAATTATTTATTTCTTAATAATTGATGGACGAAACACCAGTAGACTTTCGCATTGTTCTGTTCAGTGCATGCAGTATTGCAGCTGGTATTGTACCCCAAAATTAAACAGTTTGGACTATTTAATTAATCCAGCCAACGCAAGCATGATAGTTTAAAGGCTCTGACAGTTAGTCTGCACTGAAATCTATTCGGTTTGGCAAATGAAAGGGTTATCTACATTTTAAAAGCATCAAACAGTAAGCGGGAGAGGGGTTATTGCGTACACGTATTTCTACTAAAATGCAGCTTGTTACGAATCCTGGTAATCAATGACTGTATTGATTCAGATATAGTAGTTGCTCGAATTTCAAAACCTCATATCTACAGCTGTAATATCATCCTATATGGCTTACCAGAAACTGAATTGAGCAAGTTACAGCGAATTCAAAATACAGCTGATAGCCAGTGAGATCAAGGATTGTTTTTAAGATACTAATAATTACTTTCAAAGCTTTACATGGCCAGGCGCCTGTTTATATTACTGATTTGCTAACTAAATATAAACCTACTCGTACTTTGAGATCATTTGACCGAAATCTGCTACTCGAGCCAAAATCCAAAACGGTGACTCATGGAGACAGAGCATTCTCGGTTGCAGCACCAAAACTGTGGAATTCATTAGTAGTTTTAAGTCAGCAGTTAAGACTTTTCTTTTTTAAAATTAATAGTTATTGTTCATAGTGTTAATATATGTAGTAGGCTTTATCTTATAATGAAACTGTAATTAGTTTTAAAAGTAACTTTAAGAATATATATATTGTTGTAAGAGCATTGAGACTATTGTATAATGCTCCTAATACGTCTTTATTATTATTATTATATCTAAACAGCGGGAAGTGATAAACTTGAGACCGGATTCTTCGTTTCTCCTAACATTACTTTCGAAAAAATAAGAATATGCAAGCACGTTTCTTTACGTAGCAGTTACCTTTAGGTATAGGAGGAGACATTAGGTATAGACATTGGAAAGACAAAGACATTAGGTATAGACATTGGAAAGCAATTGGAGATTTTAATTTTATCAGAAAAATGTTTGATTGCCTTTTTTCGGTTCGTTTACCCAATGTAAATCAAACGAACCTAGATTTTGTGAATGCACATCTTCATAGCTAAAAGCTGGTGCTTCATGTTGGTCTGAGCGCTTAGGAAAATACAACCAAATTTTGAGGTGAGTATTAAAAAACAAGAATTCAAGCGAACGACTATACGGTATTTCAAAGAGGTATTAGAACTTATGAATGAATATTGATTTTGTTCGTATTTTGCTGCCTGTTAAAATGTGCATTATATATCATCCGAAGTTGCAGTTGATCATACTTTATTCTTTAGAAATGCGGAAAAACATGGTGAGAATGCACGAGTGTATGCTGGGAAAATCGTCATCCAGTTAAAATGTGAAGATATCTAAGGTTGGTGTACTGTCGAAATAGCGTGTAAGTTGTCTAACGTTTCGAGCGAAGTACACCAACCGTTTTAGATATTTGATTTGTGTTTCTACACTGCCTATGCAGCACAACACGTTTTATAACTAAAATGTGATCTTTTTTCATCGTTGAAGAAATAACGTGTGTTCAGTGTAACAAGTTTTTCAGCTCAAAGAACCCGCTATTTCGTTCCAGGACAGGTCATCGCATTTGTGATTTTCCTTGTTTATTTTTGGGGTCAGTTTTATGCTTCGAGAACTTATAGGACAATGGATAACATTTCAATCAAAACGCCTGTTCTAATAACACTGATGTGTTACACTTAAATATTTATCTATACTATTTATCTATACTACCAGTGGCTGGCGCGGTCATGTGAGCAGTTGTCGATTCTCTCCTGTGCTTCAAATGTCACGGCACTACTCTCGTGGTCAACTCAGCCTTCCATCCTTCTGAGGTTGGTAAAATGAGTACCAGCTTGCTGGGTAAGTGGACTTTGTCTAGGAATAGGATTTGCACCCAGCCTACGGGTCGCCCTACTTACTTATTGGGGTATTTAGAAAAATACCACATGTGGTATTTTTCCTAAACATCCGGGACGTTTCGCTGTAAACTGACAAACAACAGCTTTTTCGCATTGTGTAAAATTTCGTAATGTGTAAAATTGATTGAGATGTTATTATTTTCCACATGGCTCGGTTTCCTTTGTTCTTTTCGGGGAATATATTCAATAGCCCCTGTACATTAACTGTCTGAAAGCTGGTGGCAGTTTTTGATTGTAACAGGGGAGTGCACGCGGGGCTGAAAACAATAACTGATAACAATGGCAAAATAATAGATTAATATTCTCCTCTAATATCCCCGTCTAATATACCCCGCACCACTCTTTATCTTGTTTTTGTTTTTGTCGTTGGAAATTAAAACACAAAAAATAAAAAACAACATCAAGCACACTGAACAATACACATTTAACCTATACTGATATAAATCTCTTCGTCCGACTCACTCATGTCTTCCACGTATAACTTACCAATTAAGTTCTAGCATATTGAACAGAACAAACAACGATTTACAATTCAAATTTGACACTTGAGAATCCCACTGAGTAGGTTCGTACTTTGTTCTCATTTCATCGCGTTACCGCAGTAAATACGTATAGCTATAAAATGAACAGGTTTTGTGATTGGCTATATGGAACAAAAGTGGTTAGGGTTAGGACATTGGTTTCTTTGTGGTTGATTCTATTGTTTTATTGTTTTAATCAACCAATCACAAAACTTGATAGTATATAGGTACCTATATATATATATACTATCAAGTTTTGTGATTGGTTGATTAAAACAATAAAACAATAGAAAGGTAGGTGGTGTAGTAAGGTAGTAACATAGGCAGTAATAATAGGTGGTAATATAATAATAGGTGGTAATAATAGTAAGGTAGGTGGCGACCCCGTTGCCGACGCATTACAAATCATGACTCTTGTCAATCTCGCCAATGTGAAATATAAGTACGTTATTTTTAGGTTCCTCGGGGATATGTGTTTATTTACCTCGGGACATATCCCTCGTGGCCTCAAAATAACCTATACTTAATAGGAAATAACACTTGTTCTTGCATAATTATCATTAAAATTGCACCTTCACGTGTTTGGCAAAATATTCATAATACACTCGTAGTTTCTATACAAATAACAAACATAAATACATGTTATGACAGATTCAATGATTATATTATGAAACATTTTAGTGTGTTTTAGCGTTTACACTCTCCACGATAGATTCTTATTGAATAGATACCTAAAATAGTAAGTACAATTAAATGAATACATGCATAAAATCGTCATTAAAAATGTGAAATTCAGTCCACGTTACACATAAAAATAGAGGTTTCTATTTCTTCCAAAATTTATCATCCCTTTGTTTGGCATGAGATAGCGTTTGACGCGCCAGGCAATCACGGCTTGCAAATGAAGACTCAGACATACAATCACTTTGTTTGTCGTTCTTACTCAACTTTTCTGAATCTTCACTTCCATAATTACTCTGCACAGACCAACTTAGGACTTCCAGATCATTACTTTGTATTCCTTGAATTGTTGCGATATTAAACCTATCAGGATTAACGGTTTTTCTGGCAGTTGGTTTCTGGGTTTTTAAAATTCTCTTCATTGAATTCACGCTGTTAGCCACACTTGAACCTTCGCTTCTTTCAGAGCTTGCATCACTACCGCTAGTATTTTCTTGCAACTGCAATGGCGAGTTTCTTTGCGATGTTCGCGGCAGTGGTGCAGATGGTTTGTTTGTAAATCTTTTTCCCACGTGCCTTTTGTCCGTGTCTTTCTCGTTCCCTGTGAGACGAGCCCCACGTTCTACAGACACGTCATCATCTAAATGTTCATCATCAGAGTGACTTGATAGTGTTTCATTACCCGAAGAAGCTCTTTTAAACTGCTCATTTAAATCTTTGTAAACTTTTCTACCATCATTATCAGTATTGCTAGTGCCACTCTCCCAGGCTTGTCTAACGGGTACAGAACGAGGAACAACTACATTATCAGATTGCTTAGTTAAGCCCCCCTCACCAAACCTTTTGCCACTGTTTCTTGAGTCGTTCGAGTCACTATGTTCTCCGTATATTCGTTCGAGTTCTGCATCCAGCTTCTCAAGGAACCCTCGTGAAAAGTAATTTCCTTCAAATGCTCGGATTTTATAGTGCTTTGCCTTCGCTCTTAGTTCCAGAACCTAAAAATATTATATATGAAAATATAACATATCTCGTCGGCAACTTATAGGATTTACCCAGATCGTGGCAAGCTAGCCTCCTCTGCAGGCAACTCTGTGGCTTCTTTTTTCTGAGTCAAGGCTGCTCTTCCAAGGCTGCTCTTGCAAGGCTGCTCTTGTTAATTTCTCTGGCTCGGCCCAAACAGCCTTGGAATCTATTTGACTCGGAAAAAAGAAGCCACAGTGTTGCCTGCGGAGGAGGCTAATGGCAAGCATGAAATTTACATTATCTTACGCAAGTTGTACAGCTGTGGAACAGCCTCAACAGGTTGCTGAAACTGAAAGCAGCTCTGATGAATTCTCATAAACTAGAAGACCACCTCCCGCACGCGGGGAGCGGAGATAAGACCCTGGGTACGAGGTTGCTAGAAGACCTGTCGGTGGATTTCGATTAAGTGAATATAGTCGTGCGGATGACTTTTCTATTGTACAAATTGAATGGATTTCTACTTGGTTACACACGAGCGCTCTTAAGACAAAAGGGAAAAGTCGTTCGCGCGACTACATTCGCTTAATCGAAATCCAGATTTAGGCTGCCCCGAACTGAAAATGGTCTTAATGTTATCACAGCTTAATGACTCTACTGTTGAATGTTGAATCGTTGAATAATTTGTTGATTACTTGAGTCTTGATAGTTGATTCATTATTCATATTAAAATTTTGTGTTCACTGATTTTATTGATATTGCCCCATGGACAACCGACACATAAATAAATTTCGAACCCTGGTTATCTTGGCATGCAAACTAAAAGCTATACCTACAGAATAAATTCAACTTAGTTTAATCATACTGAGCCTGACAGACTGAGGTGATTAATGAGATTCTCGTGTTCTGAGTTGCCAAAGTTAATTCAATGTCTCGCTATAATCACCTTTCACTAATCACATTTTCAACAATTGTTGAATTAACACGGACTAAGAAAATATATAAACGAATTAAATTGGGTTTCCAAAAAATGAAATAATAAGAAAACCTTTACAGGGGAAACGAGATGATGTCGCCTATATTATCATTGGATATCCACCTCCACAACTGTTAACTATCGCCTCGTAGAAATAATCTAATGAGGGAATAATCTAATTGTTTTAGTAGAAACTATAACTTAATATGTTCGTTATTCAGTTCCTCAAAATGATTTCGATTTAAGCATTGTTTTATCAAAAAACCTATCGCGTCGCTACTAATCTCAATTAGTAGAAACGTACTTAGTAGTCTAATGCAAAAACAATGAGACAACGAGTCCGAGTTGTCTATGAGGGAATAGTCAACGAAGGCGAAGCCTGAGTTGACTATTCGCTCATAAACAATGAGGACGAGTTGTCTAATTGTTTTAGTAGAAACAAATTAGTGGACTATTACATATCATGCATTCTCCAAAAAATATCCAAAAACTCATCTGAAACTTCCCCAAAACGAGAGTTTTCTGCCATTGTTCCATTCAAAATGTAGAGTAGCTCGATGGCATATGATAAACAATCGCTCACAAAAACCGAGATTGTAATTACTTTGCTTCAAATTTGGTGCAGATATACTCTGAATATTCCTTCTCGACCAATCAGAAGCCACTACATATTTACGCTGCAAGGAAAACCTGAAATCTAGGCCAAACATGGCGTTCGCTAAAATTTATATACGAGTGATGAAATCATGAAAACATTGGCCCGAAAGTATTGGAAAATTGTTCAGTTTGAAATTTTCGAATAAGAAAATGAATGGGATAACGCTACTAGTGGTAGATCACCAATAGATCACTAGTAGCTCAGCCAATCAAAATGCCAAATTTGTAATAGAGCACTAGTTTGTTGATACTAATGGTCATTAGTAGAAACTGACCATGGTCTATTACAAATGCTGCATTCTGATTGGCTACTCAACCGTTGTCTATTCGTAATAAACAACGTTTGGGAAACGCGCTCAAAACAATGGCAGAAAACTCTCGTTTTGGGGAGGTTTCAGATGAGTGTTTGGATAATTTTTTGACGATGCATGATTTGTAATAGTCCACTAATTTGTTTCTACTAAAACAATTCGACAACTCGTCCTCGTTGTCTATGAGCGAATAGTCAACTCAGGATTCGCCTTCGTTGACTATTCGCTCATAGACAACGAGGACGAGTTGTCTAATTGTTAAATAGATATCGAGCAGTGGTAAGGCCGATTTTTTTTGCAAAAAAACAATGCTTATGGCTACGTTTTCGTAAGAACTTTGAAAAACGTGCGAACATATGTTTCTGTTAAAACAAACTGTCACATCGTAGAAATTGAGAGCGAAAAATGAAAAATCTATAATTGTTAAATATTATTTAACTTACTTCCTCAAACCAGTTTGGCAATCCTTCATTTGTCTCTTGAGTGGACTACCAAAGAAGTTAAGAAGATAAGAAATCGCAATGACGAAGAAATAATCGATCTAACTGATGCAGAAATTTACTATTCATGTATTTGTTTTTACTGGAACTGCTGCTGTTGTTGTTAACAAAATTAATTTCTAAAATAAGTATATTACACTCGTTAATAGGGAGCTTAAGCTTCGCGCGTTTAAAGTGGCACTACGATGAAAATTCACCCCCGTCTTTTAGATTTTCTTTAGCATAGAATAGTATTTCAGGGTCGAAAGTGATCATCGATGTAAAAAAAATAATAAAAAATGGTATTTTGAAGTAAGTATTTTGAGCTCTGAAATCACTATTATTTAGGCCACCATTACTAAAAACGTGTTCCAAGTGAGCCCGTAATTTCAAAAGGTAATATTGTTTGTGACGTCAGATTCTCAATGCTACGCCTGAACTTCGGTTGAGCTGTTATTTGTTTTCTTGTTTTTTCGAGAAGTAGATGAAATGTCCAGCCTTTCAGACGTAGAATTTGAAAAAACGACCTTGATTTACTTGAAGAATTAGCCACGTGGAGTCTTCGCGTTGAGAATCTCACGTCACTTCGTTACGCTGGTCAAGAACATGAACGATTAATGGCGGACATAACAACTCCAGATTCGGAGTAAGAAAAATAATACTTGCCATCGTCGAATCGCAAAACGGTTTCGACCAAAGTAATATTTAGCAGCTCTGCTTTATAAATACGTAAAAATATCGATAGGTAAAAATTTGATCGTAGTGGCACTTTAAGAGCTACGGCAAACTGCAGAAATAATCACGTGACTAAAATCTTCGCACCGCTGTCGTTTCCCGCTGCCCGTTTCAACGTCAAGAGGAGTGATTTGGCGTTTGCCGTAAACGTGAATATTGTTCTTAAATTATTTGTGATAGTTTAAACATGTACACCTTTTTAAACGTATATTTATGTTAAAACAAACATGCAGCCTATAAGATTTATTTAGGTTTTTAGATGTTATAATGTTTATAATTGTTTTCTGAATATTATATACTTTAATTTTCATTCAAGATGTCTCCGTTTCGTTGGCCAAAGGTTGAAAACGACATAGCATTGTGTAAAAAACTTGTCGCTACAAGACCAAAAAGCCCCGAAGAATGGGAGTGTGTCGCTTCAATTTTATCTGTTATTTTCTCCATGGACGAAATTCCAGTGTTTTTAAAGGGAAGATCAATTTACGCGAAACTTAATCCGAAAAGTGTCGAACGGCAAACGTAAACGGCAAACGTAAACGGCAAACGTCTGCCTCACGTTTGCCGTTAACGTGAAGCTTAAGCTCCCTACCGAAACAACAACATTATTTTCAGATGTATTGGAAAGAGTAAACCAGGGCGAGTGAAGAAATATTTAAAATAACGAAAAGTGTCCCTTTTCTGGTTACCTCATCATCAGGAAGAAGATGCGGAGGTTTCGCTCCTAACCAGATGCCTTCTTGATACTTGTATTTTTTGGGCGAGCCAAAGTTAGCTTGGTATTCAGTATGATACCTGGAAAATAAGAATAACATAAAGGCGATAAACTATAGTGAGAAAAAGCCTTCATACATTTTTTAATTTTCATACAATTTTGTACAATTTTATGATAGCGCATATTCATCAGAGTTTTTTGTCTAAGTTATGAAATACTTTGGTGTAGTGTGTTGCGTAGGTAGTCTTAAGATTGGTGTAGTGTGTTGTGTAGGTAGTCTTAAGGTTGGTGTAGTGTGTTGCGTAGACAGTCTTAAGGTTGGTGTAGTGTGTTGTGTAGGTAGTCTTAAGGTTGGTGTAGTGTGTTGCGTAGACAGTCTTAAGGTTGGTGATCAAACTGTATACGCGTGTCAATAATCGCCATCGAATCATATACATGTAAACAACAATTGTGTCGCGTACAAACTTGCATACGCCAGAATGACATGGAATCGTATACGACAGGCAATCGTTCTTGTAAGTCATGTTATACAAAAATAAGAATCCCTCATTCCTGACCTTGTTATCAAATTTAAATGAAAATCAAACATGTTTAATTACCTGCATGATGCATGAGGGAAAAACGGTGCATCGGGATTTTGAGACGTTTTTAAAAATCTCTTCACGGTACTGCTTGGAATAACTTGAACAAAAATACAACACAATCACAAACTACAGTACTGTATCCTTAACTGAAATAAATAAATAGATAGATAGATACAGGTAGATAGATAGGTACAGGTAGATAGATGTACATACATTTGAAAATACAATAAATAAATTTGGCCAACCATAGTTGGTAGTCGTGCATGTAGTAATATGAAAGAGTAATACATCAACTTTGTATGTATATTATACAAGGTTGAGGTGTTACCCTGAAGTCGGTTGTTCAAAGCCTGGATAACTTATCCTGTGGATAAATCCTATCCAGTTAATATATTTTCTAACCACTGAATAGCCATCTGAGAAAAATAGCGAGTGAATACCACTATCGATGTTTTCAACAACATATTCACCTGCTATTTTTTCGCTGATAACTATTGAATAGACAGAAAATGAATTGACTGGATAGGACGTATCCACCGAATAAGCTATCCTAGCTTCGAACAACCGGCCCCAGGGTTTTTAATCCCCCGCAGAACCAACTCCTACGACGGTGACTTTTTTGCTACGTATCTGTACATCACAAACAAGGGAGGGACTGTTTCTTGCGACCTTTATATTTTTGAAATGTTGATTTTCAATTAATGTTTTATCTTGTATTTCTTTAAATTGTTCGCTGGCTTATAGTTTCACTGAATATATTTATATGAAGCTCCAGTTCAATTTTAATGTGGTTGAATGTAATTTAGGCAAGGTAAAAAAGGAGCCAATGCTAGTCAGCGGTCACTCAATTAAATATGTGAAGGGATCGCAGCACTTGTCAGAGTCTTGTCAGCATGGTCTTTGCGCGCGCTATCATTTGGTGGATACTGTGGAATCTCGTGCTCTTGCGCTTTGTTGTCCCACCCTCCCACACCTAAGGAAATGCAAGGTAAGTATAAATTCCACTGATTTGACAGTGTGACTGGTGCCTGGAGGTGGGCTGTGGCGGGGTTGCCATGGTTACTTCTACTCAGGGGGTGGCATCCCCCTGTAGCTTGGCACCAATCCTCCAATAACGTCAATTGGCGCTCTCTTTTTAACATTCTTGAAAGAAACCGTACTACTATATATACATTGTATATAGGGAACTTTAGATTTGACATCCACTAGGAGATTTGTCATTTTTGGCGACAAAGTCACAACAAAGTCGTACGACTTTAAAGTACCTTTACACACTACGATTAAAGGTGCTGTCCAGTCCGTTCTGCGCATGTGTCATATTTCAAACGTTGGGGACCCCATATATCAACAAACTTTAACGGAATAGATTTGCGACAGTTCGAAAGCGAGTATTCGTCAAAGGTGGCGAAGGCGCGAGTGGTAGTTTGATATATTTTATATCCACATTTAGGAACAGAACAGCTTCTTATAACACGCTTTTAGGCGGAAAAGCTCAAGCGTGTGAAAAAAATCCGCAATACTTCATGTTCAATGTTTATATAATGCAATGTAAACAAACGATGTAAACAGAAACGTGGACATGCGCAGAACGGACTGGACAGCACCTTTAACTATTTCCTGTCCGGCTGAGAACCACCTCTTTGTTCTATTGATATCTCTGAAAATAACCATAACTGTTGCGAAAGCAATACATTTTCTTAATGCCCAATAAACCGGCTTTTACCAGTGCTTTTAAATTTCCCGAACAAGACACATGATATTATAAATTTGCATTATCATAAATCAGGTTGAAAAACCTTCATTTTTCTAGAAAAGGCCATCTTGCACGCCCGCGTAGCATCGTGAAAATTCAAAATGCCACCAATCGCAGTTGTTTATAAAATCAAATCAAACTTGGCGTGTGAGTGGATCGCAGGTGCCAGGCGCTTGTCGATTTTCAATTTTTAATCTTGCATTACCATGTGCCGTGTTTTTCGATTGACGACTTCATCAGTCTTATACGACCCATTTTGATTGCACCAGACAGGAAAGATTTAATCGGGCCGATTTCGTACCCTGGTGCATGTTATGCAGATGACTCATGCGGAGATTTGGATATTTGCTCACGAATGCTCCTTGATATTTTCGTGACTATATAACATACACCAGGGGAAGAAATCGGGTTGTGATTAATCGCAGTATGTAAACGTAGCCTCAATAAACATCAGCACAAAAATGGCTAAAGTAAATGGCGCCATAATTAAGAATTTTGTGGTCCTACTTGTACTTAGAAAATGTTCAAGGTACAATATCACGAATCACAGTAGGTGTCTAGTAAAGCGAAAATATATATAACAAATTTTTGAACGATCAGAAAGTCGCTACACGACTAGAAATCTGATATATTGTACAATGTACATTTTTATATCTATACTTTTATCTAATTTGTAGTACCTAATTGGTATCTACTTTTACCTTATTATAATATGTTATAGTATAGTATAGTTATAGTAATGTTGTTAGACTGTTTTGTATTAATTATAGATTTCAATTGTAATAAACTTAATTATTAGTTAATTTTATGTATTTAATAGTATTATTTGTGTATGATCTTATCACTAGAGGGCCATGAAGTTATCAGTAATTTATACTGTCAAATGTTACGCTCTTTAAATAAGCCCATTCAGGCATTCATTCATTATAAAATTTATCTTCTAGACCAGAATACACGTTGTCTGTGATGCTACTTCTGCATGCATGCATTCATGTGATGCTACTTCTGCATGCATGCATTCATGTGATGCTACTTCTGCACGCATGCATTCATGTGATGCTACTTCTGCATGCATGCATTCATGTGATGCTACTTCTGCACGCATGCATTCATGTGATGCTACTTCTGCATGCATGCACTCATGTGATGCTACTTCTGCATGCATACACTCATGTGATGCTACTTCTGCATGCATGCACTCAGCTACTTCAACACCCTTCGTGTATAATAGTATGCAAAGCATTCATAATGTATAAAGTCAAATACCTTCATTTTCGTCTTTCATAGTCTCATTTTCCTCTGTTTCTTTCTGCTTCAATTTTTTGTGTTTCCCCGCTGCGAATTTACTTTGATACTCAGTTCTCTTTGGTACCTTATCACGTACAAACCTTGGAATGTTTGTATGCGACTCAAATACAATTTTCTCTGCATTTAGTAAAGGTGAGTCATTCGGAGACTTTTTCCATTCATATTGTTTTTTATATTCAGACACAGGATGTTTTTTCTTTGTCATTGAACTTTCGGGTCTTAAACCAGCCTTGAATTCTAACGCTCTATTCTTCTATATAAAGATAAGTTGGTCATATTTTTATCATGTTATTCCTATACTACTATGTGTCAACTGAAAAGTCAATGGACTCGAGTAGGATTGGAATTCTCATCACCGGGATTTTCACCCCGCTGCTCCCCTACAATGAGTTGAGCTATATAGAGCCAACTTTGGGCTTGTTTAATTAATTTCCAACATAGGAAATGCGTGGTAATTTTCATGTTACCCTGAGGATGAAATAAATGTATTTCCTTGTTATATGTTGTTATTATGAAAGTTCTTTGTCGCCTTACATGAGAATGGGTATTAGTTGTCTTTGGTTTTGTTTATCGTATTTTTGTAACCGCCAGTTCTGATTGCGGGCGAATGCGGTCGCTCCCATTAATTTTTGACGTCATTGAGTGATAGAAATACTTTGAAAAGAAATCCTTCACAATAGCGTGAATAGAAATCCTGCACAATAAACTAAAACCACGTTATTGTCATGCTATTGTGAAGGGTTTCTTTGTGTAGTGTTTCTATCACTCAATGACGTCAAAAATTAATGGGAGCAAACAGAACAAAAACGGCGGCCTTCAATTTTTCAAAAATTCGATAAACAAAACCAAATTTCTCGAAAACTAAAACGATTAGAAGAAACCTAATACCCATTCTGATGTAAGGATAATTTCATTTAAGTAACACTTGTTTTTGGGGTACATCATGCTTTATAAAAAAAATGCGTGATTTTGATTTAATGCAAATTCTCATTAGTTACTGACGTCATTCTGGCAACCTGATCGACACTGGTAAGCTGATCAATCACAGCGTGCAAGAGTAAACATTATTTCATAAAATGTACTTTACTCCATCGTCACAGGAGTAATACTTTAATACTCAATTTTCATTCGGGATTACCTTAGATTTTGTTGGCATGAAACAAGAAGGAACGTCAGAGGTACCTTTTTGCCATCTTTGATATTTTCTATGTTGGGTTGTTCCATATTATCAAGCACACATCTCTTGTGTTGAAGAGGTGGTTCTGCCAACTTGGAAAACTTGTGTGACTGTAAACCAGCGATGTTTTCATTCTTGTTGTAAACTGTTTTGGCTACCAACGGCTCGTTAACAACGGCTTCAATCAATGGTGATCTGTAAACATCTTCATCAAACGCTTTAAAACTAGAATTATATTCCGTTTCAAACTAGAGAAACAAACGCAAAAAACGTTATTTTGCATGTAAAAATCAGGATATTGACAAATTGGAGAATTCTATTTTGTATTTTATTATTTTTATTATTAAAGTCTTTATTATCAATAGACATAATAGACGTGTTACTTTACAAGCGATAGTAAGTGCTAGATTATAAGGACTAGTTAACATCCATACTAGTTATTAAAATGATTATTAAAATCTATTTACAATATTAATACCCATCAAATTACTCTAATAGAAAAAGTTAAAAAGACATCTGTTTATAAATGATCGTTCATATCTTTCAGTTCTAACGCAAGGATGGACGCATGATCTCGTTTTCTCTGAGAACTCTCTTGGGTAGACATTTATAATCTTCTCAAATAAGATTCTGTCTCTATCTTCAATCAGGACTTCTTAATGATTTTTAATATATATATATATATATATATATATATATATATATATATATATACATATACATATACATATACATATACATATACATATACATATACATATACATATACATATACATATACATATACATATACATATACATATACATATACATATACATATACATATACATATACATATACATATACATATACATATACATATACATATACATATACATATACATATACATATACATATACATACATACATACATACATACATACATACATACATACATACATACATACATACATACATACATATATATATATATATATATATATATATATATATATATATATATATATATATACAATTATAATTATAATTATAATTATAATATACAGTATATATATATATATATATATATATATATATATATATATATATATATATATATATATATATATATTATATATAAGTAATATTGGGCATTTTACTCGGTTAAACTACATGTTCTAAGGATTTGTGGTGAAGGAAAACCTCGAGTGTTGGAATATATACATTTTAAGATCAAACCGGGCCCAATTGCGAAAAATGCAACTTCAAGGCCTTCCGGCCGGAATTGAACCAGCGACCCCGCGATGCAAGCGCAGCGCTCCGACCATTGAGCTACGACGGAAGCCGTTGCCGAGAGCCTAGTCGCGAGTTCTGTATATATAGTGGTGATAATGCCGTGACAAGATTCTGGGTACATAACAAGTAATATTGGGCATTTCACTCGATTAATTACTACATGTTCTAAGGATTTGTGGTGAAGGAAAACCTCGAGTGTTGGAATATATATAAAAAAAAAAATATATATATATATATATATATATATATATATATATATATATATATATATATATATATATATATATATATATATATATATATATATATATATATATATATATATATATATATATATATATATAATATATATATATATATATTTTCGCTTACCTCAAAAACTGGTCTGCTACAACTTGTTTCATCTGTAAAAGAATCTTCAGGCAGAAGATTCTTTTACAGATGAAACAAGTTGTAGCAGACCAGTTTTGAGGTAAGCGAAAATCTATTATTTGCTCTAACTATATGTTGTTGAGCACTCTTTGCATTTCGTAGACCAAAACCTACACGTATATATATATATATATATATATATATACGTGTAGGTTTTGGTCTACGAAATGCAAAGAGTGCTCAACAACATATAGTTAGAGCAAATAATAGATTTTCGCTTACCTCAAAACTGGTCTGCTACAACTTGTTTCATCTGTAAAAGAATCTTCAGGCAGTGACCTGAAGATTCTTTTACAGATGAAACAAGTTGTAGCAGACCAGTTTTGAGGTAAGCGAATATATATATATATATATATATATATATATATATATATATATATATATATATATATATATATATATATATCAATGAGCTCCCACAGGTGTTTCCGACAGTGAACACATTCAGGAAAATGTTTTGTATTTCCTTCATTGAGCTAGAAACACATTAATTCAGTAATTTATCCTTGTGTTCACTTGCTTGTGCTACCCCACCCACCATGAATAGTTTTAGACATGTTTTGTGAGGACACGTGATCAGTGAAAGAGAAGTCATTGAATCACTTTTGTAGAGAGAGAGAGTATCAATAAAGAAAGCGTTTATAATTGTATTTGTATGTTGTGAGTGTCTATGTATTGACACAAGTTCAGTACAAAACACTGAACTTCAATATGGGCAAAGAAAAGGTTGTTTTTAATCTAAAATAATAGTGAAGAATGTACGTAAACTGCAATGGAAAAAACACAGTAACGTACTGAAAATATTAGAATACAAAATAATAAATATCGCATTTAATAATTTTAATTTGTTAAATTGAAGTTAAATGGTGACAATCAATAATAGTTTACATGCATAGAATTATCAGTAGGTATGTATATTAGCCTTTACATAGCAAGGTTATTAATGTAAATAGAGTATGTTTACGTTTCCATAAAGTCTGCAAATAACGTATATTTAATGCTTTTCACTTTGCAAACTGAAGGTTCAAAAGCAAATGGATCTCGGCAGAAATTCTCACATATAGCAGGGTTCAAATTAGAGAAGAAAAATGGATTCACAAAAAAATATTGTGAATTTCGAGACGCGACCTGATGTAACGCAGATGTTTCGGAAGGGGGAAGGCCCCCCTGAAACGCTTGTTTTACACGCATGTTGGCCACGTATAGATTTTCCAAAAGTCGTTCCCACTCCTCCAGGATTCGCGCGTAGCTAACCCTAACCTAACGAAAAATAAAGACCAGACAAAAACAGAAAGGTCCTTAAGTCACCCCTTTTATCTATCCCCCATGAGAAGAGTGGTCAATATGTGGCAAGTCGCTGCGTGATTATGAGAGGGCTTTCCATTTACACGGTCAGACTGGTTAGTGCAGCCAGAATGGACCTCCTCTTGATTAGGCCTAAATTTTCCGGGCAGACCAGCCACACTCTTCAAACATATCGTGTTCCATTTTCCAAAATATTGCCGGACAGACCGTGTAATTGGAAAGCCCTATTAGACTCTGTTATAGATAAACACCATTTTCACTTTTCTGATTGCTAATTTATTTAAACTAGAAGTTACTATCGCAAGGGGAAGTGCTGCCTCAAAATCCAACACAGTCGTGATATTGTGGAAAATTGCAAAAATAAGTGGTGGGCTTATTGAAGTCAAAGTCGCAGTGGAGGAAAAGAAAAAGTTTAAAACTTCCATGGTGTGTGAAAAATAAATCACGATAACTGATTCAGTGTCTGAATCCGTTTCTTCAGATCCGATAAAGTGTATTTAGCAATGTTGACAGCACGGTCATGAATGATTGAATGAACTTTATTTAACGAGAAAGCCTCATCACCCGAAGGTGCTTTTCGTGAGGGTCATCAGAGGCTTGAGCAGTCTTTTTACGTTTCTCTGAATATATATGGGGTTTTGAAGCTGAAGTTCGGCAGACTTTCTGCTCATACCAGGTTTGGATAGCTCCGTCAGGATGGAAGTCTTCTGTGGATTTCCCTTCTTCACTAATCCGCGAGCAAGAGCTTAACCTGCATCTCTTTCTAATTTGTTTCTCCAGTCGGTTTTCACTCGATTGAACATGTGCTCACGTTTTGCGCTCGTAGGAAACGCATCTGAGCAATTTTTTTTCACGATGTCGTTTGTAAGAACTCTTGCACATACTTCGAGATAAAGCAAGCATAGCATAGGTCGCACCCTACATCAGTAAAACCAGCCGCCACACGATCAACCTTGTAGTACTTGAATTCTTTTACGTCATTTTTACACTGAAGGTTCAGAAGTGTCATATAATCACCGAAACGACGCTGTTGTTTTCACGTATAGTATTGAAACACACTCGTAGTATCCGTCTCAGCCATTCGCATCAGTCAAAATACCCAAAAAGGGGTATTTTGAAGAACATGTTGATTATAGCAATTCAATTGTGCTTTGCTATTTAGATTTCTTGCTTTGAGATGCACTTCGCTAGTTAAGTATTTCTTTATGCAGTAAAGTGAAAAGGTGGTGAACTTCCGGGGTGTTTTAGTAACGAAATACTGACATTTCGAGCGGAGCCCTTCATCAGAGTAAGACGAGATCAAATAAAATAAATAGGGCTTATATATATATATATATATGCCAAAAGGGTGTCACGAGTATAAAGTAGCCAATCAATTGCACGGGAGATAAACAAACTAAAAATTAATTAACAAAACGTGTTATGCTGCGTAGGATGCAGTGAAGAAATGCAAATTAAATATCGAATTAAATACTGCCGAAATAGCGTGCAAGTAGTAATGTTAAATCATTTGCTATTTTTACAGTCGATTAGCAAACAGACTGAGGGGGATGGAAAACTAGTCAAGGGTGCAAGGCAGGTCCAATATTCAAGGGGACTATATGCGATAGTAAAGCAGTAAGAAACAAAAACTTGAAAAGGAATGATAGTGCATGAGCTAATAATAAAGTTCCTCGCCAACTCAAATAATAAAAAAATTAAATTAAAGAAAAACGTTCGTTAAGGCCGTGGAGATGTGTGGTGCCAAGTTTAAAAATGAGGCATTTATTTTGCCGTTTGTGGTTATCATTACCATGCACCTGAGATGGAAAGGATGGCACAGACTTTCATGTCTGAAACCAAATGGTTAGAGCTGTTGAAATGGCGGGCTTAGCTGCAGGTTTGTCTACATCATTGTTCCTCACGGAACAAAGTCTCGAAGATGTTCAGCAAACATGTCTGAATGCTAGTTTCCACTCAGGAAAATCTTCCGCAGGACCGGAATGGACAGGGAAGTTTTCTTTGTCTTGTGAGCTCTCGGTTGGAACTAACGACTTTAACACAAATTAGGAAACTTTCCTGTCCGTTGCGGTCCTATGAAAACTAGCCTTAAAAGGCGCCGTCCAGTTTCACCGATGTAGGCATTTATCGCAATAAATGTTGGTGGACATGCATGAAAAAGTATGAAGGAGTGTGTGATCGGATTTGGAGGCAGTAATAACTCTAGTGGGATTGAGAAAAGGGCAGTGTGTAACAACGGGAAAGGCCGCAAGAAAATGTTGCCTATGGTGCCGAATATTGAGCAATTAAATTTGTCTCAATTATATTCCCGCGCTGTTCAGCGCCGCGGCCTTAACGCGGCAATTAGGGACGAGCTGATAGGGAATAATCCAATTTACCAATATGATAAGTTCCGGTACTATAATATACATATATAATATATATATGGCTTATCGGCCGATCATATATTCCGAAAAATAATGAAATCCTAAAAACGCAAGATTAAAGTCAATAAGACGAGACTATTGTGAAATTGTAATATTTCGACTTTTTCAAAGTCATCTTCAGACAAAGTACAAGATAATGCCAGGTCTAAATATACAGTGGGATGACATCATCGACGAGGAAGAAGAAAGCTTTGAGCTATTAATATTTATGTTATCATGCTAATTATCATGTCAATGAACGTGAATAATTACTTTGCTGATGATGACTTTGCAATACAGTCGAAATATTACAATTTCACAATTATTTGTCGCGTCTTGTTATTGACTCGAATCTTGGATTTTCAGGATGTCATTATTTTTCGGAATATGCTTTGTTTTATATTATTTAAAATTGTCGGCTGGTCGTGGTTTTTGGTCTAAATACGGATATTGGTTACCAGGAATTATTAACACTTGTATTTGAGGCGAATCGTTAGTAACAGTCTAACAGAAACGTCTTTACGATATATGATGATTGCATTTAGTATAATGTAAGTAATAAATTTATTTTGAAAACTATTAGTGATGGTTATTATAATGTTTCACCTAATATGTCATGAATGAATGAATGATTGAAAAACGTTATTGAAGTGTCAAGGTGTTAATAGCTTTGTCAACTAATTGGAGACTCTATATAGCTAAAATGTTAAACCCATATCAAATTATCAAATTCGACAGTTTTCTGTCTTATAAACAAGTTGCCTTTTTTTTCTTGACAAACAAAAGGAAAGATCACATGTTGAAAAGTCAGCATATTATTTATCAGCACTGCCGATGTATGTCTTTGTATTGGCCAATAACCAATAAGTCTGAAAGTTTCCGATTATTGCGCTTCTACCGATTAATTTCCGATTATCGGCTCATCCCTAGTGCCTAGTAGCAATACCAATAAGGGTGGGCTTAAACTTTGAGTGTACACAATCTCAATTAATTTGTAACTTGTGTTCGTTATTTCTTCAAAATTATTTTGAAAAATGAGCTCATTGTTTTTTTGGGGAAAAACTTCACTCATCACTCATCATATATATATATGCTGTATATACATATATATGTCCCACAAGCGGTTGTCACCGGCAATCGCTTGTGTATAATTAGTTTTCATGCCCATATCTAGATTGTACCAAGCTACACTGATGAGCTGTAGAACAGCGAAACACGTGTCTGTAGATATTGTACTATTACGCTCCTTCACTTCCGGTGTTGTTGAGCACTCTGTGAAGTTGGTGTAGTCACGAGTTCTGTATATATGGTGGTGGTATTATGCCGGGATAAGATTCTGGGTATATTATAGGTAATATTTGGCATTTCACTCGATCAAACTACATGTTGAAAGGATTTATGGTGAAGGAAAATTTCGAATCTTGGAATACATACATTTTAAGACCAAACCGGGACCAGTTGCGAAAAATGCAACTTTAAGGCCTTCCGGCTGGGAATTGAACACGCGACCCTGCGATGCTAGTGCAGTGCTCTGACCACTGAGCTACGGAAGCCGTTGCCGAGAGCCTAGTTCTGTATATATATATATATATATATATATATATATATATATATATATATATATATATATATATATATATATATATATATATATATATATATATATATATATATATATATATATATATATATATATATATATATATATATATATATATATATATATATATATATATATATATAAATATATATATATATATAAATATATATATATATATATATATATATATATATATATATATATATATATATATATATATATATATATATATATATATATATATATATATATATATATATATATATATATATATATATATATATATATATATATATATATAAGCTGTTCCATCGCACGACAATTCAAAAGGGTAGAGATGGTTTACTGCTCTCTCTAGATGACCATTTACTGTCTTCAACTTGGCCGCGTGAATTACACCGTCTCGTCATGTGTAGAGCTCTCGTACTAACCCCAGAGACCTGCACTTGCCTCTGTTGTGTTCTTCGGAAGCGACGATAGTCGATAACCACGTCTCCCACCTCTAACTTGAATGGTTTCGTATCATGTTTCAAATTGTGTCGTTCACGCAAACCCCGTATATATTCTTTGGTCCACATGTTCCACATGTGGTCATTGCATTTCTTTAGATATCTTTCCCGTTTGCGTAGCACTCGTTCATATTCGTGATGAGGTTCCAATTCGAAATGTCAGTCTAAATAAATTTTCTTAAAATGTTCAATCCCGTGTTTTAATATGGCGTTCTTGAGAATTATTTGCTGGACAATTATTTGCTGGGCAATTATTTTTATTACCAAACTGTATACTGTTGAGCGTCAGGGTAGACATTTAAACGTCGTCTTATTGGTAACCGAAGGATCGGTTCTTTTTATTTTTATTTTTGTTTTATTTTTTATTGATCTTTTCTGTTGCCAAAAGGTGGTGAAATTCCTCCTTGCTGCAGTTTTCAATTATTTGGCTGCAGCTTTAAAGGTTTTTGCATTATCTGAGTATATCTTCTCAGGTCTGCCTTTTCTTGCAATCAGTCGCTCGAGGGTATGAAGAAATTCTCCAGTTTCCATACTCTTTGTAAGCTCTAGATAAAGGGCCCGTATTAGACTGCATGCGTAGAGGGTCACATAGGCTTTCTCCTCCGTTTTTTTGGTTACACGATATCTTATTAGTCCAGCAAAATCCACTCCAACGACCTGGAATGGACAGTTTCCCTCAGCTCTGTCGAGTGGTAGATTGCTAGGCGGCGGTCTGGCAACGACTCTGGCTCGGAATCGGCAGCAACCATGGCAATTTTTGATGACCTTCCTCACTATGTGCCTCAGTATCGGAACCCAGTGGTTTTCCCCCGTGTACGGTGCGTTGGTGGGCATCTTCGACTAATTTCGTCGTATAGAGATGGTAGGTACACCGGATCCTTGCAGACGGCTCTAGCACTCCAGGATCCCTGCTTCGTTCGATTGTAGGAAAAGGCGTTGTTTATATTCGTTTTCGTTCTCATTTCGACATGACTGAGCCCGTTTTATCCAAAATATTGTGTTGGTTGGACTTACAGTATCTCTTCGCACGGCAATTGTACGCGAAGCAAGAGATCTACGCGTAGACTCTGATGGCCTTGTCAAGGAAAACTTTGCCAGAAGCTCGTCAAGTTGGTTAGTTGATTCAACAGCTACATTAAAGATCTCTCTCGTTGCTTTGGCCTCTGCTTCACTCAGCGGCGTCGCCAGGCCTGCTAGAGTGGGGTGGACAAAAGCACGAGGAAGTCTAGGGGGACCGGGGGTATGTATAACATACATTGTCACAAGTCACAATATTCATTACCCCCCCCCCCCCCCCAACAATTTTCTCCACGGATTTGAACAAACTAAAAAATCGGTCCTGATGATAATTGGGGTGGACAAGTCCACCCCAGTCCACCCCGGGTGACGCCACTGGCTTCACTGCATGTCAGGAGTCGCGATTGTTCCAATATCTGGTGGCCATTCTTCTTCGTTAGTGAGCCACAAAGGTCCTTCCCACCACAATCGATTCTCGGTGACTCTTCCTCCCCTACTTCCCAAATCTGCAGGGTTGTCCTGGGTTGTCACGCCAGGTGATTTCTTGGTGAGCTACTTGCATCTTGCTTACTCGATTTGCAACGAATTGCTTGTATTCGCCTCCACCTCTCAGCCATTGAAGAGCGACTGTGCTGTCAAGTCATCTACACGACTGTTTTATGGGCATTAACCATCAAGTGCTCATCGTACATTTGATTTGTGGCCATGTGGGCGGAAACAAGTTCCACACGCTGTATGGTCATGCCTTGCTTTGGGAGTCATGCTCTGGCAGCAACCAATCAAACGTTGACCTTTACGCCTTGTTTGACAATGTCATACATGGTCGCGGATACTCCCTTCGCACTTGCATCACCAAATACATGCAGCTCGATCTCTTTAATAGTTTCGCGTTGCGTTGTTAGGCTCTTGGAACTGTAACTCGTTGAGGTACATGTAGCTCTCTCACCCATCGACTGTGTTCTCTAGCAAATGATTCGGGCAAAGGGGTGTCCCACGCTATCTTTACATTGAAAACCTCTCTGTAGATGGTCTTTCCCTTGAGGGTAACAGGTGCTACAAGTCCCAGTGGATCGTCCTTGCTAGGTTACGTAAGAGTTCTCTCTTATAGTTGTCACTGTTTTCATTTCTGGGATCACGCTGCTGATCTGGTCTTCTTGCTTGTTCCACGATAGGCCGAGGAGACCACACTCTCCACTGCTCGATACACCAAGCTAATGTTTAGCGAATGTATCTTCGCTTTCCACTTTGGATTATTCCTCCTCCATGCAGCTCGGCAGCATTGGAATGCCACTTTTGCAATGTAAACTTTGCATCTCCAAAGATCTTAATTGATGGCTCCTTTTTACAACTCCCTCGCACGTGGCATATGGTTGGCTTGCCACTCAAAAGGTCGTTCACGTTAAGGCTTCTACGTAGTTTTGCGACCAGCTCAGGTATACACAAGCTTCCCAGCAGTGCCGCTCACATGAAACTTAACTTCGAGTAACGAGCGCGTTTCGAGTTCGAGTGAGTATCGAGCGAGCGCGATTGGTCAAAATACGCGAAACTCTCGAGTATCGAGGAAATCTTCGAGTATCGAGTGAGGTTTTCATTGCTTTCGAGTATCGAGTGATCGCGTTATTCTTGAGTATCAAGTGATCGCGTTTATATTCTCGAGTATCGAGAAGATTTTCCGCGATACATTAGTCTTTAATATTGAGATCAATTTGAAAGCTGAAATGATAACCAAACACTGTGAAACTGTGATAACAACGCACGTTATACTCACCTCGAAAATTAATAGTATACGCGGTCGGAGATCGTAGAGGAAACATTTTTGATCAAGCACACAATACGCAACTCTCCTGACATGTTTATGAACGTGTTTGTCATTATTTTGATTTTGGTAATTTGTATTCCAAAGTTATTGACAGTCTACGCAAATGAAAGAATTGTATTGCTACAAGGGAAATATAAGCGTCCTGGTTTTGATAAAAGTATACAAGCGCCACGATCAAAACAGACAAAAAGCCGCCCAGGCTCAGCTCGAATCCAACGACTCGATCACAAGCTACTGATATAGAGAAACTTTTTATGCGTAAATATCCAAATTATTTTGATATATCGGATTAGAAAAAGCAGTGCGTAAAATAAACATTTTCTTTTCTCCCGTACAAACGCATTTTCTTCCGTATAATTGTGTCAGTCGCTTGTTAAAATCTAGCCAAACAAACAAGACATTTAAGGTTATTAAAATAGACTGCACAAGATTCGAGAATTCTCGTTACTCGATACTCGAAAATATTCGAGAATCGAGCGAGAATCGCGTGGCTATCGAGGGGCTATCGAGTTCTCGATACGCGCTCGCATTTTCCTCGAACGGAACGAGCGAGAATGGTTAAGTTTCATGTGAGCGGTACTGCTCTCTCACCCATCAACTGTGTTCTCTAGCCAATGATTCGGGAGAAGGGGTGTCCCACGCTATCTTTGCATTGAAAACCTCTCTGTAGATGGTCTTTCCCTTGAGGGTAACAGGTGCTACAAGTACCAGTGGATTGTAAATTCTTGCTAGGTTACGTACAGTACCCTGTAAGAGTTCTCACTTAGTTGTCACTGTTTTCATTTCTGGGATCACGCTGCTGATCTGGTTTTCTTGCTTGTTCCACAATAGGCCGAGGAGACCACACTCTCCACTGCTCGATACACCAAGCTAATGTTTAGCGAATGTATCTTCGCTTTCCACTTTGGATTCTTCCTCCTCCAGCTCGGCAGCATTGGAATGCCACTTTTGCAATGTAAACTTTGCATCTCCAAAGATCTTGATGGCTCCTTTTTACAACTCCCTCGCACGTGGTATGGTTGGCTTGCCACTCAAAAGGTCGAAAAGGTGAACAAATCAATCTGAATATAGCACCTGCATGAATCTCAATGTTTCTATCTTGGACTGTTCATTAGGTTTCCAATGGAATCTGAGGGAGTCCCTTTCTTCTATCTTGATTCTAACCTGCAGGAATGCTTGCTTTATAGCCCCTGTGATGGCAACAGGGTGAAAACGCATGCACACCAGGACATTCAACAACCGATTTTGTAGTGGCGGTCCACGGGTCCAGCACATAGACAATCATTCAAACTTAGTGCTTCTGGGTTGGCCTGTGCAGACACATCATAGACAACACATTACGATAATTCTGTAAAATTATTTACTGAATTGGGATGGCTTCCAATTGATGATATTGTGCGTACCAAAAAGCTTTATATGTTTCATAAGATTAGTCTTGGTCATTGCCCCGAGTACTTTACATCATACATCAATTATCTCAACGAAGCTCATCAACACCGTACCAGAGCAGCAGTTAAAAACAATATCGTTTTACCAACTTGTAAAAGAATGTCAGGTAGTAAAACTTTCCATATTAGTTCCATCCGTCTCTGGAATGACACTGACTTGTCAACAAGAAACATTGTATCTCACAAGAGTTTTCTTGAAAGGATACAAGCTAATGCTCTGAAACAGAACACATCCTTAGAACATTTCACAATTTCAAGAACATATTAACTTGTACTTCTTTTAGATTCTTTATTATTTGTAATATTCTAAATTGGTAGGAGGGCCACTATGAAAACTACTAGGTAACTAGTAATGGTGTTTAGCCTCATTAAATAAAGTCTTTCAATTCAATTCAATTCAACATAGCTTGGTTGATTCTCCTTCCATTCGTATCACTGGTTACCGGTATATAGAACTTAAGGTACTGTATACTGTATAGTGGTTCAACAGCAGTGACTCCACTATACCCTCTGACATTTGTTGCGCAATGACCTCGGTGTATTTCTCGGTAGCATCCATTCAATTCAACTTGTTACAGAGCGTGTTTGTTACAGTTCAGTTTGTTAAGATGTCGCAAGCTGCCTGCCTTGTTGCTTGGTAATTAGGTAAGGTGGTTGCCCTTCCAAAGTAGGCCTATCTCTCTGGATCCCATACCAGTTGCTCCCGAAACTCTGCATGGACTGCTTCATGCTGGTCATGCTCAGGAGTGTCCTCCTGCAGTCCCAATACATCTAACCGACACAGCTGATCTTCACAATCCACATGACTTGTTTGAGTTACAGGTCGCAGCATCTTGGAATGATCATATTCTTTCCCTGGTGACATCATTGCACCCATCCAACTTTTGTTCTCTCTGCAACGGTTCTCCAGTCTCCAGACCAACACAAGGTGGTTATGTTGTCTTGATGGCTGCATTATGCACTGGCACCTAGGATAAGGTGTACAGGCAAGATTATTTGTGATCACAGTCTTCCATTTCTACTCCCTCAAGGATCTTGAATGATGCAATAAACTTCTCAACTCTTGTCACATCCACATAACATTCAATTTCGAACTGCCATCCGTTGCTCCAATGCAGATAGCTGAAATCTATACTTTGTGAGTAATTGAGCCAAGATTATTTCAATTTGTCGAATTTCTTTTGAATTTGGTCGTTTTGGAAGTCTGTTCAATAGTGCAGTAGAAGCATACAGTAGGAGTTTCCTGCACTAGTGTCGAGAAGTGCAAGGCATGACCACTCCTTCTACATTCACATTGACTACAGGATAGAGTCGACTTGTCCTGTACTGTTCCATCCTTGTGGCTGTCAATAGTTGCTCTTTCACTGTTGTTGTATTTTGATCACAAAGTTTTCTGTCGCTTGTCTCACTTTTGTCTTTGTCACCTTGATGTCAGGTTCTTGCACTAGCCACAAAATCACGATAATCCCGTTGGAGGTGCCACTATGTCAGAAATTGCCTTATTGCCCCCCTAACGTCTTCCCATACACTTTCACAATAGGGTTTTAAATTCTTTAATAAACAAATATTCACAGTCCGCATTCGCTTATGTCGATTTCTTGTTCTCTCTCGTCTCTGAACAATAACACACCACCCTTCCCTTCATTCTGATTGGCTGTGCCATAATTAAATTATGTGAGGACTTTCATATAAATCCTAATATAACAACCGCATGGGTACGAGGCTTTACTACCTCCACTGCGACTTTGACTTCAATAAGCCCGCCATTGGCTCTTATGTACTTTGTGTATCGGACACATACATTTAGCACTGTGTAGAACTGGCTCGTTCTTTAAAGAGCAGGCAGTTTAACGAGGAGGCAGTTTAAAGAGGAGGCATTTCTATACAGTGCTAACTAACATTTTACTCATGCAAATTTCTGTGTCCGGTACACGAAGTAAGAGCCCCCACCACTTATTTTTGAAATTTTGCACAATATCACGATTGCCTTGAATTTCGAGGCAGCACTTCCCTTGCGATAGTAACTTCTAGTTTACTACTGTAAATACAGTAGCTGTTGTAGAGATGATGTTCGGGAACTGTATTTACCGTATTACGTATATTCAAGTTCTGGAGGTTCGTCATTATTTACATGCTTTGATAAGTTAAAGAGGTGGATTAGTGGCACGTTTCATTTAGCACAACACTTTTATATCATACTTGGACGTTTCATTCTTAGACGGTGGTTTTCGTTGATTTTGAAGTTTAAAACCCCAACGGCAACGGTAAACAGAACTTGATCATCATCATGGCTACGACGTCGAGTCACTATCACTATGGTCTACCACTAGGAGTACCAGATCATATGGTATTCCTCTTCAACATAAACTATAAATGCAGCAAAAGGATAAAATACGTACCCTCACTTTTTTCGTTCTTGATGGCATGATTCCTTGTTTTCAACATAACAATCATAAACGACATAAACGATTTTATACCGACATATTCTCAAGACCCGGAGTTAAGACCCTGGGTACGAGGTTGAATCGGGGGCGGTTACTACCGGAAAACCGCCCCGGAGACAAAGCCACGGTTGCATTTCAGAAAGTCTCATCTATTAAATATTCTAATATTGTGTCGCAGATTGTGTCAAAACGTTGTCTCCTTGAAGAAAGTAAAGATTGTCAACAGTTGTGATGATATGAATGAATTCAGTTAGCAATATTTGACTGAGAACAGAAACAATTTAAAAGACATCACATATTTTTAACAGTGTAGACTGTACTAAAGTCGAGCTGACATCGAAGCGAACGCACGTTGCTTTTGTGCTGGGAAAACTATGATGTTTACTCTCAAGATTCAAGATCAGAGGTGAGATAGATATCTGTTAGATGGTATTCTAAAGCCTTTTCTACCGTATGTTTAATGTAACCATAAGACAAGGGTGAACTTGTTGAAGACAATTGACTATGTAGTTCGATCTTTCCGTTATTTCCGCATAAATAACTTGACCGGCATTGACTTGAAAAAGAGAATGTTCGCCTGTCTATCTACATCAGCTTGTAGCGCTACTAAAGTATTTAAGTACACAGCGTAATAGTTTTAGTGAAGCCACAGATAGCGGATACACAGAACAATGAAATTTATGTATACAGCAAAACTTCATATATTTATATTATAAACATGAATTGAGGTAATTTTGCTACAAATTAGTCTATTCATTTATCATTCAGTCAGTTACAAGGCGTATAGTGGCGTCTACGCTTTCATTCACTGACGTTTTTAAAATAAATATTCATTCACTGACAAGTTTTTAAAATAAATGGTTTCAGTATCACAAGTTTCAGTTTCAGAAATTTGAAGTTGATCATATAGCTTGTCTAAGACTTTAGAAAGTCTGCCACCAACAGCAGTCTTTCAAGAATCAGTAGATGATATACAATTATAAGGGGCTGACTCTAGTATCTACACAAAATATATGACACTCTTTTGCTGATGTCATGTGATGTTAGGAATCCCAAAGCGTCACATTTTTTGTGTACTAATCAATCATCAAGACAACAACTGGCAACAAAGTGCTTTTAGTGTTTGGTTTTTGACAATAACTGATGAGCAGGGCCCAGTTAAGGAGAACTAGGCCATAGGGCACACAGAAGTTGGGGGTCCCCAATTCATGCATTTTTTACTGTATTATCATTTTTGTGAAATATTTCAATCCAAATAAAATTAGACTTTCAAAATGCATTCTATTTTAACAATAACAACTGATTATTTCACTTTTACATAATTACATTTATTGTGTTGATCGTATAAACGGCCATCGGGGCCAGATCGGGCCAAACAAAATAATTATATGAACTGGTCAATAACGTCATCAAAATCTAACGAGCGAGTCAAGTCTGACTCCATATGGTAAGAACTGCCAGTCCTTTCAGTTTCTCCTGTCCGAGTGTCGACCTGGACACCTGTTGGGTGTCTTCAGACATTTGAGGGCGGAAAACGACCGTTCACCTTCGGCGTTTGTCGCCATTATGGTGAGATAGATGCGGAGTGCAATATGAACATTTGGAAATGCCAGTTGCAGACCAGATGATTCCATGTGACGAAGGGCATCAATAGGCGTCTTCCATTCATTTTGTTCTTAACGAACAACTTGTATTGGACAAGCTTGTACAGGAAATCGTTGCTCAGCTCGTCATGATACGCTGTTTGTAATTGACTGGCTTTCATACTAGTCGAAAAACAGAAATAATAATAAATAATAATAAATAGAACTGAAAAACAGGATAAAGACTATGTATTATGATGACAACAATTGCATAATATATAACTTTAAGTGAGCGTAATGTCAATTGTGCACACTTAAACATAAAACATGTGATTACGCAAACCTCGGGCTGCACCTCGCTTCATCGGCAGACTCGTGAGTTGGCAATCAGCATATATCGCGATTTGAAACACTGTCGAGAGGCTGAAAGTGCGGGGCCCAGGGCATGTGCCCTTTTGGTCATAGGGTTAACTGGGCCCTGCGGATGAGTCATCAAGACAACATTATGTTATTTGTTTTCTTTGCCATAATTTTGCATAAAGTGAGATAACAGACTAGATACAGTAATTCAAATTGGGTTGTCCCAGGAAAGATCCACATCTCCCCCATGATGGAAATATGTGCCGTCCGAAGGGGTAAAATTAACTTCAGATTAACTGAAATTATTGTAGGATGTCCGAGGGAGGACCCATTTGCCATTTCCTCTGTGGGAGGAGTGCCGGTATGGATATTTTCTGGAATGACCCATATGTGCAGCATTATGGTCAGGGGCATCGCTATCATAGTTTGCACAAATGTAATACTTCTATTGTCCATTTTGCCCAAATTTTCCCGGTTTTTTAAAAACTTTGGGGGTGTGACACCCCCCACACCCCAGTAGCGACGCCCCTGATTATGGTCTCAGTCTGTGAGAGTTGTTTTCGTGACTTCATCATCATTGTTGACAAAACCTACTGGAAAGCTCCAAAAATGTAATTGTGAATTTGGATTGCTCAACAAATCCTTGTGTCTCCCAGTCATCCTTATTCCTATCCAATTCCCTATATAACTAATATATCCAATCAATAAAATATCCAATCCTATATAATTATAATGTTCATACAAAGCAAATAAATTGGAATAAACAAGTCCACTGTTTACACCGTATTTACAAAGAGATGTAGCCAAACGACTTTGGCCGTATTTTTGGCTTATTTCACTTTTGTGTATAGAGTAAGGAATTTCTATGAGGAAGAAACATTTTGGGAAGCAGCTAGAAAAACTGTTCATGGTCACAAACATATTGTCTGGGAAAAAGAAGTTTAAAGGCATTACTTTCAAACCGTTGTTATGCCATCTGTTGATACGACTGGAGGAAAAGTTATGGTATATAAATTATGAGAGTCGATATATGACTAATATTTACATATATTGCACCTGAGCGCACAATACATGTAAAGATAATGGCACATGCCTCTTAATGAGTTATTAAACAAGTCACTAAGGAATGAGACAAAGTAGGGCACTTAGTGATGCATTCTGACAATGTGTTCTAACCGGCTTATGTTGAACTCTAAGAAATTGAAGTTCATGTTGATTGGCAGCAGTGCACGTTTCAGAAAAGTAGACTATCACTATTTCTAGTGACAATGAGTCTCTGGAGGAAGTACAGTCCTTACTTTACCTAACTTGGGAGGACCATTTAGACCACTTGCACAGTAAAATTAATAGGAAGCTGGGTTTTCTGAGATGTAATAAGTCATGCCTTGCTTTTACACTAGGATCTTGTTTTTTTTATAGCTACATCTTACCTACAATATATATATATATATATATATATATATTTGATTTTGGCGATGTCATATGGGGTGACTGTGAGCAAATCAGGGCCTTTTTTAACTATTAAGCTGGGGGGGCAAGTGCCCCCCCAGTCCCCCCTTGTGCCCCCCCACTAATCAATTTTTGCCCCCCCCCAGGAAAAGTCCCTTTTTCTTAAATTTAATCAACCAATAAGCAAGGAATAAAAATTAAACAAATGGAAAGTAAGTTTTAGCCCTTAATTAACAACTTATAGACTTACTGAAATTATTATGTTGACCTACGTGGTGCGCGTCCCCCATTTAAAATCCCGCAAACAAGTGTTTTCTGTTTTTTACCATAATATGATAAACGCAATATTATATGACCGATTATAAGCACAATGTTTTGGTAGCTTATGAAGATGCCTAAAGGCTAAAGTGTTTATATTGGTTCCGTACTACTTCTGAATTTATATATTAAAGTGTTTCATAATCTTGATACCCCTTTGTAATCGTGCATTTTTAGCAATGGCGTGGTGCCTTAATTTCGCAAAAATTCTTATCAGAAATCGCCGTAAAAGCATTTCTGGGCTTTGCAAAATTAAAAATGTTCCTGAGGGGGCATGCCCCCAGACCCCCCTACTAGATTACCGTTACCCCTTTCGAACAACCCTGGATCCGCCACTGATCATGAACTGTAGAACAAATATTTTAAAATAAAATTTAATATATATATAACAAATATATATATATATATATAAACGAAAAAGCCTACCTAAGAAACAGTAAACATATATTTTGGCTACGAAGGTCCCTTTTAGGAAAATGCCCCCCCACGGGAAAATCCTTAAAAAAGGCCCTGGAGCAAATACCACTTTAAATTAATATCAGAACTTCAAGTTCTACACAACACATGCTTCTGCAAGCGAGGCACTTGCTAAATTATGTTGGAAGTCACTACTGGGTGACATAATATAAATCTATAAATAATCTTTTCTCTCCCTCTTTTCAGTTTTCTTCTAACGAGGACTTTCACACCTACAATACTAGATCTAAGAACAACATATAAGAAACCGGCACCACTAATTGTAGACGGGGGGGGGGGCCATTGGTCCACCCTTAAATCCATAATTTCTGCACAGATATTTGGAATGCACTAGATAGGTCCATGTGACTTCCAAACGATGTCCTGGCAAAGGCCATTTTTTAATTGCATTAGTGTATCATTATTATTAAATAAATTATTATTTTATTTTTGATTATAATTGCCTTGTTTAGTTGTTTTATACCTTATGGTTATATTGATCTAATGTCCCGTATTTGAGGTGGGGCGGGGCGCCCCCCCTGAAATTTGCTCAGAAATAGTATGATAAAGAACAGAGAAAAAAATTACAGCCGATATTCGAAAAATAACATTAAAATAATTTAAATAAACATTTTTTGCACCACAACAGTCTTGAAATGCCTGAACCTAACTAAAACCACTGTGTGAACCTAACATGAAGTAGCCACTTAGAACGGAGTGTGAAAAAATAATAAAATCAGGCTCGTGTGGGCTTTCGTTTTTGGAAAGCGCTGCTATTTTTCGCTACTTACCGTTGCTTTCGAAAGGTAGAATAAGATTTGCTTTTGTTAATAATTATGTTGTCTTTTGACTGTTTAAAATGACGTTTCATAACCTTCAGAATTCTTTAATATATCGTCTCAAAATGCAGGAAATAGCATTTCAGAGACTCTGTAAATATTTCAAAATTTGTCCTCGGGGTATGGCACCGGATGCCACCGGACCCCCCTAGCAGGTTCTCGCGCCTATGGCGCTTGCCCTCCTGTCCCCTTTTGCAATGCCAAAATCTATGATTTACAAAATGACAATTTCCAGAGTTAACTTTTGTCAATACTTGTGCCTCTACTAATGACGGAAATTTTAAAATGCCCATTGTCCGGGTGAAGTTTCATATCAATCCCAAAATGACGTCACATAGACTATCCGTAGTAAAATTCGAAATAAAAATCAGCTATTATTTCTAAAAGAAAACATTATCGTAAGAGTTAGGGTCAGTATTAGGTTGAGGATTAAGGTTAGGTTTGGGGTTGGGACTATGTTTTAAATTCGGGATACTTATATGAAACGTCAGCGCATTGTCCTGTTGTCATTACAAGTTTGGTGATTATTAAAATGTTAGTATACAATTTTAGCCAAATTACTGTATACTTCCATCGATTTTCGAACATTTGACCAAATGCTTTAAATTTGTAAATAACAATTCAATGATGCGTAGCCCATTTTATTTGTTTGCTGTTTCCAACACAATTTGGCGGATCGTAGATTTGATTGATAATTTGAAAATCGTTGTTGCATATATTAAGAGGTCGGAAAACGCTAGACAATTTATACGATAAACAAAATCTTCATTTTAATATTTTTGCTTTATGTAACTCACTGTAAAATGGACGCCATTTTCTAATGACCACTTTTCCCGTTAATTTCTGGCATTGAGTCAATTTCGTCCACAACTGAGTATCTTCTGGGTCTTTTCTTTCGCTTTCATCTGAATCACTTTCATACACATCTCCGCTCTGGTGTTCAACCGTGGGAGGCGTTAAAAAGTATAGGCCTTAGGTGTCGCAGGAACCCTGGTGGGATATGACAAGATTTTGCATAGGTTGATCTGGCTGTTCAGTCGAACTTTGTTTCTTTCAGGCCCCTGCGAGGCTTTTCGTTAACAAATTCTGAAGCTGATTTTGTAGTCGATTTTGAACTTGGAGCTGTGGAGTTCTTGGAGCTGTGGAGTTCATTTTGGAATGCCTGGAAACGGTGTAATTCATTAGCGGAAAGGATAATATTTTTATCCGGCGATAGGAGCGGTGCTTGAACGATCTGCTTCATATATTCAACCGGCGTTGAGAATGGATAGTTGTTGATACGATCGCTTTACAAAATAGCGGTCCAGGTTTTGTTGTCCGGCAGTATTTTCTTCGGGTCGATTTCAGTTAATCTTGAGGACGGCTGGTCGCTTCCTCGTACCTCTTTACATACTCTTGAACACGGCCAGGGTTGAAATGATGACCAAGTATAATGATCTCAGAAATCAACATTATTGATATAAACATTTGAAGTGAAATAAATATTTTTAAACTCAATATATGTGTCTGCTTTGTCTCACTAAGCGCGCACCTTTGTCTCCTCGTTTCTCTCAGTCTTTAATGTATTGTTTTATAACTCATTAAGGACTGATTACTGCATGGGAAATTTCAGCCTGGGCTGAAAAAAGTTCGATTGCATGAGCAACTTCAGTTCGTGCTGAAACCCGTGAAGCCATGCGTAATGAACTTTCACACGCTCAATTTCTCCCGGGCTGAAATATTTGAGCGATTATATATACATGGAGAATTTCAGCCCGCTTGATAATGCTGAAAATTTCAGCCCAGGTAAGTAATCAGCCCGTAAGGTGCCATTTTTCGTGCAACTAGTCTCGCAATACCGTTGCGAGACAAGTTGCACGAACCATTGCATAGTGTAACATGCCTTGCAACGACGAAAATTGTTGTGACATAAGTTGTTGCAATAATTACTTTCTGCAACGATTGCAGCAGCTATTTTCAGCGTTGCACAGTGTAACACCCCCATCTGCAACTTGTTTCGCAATTTTTCTCTTTTTTTGGCGACTGGATGCGCATGCGTACCTTGTCATAAACACATAGATGGCGAAGTTTTTGTTTTACGAGTGCTCGTGTGTAACCAAGTAGAAAACCGATTCAATTTGTACAATAGAAATGCCATCCGCGCGACCATATTCGCTTAATCGAAATCCAGCTTTACAAGTCCTATCTACCGTCGTTCATATGACGTCGTTCATATGACGTCGTTCATATGACGTCGTTCATATGACGTCGTTCATGCCGTGTTACATGTATTATAAAGTAATTTTAATCGAAATTTTGGTTGGAGAGAAACTGATCAAAGTGAAATTTGATGCGATCATAATTGGGTTGTGCATATATCGAGAAAGAGCCAAAAAGTTGTTCGGCTATATGCTTATTCAGATTTATTTGCCTTGTATGAACATTAGTTATACTAGGGTCAGATTAGGATGGCCGGGAGAGAACAGGACTGAGGGTTTAGGAGGACTTGATGACTCCATTTCCTTGTCAATTCCATCCATACCGCATACGCATCGCTAATTACTTTTATGATACAATACTCATACAATCTCGATAGTGATTGGCTAAAAAACCTACAGACAATTCTTGATGTCTTGCCACGTACAAAATATCAAAAATTGATGTAGGTGATGTAATAATTAATTAGCCGAGTTCATAATTTTTACAAGTTTTTCTTAGCCGGCAGTAATATCAAAATGCTTTTTTCATTTATAATTGTTTAATAAAACAATTATTGAGTTCGGTTTTCGCATGATATATTGTATTATCAAGCCTTGATTTGTAGTTATCCGCCTCAGCCTTCGACTTCGGCATATACCTGTAACACAAACCTTGGCGTTGATAACACAATATATCATGTTCAACCTCATCCAATAATTGTATATTGTACGTTGCGTATTAATAATTGTATATTGTACGTTGTATATTGTATATTGTATATTGTATATTGTATATTGTACGTTGCATCCAATAATTGTATATTGTCGTACTATTTTGTTAGGAACGCTATAAATACTAATTACTTCCGGCGGGGAGCTATACTCTAAAGCCCGGTTTCCATATGATCGCAAGGATCGCAACGATCGCAGAAATAAAGAGTTCTGCGATCATTGCGATTCTTGCGATCATATGGAAACCATAAACCTGGCGATCATTGCGATCGTTGCGATCGAAGCCCGATTTCTATATGAATGCAATGATCGCAAGGATCGCAACGAGTCGACGATCGTTGCAATCGCTGCGATCATATGGAAACCGGGCTTGAAGCCCGCGCGGTTTCCATATGATCGCAACGATCGCAGAAAGAGATAGAACAATTTCTATCTCTGCGATCGTTGCGATCGAAGTCCGATTTCTATATGATCGCAACGAGTCGACGATCGTTGCGATCATATGGAAACCGGGCTTAAGACTAAATAAAAAATTTAATGTGTGTTTACATCCAAATACTTGGTATAACTTTTTCTTTACAGGTTTAAAATATTAATATTATTCATTCATTCTAATTTATTTTTTGGTGTGATAAGCGCACAAGGTCAAATAAAAAATATTGTAGTTTATCGTCCTAACTTTAAAAAAAAGAGAATGGGGGCACTTTTCAATTTTCTTTTTTACCAAAACCTAATTTTAACACACATTAAATCTATTTAACGTTGTATTACAAGCACAAACAAAAACCATGACAGAATCGAATGGATTTCTCTGCAACTGCTTCGATACAAAATTGCGCCCAAACAAATTGTGACGCGTAAAACCCCGAAATGAACCGAAAAGTCCCGAAAATTGCTGAGAGATACCGCAACGCACGAAAATGGCGGAAAGGTGGCGCAAACGGCCCCGAAAACAAGACAGATTTTCAATGCAAATAAAATAAAAAGGATGCGGGCGGTATAAACCACTATATTGTTTTACTTGGCCTAATTGGTCTTTCCAGTTTATTTAATTTTTTTTAGACTTTAAAATGTTATACTTTTTATTCTACGGTGCGACTAATTTGATCGACGAATAATTTGTTTAAAGTATAATTTGGACTTTAAGATCTACGACGTGGCCGGCAACCTCGACGACGTGGCCTTCAAAACAAAATAATTCTTTGAAACAAAGAGAATGACTAATTTGTAGTCCCAAGAGTATTCTCAGCACCGTCCTCGTTCTGTTTACAACGCAACTCTGAGCATTTTCACGTCTTCAGGACGACGTGAACTCGCCGAGAGCTGTTCCTTAATGTTTACTTCAGCTCAAACACTACAATAGTTTTAGCAGAACTGTAGCGTTTTGGAGGTCATAAAACAAACTTCGAACATCAAATACGGCAGTCAATTTATGATGGCTTCTTTCAAAATGCTTAAATTCACATTGCTTGATAACGTTTAGAGGGCAGCGTCGTCGAGTTTGCCGCGAAGCAGATCTAAGGTCAGGTTTACACTAGTACGGTACGGTAAGCGTACCGTTGTGAAATTTATGTCTATTTACACTACAAAGGACAAAGCGAGGTTTTTCGTTGACATCAGCAGTTTTTTACTACACTGCACATGCGTATTGCCCGCCATATTTTACAAAATGGCGAAGCGAAAAGCTGATGTCAAACATGTTTACAAGCCGTTTTCTTTTTCGCCGGAAGCTCTCCGCACTCGCGATTGCAGAGAGGTTTAATGCTTGCATATAACCATATAAACCAGCTAAAATTATTAAAATTGCTGCCGATAAACAACCAAAATAACCTGGCGACATTTTTCCTGCTAACATTTTAAACGCGTATGCATATGTTTACACTACTACGCTACGTTAAATTTGCCGTAGCGTAGTGATTTACATCCGGAGTGCTTGGCGTAGTGACTACGGTACGGCAAACCACTCCGTGTAAACACAACAAAGAAACGTATTGATTTTTTAACGGATCATTTACCGAACCGTACTACTAAAAGTCCCTATTATAGTAATACAGCACAAGTGACTGCATTATTTGAATGATGTTGATTCTGCTTTGTAATTTGCACCAAGTTCTTTGATGCTGATAATTATTTGTCTTGTCTAGGATGTTTTCTTTGGTGTGGTTCACTGTCATTATCACAACGTCTCATGCAGGACTAACTTTTGAATCCCATAATAAACTAACAAATTTTGTGGTGGACAAAATCACTGGTGAACTATATGTTGGAGCAGTTAACTTCATTTACAAACTTGATAATAATCTTTCCTTAGTTGCTGAAAAGAATGTTAAATGTTCTTCACCATGCGATGTCAATAATGTCAACCAGATTTTGCTTATATATAATTTTAACAAGACCATACATCTTTTAGCTTGTGGAAATATTAATGTCGGAGGTTGCTCAGTTTTCGATACAAATACATTCAACGAAGCTGCATTGAAGTTCAGAGATGGGATTGTTTCACATGAGCCTGAAAATCCAAGTATTGCGTTTGTGGATTCTGTTAAAAATGCAATCTTATTTGCAAACACTGAAATTAATAAAGCCGCTGGTAAAGAATTTTATGACTATGATGTACACAAAATGGAAGATTTATCTAGGTTTAAAAGGGCAGAGTTGGTACCAGGCACACCAAAAACAACATATATTTTGGGAGAGGTTGTTGATGAATTTAGATATATTTTTGCTGTTAATGGTAAACAGAGCAAAGTTGTCAGATTTTGCGAAAAATATATTTCAGCCGCTAATGCAGACATCATCAGCATCATTGAAATGCCATTGCAATGTGTTGGCGACGATAACTTAGATTTTACACATCTTCAAATGGCAAAGATTTTTCAACCTGGCAGGAAATTGGCGAAGGAGTTTGGTATTTCTGTCCAGGACTCAATGGTGGTTGGAATATTTCAGAAGTCTACCACTTCATCAGAATATGCAATCTGTGCTTATTCATTTCGGCAGATAAATGAATCGTTCTGGTCAAATATCAAAAACTGTTTTAACAGTACTGGCAAAAAAGTGATTCTGAATAAATATGCAAAGGTCAAGAAGAATTGTATAAGTGTACGTATTTAAAACCTTTTTGATGAAACACTATTTACAGTTTATTATTATTTAATTAAATACTATTTACAGTTTATTATTATTTAATTAAACACTATTTACAGTTTATTATTATTTAATTAAACACTATTTACAGTTTATTTTATTTTATTAGCTTCACCATTGTGAAAAAAACACACCAAAAAAGAAACCTAACATAAATTACACTATACAGTAATAAAACAATGGCAGGGTAACCGCAACAGCATAGCCAATTACTGCGGACCCAGAATTTAAAGGTATATTTACAAATAGTATAATAATAAATAATTACTGTTAACACAACTGTAGCTCAAGAGGTGCACAACACTCCATTTCTACACCCCGCCAAGATTAGTTATGATCAACAACTCATTATCAGAAATGGTAAGGATCGAGATAACCAAAGCCCAGCCCAAGCGTATAAAAAACACCATTGCTGCTACCCGGAATCACAGCCGTTCTGTATTTGATTAATCTAGTATTAAGAACAACAAGTGATAGAACGAGTAATGCTGCGAGACGAATTACACTTCAAGCAGATAGTTTTAAAGGATCTAGAATTATCACAGTTATATGCTCATAGGATTTAAGGTGAAGGAAAATTTCGAGTGTTAGAATATATACATTTTAAGACCAAACCGGGACCAGTTGCGAAAAATGCAACTTCAAGGCCTTCCGGCTGGAATTGAACCTGCGATGCTAGTGCAGTGCTCTAACCACTGAGCTACGGAGGCTGTTGCCGAGAGCCTAGTCACGAGTTCTGTATATATAGTGGTGGTAATGCCAGGGTAAGATTCTGGGTATATTACAAGTAATATTTGGCATTTCACTCGATTAAACTACATGCTCATAGGAAAATCGTATGAGCATGTAGTTTAATCGAGTGAAATGTCGAATATTACTTTTAAATTATCACAGTTATAGGTGTTTGCCAGGGATTTAAAGTAGCATCTGAGTATGGTTGATCTGAATAAATTAAGGTTGCCATACATAAGTTTAGTTCGTCGGTTAAAGTGTTCCAAAGATTATTATATGATGAAACACTATATATACAGTTTATTATTATTTGAAGAAACACTGTATACAGTTTATTATTATTTCATGAAATACTGTACTGAGGAATTTTTAAAACGTTGTTTTAGGAAGCACTAACCAACTGTCCTGACGAGGCTTCACGTAACAATGAAATGACAGGAGAAATAGCCTGTAAGTCAAAAGCAGTCATGACATGCAGTGACTGTGATCTCTCTGCTTCTTTGGATGTAACAGTTTACAGAGATGAGACGCTAGTTTTTATTGGAACAAAAACTGGAAACCTAGTCAAGGTATTGCAATCTCATGATTTTGTCTGTATGTTTGAGAAAGATTTCAGAGAGTTATCAACGCTTGCACTTAATAAAGTGGCACTACGATGAAAATTCACCCCCGTTTTTCTTTAGCATAGAATAGTATTTCAGGGTCGAAAGTAATCATCGATGTAAAAAAAACTAAAAATGGTATTTTGAAGTAAGTATTTTGAGTTCTGAGATCACTATTATTTAGGCCACCATTACTATAAGAACGTGATTCACGTGAGCCCGCAATTTCAAAAGGTAATATTGTTTGTGACTTCAGACTCTCAATGCTACGCTTGAATTTCAGTCGAGGTTACTTGTTTTCTTGTTTTCTTCGAGAAGTAGATGAAATGTCTAGCCTTTCAGACGAAGAATTTGAAAAAAGGGCCTTGATCACTATGGATTTACTTGAAGAATTAGCCATGTGAAATCTTCGCGTTGAGAGTCTGACGTCACTTCCTTACGCTAGTCAGGAACATAATCGATTAATGGCGGACATAACAACTCCAGATTCGGAGTCAGAAAGATAATACTTGCCATCGTCGAATCGCAAAACGGTTTCGACCGAGTAATATTTAGCAGTTCTGCTATATAAATACGTAAAATATCGATAGGTAAAAATGTGATCGTAGTACCACTAAGTATCAACCTTGTAGGATATTAAGATTTTTATAAGACTTTTCTAAAAGTAACCTGCAGAGCCGGTTGTTCAAAACGTGGATATAGCTTATGTGGTGGATAGTCCTAACTAGAAATACGTATCCGCAATAACCCCTCGCTTCTATCCCGCCTCTAGAGTTTCATCCTAACACCCCTATGGGATTTTCTCACGGATTTTCCCCATCCATGGTGCCCAGACCTCGCACACTGTGGCCGTGTATTTGTTGATCATAATTTGCAAAAGGCCGTTTTGTCGTAGAAATGTTTCAATGTTATTGGCTCGGCCAATATTTAACCGATTTAAATTGTGAAAACAGATTTGGAATAACCGAGTTTAAATACATAACATACGTGTCTATTATATTATGAGAACGTGCATACCCTTCGTAAAAACTTGTTATGTACTTAGAAATTAATGGGCAATTAGGCGGCCGCTTCGTCGTGTATTATTTTGAACGTTATCTCGGACAATATTTAACCGTTTTCGATTCTGAATACAGATTTGGAATTACCTAGTCAAAGTACATAACATACATGCCTATTATGTTACGCAAATCGTCCATACCCTTCGTGAAAACCTGTTTACAGTATGTAGTTCGTCAGATCACAAATATTGTCCGATTCAAATGGACTGAAACTAACGTACAAAATTGGCCTCCACGTCCGCCATGTTTGGGTTCACTTTTTGCTCGGCACATAGTCCTCCTGTTATATATAGAGAGCTCACTGATGAGGTCAAGAAATGTATCGGTACTCAGCGTCATGTACAATCTGACAAATCCCCCAACCCCTGTTTCAGTAGTTATGTACAGTATATGCAATTTGTGCCTGGAGGAGAAATTACTTTTAATGAAGGCAAAGAAGAAACATTTCCTAAACAAACGATCAGAATTTTTCTCGAAGTGCCGACATGTAACTTAGCCAGTATATTTTAAGAATAGTGGAACACGATCTGTCAGTTGCCTGATGATCGCATAAAGCGTGAAACTCGGAGTAGCGACAATATATTCAACCTAAATTGTATATATATATATATATATATATATATATATATATATATATATATATATATATATATATATATATATATATATATATATATATATATATATATATATATATATATATATATATATATATATATATATATATATATATATATATATATATATATATATATATATATATATATATATATATTGGCATTTCACTCGATCAAACTACATGTTGAAAGGATTTATGGTGAAGGAAAATTTCGAGTGTTGGAATACATACATTTTAAGACCAAATTAAAGGCTCTCGGCAACGGCTTCCGTAGCTCAGTGGTCAGAGCACTGCACTAGCATCGCAGGGTCGCGGGTTCAATTCCCAGCCGGAAGGCCTTAAAGTTGCATTTTTCGCAACTGGTCCCGGTTTGGTCTTAAAATGTATGTATTCCAACACTCGAAATTTTCCTTCATCATAAATCCTTTCAATATATATATATATATGTTGAATTTAAAAAAGAACAGGCAGACCAAAACGATGATGCTCCTAGCAGAAGGATCCACAAACATGGATGCAGGTTATGCTCTTGGACCAGTTGGATGATATTATATATGAATTGAAGAGAGTGACAAAGAGCAAGAAAACTTCTCACCAGTCCAGATAAATTTTTAAAATATTTCGAACATTCGTTCTTCTTCAGTTAAAATATAAAAATAATATATGGCACAAAGTGCCCTATATATACATAATATATAATAAAAATTTACATAAATTTACTTTAAAATGATCCTAGTAATAATTAACATGACATGTATTTAATGCGTTTCTTTGAACGGTATTCGCATCTTTTGTTTAGCCCTAATGGCTGTAAAGTACGCAATTGTGCTGTCCAATAAGCCTCTCTGGCTAATAGAAGTTCTTCAACATTGTCTTTATTTAAAATAGCTTCAATTACTATAAACTCAAAATCCCCTAAGATATGAGGAGTTTTATTAAAATGTGTGGCAACCTCACAGGTATTTTTACCGGTAACCATTGCCGATTTATGATTGCGAAATCGAACTTTAAACTGGTTATTAGTGGATCCCCACATACTGCAATTTGCATTTCTTACAAGAAACTAAATATATCACCCCAGAGGAAGTACAAGAAAGCGCCTGCTTCATCTTATAAAAGCGGCCTGTGGCATAACTGGTAAAATTTTCAGCTTCTGCCAAATAATTTTTACATATGTCACATTTCTTTATACATTTAAAACATCCTAACTTAACCGAGTTATCTCCAGTATCGTAGGCCTTTTTCCTAAACTTAGAAGGCGCTAATATATCCTTCAAATTCTTCGTTCTCCTATAGGCAGGTATAATGGACTTAGGCGGAAATATATCTCTTAACAACGGCGACGATTCTAATAAATTCACGTTTCTCTTAATAATTTTACTGATGTCTGGAAGTCTGGGGTTATAATCTAATACTAACGGAAACGTGTGTTTCTTGCGCTTCCTCTTGGGTTTCAAAATTTCAGTCCTATCTTTCCGCATGGTCTTTTCAAATTGTTTATCTACCAATTCATTATCATAATTTTGCTGTTTTAAATACGATTTGTACTCAATGCAAGCTTTCTCCAAATATTCATTGGTAGAACAATTCCGCTTAATTCTCAAGGCAACTCCATAAGGGATGGCCTTCTTGCAATGGTAAGGATGCGAGCTCGAAAATGGCAAATATAAATGACTGTCGGTGGGTTTGGCATAAATATCAGTGACCACATAACCATTTTGGAGATGCAAGGTGAGATCAAGGACATTAAGACTCTCACCTGAATAAACCAATTCAAACTTAATGGTAGGGAGTAGTATAGTAAGTAGGGCTGCGAGCCCAATCGACGTCAAACGTGAATATAAACACCAAAACATCACCAAATTTTGCCAAATCGCGATTCGACAAATTTGACGATGTTTTGGTGTTTATATTCACGTTTGAAGTCGAATAAGCTCGCAGCCCTACTTACTATACTACTACAGCGATCGTTAGTCAATCTAAACACCCTTCGCACGTTTTCTACTAAATTGATGCCAAACACACGCGAGACTAGCGAAACAATACCAAGTTTATACTAAATTTGACACCATTTCAGCCACATTTAAAAAATAGAGAGTGTCGTTTCAAAATTCTCACAAATTACATTTAGGAAAAAATAGAAAGTGTCATTTCAACATTTTCGCGTGTTAAAAAAATAAAATGTGGTACGAGCCCACTCTCACATATTAAAAAAATAGAGAGTGTCATTTCAACATTTTCACAAATTTGTCGAATCGCATTTAAAAAATAATCGTTTCAACATTTTCACAAATTTGTCAAATCACATTTAAAAAATAGTCGTTTCAACATTTTCACAAATTTGTCAAATCACACTTTTACGAATTTATGTATCGTAAAAGTGTCTCACGCGTGATAAAATTGCCACCTGTTATGCAAATTAGATTATTGCCACCTGTTAATAATAGATTAGTCCGTTTGTTCACTATTTTCAGCGTTTGTCGCCTCTTTTCTAAAATGGTGATCGTACACATACTTCGACGTTGTGATTCCTCCCGACAGCAAGCCTAAGAAAGGCACGTACGGCGTCACAATCGCGACAATGCTTTCGACGTCTTTTTTTAATAGCGGATCTTTTTGCAACTCGTCATTTAGTTCGTCAGGGTTCTCAATAGCGTTCAACCCATCTAGTAAGCTAGCGAATTTGCTGATTAGCAAGTCGGTGAGAAAAGCGTTTGCGATCTCCATTCTCTTTAACTCATATTGGCGCCATATCTTATCAATAACTTTCGCGGACGCTTTTTTAATGTACGCTTCGGACTGACTTACCACACCGTCACCGGACAGTCTAATAAGTTCGGATCTCCTAACGTCAACGTTGTCTTCCACAGTTGGGGTGTCGTCAGTCTCCTCAACTAATTCCTCAATCGTAGGATTTTCCTCACTTTTGCGTTTCACCATCGCGTTATTACTTATACCCATATTTTATTGCGGAATAACAACTTCGTGACTGTATGGATAGCGCAGTGAGATTTCAAGTCTAGCGTACTTATTATTTTTTAATGCGGTCACAATCGCCGACGATTTTTCTCTGCTAATGTTTCCAAGGTAATCGTCGATAACGACCTTCATATCACTCCTACTTGGGCAGTAGAAGCAAACGAGCTTACTAATATTTTCTCTGTACGGTTTTGCGATCGACGTCAGTTGTTGTGTGATGACAATAACGCTCAACATAAAATGTCGCGCACTAAAAGCCAAGTTGACCAACTGACTAGTCCTATTCTTAACATCTTGAGAGCTCGCACAGTCGTCCAACACAATCAGAGTGTTAGTGCCTTTAAAAACATTTGTTACACACTTGAGAACAGCGTCGACATTGTCCTGTGTGCAGTCTATCGCTAACACGTCGGGGTCGCGCACATATTTCCAATCTTGATACGCTTTGTTCCACTCGAAAGTAGGACAAATCAACACGATGTAGTCAAATTTACTAAAGTACTCAGATTCCAATGTTTCCAGCAAATAATGCGTCTTACCACAAGCTGTCATACCAACAATTAACATATTAAACGGAGTCTCCATTAACTCACGTTTGATTTAATACTGGATTGATTGCAACCCATTGTTCATAAAGTTGACCAACCCATCACTTATCACAAACACCCTGCACATGACATTCGCAGTCGTCACTTTTTTAGTGATTTCAAGAAGCACGCCAGATTGTGTGTTTACAATGTTCTTGCCAGTGGCGACATTGCGATTATCTTGAACACTCCTCAAGTCGATGACTAACGCAAAGCCATCTTTATAGAACTTCTGTATGGTCATGAACTGAGCGTGTTCTTCACCCAACCCAAACAATCGTTTCGCTTCTGCATAGAACTTCGACTTTGGGATGCCTTGTGAGTACACGCTATTCGGTACACCTTCAATTGTGACTCTAATATTCTCAATATTTGGGTAAAGAAACTCCTCGCTGTCTGTTCGCACCTTATTCGTGAATAGCAACACAATCGCCTTCATGCTTTTTCTTGGCAGATTGACATTTTCATTCACAATGGTCGTACCTTTATCCCATTCAGTGGTTTTCATCAACGTAACGTGCTCATATGACAAACTACGACCACTTGCATAGCCTGACGCTATTTCGTCAGCGAGCTCCTGGTTGTCAATCGTTTCGTACTCAAGCTCGAGGTTCTCCAGAGTGTATCCGCCCACAGCGCTACCGGATTGCGCCACCATGATGTCTGTGGCCTTCGGAAGTGTGATCACATACTGCAAGTTATTGTTCATGCTAAAAGGGGCGTACAACCCATGGTCGTTCATGATCTTACCAAGCTTAATCCGCTGCTTCGTCCCAATCACACCAAACATCAACGCGTCACTAACTTTAACAACGTTTCCACTCGTCGCACCACTGTCGTCCTTAGAAACTAGCTTTCTCAAGTTCTCACCACCAATACCATAGTCAATCATTTGGTCTCGCGCAGTAACACTTTCCCAAAGGTCGCGATAGACACCAGTGTAATTTTCCCCATTGTTGTCGTACACAGTCTCCCCGGCTAGTCTCACAACAAGTTTCTCAACCAACAACTTGCTCACATTGTTCAAGAACCAGCTTTTAGCGTTTGCGTTCTTAAAGTCGAACACTAGACCCAACGATCCAGGCACCAAACAGCTGCTAACCTTAAGCTTCGGTATATCAATGTAAAGTTCCTCGCCAGGACTAACTTTATTGGGGTTCAACGTGATTACATGTTGTGTTCTCACCCCTTTTATGACACCCATGGTCGCTCGTCTAAAACCAGGGCTCAACTCTGCTGACGTGGCGTTCATATACTTTACATATGTTTTATCGCTACCGTTTTAGTTTATAGTAATCATAAGCAAACCACGCACGTACCACCGCGAGTACCCACAGATTTTGAGCCAACCAAGCGAGACCCTTTGCACCCAACGTCAACGCGTTGTAAACTAAATTAGCCAACCCAACAGCCCATGGACCCATCTTCGTTATCGCGTTCTTAACAGCCTGTGCGAATGACCTCGTAGCCATAGCACCCCTCATAACAGCAGACCTCCCAGCGATAATAATAGTTGTTATAATCCCAGCCACTGAAATTGCTACAGCGCTCAACCCGACTACATTTTCTTTAGCCCATTCCTTAAATCTCTGAAACCTGTCAATGTCGACTTCCTGCTGCTCTCTAACCTCTTCTATTTGTCGCTGCTCAATAGTTCTGTCTCTGGCTTGCTTGAGTCCTGACTCTCTTTCAACCAAACCAACGTGCTCTCGCTCTTCGTCGGGCGTGAGACCAGTTTGGTTAGTTTTTTTATCAAGCTTTGCCAATCTCCCACTCGTCTCATCTATCGTCTCTTGAAAGTGGTCTACCTGCGCTTGCAACGCACCATCATCACCCGTTCTTGACTCAGGCACCACACTATCGCTTGGATTAACCACACCACTCAGATCACGGTTCTCGTCTGGTGATAACCCAGGTATGTCGTCGTGATCCACTCTTGTCTCAATCACTGGGAGGTCGTCTGAGGCCACTTCTGTTGCGACAACTGTTGTTTCTGCATTCTCAGGGATTTGACTAACTAACTTTTTGAACTGCTCGATCGCGTTTTTACTACTCGCGTCTTTACTGTAGATCAAACTTTTTTTCCCAGGTTTTAGAATTAGTTTGGGTTTTCCATATTTACCGTCTTTGTTTACCGGTTTGAAAAGAATAGCCCCCGAGTCCGTAACCTGCGACCTGTTGACTATTCCCCTTGACGCGTCGTCTTGACCGAGTGCCTTTTTGCTTAATTTACGTATTTTCTTGTTTATTAGCTTGATTCTTTTTACGTTGTTTTCTGTTAGCTTTTTGTTGGATGCTTTTAGCTCGCCCAGCCTTCTCTCAATTTCTTTCTCCTCTTCAAAAGCTATACTAAAACTCTCGTCATTGACATCACCATATGACTCCTGCTCAACAAACTCCACTGCAGGGACTTCTGTGTTGGTTCCCCTTATCGTCACCGTCTTACCATCATCAGTATCAATAAATGACGTCTCTTTTTGCCCACCTCGCCTCGCGTCTAGCTCACTCAGTATCTTTTTCGCATAGTCTTGATAGTCGTTGTAATTAACACGAACGTCTTCCGGCATGTTGTCTTCAGTGTGCTTACCGTACATGCCTTCAATAACGTCTTCAACATCGGCGAGCGTCTTTTCTAATTGCTCATTACTCATGTCTTCGTACTTATTGAGGGTTTCCATCTCGATCTCGTCAAAAACTTCCCCACCTTCAGCCATATTACATTAGCTCACATTTTGAATATCGCTCTCTGACTCCTACGAATCACATTTTCTTTCTAGTTTAAATAATTATACGCAAGCCACGCGAATGTCACCGCAAACACCCACAGATTTTGAGCTAGCCAAGCGAGACCCCTTGCGCCTGTCATCAGCGCGTCATAAACTAAGTTAGCCAACCCAACAGCCCATGGACCCATCTTCATTATCGCGTTCTTAACAGCCTGTGCGAATGACCTCGTAGTCATAGCGCCTTTCATAACGTTAGTCCTCCCAGCGATAATAATGGTTGTCATAATCACAGCTACTGAAATCGCTAAAGCACTCATCCCAACCATATTTTCTCTAGCCCATTTCTTGAACTTCTGCAATCTGTTAATGTCGACTTCCTGCTGCTCTCTAACCTCTTCTATTTCCCGCTGTTCAATAAGCATGTCTCTAGCTTTTTTAAGTCCAATCACTCTTTCAGCTAGATTGATGAACTCTTTATCCTCCACAGCCGTGAGGTCTTTTACTGCAAGCTCCGCTATTCTTTTGTTCACTTCATTTATCAAGTTTTGAAAACGGTCCGCTCGTATTTGCAATGTACCAATGTCGCCTATTCTTGACTCACGCAGCACGTTCTTGCTTGGGTTGAGTAGCGCGCTCAACTCACGGCTCTCGATTGGTGTTAGTTCAGGTATGTTGACGTACTCTACATGTGTGGTGTCTAGCAATGGCGCGCTCCTCACAATGTCTTCACGATCTCTCACGTTGTCAATAGTCTGCGTTGCGTGATCACTAAAAACCCTCCCCACACGTTGATACACTCCTCCACCACTCCTCGCGACGTCTTCACGGTCTTTTGCGTAGTCTTTAGTCCGCGTTACGAGATCGCTAGTGGTCTCCCCCATGTGTTGACGAAGTCTTATGTCGCGTTCACGCCTCAGTCCACTCTCCACTCTAGTTAGTCTAATTTCCTCATCAGCTGTGACGCCTAGATCGCCCCGAGCTTGCTCGAGATCTTGAGTGACTCTTTCGAGACTATACTTTAGTTCGTCGTCACTCATATCTTTGTACTCATCAGAGCCCTCCGTCTCGAGGTCGTCGAAGCCACCCTCGGTCATATTACATTAACTCACATTTTGAATATCGCTTTCTGGCACCCACGAATTATGTTTGCTCTCATAACCCAACCATTTGACCAGCGCCATCTTCTTCCCTCTGACTTTCTTTCTTTTCAACACCTTTTCAACTCTGTACACATCGTCACCACCACGTTTCCTATTGACTAGCGATAATTCCTGTTCATAAAATTTCCCAATAATCTGTTCACCGGTGTGATCCTCAATTTCGTACACATTCGGATCACCACGAATAACCTTTACCACTTTAAACAGCTCTTCAGTGAAGTTGGCTTCATAACCTTTTGTGAACACACTCTTGTATTTACTAATTCTCACCGATTGACCAACTCTAAACTTTGGCAATGGGTTGTCTGCAAATTGGTGACCAAACAAAGTGGTCCACACTTCACCCTCATTTGACTTATCGACATCCTTCGGTTTCATCATAATGCTTCGATTCACATTGCTATTGTAATTGTCCACAAATTTATCCAAAGCGTCAATCCACTTGTATGTCCCACGAGCGTAAAAGTACTTCCACATAATACTCTTGAGACTTCTATTAAAACGCTCGACAACAGCGGCCTTTTTGTCGGTCTTAGTGCTGAAATATTCAACACCATGTTTTTTCAACAAACTTTTCACCCCAACATTGTAGAACTCAAGTCCATCATCAAGTTGCGCTAACTTAGGTGTGGTTCCAAACCGATCTTTAAAGTCAACCAACAATTTTCCAACAGCCTTAGTCATGTTCTTAGTGTCTTTTCTATAAACTGCAATGCCGAAAGCATATCTACTCAATATTTCAATGCCTGTCAATATCCAATAATAACCTCCGTTCTGTTTTGAGTGCTTACTCATGTCCACTAAGTCCATTTGGAGCTCTTCACCAAGAAACTCAACAAAAGTCGCGCGGAACTTATGCCTTCTCACAATAGGTTTGTACCTAGTGTAAGTGTCCTGCGCTGTCAACCACTCTTTCACTGTTTTTCTAGTCACTTTCAATCCGTCTCCCAATGCGCTTTGATACAACCTCTCTACACCACTGTACCCCGTCTTAGGATTATAATAAATGTCTCTCAACCCTTGCTCTGTTTCCACACCGAGCTCCATATAATTCACACAATATACAGTTCCAATAACACCGCACCAATTTTGACACCGCCATTATTTGGTTTGACACGAAACGTCATACTTGAGTAGACACCTTTTTTAATACCCACCTTGGACTCAATGTCCACATGGCGTTGCACTGACCCCTTCAAAGGCTGCTCGGTGGGTATTGGCAACGTTGTGATCACATTGCTACGCTTTCCATCAATACCCACATTGCTCTCGGTTTCAACAATGTCGCACGAAACTTCTATGTACTTCAGACCTCTATACATATCGACCTCGTTTGGGCTAGTGTACCACTGTGAGCCACCCATAACCCAGTCACCTCTCGCGAAACCAAGTAGAGGCCCAAGGGTGGAGAGATTAGTTGGGGTATCAATCTTAACCCTGCATTTACCAGTGGGTGACAGTTTCTCTATCTCGAGATTCACCCCATACTCGCTAAGACCTAGCTTCAAGGTTTTGACTAGCGTGTCGAAGCTAAAGTGCCCTTCACCCACCATAGTATTTCTATAACTTTGTACCTTTGGTCTAATAGTCACTAGGGTACGAATATAGGAGTCATTTGTCGTGTTATGGTAGTCCCAAAACACAGTGGCTGTCTTGACCATAATGCACGGGTTGTCATGCGTGACCATTATCGCGTTGTCAAAGGACACAACTTTTTCTACGTCTTCAATGAATACCGTCAACTTTCGCATTATGTATAACATACGGTATATTATATGCAGAAAGCCCTTCATGACTACTATGGAAAGTACTACAAACGTGCGATGGCTAACACATCGAAGGCTGCACACGACGCAAAGGCAGACCTCATCAAAAAGTACCCCCACGCCACTTTAAGCAAATTTGAGTTCTATCCAAATATTTTGCAAGATGGTAAAATCATGAGTGTCGACGTGTATTTCAGAAACAACGACATCCTTAGCACAGACATAACCAGCACAACTTTCAAAAATGATAAAAACATGTGGAAGTGGCTACACAATAGTAAGTTCCCAATAATATGGCAAGGTGGTGGGACTATCCAACCACTGCCAAAAGGTCATAAAAACCACTGGGGGCTTTGGGACGGATATCCAACAGAAAATGTGTTAAATTATCCAGTGAATAATTTTAAAGTTTTCGTTAACCAAAATAGCTACTTCATGTCAAAGCTACCAGTCTTGCGAGTCACCACGTCAAAGACAAAATCAGAGTGGGATGACAGCGAATCTCACTACCGTGTTGTGTTTGCGACGTATTGTGCTAGTTTCTGTTGTGGGGTGTCACTGCAACATTTATCAGTGTCACAAGAAGTCCACCCTGTGGTCACAAGTGTGATGAGATTCCATTTGTACTTCACCATTAGAAGACTTCTCAGAAGAATGGAGGGTGGTGAGACCATGAAATCAATAAGTAGAGAATTCAACGCTTTCGAATTGTATGGTAAGATTTCCAAGATTCCTAGAAGGCACTACTACCAGAATAAAGTCTTGAGCGATGGCACAACAGGTGAATCCAGAGTCTTCACACTCAACGACGTTCAGAACGATTACAAACGATATGTCGCGCGACTCTCAGACGGCTTTACCAACATTGGACTGCAATATCTAAATCAGAGCATAGAGTCCTTTGTGTACTCCACACTTGGTGCGCAAGCGAGAACACGTGTATCAGTCGTTGGTGGTTCTGCAGGAAGTCTAGAAACCCAACAAGAATTCCGAAAGTTGTTTTCTGACAGTGTTATCAACTATGACGTGTCGACATGGATTCTCAACATGAATAAATCGATTAGAGACACCAACGTTGTCCAAAATCTCGCAGTGTCGCCAAGTACATGGTTAATGCCAAGCAATGTGGTGATACTCAAGAATAAAATCGCCGGGTACAACAACTTATTAAAGATTGCCACAGAGTCCATGAGATTTGGAGTGAACACCAGCTTGAACGCAACAACACCGACGACTGTGGCTAAAAAAGTCCACCAAGAAAATGTGGTGACTAACTTAGTAGCGCCAACAATCGTGAAGAAAAAAGCTCACCAAGAAAATGTGACGGCGTCAACTAATCTCGTGGCTAAAAAAGTTTACCAAGAAAATGCGGCACCACTTCCCATGAGAAAAGCAGTGGTCACCACCACAAGCGAGTCAGACACGACAACGCTGGCGATAATCTTAGGGTTCTCAGCGGTATCTGGCTATCTGCTAACCAAATACACCTTGAAGTAGTAATGAGTCTAAACTATGGGTATGAGTCTGACGACCCTCACGATAAAATACTAAAGAGAACGAAAAGGCATCTGGACGAAGATCCTAAATTAAGCGCGACCGGTGGAAGGATGTCTGGAATAATAGACATGCAAGGCTCAGCGATAAAAAACGTGGCAGACCCAGTCGATGACTCAGACGCTGCAAATAAAAGAACTATAGAGCAATTGCTATCAAGCTACCTCAAGAGCCAGTCCTACAACATTGTGCTCGACTTCAACGTTAGCACACACGCCTTGAAAAATGTGGAGTTTCACACCAATGGTTCAAACAAAGTGAAAGCCATTGGTGAAACAAGTAAATTAGTGCAAAACAACTCGGCTTATGGTCCTATTGTTGGCATCAGCGGTGTAAGCCAAAGTTTTCTGTCCCCTGTGTTAACACCAATCCCACTTGAGTCAGGTCTCCATTTTAATTGCCCCAGTATGCAATGGTGTGATCTCTCTATTTTTGTCGTAGTGAGGTTACCTACTCGCACCGCTGGATCAAATTGGGAGACAATTATATCAAACGACGACGGTCAATGGGATAAGCTCATAGGGTACAAGACTGGTATGACCAATGGACTCGCGTATGGTGGTAGCATCCCAGCAATGGAGAGCGTATGCACTATTCCGAGTAGCATTGACATAAGTAAAATGCATATGATATCAATACACTGGCAAATGAGCAATTCACATGTCAGAGTCAACAACGTTAAGTCAGCCGATTCAGACTTCGTAGCGAATATGAAAAAGATAGGCACACCCTATGGAACAATTTTTGGAATACATCGACCAAGAATACCACTCGCACCTTACGCGTACCCATCGTTGATAGAGTTCTACGGTGTGAAAATTGTGAGTGGTTGCATGACGAACCGAGACATCATAATCATGGGTGGAGAAATGATGAAGGAATATGGTGTAAAGTAAATGGGAGCATGTATTTCGAGACCTCATGAAATATATAAGATAAATAAGACGACTGATCACATGTTCAAAGCTGGTGGATCGTTTGGCCGCGGTGACGTGACTCTCGAGCTCCACGCTGAGATTGGTATGAGGTCTAAAAAGACTTACGGCAAACCTATTACGCTACCAGAGTCAGACAAAGTAGGAGTGGTAGGAGACGTGACCTAAGTTAAAATGGGTTGGCTTAGAAAACTGGTTCGTAACATTAGAAACTTTTTCAGACGACGTAGAAAACTGAGGACTAATAAAACGTATTTGCTGCATTGGTACACAACAAACCAGATCTATAAAAAACCTGACACCTATGTCGAGTAGTTTTTTTGCGGGGCTATAGTAATGGCAACCAACTCGGCGCAATTATTCGATGGTCACCAAATCACGACGGTTAATCACAACGGTGAAATATGGTTCAAAGCGAGAGAAGTCGCGAGCGCTCTAGGTTATGCTCGACCAAAAGATGCAGTAAACGACCACGTCGAACCTGATTGTAAAATGAAGATAGAGCAGGCCTCGTTTATCAACGAACTTGGGGTCTACTCACTAACGTTCTCGAGTAAAATGGAGCGTGCGAAACACTTTGGAGGGTGGGTGCACTCAGAAGTCTTACCAAGCGTTAAAAAAAGTTTAGCCGACGTCGGTCTCAAACACAATCAATTCGTAATGATCACTGAGTTCGACCTTCATACGAAAGTTGTTGGTTTTCTTAGGAAATATTATCCAGAAGCTATTTTGATAGCTGCTTGTGGTGAAAATCAAGACACTTCGAGTAAAAGAATAAATTCGTGGAAAAAAGGTTACCAACGTGGAACGCCTGACTTGATTATTGCCAATGCAAACCGACAGCATAGCGGGCTCGTGATTGAGTTCAAGAACCCAGGTGGCACAGGCAAGACGTCCAAAGAGCAGGAGTCTCTGTTGCTCAGATATAAATCCGCTGGTTATCTAACACTCTTGTGCGACTCATATGACGACGCTATTACCGCGGTGATAAAATATCTCTTTGACGTTGGGTTTCAGTGCTCTCACTGCCTTCGTAAATTTAAAAATAAATCAGCGTTAAGTAACCACGAGAGACGCTACTGTAAAGAGACTTTTTAGACAGTGAGTAATAAGTCGAATTAGCACTCGTTCTCGTTGTCGAGACGACGTTTGAGGCGACAACTGCTCTAGCATTTTCTAAAGACGTTTTTAACTTGGTAAAAAATATCTGCGAAACTTTCTCTCTTTATTTCACAAACCTTCTGACCACTGTGTGAAAAAATGTTTCTACGGTACATTGGACGCTTCATGTGACCAATGTCTAAATTTAAAAAAGTGGGGTATCCGAGAACACCCTTAATTTTATGTGGAAGGATGATGACGTCTGCACACTGCACGATATTGCTCAGCGCCACCAACAAACGATGGTCCTGGGTTGTATCTCCAATTGAATGGCGCTTCAACAGTTGTTCCGTAAGTGTCACGACAAACGGCGCAATACGCTTTTAGAAATGTGATGTCGTCTGCCATTGGGAACAACGTGTCAAGCTCACCAAGTTTTTTTAAGTGCTCTGTTGTTATGAGACCACAAATAATGACGTGAATGCCGGCTTTAATGTATTCGTGAATAATTGGGAGTAACCCAGAGTACCAATGGCCCTCATCAATGCCAATGACGTCATAGTCAGCTATCTCGGAAGAACTCGGGAGGTTGGTGATTAACTTCGCAGGTAAACTGTCTGATCCGACAACAATGGTCTGACGATGTGTGGAGAACGCGTGGTTAGTTCGCCTAGTGTCACCTGTGTTGTTCATGTAGAGGACTTTGAGCCCTGACTTACTTAACGTGATTAACCTGCGGAGAGTCTCTGTTGTTTTTCCTGCGAACATGGGACCAATCACGATTTCTAGTTTACCGATTTTCTTCATGATTACTATACCTCCAGAGAAATGTTCTCTCCTGTTGCGGCAACTGTTGCTCGTTGTTAAATATCCGCTGAAGCTCTAAGTTTTCAAGATGAGTCTTCGAGCTCTCATGTCTCAAGCGATGCAGTGGGTCGTTGGTGGCCACACCGCATGGGTGACAGGTGTACACGTTTTTATTTCTCGCAAAGTGTCTGTGGGCGGGTGAGAGTACGTGGTCCCTGATATCATCCACGCCTAGTATCTCATTACACCCAACCTTGCAAACGTGAACGTCGCGGTTTGCGGCGAGCTCTAGCCACGCTTTGGCTTTGGTTGGGCACGGTCTCCACATAAGGGTCGCTAAGAACACTTGGAGGAAGTTACCGAGTAATGTGGCGTTGGACTCACTAGGGTCGCTCAAGTAGACGTCACTCGCTAACATAAGGTATTTGAATGGTGAGTAACACCACACAGGGATTATGCCAGCTAACACACCAGCAAGCTCGTTGGCTCTCTCCTCTCGAAGGTCGATCCAAGCGTCGAGAAGGTACCTCGTATGGCGGATCTGAGAGCCAAGCCGTTTTGGTGGTCCTTCAGGGTCGGGGTCGAACAGACTGTATGTTGAGAAGTACTCGTTTAAGACGATAGGTCCAGAGGCGCCTTGTAGGGCAGGCACACTGATAAAGGCTGTTCTCAGCATGTTGGCAATATCTTCTTCGCTGATTTCTCGGGCTTGAGTCATTATGTTATACTCCCAGAAAAAATCCTAATTTTTTTTAGCGCGTTTGGTCTGGAACTGTGAGATATCTGTGAGGTCATCTGTGAGACACCTGTGAGGTCAACTGTGAGTAAGATAACACGTGATAGTGTATTAGATGGTTGAGGACCCACAGACGGCTGTTGAAGCAAAGATCACGGCTGACGTGAAAAGTGTTAAGGTGAAGGACCCAAAGCGCGTCGCTGCTGGTAAAAAGTTGGCTGAGATATCGAAAGCTGCGAAAGAAAAGAAAATGCGTGAAATGATAGTTAACGAAGAACAGGGTGGTGAGTGGAGCTATGGATATGTTGTCGGAACACTTGGTGTAATCATCGCTGGTGCTTCGTTATGGTACACAATTAGCAGTGAAAAAGAGACACGATTAGAACCTGTGAGTACTGCATCACCCACGCCAGAAAATCGTAGAACTCGTCGTCCAGCGCTAGACACATTTGATTCTTGAACAAAACATACGACAATGTATATGTCCGCGATTGATCGAAAAGAACTTATGAACGAATTGTACGACGCGCTTCTTGTTACGACTGGTGCTGTGGCAGTGAGTATGATTTCTAAAAAGGCTTTGGGAGAACCATTGGGAACACCAGAGACAGTGAAAGGCACAGTGAAACTTGCTGCGGCTGTTGGTGCAGGAACGCTGTTAGTAAAATGGGTGCAATCGAAAAAGTGGATACCGACAGACCCATTCAAATCAACGTAAGTTAATGGTGAGTGTTGTGGCTGGAGGGATTTTTAATGCAGTGGCTTTTGCAGGCGCTGGCTTTATGTTTTCAAAGTTTAATCACTCAGGCTATGAAGCTGAGATGAAAAGGCACAACCATGCGTTGGAACAGCTAGCCAGTGCGAAAGAAGTGTGGTATGAAAATGAAATCGCTAAAAAAGATCAGATCCAGCGTTTACGACAACAGCTCTCTGACGCTAACGCTGACATCAACGACACAAACCACGCGTTGGAGGAACTTAGAAGCGTAACGACCATACGGTACAGCGGACGAGTGTTCACTGACCTCCCGAAGATTGCGGATTACTACCAACCGAGTGCGGAAATGAAGGAATACCAATTGTTGTTTGTTAGCGCGCTAGGTTTGGGTAGTGGAGTAGTGGTGTGGGTGCTAACTCGGTAAAAAAAAAATGTTGGAGTAGTATAAGCGATGGACAAACTTATGAGGCAGATGAGTTATGGTTACACAATTGACGAAATCGCGAGTGAGACACAAATTGAGTGTGGAGACACCCTCAGAATTCACTACTGCTCGGATTGTGACGTTGTGAAAAATGTGACTGACTGTGGTGGGTACGCATGTCCAAAGTGTGGCGACATCGAATGGGGTTACACTCAGAGTTACAGCGACATGAGACTCACACGGTTAAAAAGCGTTCACAAACGGTCTTGGTGGATGGGGAGGAGACTACGGAATGTTGTGAAGGGTGAGCACCTTGAGTTGATAAAAGAGGACTTCCTGAAAGTTGTCAATGTGTTGCACTCATGCAATTTGATAAAGGGTAGAAATGTCAGCAGATATGGATACTACATTATTAGGTTGTGTCATAGAAGACGAGTCGAGACACTCAAGAAGGTGCTTGACCTCAAAGACGGGAAGGTGAAAGACTTGTTCGACGACAATTTGTTTGGGGTGGTGTACCCAAAGCTGGGATGGTGTGAAAGTGGTGATCGTTATTACAACGAGTGGGCTAAGAAAAAAAGTGTAGTGTAAGTATAAGCCAATGAGTCAGACTGTGAAAAACCCACTGACAAAAAGACGGGCGCATAAGACGAGTGCAGCCGTTGTCAATTCACTAACAGATGAAGCGACCAACGTTCACAGCTTCTTTAGAGATCAAGAGGGACAACGTCTAGTCGAAGACCTCGCACCGTCAACGCATCTGTTGGATCGAGCACTGAGAGGGTTCACAAGGTCCTATGGAGTCGAAGTGATTGACGACAGAGACATCAATCAGGTAAATGGCAGTAGAAGCGCTGTCACTAACCTTTTGAGACGTGAATTAGGTGAGACCAACGGAATGAAAGTGGTGGAGACAGTCAAGGTCACTTTTGAGAAAGTTTTAGAGCGCGATAAGACCACATACAAAACTGCCTACTTTAACAGCGAAACGTTCGTCGTCATTAACGAGCATGACATCGAGGGTGTCGCCAATCGTGGGTCGGAACAGATTTTGACGCGGATAGCTGGGTGGTTATCTGAGGGGTCTGGATGGACTATCGACAAAATAGATGCACACTACGTCAATATCGCTATTTACAGACCTTTGCATGGGAGTAGCTACATTGCGCTGCCAAAGGAGTTGCGCAATAGTATGAAGGGCTTGGTAAACGTAAATAACGATGATGACAACGAGTGCTTTAGATGGTGTCACCTTGCGCATAAGTTTCCTGTTGGAAAACACTCCGATAGAACGTCGAAGTACGCTAGGCACGTCGGTGAGCTGAATTATGACGGAGTTGACTTCCCAGTATCAGTCAAAGACTACAACAAGATCGAAAAGGCAAACGGTATTAGCATTAATGTTTTTGGGTACGAAAATTTGCAGCCATTCCCTGTGTACGTTTCTAAGGAGGCGTATCCTGACCATATGGACCTATTGTTGATAACTAACGACGTGGGCAACAAGCATTATGTATACATTCGCGATTTTAACAAATTCATGTACCGTCAGACAAAGTATAAGGCGAGAAAGCACTTTTGCAGGTATTGTTTGCAGTGTTTCACCCGCGCGGACGTGCTCGAAAGTCATATTGAAGTGTGTTTGGTCATTAATGGGAAGCAAGCTATTAAAATGCCGCAAAAAGGTGCGAAAGTGAAATACGAGAATTTTAGCAGACAATTAAATGTACCATTTGTGGTGTATGCAGACTTCGAGGCTATCACACAGAAGGTGCACACAACAAAGCTGTCAAGCGAGTGTAGCTACACAAACGCTTATCAGAGGCACGTTGACTGTGGTTATGGGTATAAATTAGTTTGTTGCTATGACAATGAGTACAGTAAGCCAGTAAAAGTGTATCGCGGTGAAAATGCAGTCAACAAGTTCATTGGGGAGATGTTAGAAATTGTCGAATATTGTAAAAAGACATCTGAGAGTCACTTTAACAAAGAAATGATACTGACTGATGCCGATAAGAAGAACTTTGACGAGGCTAAAAGTTGTCATATTTGCAACGTTGAGTACACTGGTGCTGACGTTAGAGTGAGAGACCACTGTCACGTGTCAGGTAAGTACAGAGGGTCCGCACATCGCGATTGTAATGTGAACTTTAAGTTGACTGACAAAATCCCTGTGATCTTTCATAACTTACGCGGCTACGATAGCCATTTCATTATGCAGGAGATTGGTAAGTTTGGTCAAGACATAAATGTGATACCGAACAACATGGAGAAGTACATGGCGTTCATGCTTGGAAAAAACTTGGTATTCTTGGACAGCTTTCAGTTCATGAGTAGTGGTCTAGACAACTTGGTGAAGAACCTACCAAGGGACGCTTTCAAATACACGTCAGAAGTGTTTCGCGATGAGGGGTTGGCACTCATGACAAGAAAGGGAGTCTACCCCTACGATTATATGGACTCCTTTGAAAAATTCGACGAATGCGAGCTACCCTCCAAAAAGGACTTTTACAGCATTCTGAATGATGAGCACATCACGGAAGAAATGCACGAGCGCGCCATCGATGTGTGGGACTACTTCGACGTTGAAAACATGGGTGGGTATCACGACCTGTATTTGAAAAGTGACGTGCTCTTGCTTGCCGACGTTTTTGAGAACTTTAGAAAGACATGCCATCGCGAGTATAAATTAGACCCTTGCCATTATTTCACATCGCCTGGATTGGCTTGGGATGCTATGCTAAAGATGACTGGAGTGGAACTCGAATTATTGTCCGACATTGACATGTTCCAGTTCGTAGAATTAGGTATGCGTGGTGGTGTGAGCTACATATGCAACAGACATGGCGTGGCGAATAATAAGTACATGGAAGGGTATGACAAAGAGCAAGAGTCGAAGTATTTGATGTACCTTGACGCCAACAATTTGTACGGATGGGCAATGAGTCGAAGTCTACCTACGGGTGGCTTCAAGTGGTTGACTGAGAAAGAAATAAAAAAAGTTAATCTATGCGACTGTCACAACGATAGTAAAAAGGGCTTACTGCTTGAAGTCGACTTGGAGTACCCAGCCCATTTGCATGACCTACACAACGATTACCCGTTGGCTCCCGAGAAGATGGAGATAACCGTTGACATGTTGTCGGAGTACTGCACGAAAATTAAAAATAAGTTTAATGTGAGTGTTGGCGGTGTGAAGAAGCTGGTGACTAATTTGATGAACAAAAAAAAGTATGTGTGTCACTACGGAAATCTGCAGTTGTACATTGATCTTGGATTAAAAATCAATAAGATTCACAGGGTCCTGCAGTTTGACCAGTCCAAGTGGTTGGGCAAGTACATCGACTTTAACACAGTTAAGAGAACCGCGGCTAAGAACGCTTTCGAGAAGGATTTCTTCAAGTTGATGAACAACAGTGTGTTTGGAAAAACAATGGAGAATTTGAGGAAGCGTGTGGACGTAAGATTAGTGACCACCGAGAAAAAGTTAGAAAAGCTTGTCTCAAAGCCTACGTTTGTGTCTTGCAAGATATTTAGCGAGAATTTAGTCGCTGTCCACAAAGTTAAAGAAACGCTGACACTAAATCGACCCGCATATGTGGGCATGTGCATACTAGACTTGAGCAAAACGCTGATGTATGATTTCCACTATAATTATATCATGAAAAAGTACTCTAGCGGCACCTGCAGATTACACTTCACCGACACTGACAGTCTGTTGTACTCAATCAAAACTGACGACGTTTATTCCGACTTTATGATGGAGTGCGAAAAGTTTGACAATAGCGACTACCCTGCAGACAGCCCATTCTTTTTTAAAGAGAATAAGAAAGTTATTGGGAAGATGAAGGACGAGTGCGCTGGAACGCCAATTATTGAGTTCGTTGGGTTGCGCAGTAAAATGTATAGCTATTTGAAAGAGGATGGAGGTGGTGGGAAAACTGCGAAAGGTATTAGAAAGAATATAATTAAAAAAGTTATCAGACACGAAGATTACAAAAGTGTGTTACTCGAGCAGAAACAGTTGCGACACACAATGAAGACCATTAGAAGTGTCAAACATCAGCTAGGTAGTTACGAAATTAATAAAGTGTCGCTATCCTGCTTTGATGACAAACGATACCTTTTAGAAAATGGCATTGACTCCTATGCGTATGGCCACAAAAACATTGAAGTGAGAGGCGAGGCGACAAACGCTGAAAATAGTGAACAAACGGACTAATCTATTATTAACAGGTGGCAATAATCTAATTTGCATAACAGGTGGCAATTTTATCACGCGTGAGACACTTTTACGATACATAAATTCGTAAAAGTGTGATTTGACAAATTTGTGAAAATGTTGAAACGACTATTTTTTAAATGTGATTTGACAAATTTGTGAAAATGTTGAAACGATTATTTTTTAAATGCGATTCGACAAATTTGTGAAAATGTTGAAATGACACTCTCTATTTTTTTAATATGTGAGAGTGGGCTCGTACCACATTTTATTTTTTAACACGCGAAAATGTTGAAATGACACTTTCTATTTTTTCCTAAATGTAATTTGTGAGAATTTTGAAACGACACTCTCTATTTTTTAAATGTGGCTGAAATGGTGTCAAATTTAGTATAAACTTGGTATTGTTTCGCTAGTCTCGCGTGTGTTTGGCATCAATTTAGTAGAAAACGTGCGAAGGGTGTTTAGATTGACTAACGATCGCTGTAGTAGTATAGTAAGTAGGGCTGCGAGCTTATTCGACTTCAAACGTGAATATAAACACCAAAACATCGTCAAATTTGTCGAATCGCGATTTGGCAAAATTTGGTGATGTTTTGGTGTTTATATTCACGTTTGACGTCGATTGGGCTCGCAGCCCTACTTACTATACTACTGTAGGGTACAGCGAATTTATATATTCCGTAAATTTCAAGAGCTTATCTAACCCTTGTGTCCAAACATCAAAAATATCATCTCTATACCTCCACCAAAGGTTAGGTTTTAAATCTCCTCCAGATTTGGCCTTGTCATCAATAGTACCCATGGCCAAATCAGCATAACTGCATGCATTTTTAAAAATTTATCTGGACTGGTGAGAAGTTTTCTTGCTCTTTGTCATTCTCTTCAATTCATATATATATATATATATATATAAAATTAAAAATATATATATAAAATTAAAAAAATATATATAAAATTAAAAATATATAAATAAAATTAAAAATATATAAATAAAATTAAAAATATATAAATAAATAAAAATTATAAAACTAATAATAATAATAATAATAATGAAAAAAACAACAAAAACACATAAAATAAACAAATTAAAGATTCAAAATGGTTAGGTGCGAACGGGACTTCAAGACCCATGCAAGGCACCAACCCACTTTTGGATTTTCAAAAAAAAAAATATGCCAATGTACGCATGGAATGGTTGGTTTTTGTAGCTAGGCCTACAATATTTTAAAAATCGCAATGCGTGTTTTTTTTGGTCTAAAATACTCGGCTATCGCTTTGTCCCGATGAAGCATTTATTTACTGCTTGTTTTTTAAATAATACCTAATAGATTTTTTTCAAAATTATATGCCAACTTACATTGCCCAGATTGTTTAGAAATTAATTTTGCTTTGTTGCAGGTTTTAATTTCTTCCAGTACTTCTGGCAGAATCTATGAAGATTTACCAAGAATTCCAGGTTCCAATATCGTTTCAGTGAATATGGCACCAAATCGTGGCGAGGCAAACCAAACACATCTTTACATTATGGGAACTGAAAAGGTAGACACTATAGTATAGGTACCGGCGATCTTCTTCTACGGCTGGATCAGTGGCGGCACTACGTGGGTGTGAGTCCCGGTGCGAGAAATTTGGGCCCCCGTCCCAGAAAGTGACGACATATGTAGGTCCGGGGGATTTAGGGTCTCTGAAATGACATTTCCTGCATTTTGAAAGCACTTTTGAGTAAAATCTAAAGAGTACAAATCACTTTTTTTGTAGTGTGTCCATTATTTTTCAGAAAATATTATTAACAATAGCACCATTAATAAAAAGAGGCAGTTTCCCGGATGGGCCCCATGGGCGCCCGCCTGCACACTCCCGATTAAGAAGAGCCTGCGGAGGAGGCAGGTTATTTCCGACTTGTCAGTTTCTATTGCGTATTAAAGGCAAGCTCAGAACTATGAGAAAATAGCACGAGAATATTTTTTCTTTTGCGTTTATAGCAGCTAAATCGAACATAACAAGTGACCGGTCGACATGACCGTCAAGGCAAGAGTTTGACAGGACAACGCTTCATTCTGGCCGGACATTGTCCGTTGACCGGCCATCATTTCGAGCCCTATAAAATGCCAAATAGTATTCAAATTATTCATCACCTCGAAATGTAGTGGCGACATTTGAATTGGCTGTTTTCAGACAATGCGTCTAGCTGATCCAGCCCAGTGGCGGCATTACGGGTGTGCAAGCGGTGCGCCGCACCGGGCGGCGCAGGCTAGCAATAGAGTCTATGTGAGAAAATGACGTCATACGGAATCTAATTTGCATGTTTCAAAACCCTGAATATCTCTGGAACGAGATGACTGATGAGGTATTGAGAAACCGAGAAAGCCATTCTGTCTCATTTTCAAAATACTTTTAGATAAAATCAAAATTAGATAGACGAATTTTTCATCTCAGTAACACTTTAACATTAAAGTATCTATGCAATGAAAAATTCAGTTGTAAAATAACTATTTTGTTTGAAAGAACTCTTGAAACTGTAAAGACTAACCATTTGCAACTTTTTCATATCTCACTTCACTCTTGAGATATTTAGATTTGTTTGATATGTAAATTATCATACTTATGACATCACACTGCATAATAACTTATTGAAAACGCTTATATATCCTTGAGATTATGTAATGAAATCGCTTGAAATGCAGGTGCATGAGCTGACATCAAATATGCAAATCATCAAACGATTCCATGTGATAATGGTAAAGATATGCAGAATTTTTCAATAAGTCATTATGCAGTGTGATGTCATAAGTACTGTATGATCAACATATTAAACAAATCTCAATATCTCAAGAGTGAAGTGAGATATGAAAAAGTTGTAAATGGTTAGTCGTTATAGTTTCAAGAGTTCTTTCAAACAAAATAGTTATTTTACAACTGAATTTTTCATTGCATAGGCACTTTAACAAAATTTGATTGGCTACTATGTAATGTTGTAAGTTTGTTTGTTTCCAATTGTGCAAATATCGAATGAACCTCTGAACTCTACGGTAAAAAGTTAGCTGAAGTGCACCTGTTTCACCCATTGTAGGGCTGATTACATTGTGCTGGGAATGCTGGCTAGCTTGCGCTCCACACCAACCATATATTGTTTCAACATTTTGATTACATGCCAACCGTTAATAGTCCGCTTTCCCAGATCCTGTCAGTTGTATATAGTGTAACTACTGTAACACCGCATTTACTTCAGTATTTTTCGACATATTGAAGTTCTCTTGTGTTTCGCCTTATTTGTTGACATAGTAAAGTAAACGAACATGTATCGATGTGCGTTATAGAGTTTTCAGCACGCTTTGTGGAGATAAACGATTATATAGACACACGCGCGGTTAACCAGGCTAGCCTCGTGCTATGCAATTTTTCGTGGAGCTTGTCTCGCAACGGCTTAATCTGCTACATTGCAGTTGCATGAAAGGGAGTGTTACACTATAGGCAACGTTTCGTGCAACTTGACTCGCAATGTTTGCCATATTCGTGATGACAAGGTACGCATGCGCATCCAGTCGTCAAAGAGGAAAATTGCGAGACAAGTTGCAGATGGGGTAGCCTACGCGTAGACCCCAACCGTTTGTCGTAGGGAAACAGGTTTTTCATGGGGATCTACAACGTAGGCTACAGATGGGGGTATTACACTGTGCGACGCTGAAAATAGTTAATGCAATCATTGCAGAAAGTAGCAACTTGTGTCGCAACAATTTGCCGTTGCAAGGAATGTTACACTTTGCAATTTTTGTCTCGAAACGGCATTGGAAGACAAGTTGCTGGAAATATTGCATAGTGTAGCAGTGCCTTAAAGTACTTACGTATTTTCATTGACGATGTTTCGTACGCTGTGTCCTTCTTCAAGTCATTTGATCAACAAATAAGGCTGACAAGGAACGCGTAGGTGATTTTTAAATCATTTTAATCTTTAACCAAACGTTTTTTTCCTGATTAATTTGGGTAGTGGCTTTGCCATACTCGCTATAATACTGTTATATCGTACTTGTTTTGGGGCCGCAGTAATTGGCACTAGCTGTTGTGGTTACCCAGCCTATTGTCTTAATGTCTGTATTTATGTTTGTAATGTATATGGCAAAGTTATTAAAATTAAAATTAAATTAAATTAAAATTAATAAAACCGGAAAAAAGTCATTTCCAAAATGAAAACTAAAATGAAACTGATCAATAATTCAATAAACGATAAGAAATATATAAATGCCGGATTTAAATTGACAAATGTTACCCCCATTTGCCAGTGTTTATTTTTTCTTTGTTCGTAAAAGGTTTTTGTTTCCTAGTTTCTAATTGAATTCTGTTGTGTTAAAGATTATTAAGATTCCTGTTCAAGAGTGTAGTAATCACACAACTTGTAAGAGTTGCCTTGTCGGACAAGATCCATATTGTGGTTGGTGCACACTCTATGCAAGGTTTGTAGTTCATCACTGCCTTAACAAAAGAGAATTATATTATAGAAAAAATAGGCAAAAAGTGAAAAAAAAAACCCACTTTTATGTACTTATAAGTAACACTTATACGAGATGCCAGAAGCTATATACATGTAAGTGTACAAAGTAGTTAACCATACCAACTATAGTTTTGAGGCGTTTTGACTCTATATATATATATATATATGTCTAGTCACAACTGTTGAGTCTTTGAATTTTTACTATATATATATATATATATATATATATATATATATATATATATATATATATATATATATATATATAAATATATATATATATAAATATATATATGTGTGTGTGGGACAGCACCGGCGATCAGCACATCTCAAATTCATGAATAATTCATGAGTTAATTAACCAATCAGAGTAGGCGAATTAATCAGGTGATTGCGGTTGGATACCCCGGTGAACCATGCCAACACAATACGCGTGACCTGGATATTAGATGAACAACGTTGTTCATCTAATATCTTAATTACGCATGCAAATAATCTTCAAAATTGTAAACTGCAATTTAAATTATAACTAATTACTATTGTGTTCAATTGAGATGCTATATGAACAACTCGAGCTCGTGTCCCAGCGGGATATCCAAACACTCGAAAACAATTAACAAAAACACTCGCGCTTCGCGCTCGTGTTTTCATACATTGTTTTCTCGTGTTTGGATATCCCGGTGAAACACTCGCTCTCGTTGTTCATATATAACATCCAGATCCCATGACACCCACAGCTACTTCACAAAGTGCACCGAAGTGAAGAAGCGTACATAATCTACAGACACGTATTTCGCTGTACCACAGCTCATCAGTGTAGCTTAGGACAATCTGGATGAGTGTAACCAAATACTTAACAACCGTATGTGGGACAGCACCGGCGATCACCACATCATCCAGATAGCGTGAAGTACGCATGGGCCCAGACTGCTCAAGGCGCCACAAGTGTAGAGAGTAATTGCATATACATGTATACACAGAGTTAAGGAGATCATCATCATCTTCTTTTGAATGTTTTCTAGATGTATGATTGTTAATAAGTGCCCAGATACATCAAGTCCCTTGGGATATGTGCAGAATCTGAACCAGTGTATCAATATTACCGACACTCATCCAAAACAACTACCGTTATCCGAATCATATCGACACAAGGTTTGTGCTGTTATACAATCATTGCCATTGTTTTGTACTTTAACAATGTTCTTAAGGTAGCAAGATCCCTCTGAATACATTTTTAATACCATACAATATAACAATTAACCCTTACAACCATTTGATAGAACATATGACAAATAATATTGCCACACAAAAAGTTTGCATAAATATGCTAATTAGCTGGCGAAATGGCCGCCGATTGGTCAAAATCGGGATATACTTCAAACAAGATTTCTCAGGCAGTTTTAGAGATAAGGTCCTGAAAGTTTCTGAGTTTATAGCTTATATACTAAGGCATATTCTTTTTTTTTCAATTTCCACCACCTAAATTATATTAATTATGTCAGATAATTCAACAAATATGAATCAGATTCAAAATTCCTACCACCATTCCCTAGATATTCCTGTTAGGAGGCTGTAGTGAAAATTTTATTGAAATATATGGGAAAATGAGGGAGAAATAGTGTTTGGAAAATGGCAAATTTGTTTGAAGTATATCCCGATTTTGGCCAATCGGCGGCCATTTCGTCAGCTAATTAGCATAATTTATGCAAACTTTTTGTGTGGAAATATTATTTGTCATATGTTCTATCAAATGGTTGTAAGGGTTAATTGTCCCCGCGCCGGCCGAAGGCCTGAGGGCGAGGGTGCTAATATCGACCGGCGTTTAGTCCCTTATCACGAGATGCTAGTGGTCCTGATCTCGCATCGAGTTTATTTGCATATATGCATCAACGGCCGTCCGCGCGACATCGGAAAATTTGGTCCTGGTGTGAGAGAGTGCGAGAGAGAGTGAGTGAGAGACTGAGCACTAGAGTACAGTAATAACGGAAGTGACGTGTCGCCACGAGGAATAAGTTTATCTTGATCTTGATCTCGATCTTGGTTCTTGAAGTTTATCGTTCGACGCTTTATATGTTAATATGTCTGTCTGTTTGTGAATAAATGTTAAGAAACCAAACGAGTTTGAGCCTAAATATCCTACACCTGGTAACTAGATTCTCAGCATTTGAATTAATATTTAAATTGAACCGTCACATGATTCAAAGGGTTTTTTTCAAAAAGAGACATAGTTTTTTGAGGAAATAGAAATCCGAGTATGTATTTTGACTCGCTAATTCCAAATCTGTTTTCAGAATTGAAAACGGTTATATATTGATCGAGATATTCAAAATAATATACGACGAAGTGACCGGCTAATATAGCCGACCAAGCCGACTAATTTCTAAGTACATAAACCATTTTTACGAAGGGTATTCACGTTCTCGTAATATAGTAGACACATATGTCATGTATTTTGACTCGCTAATTCCAAATCTGTTTTCAGAATTGAAAACGGTTATATATTGATCGAGATATTCAAAATAATATACGACGAAGTGACCGGCTAATATAGCCGACCAGGCCGACTAATTTCTAAGTACATAAACCATTTTTACGAAGGGTATTCACGTTCTCGTAATATAGTAGACACATATGTCATGTATTTTGAATCGCTAATTCCAAATCTGTTTTCAGAATTGAAAACGGTTATATATTGATGAAGATATTCAAAATAATATACGACGAAGTGACCGGCTAATATAACCGACCAAGCCGACTAATTTCTAAGTACATAAACCGTTTTTACGAAGGCTACTCACGTTCTCGTAATATAGTAAACACATATGTTATGTATGTTGACTCGCTAATTCCAAATCCGTTTTCAGAGTTTAAATCGGTTAAATATTGGCCGAGATAACGTTCAAACATTTCTTCGACGAAACTGTGAATTTTTGCAAAACACAAATGCACGGCCACGGCGTGCGAGGTCTGGGCACCATGGATGGGGAAATTCCCGTAGGGTGGGGGGGGGGTAGAAAAGGCGGGCGAGGGGTTATTGCGAATTCGTATTTCTAGTTATATTGTATGGTATTAAAAATGTATTCAGAGGGATCTTGCTACCTTAACGCATACGTACCGCTAATTACTTTTGTGCGTACACGTGCATTACGGCGTTCGTCACATCGTTCGCACAGCGTTCGTCACTTCATGAATAATTAGTATAATAATCACACTATGAATAATTATTAAGGGGACATCCGTTTGGACATCCTCAAGGTTGCTTCTCAATATAATGGCAGACGTTTGTTGTAAACAATTCATTATAGAGATCCTGTATTGAAAGGTGGATTCCAATAGACGATCTCCATAAAATACTATTTTGTTAATACATGATCTCTACGATAATTGTTGTTCGGTTTACTTATACTGTGTTTGAATACACTGGTATTGAATATTTGTTATTGGGGTGCTAATATTTTTGGTAACATTCATTTATAACTTTCATTTAGTTTCTGTTTTTCACCTATAATCACCCAACTCAACTCAAGAGTTACCAGACCGAGGTCAATGTTATTTGCCGAATAATTCCAATAATTGTTTTATTGTATATTCAAAATCAAAACATTTCGTTTACGTCTTGTACGACGTCAGTCTGGACAACTCTTGATAGCATCAAATAATTGCCCAACGCAACCAGGTGATAAATAAGACATAGTTTGACTCTACTCTGGCTTTAAAAAGTTTTTGAACGTAACTTTAAAAGTCACTGTCAATGACCCAACGTTTCGACACTCCAATCTAGTGTCTTCATCAGGGGTGATCGTTGTAAGGTTAGGATCCCTATTTATCCCCTCATAGAACCGATGATGACGTTATCTATTAACAAGATGCAAATAAGCTTCTGATAATAAACCACCGTCATCGCGATTCAATGGGGCGTGGGCGCTATTGACACTCCAGACAATAATTTTGGAATTTTTCGATGCAATCTCATGGTAGGTTACGCACGCGTGCTCCGACAAAGCAGAATTTTCCTTTTGTGAAAAGAAAACAGCCTTTTGGTGTTCTTTCAAACGCGTACGAAACTGACGTTTAGTCTGACCGATGTACTCCTGATCACAGTCATTGCACGGAATGGAATAAACATCTTGATATCATGTTAAGTCGAATTCGATAATTATTTTATTATACTGTACAGTGTACATTCAAAACACAAACAAACACATTCCATTCTCACCTGGCGAGGACATTATCTTCATGTCTAACGAGACAAATCTAGACTGACTGGCAGCCATTGCAGGCTTGAGATGGTGACGTCATTGTCCAGTAATATCTTTTTTGGCTCGCTCCGTCCAATAATTCCTCGTATTCGGCGCAAATGACATCACAGCTGTCAGACATGAATAATTAGCAGAGGAATTAGATGCGTGAAGTTGATCGTCCAGGTTATGGTAGTCTTGAGAAAGAGTTGTAGTCTTGATAAAGACTATTGTTGGTGACTGTCGTTTCGACGGCCTCAGCGGCGGTCATCTTCAGAGTTAAGTAAAGCTTATTTGTCAGGGTTTGCCTATATATACGTCTGGTTCATTACGTCATCGTTTGTTTGTGTCATAATTAGTGTGAGTGGGTATTGCGTCATCTGTTATGCTTAAACCACTTAACAGTAATCCGTAAATCACTTAACAGATCATAACGCATGACGCAACACCCTGCACTCACATTGATTATGACACAAACAAACGATGACGTAATGAACCAGACGTATATATAGGCAAACCCTGACAAACACGCTTTACTTGACTCTGAAGATGACCGCCGCTGAGGCCGTCGAAACGTCAGTCACCAACAATAGTTTTTCTCAAGACTACAACAACCTGGACGATCAACTTCACACATCTAATGATACTCCTAGGTTCAAACCATTTACTTTGAGCAGAGGAATGTCAACCAATGAAAAACGAGCATGTTGAATTGTGTAACGATAAAAAGAGATCGCCAATTGACGTTATTGGAGGATTGGTGCCAATTAGCCACAGGAGGATGCCACCCCCTGAGTAGAGGTAACCATGGCAACCCCGCCACAGCCCACCTCCAGACACCAGTCACACTGTCAAAGCAGTGGAATTTATACTTACCTTGCATTTCCTTAGGTGTGGGAGGGTGGGACAACAAAGCGCAAGAGCACGAGATTCCACAGTATCCACCAAACGATAGCGCGCGCAAAACCAGTCAAGCTCAGACCACGCTGACAAGACTCTGACAAGTGCTGCGATTCCTTCACATATTTAATTGAGTGACCGCTGACTAGCATTGACTCCTTTTTTACCTTGCCTAAATTACATTTAGCCACATTAAAAAGAGATCGCCAATTGACGTTATTGGAGGATTGGTGCCAATTAGCCACAGGGGGATGCCACCCCCTGAGTAGAGGTAACCATGGCAACCCCGCCACAGCCCACCTCCAGTATGAAGTCCAAGCACAATGGTGCTTGAGAAGGGCCTGTGACGGGGTCACCATAGGCCTGCCTCCAAACCACCAAGCACCATTCCGCCAATAACGATAGGGGCACAACAGTGAACACATGCTAGAGTGAAAAATTCACTTGATAAGTCACGACAGATGTCGTGCAAGCTTTGACAAAAGTCTTAATATACATCTGATAGGTATTGCTTGTCCATCAAAGAGACTGGATAATTTGATCCGGAACAACATTTTGACCAGCCATTGTAGCTGCGCCGATAATATCCTCCAATCCTGCTGACGTACAGTAACAATGTTACTTAACCAATCCGTCAACAACGCGCGCGAAAGATGGCAACCCCTTCTTCTTACGTTTAGCAGTCCTTAATTGACCCCCTATATTGGAGATATTTGCTTCGGACTACAATGACATACAAAGGTTCTTTTCCTAGACCAATGTGGATGTAACAGTCTTTACGTACAGGATCAAGACCCTCGAATAATAAGGGTCTCTGTGAGAGTCAAATGTCGCAACCTGCAAAATAGATGAACTGATGATGAAACTGCGCTAGAGTTTGATGTTGTGAACTTGAAGATCGTAAAACCCAATTCAAGCTGTCCAGAACATAATGTGATCATAGACTTGAACATTGAAATTTGACACATCCATAAAGATCTATAGAGATCCGCGGAGCCCATTCCAATGTAACGTGTGCGCGCTGCTGATAACTAAACTTTTAGTGAAGATTATTTGAATGACTTGGCAAGGAAGAACGAAAACAAGCCTATGTCCATTCTTCTGTAGAGCAATGCAACCCAAATTTATTTAGCTTCCTTAACTGGTTACATACTTTAATAAATTTATTTTGTACAACCGAGCAAGTTAGTCTAGTGTCGCTGGCGCCCAGCCTTCCAAAAGCTATTGATATATTATACTAAAGCTGAGCTGGTTGAAGCAATTCCTCGCACAATGATTGGGGTACTTCAATCGTATACACGCTGGCCAATGAGGCATGGTAACGAAAACATTGCCACTGACAACGGAACAACGCATGAGCTATATTTTTATTCTTGAACCCCAGAAAAATGGTGCGCGCCAAAAGTAAGCCAAACTATGCTACTAAAATTAGTGAATGCGCCACAAACGGCCTGCATGCAAACAAAATAAAATCTCTTTAGCTACTAGGGCCACGATATTTTGTGAAGAGCCTCGTTCGTCAATCATCATAAACGTGTTCTGCTTTAGTGCTGAACTTCTGGCAGTTGTTAGTTTATCGTCTGCTATAATGTCAACTTTTTGTGTTCATATTTAACTGCATTTTTTACAAGCCTTGTACAGAGAACTATGTTATACAACTATTTTATCTTTATGTTCAACTGCATTTTTTTCAACTGTTAAACTTACATCTGTTGGCTTCAATATTAACTGTTCAACTTACATCGGTTCTGATTCTGTTGACTTACATCGGTTGACTTCAATAAGCCCGCCACTTATTTGTGCTATTTGGCACAATATCACAACTGCCGAACTTAATTGATTTAGACGCCGTGCCACTGCCGTACTTAATACATGTATTAGGTTCGGCGCATGAGAAGTTCGCCGTCTAAACTGGGCCTTAAAGCGCGCGTCACCAGTCAAGCTCAGACCGCGCCACGCTGGCAGGACTGTACCACGATACTCTCTCACCTTAAGAGAGTTAAATCGCACATTAATTCATAAGTCAAGCTCAGACTACGCTGACAAGACTGCAACAACAAAACTCTCTTACCCTTGTAAGAGAGTTACAGCGCGCGCATCATCAGTCAAGCTCAGACCACGCTGGCAGGACTGTACCACAATAGTTACTCTCTCACCTTAAGAGAGTTCCATCATACATTAATTCATAAGTCAAGCTCAGACCACGCTGACAAGACTGTAACAACAAAACTCTCTTACCCTTGTAAGAGAGTTACAGCGCGCGCATCATCAGTCAAGCTCAGACTGTACCACAATAGTTACTCTCTCACCTTAAGAGAGTTCAATCATACATTAATTCATAAGTCAAGCTCAGACCACGCTGACAAGACTGTAACAACAAAACTCTCTTACCCTTGTAAGAGAGTTACAGCGCGCGCATCATCAGTCAAGCTCAGACCACGCTGGCAGGACTGTACCACAATAGTTACTCTCTCACCTTAAGAGAGTTCAATCATACATTAATTCATAAGTCAAGCTCAGACCACGCTGACAAGACTGTAACAACAAAACTCTCTTACCCTTGTAAGATAGTTACAGCGCGCGTATCATCAGTCAAGCTCAGACCACGCTGGCAGGACTGTACCACAATACTCTCTCACCTTATATTCGAGAGTCAAGCGTGCATCATCAGTGAAGCACGTTGACCGGACTGTAACACTATATTTTATTTTATTTTAACATTTGAGGATTAAAGCGCGCGCATCACCGGGAGTGAAGCTCAGATCACGCCGACAAGATTGTAATGAGTCGGCTCATTAACATGGGCCTTAAAAAACCTTAAAAACATGGGCCTTAAAAACATGGTCGATGTTGTAGTTACCGGACATCGTGACAATAGTGGATAAACAGAGCATAATACAAGATAAGATTATCGAAACGTGAACCGTTTTCTTTTTTGCGCGCTGTCAACAAAACTGTCATGTTTTCTCAGGGGTATACTATATTATACTAGTCATGGACCGAATTCTTGTTACTCGAACCGGAATTGCGAGCTATGCGTCCCTCTTTGTTTCGCGGTCATGTTATATCTCCTTTCTCGCCACGTGATCATCCCTTTCCTTGTCACTTACCGGCGCTCAGGGGTTGTAAAGAACACACATCTGTACCTTCGCGCCACTAGCTTTTACGATTACCGCTGCGCTCCTTTTTGTTTTCATCCTTGGTTATTTCATAACCTCACAGTGCATTACGTGCGAAGTAGGGCGTGTCCCTAATCCCAAACATTGTAAAGGTGGCCCAAGGACGTTTGGCCAGGATTGTAGATTTAATACTGTAAATTATGGAAAGCACTCAGTACGCCATTTTGGACCAGTGTTATGGTCAAAACTGAACAATGACATTAAGAATTCATCTATCTTAAGTGTATTCAAGAGGACTATACATAAATTAGACATCAACAGTATGTTGGAACTGCTGCGATATGTAAGAGATAAATCCCGAGAACGAGGGCTGTATGCTATATAAAGCATATATCCCGACGTTCGAGGGATTTATCTGATTTATTTCATGATTGAGGAGGTTTTCCGACAAAGTTTTGTCTATTTTTTTCACCTTGGACAAAGATTTTCCTAGTTTTTTCTTCATTTCTTATCTAATTAGTATTCATAGGGCTGTATGCTATAAAGCCCGCGGTACATCAAAGAAAACTGACTCAATCATGAAATAAGTAATAGATAAACACCGAGAACGAGGGATTTATGCGGCATACAGCCCTGAGGATGCGTAGCGTCCGAGGGCTGTATATCGCATAAATCCCGACGTTCGAGGTGTTTATCTGACTTATTGTTACATTGAGGAGGTTTCCAACAAAGTTTTGTCGATTTTGTCCACTTTGGACAAAGATTTTCCAAGTTTTTTCTTCGTTTCTTATCTTATTAGTATTCATGGGGATGTATGGCGCATACATCCCGCGGTACATCAAAGGAAACCGACTCAATGTAATAATAAGTGCAGAGAATGACTCAGTTTTTAACAGTATATCTTATTCTATGAAACATATGTTTTGTATGTTTTAATCTTTACTATATTTAATTATTCATAGGTTTATGATATTTACATAGAATAAATAGTGTCATCAATTATAAGTAAAAAGCTAAATTAAGATAAAATAAGTAAAAAAGTCGTACCAGATATTTCTATTGACAATTGCTTGCTTCCTGTTTATGCAAAGAATGTTCCATATAAATATCTTGGTAAATCATTGAGTCTATCTGGTGAGGATCAATCCCAAATTGAAGAGATGGTATCATCGTATAAGAAGTTAGTTGATCTAATAAAAAACTCCGAGCTTCCGTTAATGCTGAAATGCAGTGCGTTCAACAACTTTGCCCTCGCGAAGGTTCTTCACCATTTTTATAACACGCGATTTTCGGAAAATATTTTGTTGGAAATGGATTCTTATCTAGTTAATGTAGTACGAGAGTTATTTGGCCAATACCATTCAACAACAAGACTCTTTGTTTTTTATATCACGACTGAAAGGTGGTTTGGGTGTGAAACGTATATCGGATGTTTATCATACTACGAGAATTGCATTTTTGGTAAAAATGTTAAATCACGAGGTACTGAGTTTTCGTTTTATTGCCCGGGAATCACTGAAGTTGGATATGATCAAGCGTGGTGTACAATTTACAATCTCAGATAATAACTTTCTTGGTTATGAATTAAATGATAAAGGTTTTCTCCATACGAGTACGTCTTATGGCTGTCAGTCGGATTGGCCGGATTTGGTTAGATATGCAAGAAAGCTGAATGTAACGATTACATTTGTAAATGACATAATTACCGTTCACGCTAATGGTTTAGAATTACCGCCAAATAATTTACAAAAGCGCTTAATGAAGTTGTGTGGCGATCGCGATGTACAAGACGCAGAAAAATTATCCATCCAAGGCCAGTTCCTGAATATGACAAACATAAATCCGAAATTATCAAGTTCAATCTTTTATAATTGGAAGGTTGATGATCATCTAATTCGATTTGTAGCGAAGGCCAGGTTGAGTATATTGCCTACGAGATTTACAACATATATTTGGAATAGGGAAAATAATCCGTTATGTCCTTTTGGTTGTCAAAAAACGGAAAGTATGGCTCATTTGTTAAATGGTTGTATCAGAACATTTGGAAACTTTTACAGCAGACGCCACGATCGAATTGTGAGTATAGTCGTGAATATGCTCAGGAGCTGCTGTCGACGAGTTCGTGTTATGTCTGAGAGGAATATAGAAACAGTGTTTCCCCTACTGAAAGATGAAATGAATGAGCTGCATCATCGTCGTCCGGATATTATTGTAGTAAATGAATTGTCTAAATGTTGTCAAATTGTTGAGATTACGGTATGTTTTGACATATATCATGACTTGGCTAAAAATTCAAAAATGGTTCGATATAACCCATTGGTGGAGTGTTTGAAGAAAAATGGCTATGACACGAAACTGTTTGTACTATGTTTTGGTTCTCTTGGAACAGTTCATAAAGATGTATGGTCAAACTTAAAAGTATTTTCAAGAGACAAGGATGTTTTGAAAGGCGTTATCCGTGACTGTTCAATCTCAGCTATTATTGGGTCAAACTATATTTGGCGCCATAGAGTTAAAAAATTACTGTCTTGAACAACTAATAATGAAGCTTAGATGTAATTAATTAGAATTTGTAACTAAGCTGATGTAATTTATGCTTGGGTTCTAGTTCAGAGAGAAAAATATTATTATTATTATTATTATTATTATTATTATTATACATGAGAGAACATCCAAACATCCTACCCCCCATTTGCAATGTTCTTATTCTCAAAAGAATTTCAAGAATACAAATTATATTTCGTCGCCGTAATTTTAGTATTACAAACTAATACCATAACATGTTGGAACATTAGTGACTAAGTGGCTGTTTATATGAGCCGGTTAGCTCGGGCTGATTCGCTTAACGAAGTTATTACAGCCCCTAAATGTCCCTCAAGGCTTTGGAGGATTTATGAAGTGTCTCATATCATACAACTTCGTTCCCAGGCTCTTACAAAGGTATGAGCACCTGTGAAAGCATTAGAGTCTTCAAACCAAATCATTTTGTACTACAAAATAATCATGATTTACAAAAGAATCAGTAGCAGGCGAGAAGAGGTATTTTCGGTTTAGGATCTCTAGAGAATCTCTACTAAAAAATTATCTTTCATATGATTCAAATCTTTTTTATCACTGTCAGGGTTTCCCTAAGCAAGGCCACGACATTCGAGTGCTTTGGGTAATTTGGTACGAAACTAATTAATAATTAGGACATGTCCACGGACGGGCCCGTGGACATGTCCTAAAACGGGCCCTTGTGCCTTGGCATGTATAGTCATACTTATAATAACTCTAGTTATTGAATGAAAAAAAATTAACTTCCTAATAAAATTCGTAACAATTCACAACATAGATTCGTTTGTATCATGTTTTAAAATTGTAGACATTTAGTTTTACTTGCACCTGCAGCCACAAGTCAATTTGCAGGCTATAAGTCAAATCCCAGTAGACATATCTACGCTCTGTACCTATTTTTAAGGTTTGTGATTCCTTTTTTCAATACGTCTCATCTCATATTTTTATGTTTAGGTAAACATTTCCATACAAAATTTACCCCAAGGCAATGATTATCACTGTTATATCAACAATATCAGCGTGCCTTCAACCTTGACAGATAATAATGTATTGGAATGTTTGGCACCAAATGCTTCTCAACTGCCATTTGCAAGTTTTAGAACAGGTGATTAATATTATTTGGTTTATTTTCCTTTTGAATTTTGTTGGAGCACTATACGTGAAATATTTATTGCTAAACCTTCGACCTGTTGACTCAGCTTCATTAGGCTTCATTAGAGTATAATTTCAGTTGTATGACCAGAAGACTCAAAGTCGTGGAAATCAATCAAAATGTAATTCAACCCGGGTTCTCGTCGTAGAGATCTATTGCTGTTATTAACAATATATCAGTTTCCTATTTACCTATACAGTGTGTATAAAAAACCCCGAAACCGGCAGAAAATTAATTAGTATTCTTTTAAAACAACCTACGGATGCGTAAAAATAACAGTGTCTTATAAACCTCGGGTAATTAAGATAACTTTAAAGAGTGAGTGTCAACCGTCGTGCATTGCGCGTTTGTGTTTATCTTTCCATACGATAACAAAGTGTTTTGAAGTGCTTCGTATCCAACTTGATGTGGTATAAATACTTCGGAAATTCGCCGAGTCTTCTCAGAAAACCCGATAGAGGCTTTATTATTCATCCACAATACAAATACATCGACTCGCAACCTGATTTTCTTGTTTGAACCTCGTCACTTGGTCTTCTACGCTTCGCGTCAGTCAAGGCTGACATAATTCGAAACAAAAGTCAAGAAAACGTTGAGTTTTGTAAAAAATGCAGAAATAATTACTTTCTAAGGTATATCTTCTTTCAATTAAAATAAAAAATGAATAATTTATACCAAGGATTGACAAGATATTTACGGATGCAGTTCACCAAGGGAATTACGTGCTTCGAAAAATGGCGGACCGAGCGTGCAATGCGTCACGGTTGACACTCACTCTTTAAATGTATGCATAGTGAAAGTATTTAAAAGCTTTTTCTCTTCCTATTAGTCGGTTTCCTACAGTATCGTGCAATAGCTCATTTTGCTCCTTTTTTCGTGTAGTTTTTATTGGTATGATCCAAATTCCTGGAAGACATATAGACAAAAAACAAAAATCCCCTGGAATAATTTCAAAGCAATTAAATTTTGGGCTCCTATCAAAAATTCAAAGTTACAAAATTCAAACTATATGGCTCAGAGGTGTCTAACTACTACAATAGGTTGTTTGAAAAGAATACTAATTAATTTTATGCCGGCTCCGTTTTTTTATGCACACTGTCCAGGGACCACAGTAATCAATAACAACACAGTAATTAACAACAACACTATGTAACTGCGCAGTGATTATCAACAACACTGTATAACAACGCAGTGATTAACAACAACACTATAACAACGCAGTGATTAACAACAACACTGTATAACCACGCACTATTAACAACAACACAGAGTGATTAGCAACAACACAGTGACTAACAACAACACAGTAATTAACAGCAACACAGATATTAACAACAACACTGTTTAACTTTGCAGTGATTATCGACAACACTGTCACAACGCAGTGATTATCAACAAAAATGTATAACAACGCAGTGATTATCAACAAAACTGTATAACAACGCAGTGATTATCAACAAAACTGTATAACAACGCAGTGATTATCAACAACACTGTCACAACGCAGTGATTATCAACAAAAATGTATAACAACGTAGTGATTATCAACAAAACTGTATAACAACGCAGTATTAACGACAACACAGAGTGATTATCAACAACACATAGTGATTATTAACAACACAGTAATTAACAACAACACAGTAATTAACAATAATACAGTAATTAACAACTATCTAAACGATTAGGACTTCTCAAACATATCAGCCCATATCTTAAACAACGACAAAGGGAATCATATTTTAATGGTGTCATTAAGCCTACACTAATGTATGGAAGTGTAATTTGGGATAACTGCAGCGTCGAATGTTTTCAAAGAGTACTAAGGCTTCAGAAAAGAGCAGCCAGAATTATTTTAGATGCAGAAAAAACAACATCATCCATTTATCTTTTTAACACATTAAACTGGCTGCCTTTTACGAAACAATCGTTGATCAAAAGAACAACTTTAGCATTTAAACGTGTAAATAATGTTTATTGTACTCCAAGTTATATTTAGATTCGTTTCTAGTAAGGAACTCTGACATCCACAACTGCACAACAGAAAGACACGATATTCTAATTTTAATATATTATGTCCTACATTCAAGCGCAAAACTGAAGGAGGCAGAACTTTTGCTGTAAGAACTATTATAGACTGGAACAGAATAGACATCAATATGAGAAAGAAACCATCACTGTCTAGTTTTAAGCGAGATGTATATAATCAGTTTTTGAATGAACATAAAGCCGCCAATCACTTAGAACGCTAGTTTGTTTTTAATTATTATTATGTACTGTTACGGTCTTATTGTATTATAGTATTTTATTATAGTTATTTGTATTTAAAAGTAGATTTTTAAACATACACTTTTGTATATAATTTTAGTAATATAGAGGGCCACGGAGTTATCACTAATTCATACTGTATTTCATTCATTCATTCAACTCAGTGATTAACAACAACACAGTAATTAACAACAACGCAGTAATTAACAACAACTCAGTGATTAACAACAACACAGTAATTAACAACAACACAGTAATTAACAACAACTCAGTGATTAACAACAACTCAGTGATTAACAACAACACAGTAATTAACAACAACTCAGTGATTAACAACAACACTGTAACAACGCAGTGATCAACAACAACACTGTAACAACGCAGTGATCAACAACAACACTGTAACAACGCAGTGATCAACAACAACACTGTAACAACGCAGTGATCAACAACAACACTATGTAACTTTTATTCGTTCAATCTGGGATTAATGCACTACTTTTCATTTCAAAAACGCATCGCTAAAACCGTGTTATCACCTATATAGGGCTATAAGGCTGTTTTTTGTTCTCCAAGGTGGGAGGCAGGGAGGGAAGGAGGGAGGGAGATAATGAGAAAGGAAGAAATTATAGAAACTATAATCGCTTGTGAGATATGTTGTTGGCAATGTCCGGTACGTGAGATGTTACGTACATGAGTTATACTTGTACTTGCTTATACTTGTTGTACCGTGTTTCATTTCTTTTACATATCTTTAGGTCAAGTATCTGTCGAATTAGCAGTGTATTCTGTGAAAACTCAAGTGAAAATCCTCTACACGTCCTATGTATTCTATAATTGCTCTCCAATACCAAGGTAAGATATATTTATTGAGAACTTTATTTAAAGGGAACTCTAGTCCAAAAACAAGTTGTGTTCATATGAAACATATTATCTCACTTAGCTTAACTCTGAAATATTATAGCATAGTTCCCTTTAGTTAACGAGAAATAGCGAGTCAAATCGGAGAAATCGCCAAGTTTGCGACGCCATGTTGTCTTTCTCATGCAGACGCGGATTGTCAGATTTTCAAATTTTGATTTCGCTCAGTGCTTTTTCGTTTTGTTTTGTAGGCGATCACAACGAGTTTCGTTATTTAGCGTTCATCTGACGAAGATTACTCTAGTTCAAGTTCTTATAGTTCTTCAGGCGAGAACCTTAGACCGCGAATTTATTGCGCATAACTTACAACAGAAGAGTGATTATAGAGTGATTAAGGTTATCGATTTCAACCTAGACAAGTTCTTACAGCAATAAAGAACTTGAACTAGAATAATCTTCGTCAGATGAACGCTAAACAACGAAACTCATTGTGATCGCCTACAAAACAAAACAAAAAACCACTCAATGACTTTAAAATTTGAAGACCGCTGACAATCCGCGTCTGCTCAAGAAAGAGAACATGGCGTCGAAAACTTGGCGATTTCTCTGAATTTGACTCGCTATTTCTCGTTAACTAAAGGGAACTACGCTATGATATTTCAGGGTTAAGCTAATTGAGATAATATGTTTCATATGAACACAACTTGTTTTTGGACTAGATTCAACAATTGGCTAAAATAAAGTGCATAGTGAAAACGTTTCGTACTAAAAAGAGGTTTAAAGGGATATGGTAATGTAAATTAACTTTGTCTCGTTTGAAAGAACTCATAAAATTATATAAGAAGACCTTTTACAATTTTTCTGTATCTTTCTTGGTTTTTGAAATATTTCAGATAATTATGACAAAAGACAGTCTACAATCCGCCATCTTGTTGTAATATTTTACCCATGATTTTACCTAATTAACTAGGAAATTGGTGACGTCACAAGCAGGGTAAACTTGATGAAACTCCGTAGGTGACCGAATTTCCGCGGCAGGCTTTTTAAAATGTTGTGGACCAATTGAAAATGGAAACAGTGCAACATAATCGAGTTTCTGGCTCATAATGTCGCAAAGTTGGCAAGATAAAAATTTCACTTTACCATGCTTATGACGTCACATGCATATCGAAAATAATTCCAAGATGGCGGACAGCACGCTGTCTTTCGTCAAACTATTTCGAAAACCAAAACAGATAATGGAAAATTGTAAAAGGTCTTGTTATACCATTTCACGAGTTCTTTCAAATGAGACAGAGTAAATTTATATTGCCATATCCCTTTAACAAAGTATTTTTTTGTCTTTTTGTGTAGCTGTTTGATGTGTACAACTGGATCACTCGAATGTTCATGGTGTTTTTATGAAGGCGCTTGTGTGGGTGATGATCATTCAAACTGTCCAGACGCTTTTGCACCTTGGGTAATTATTCCATCTTGCATGTGTTTAGCATTGGCTTTTAATCATTGAATTAATTGTGTTTATTTGTCGCCAAATATGTGCAAACATTTTATGCCATTTTGTTCACGATAATTGTGGTGAGATTGGGAGTTTGGTAAGCGTTCAGATCTGATTATTATAAGGCTAGGTTAGGATGATTTGTCCTCCTAATGTATGATATATAACATGTAACAAAGAGCATTAAAGGACATTGGTAATAAAAAAATAACTGCATTTTAGATCAAAGTACGGAACTTAGATACCCGGAATATAGTAGTTTGAGGTTGTAAAAATGTTCGTAAAGCGTGTGACGTAAAGCGAAATTTTTCTCATGTCTTTATAAGTTTGAAACTCGATTTTTGTGAATGTCTTCCCTTTTCAATTGAAAAGTTAAGTATTACTACAAGATAGCGGATGACAGGATTGTCTTTGGCCAAAATTAGTGCTGTTTTGTATAAGAGTAGTTTTCTTTACATGGATAAGCCTTCGTAAGCCTGTTTGTTAATCATAAAGTCAAAAATTTGAAATTGTGATTTATATTGCCAATGGAGTAATCCACTAAAATACATATACCAAGATGCAAAGTCCTAAGCGCACGGATGACAGACTGTGGGACTCAAAGACTCAAGTATGTTAATTTAGTGTGCACCTGTATTTCCTATACTAATTATAGACAATATTTATAACACTGTTAGAGAATTCATGAAAAATCGCATGCTTGGTGAAACATTCATAATATCACGGGTGTGTTGCGCTCGAGTACATATTATGAATATTTCACCAAACACAAGTGCGATTTCTCATTAATTCTTAACGAACAGGTGTTATTTCTAGCCTGCGTAGTGGCTCTCGAAGGGGGGGGGGGGGGGATTCGCTCTTCCCAACCTCCCCCACTTCGAGAGCCGGCTACGCAGGTTATGTTATTACTCCACTTTAAAATGGCCGCGTCTGTTTTTCAGAAACTGGCACGTACACGTGCACAATTTTCTTGTGAATTGTGTACATCAAGTGACATCAATAGACATTTAGGGACTTTATAGTCTTGAGCAGTTCCATTAACCCCCATTTATTTTGCCACCTTGTGTATATTTTGTTGCCTGCAGGCGGAGTGAACGCCTGCTCAGGCGTCTTGTTTTCTATTAATAACATCTCAATCAATTTTACACATTACGAACTTTTACTGGGAAAGCGACAAAGATGTTGTTTGTCAGTATTACAACGCAACGTCCCGTATATGTGGTAATTAGAAAAAATACCCACAGTACTGTATAAACATTTAAGTTTAATACTGATGTCATTAACCAATCAAGAGTCGACTGCATTGTAACAGACACCAGTGACAAAAGCTAAACAGCTAAAAAAAATTCACACGTTGCAATGTTGTTGGCTGAGTGTATATACTGTTCAGTAAGTAAAATTGATCGAAATGTTATAAGTAGTATTTAAAACACGAGAAGGAGCGTTTTATCATATTTAAAATGCGAGCGCGCAGCGCGAGCATTTTAGATATGATAAAACGCGAGTTCGAGTGTTTTAAATAGCTTCAAAAACAATTGATTGTAATCACTAGGGAGTGTACTCGTTTTTATTTTCTATTAGAGGTAAATTGGGTTGATGTATGAAATGCAAATTAGCAGGAATTTTATATAAAGTTCGTAGAGACTTTGGCTATTCATAACAGGTGATATTCAGAACTAACATGGATATTTTACATTGATAGGTATCCAATGTATCATTACATGAATGTCCATTTATCAAGTCACAAAGTATTTTCATTCCTGCGAGCGTTGTGAGGGAAGTGATTATAAATGCGACACAGCTACCTAAACCTAAGGTAACTAATGTAATCTATACTGTAATTTCAATTCCTATCGTTCTCAATGAGGTACACCTATCTACTTTTAATTTACATTTTTACACTCTGTCTGACGCTTATACTCACCTCTTGTGCATTCAATTCACATGGACACTCTAGGTACACTTTCATACTCGCCGCTTCTCTATCTCTCGCACACTGACACTTATTCATGAGAGAAAAAGAGAGAAAAAGAGTGGTAGAAGATACCTTCTCGTACTCATTCGTTTATATTCACTCTCAGACACTCTACAGTAGTTACACTTACGTACTCGCCCTTTCTCTATATCTCGCATACTGACATTCACTCATGCGAGAGAGAGAAAAAGAGTAGCAGAAGGTACTTTCTCGTAGTCATTAATATTCACTCTCAGACACTCTACAGTACTTACACTTACGTACTCGCCCTTTAGTACTCCCATACTGTATGTCACGTCTTTCCCACTCGTACTCGCCCTTTCTCTAGCAAACTGACACTCACTCATGCGAGGGAGACAGAGAAAGAGTGGCAGAAGGTACTTTCTTGTACTCATTCATTTATATTCACTCTCAGACACTCTACAGTACTTACACTTACGTACTCGCCCTTTAGTACTCCCATACTGTACGTCACGTCTTTCCCACTCGTACTCGCCCTTTCTCTAGCAAACTGACACTCACTCATGCGAGGGAGAGAGAAAGAGTGGCAGAAGGTACTTTCTTGTACTCATTCATTTATATTCACTCTCAGACACTCTACAGTACTCACACTTACGTACTCGCCCTTTCTATAGCAAACTGACACTCACCCACTCTTTTTTTCCCATACACCATCGCGTACGACTCACTCATTTGTATTCATACTTGAACTCTTTCCAATTTACACTCACGAATCTTCACGGACACTACCTAATCTCGCTCTATTCGTGGTAATTCACACTCGCGTGCTCCTAAATTTACCCTCAAATACACTCACATTGCCTTACACACTACACTACACTATACACGCCACGATACCTTTCGTCTTCACTTCTTTGCAATTTTGTAGACACTACGTTTGGCTACATGTATAACTACAGTGTAGTACCTACCTTGCTCAATACTCTGTCATTATACATTCGCACTCATTTGAGATTAGCACCTGCATATTTTGATTCTTGTTTTAAATTAAAATACTGCTATATACACTCCAAATCAGGAGAAGCTATATTTCAAGAGAGTTATATAGACCCTTTCGATAATTACGTCACGATTCACGAAAACGAGGCTCTTGGGGAAAGTTTTAATTTTAAATATATAAACAAACATAATTAGTGAAAGGGTCTATTAAAGTCGACAAAGCTATCCTTCTATATAAGAGTATAGTAATATATAACTCTAGTTGTCTTATATATGTTTAATATGAAGTGTAACACTTTTATTTTATTTATTCACATTTATTATTTCAGTTATTAATTTTTTTATCTATGGTGTTTTTATACCTGTATAACTTTTTTTACCATACTATGTATTATTATAACTGTTTGTAATATTTACTATTAACTGTAAGCAGGCCTACATTGATATTAGTTTTAATAACTGAAGTGCTTACCGTGTTAAAATATCTAATAATAATAATAATAATAATAATGGAAACTTTATTAAATGACTTTTTAGATAATATACAACTGTAAATCTCGCTTATTTAAGGTAACTTACAATCGGCTACTTGAATCAACACTAACAATATATAACTAATAACTATACATATTAAACAGCATAAAACAAATATATAGCACAATAATTTTAAAAAGTTAGCAGTTCCGGATTTGTCCATTCCTTGTTTCGGCAACAGAATAAATAATAATAATAATAATTATAATTATAATAATTTTAATAAAACAGTCTTCTTTACAAGTAGATTACAATATAATCTATAATATATGAGTATCTTGTTTAAACAAACGAGAAGGTGACTTAAGGCGATACTAAGTACTAAGATAATATGTTACAGCAAGAAGAGCGGCTAACAGATCTACAGTGGGTAGATCTAGTAGATTGAAATGGACCAACAAAATGAACAATGATGTGTTGGAATGTAAGATGAAAGCTCAAGAACCTGCAACATCGGAGAATCCACCTCGTAATCCAAACGGTCGGAAAATCGGTTATATGAAAATAATGAAGGAACTTTGGGAAGAAGCCGGATACGCTAGACTGAACCTATCCTGTCAAAACCTTAGAGATCAAGCATCTAGACTGGAGAAGACGACTGGAAATGTAAGGGACACGATCTTGAGAAACATCAATCGAGGAATCGAAGAACAAAGTGAACAGTCAGAAGGAATTATAGACATTGGAACTAGAAACGAAGAAGAGGCTCAAACGACTGTAATTAGATTTGCATATTACATCACGCAATTTAGTCCCAGAGGAACAAGAGACGCAATTAAATACCGAGGTAAACGAGTTACTTCATTTAGATTCTCGCTTCAGTGACGCAATCCCCGGGAGATTTCACTAACCGTTGCTACGACACAAGAACAAAACAGCGACCAACGAAAGAGGATATAAAAAATGTCAACACAGGCGTGAACGAGTCGTTGAAAAGCAATGTTTCCATTGACCCAACAAATTGTTTTTTTGTGGATGGTAAACTGCATACTCTACTCTGTAGTGATCGCCTTTCTTATCTATAAAGATTGGAAGAGACAAGGAGGTCAAATAGAGAAGCCGAACTTCGATACGAAAATGAAAGAGCGGGTTTGTGCCCAAGCGCAAGTGATTTGGGGAAAATTGTCAAAAGCCAAAGCTGAGATGGAGAGAATAAAATCAATAGGAAAATAACCAAGAAAGGAAGGAAAAACCGAACGGAGTTAATGAAAGAGTGCAAAACAATGTCCGTAGCGGAATTGGTGAAATACATGGAAAAAGAAAAATCAAAGTTAAGAAAGCTGAAACGTGGGTATTTAAATAAAAAGAAGCGTGAAGAGGCCAGAAGAATTAATAAACAATTTCATCAGGATCCTGGAAGTGTTTACACCGGCTTTAAGAAGATCGTAGAAGATCAAGCCGATACGGAAAAACCAAAATACGATCTGGGTAGATCAGACAAAGAAGACAACCAAGAAAGATTCAATGACATTACGGAAGCGACTGGTTTCTGGAAATCGCTATGGGAAGGTGAAAGTCACAACCGAGTGGCTTAAAGAAATTCGGAGGAGGATTTCAACTTGAGCACAGCCCAAGCTACGAAGGTGATCTCTAAAAAGAGAAATTGGAGTGCGCTCGGACCAGATCGTGTCGCTAATTTCTGGTGGAAAAAGGTGGAGGTCCTTCAAACGAGAGTTGCCAAATGCTTTCAAGCAATAGCACGATCATGAGATACCCAGATGGTTTACAGGAGGGAAAACTTCGCTTATCCCTAAACCGGGTGAATTCAACAGTGGAAACCACAGGCCCATTACATGCCTGAATATAGTGTATAAATGGTTCACGTCTTCCCTATTGAAACCGGTTGATCATCACTTAGACAGATATGGCCTGATGCAGGGGGAGCCAAAGGGGAGCCAAAGAGAATTGCAGTGGAACGTTTGATAATTTGATGATAGATCGTAGTCAGAGAGGCAAGAGGAATGTTAGCATGGGATGGATACTGTAGATGTGCGTAAAGCATGTGCGTAAAGCATGATCAGTAGACCACCAGTGGCTAAAGGAGATGTTTTCCCTGCATCGTTTTCCGAGATGGATTTGTAACGTGGTAGCAAGGCTTAGTGGCAAATGGAACACTAGAATAACAGTAAGAACGAAGAAGGGCATTGAGACATCAGAGATCATCAGTTTCAACACAGATTATTCACGTTATTTTTAAATCCTGTTGCATCGAGCCTGAAAGCTACTGAGGGCTACCGTCTATCCAAGCCAATTGGAATGAAGATCACCGACCTTATACTGTATATATTGATGACATGAAAATTTGCGCGTCAACAGTAAGGAAATTAGAGACGTTGATGAAAAACGTGAAAAGCGGGATGGAAGACATTGGACTCCAATGGAATAAGAAGAAGTGTGCCGTAGCGCACGTCAAGAAAGGCAACCTCGTGAGGTCGGAAGGGATGAAGATAAATCCATCTGAAGTAATAGAAAGTTTGAAAGAAGGCTCTCACTACAAATTCCTAGGAGTATTAGAGAACATTCGCCAGGAAGACAACTTAGTATTGAAGAGCGCGGCAAAGGTGTATCAACAAAGACTCTCCGTCATATTACAATACGCGCATCAATTCTGTTGGCCCTCACTTCACTATTTTCCGCGAAAACAGCCAAATATTTATTCGGCAAATATTTAGTTTGAGCAAGAGCACTGCAGCCTGCCATCACATTCGACTGTCTCTGCCACCTTCCCACACATCCTACAGGTAACATCTGTGGTGGTGTTAATTCCAGTCTTCCTCTGGCGATAGACTTTAATTGGAAGGAGCTGTTGGTATGGCTCTTGCAGGCTCGCGATTGTGTGTATTGGTGCAGTTTTCCAATCGGTCATCCATTGAAAACAATTATTTTCTAGATCTTCATCTTCCCATCTCTGTTTCAGGAATTTTCCCTCCCATTTCTCTTGCTTGAGTTCTTCATAGGATTTGTTCTCCATCGCTTTTCGTGTCCACATTCCAATCTTCTTGGTACCAATATCTTCGTTATCTCCCGTATGGCCGATTGGGTCTGGGTGACGCAGCTCTAAGTTCAGACCTATTTCCTCGGAGTACTTCTCAGCATCCTTGATTATTGATCGCCTTCCTTGTTTGGCTGATTTCTCTTCAAACTCTCTCACCAAGCCCACTGTCGGGTCTTGGTTTCTATAAAGGTTGACCGCTGCCTTGATCTTAATCAGCTTATACTCCTGCTCGATCGATTACAGGCCCCTTCCTCCAATTCGTCTGGGGAGATTTTATGGAGCCCAGTGGATGCTTGGCTCTATTCTCTACCATTACTTTCCTTGAAGCTCTGTCAAGTTTTTGTAATTCTGCGATCGGCCATATCTGTGTCCACATTAAATATGTGAGTACTGGAAGCGCGAACTGGTTTGTCGCTAGGAGAGATGAGTTGCCCATGGATAACAAACTGAAGGATAAAGGAAGAAGAAAAGACAAGGAAATAAGCACCGCTTCGGTGGGAATTGAAACAACAATATCCAGGTTATGAAATAAAGCAACTGCACTCGAAGTCAGTAATGGTATAAGAAGCCTATTAGGAAAAGAACGAACAAAGGAACCTGAAGAAAATTCAAAAAGCGATCTTGACCAGCAGTCTTAATTTTGTTTTGTGATCTGAACATTTTTAGATATTAAACATTTAGAATGAATTTTTTATCTATAAATTTTTTTATATTCATAATAAGTTTTAATGATTTAGGATGTTAATAGTATAATAACCCAGAAGTTGGTAACGGTTGTCCGCCTAACTTCAGGAAAATAAGTTTCACGAGGCATCCAGATGTACTTATATTGCCAAATAATAATAATTTTGAGATTATCATATCACTTAAATGAAATCGCTTTTTCTTGGTATAGATTCCTAATGACTATAAATGTATTATATCAACACGTACTACAGGGCAGACATTTTCTGTGCAAGCCACCTGGAATAATGGAACAAGTTTAACCTGTGCAAATGAAGAAGTAAGTTTGACTTAAATGACGTCATCATCTACCTAATTAGCATATCACAAAAAGAGAAATATCTTGGAAACGAATGTAGCAACTAGTTTTTCATCCTCTGTTTGAAAAACTAAAAACTGAAAATGCTGTATAGAGGCACTTTAAAAACCGTGTAACATTAGCTTAAAGGGACACCCCTTACATGAGAATGTAAGAATGTAGTTTTAGAGAAATTTGGTTTTGTTTATCGTATTTCTGGTAAATTAAAGGCCGCCATTTTGTTCTGATTGCGGGCGAATGCGGTCGCTACCATTAAATTTTGACATCATTGAGTGATAGAAATGCCATGAAAAGAAACCTTCACAATAGCGTGAATAGAAATCCTGCACAATAGACTAAAACCACGTTATTATCATGCTATTGTGAAGGGTTTCTATCACTCAATGACGTCAAAAAATAATGGGAGCGACCGCATTCGTCCGCAATCAGAACACTGTAACATGTAAGGCTACGAAAAACGTTTATTTAAGCCACACTGGTTTGAGGGGTGGAGTGTTGTTTTAAAACATCAGGTTTGGCGCGAACGCCCTTCGTCACAGAAAGTTTACGTTTCACTCTGTGACGAAGGACCTTTGCTCGAAACGTTAGACCTGTCCAGTCCGTTCTGCGCATGTGTGATATTTCAAACGTTGCGGACCCCACATGTCAACAAACTTTAACTGAATAGATTTTCGACAGTTCGAAAGCGAGTATTCGTCAAAGGTGGCGAAGGCACGAGTGGTAGTTTGATATATTAACAACATTTAGGAACCAAACAGCTTCTTTTAACACGCTTTTTAGGCGGAAAAGCTCAAGCGTGTGAAAAGAATCCGCAATACTTCATGTTCAATGATGTAAACAGAAACATGGACATGCGCAGAACGGACTGGACGGCACCTTTAAAGTTTTAAATTTGTATTTCTAAACCGCCTACATAACACAACACTATATCATATTTTGCTTTTATGTGTTGACGATTGTGTAACTGACCCAGAGAAATAACTCATAAAACACGGATTTGAATTTATTTGAATTTGCCGTTTTGCAATTTCCTGATTTACTACGTTTCCTTTTTATAAAGTACAAGTATTCTCCCACCGAAAAAAGTATCTCTGCTGATGTTCACGTCGAACTGGGAAAAACCATCATTAAGCCTATTAACCCTGTTTCAGGTAATTGAAATAAATATTTCTTTTAGTTTATTTTATGCTGTAACAGTAAACATTTATTTAGGTAATTGTTAAATAACTGGGAAATCTCGAACGTTGACGATGGGACCAACTCCTTATAAGGAAGTAAAAAGTCGTTTTGGGTGATCCGTTTGAATCGGCCAATATTTGGGCCTTGGCAGACAAAGCGAAGCGGTCAATGCCGATTTGGGATCTGATACAAGTTTTTAAGAAGGGTATGCATGTTTACGTAACATAGGGTATGCACGTTCTCGTAATATAATAGACACGTGTGTTATGTATTTAGACTCGGTAATTCCAAATCTGATTTCAGAATTGAAATCGGTTAAATATCGAGATAACGTTCAAAATCTACGACGAAATACACCGCGTGCTGGTCTGGCGACCATGGATGGCGAAAATCTCGCAGGGGGGGATAGAAAAGGAGAACGAGGGGTCATTGCGGATACGTATTTCTAGTTCAGTATTTGTCCCACATTTTAGATTCTAAGCAAACTACTATAAATTACTGACTTGTATCACCAAATACTGGCCTCTCCATCTCGTGCGAGAATAATAATTACATAAGTGCAAAAAGCCTAAATATATAGTTACAAAGTTGTCATAAATTATGAATAATTAACAAATAGAGAGGAAACTAAAAATACATATTACAGGATGAGACGACACTAGTATACAATGACAAAGAAGGAATTATAAGCTTACAAAAGAAAAAGTGGTGCGGTGCCAATATTTGCGTTTAAAGGTGGTTTGAGATCGCGAATGAGAAGAGTTTCGCGTAAGAAGTTCTGATTCGAAAGTACAACTAGAAATAATCTTAAAATCACTAAAAGAGACAGGGTGACCAGTGTCACGGTGATGAGAGAGGATACTTGTAAGAGGAGGGTTACTATACTTCTTCCCAGTAAGAGGTGAGATTCACATGTGGTTAGACACATGTGGTTAGACACAATATAATCGAATATATATATATATATATATATATATATATATATATATATATATATATATATATATATATATATATATATATATATATATATATATATATATATATATATATATTTAACAATTATACCATGAGCTCGAGTCGTATATGAGCTCATAGCCATATACGACGAGAGCGAATGGTATAATTGTTTTATTATATAGCCAAACACTTAGTTAGTTAGGGGTTTCTTTATAAAACCCCATCGATTTCTGCTTCTTTCGACCTAAAAAACATGCCGCCATCTTGTTTTTTCTCTTAGAGGTACTAGTAGCTATATAATAAATATATATTTCATTGAACAATGTTGTGCTGCCAACTGTGAACAATGTTGTGCTGCCAACTGTGAACAATGATGTTGAGCAACTGATGTTGTGCTGCCAACTGATGTTGCGCTGTCAAATGATGTTGCGCTGTCAAATGATGTTGTGCGGCTAACTGTGAACAACGTTGTGCTGCCAATAATGTTTAGAAACGTTAATAGTTTTACGGTATCTGCTCTTGTACTCGAGAAATAACGTTTCGTGCTTCACTCAGTCTCGATGTACAGTGGGAATTTATTTTCAATTTTGACGTCATTGAGTGCTAGGATTCAATGACGTCAAAATTGAAAAGAAAACACCCGCTGAACATTGAGTTTGAGCCGTCGAGCAAACTCTAAAATGGCGGAAACGAAATGAAAACGTTATTTATCGAGTACAAGAGCAGTTATCGTAAAACTATTCTAAACATTAAACTAAAAGGCTTTTTATTTAAAAGTAATTTGTTTTTTGGCTACAGTTCCCCTTTAAGTGATTTAATGCCCTCAATGCATCAAAGAAAGCCAACACAATCATGAACTAATAATATATAGTGACTGTCGCATAGGCAATATACTGTACATATATACAATCAGCACATCATTCGCCCTCCATCTGAGTCTGGGTAATTAGAAGGTTACACGATCAATCCCAATTATATTTTCTGAGGATTTGAGCTTGACGATCGTTCAATTATCTGCTGGGCAATTATTTTGCTGGCAAGTCTTCGCATTCCGCTTGATGTGTTGATTGTTAAGTCTTTTTTCAACCTAATTCATATTACTTTTCTTTGTTAGTTTACTTGTACAAATGTCATATTGCTGCTAAACTCTGTGGAAGTTGTGTCACCTTTGAACCAAGGGAATATCAATGTGGCTGGTGCTCCGACAAACTTTCGTGTACTGTAAATGATGATTGTTCGTCACAGTCTTGGATTGAACCAAACGGAGAGTGTGAAGCTGCACCAAATATTACCATGGTACGTAAGTGACAACTTATTCTTAGGGGCTGTTTACATGAGGCTGGCCTAACCTCAGACCGACATGCATTTACTCGTTTCATCTCTTGACTCTGGCCTCATAATCAACCTTGCTTAGTTTCTAATATGCACACCGTCGTCAATTCATGTCATATTCATGTTAAAGGACACTCCACCCCAAAGCAAGTGTTGCTTAAATGAAAGTTCTTTGTCGCCTTACATGAGAATGGGTATTAGTTTTCTTCTAATCGTTCTAGTTTTAGAGAAATTTGGCTTTGTTTATCGTATTTTTGTAAATTGAAGGACGCCATTTTTGTTCTGATGCGGTCGCTCCCGTTAATTTTTTACGTCATTGAGTGATAGAAACACTTTGAATAGAAATCCTGCACAATAGACTAAGACCACGTTATTGTCATGCTATTGGTAGTGTTTCTATCATTCAATGATGTCAAAAATTAATGGGAGCGACCGCATTCGCCCGCAATCAGAACAAAAATGGCGGCCTTCAATTTACCAATAACACGATAAACAAAGCCAAATTTCTCTAAAACTAAAACGATTAGAAGAAAACTAATATCCATTCTCATGTAAGGCGACAAAAAACTTTCATTTAAGTAACACTTGTTTTGGGGGTACAGTGTCCTTTAATATTGAGATTTCTGTTTATATTCTTCCAACTTTTACATCACTCGTTAGAAGAAGACGGATCGGACTCAGATCTTGTTTACATAGGAAATAGGTCAATAGTTGGGCAGGTCTGTGTCTGTTGTTCAGGTCTGTCTAGCAACCGACCGGAGTTTAGGCCTGCATGAACTGAATATCAGGCCGTACCCATGAAAATACAGGTAAAACACCTACATCTGATCTAAAGTCAGTCCGACCTGAACCATGCTATTGTGAAGCAGTCCGACCTGACCCTCGTTTAAACATCCCCTAAATATGATATTCAGATAGAAAATAAATCTTAAAATCAAGTGCTACGCGGCAACCTCGACGACGCTGCCCTCTAAACGTTATCAAGCAATGTGAATAAAGCATTTAAAAGAAGCCATCGTAAATTGACTGCCGTATATGAGGTTTGAAGTTTGTTTTATGGCCTCCAAAACCCTCCAGTTCCGCTAAAACTATTGTAGTGTTTGAGCTGAAGTCAACATTAAGCAACAGCTCTCAGCGAGTTCACGTCGTCCTAAAGCGTGAAAATGCTGTCTGAGATTGTAAATAGAACGAGGACGGTGTTGAGAATACTCTTGGGACTACAAATTATTCATTCTCTTTGTTTCGTCTGAAGAATTATTTTGATTTGAAGACCACGTCGTCGAGGTTGTCACGTCGTAGATCTTACGTCCCTATTTTCTCAGCATGAGTAACGCTTATTTTACAACTTTCAGTTTTTCCCTACATCTGGTCCTGTGCAAGGAAACACAAAACTTGAAATCAATGGAAGTGAATTTGGTCGTAAATTGCAAGATGTAACTGAAGTTTCCATCGGTGGCCTACCTTGTAATGTTTTTAAGAATGAATACGTTATTGCAGAAAGGTAAGTGCTAAGTAATCTATATACAACTTATTGTATTATATACTTATTGTATTATATATATATATATATATATATATATATATAATATATATATATATTATATATATATATATTATATATATATATAAAATACTTCAATGTTTAATTTTTTTTATACGTGTATATACCTTTAAAGCTAATGTTGAAGTTCCCAATTGTAACGCTGATTTGTTTTATTATATTTCTTTTGTTTGTGTTAAAATTTGTTACCCAATATTTATAATGTATTATAAGTTTACCCCAACCTCGTTCCCAGGGCATTTTGCCTCGCCGACCTTCCGCCGTGGATGCAAAATGCCCTGGGTACAAGGTTGAGTTTACCCAACTTATTATATTATAAGTTTACCCAACCTTTTCATATGTACTTCTAGTACGTATTCCATATAAGGAAGTGACCGACGAGCAAATAGAAGGCATTGACGAGCAAATAGAAGGCATTAACGAACAAATACATGGCACTCGTACCAGCCCACTGGATGTGGGATTGTTAACACGTTACGATATGTTCGATTATCCGCTCTTTTTAAGAAAACTACGTTCGCTAGCAGGATAAGCTGTACGCATATTGTAAACAGATAATTTATCTGTGTTTTAATATATATTGTAGCTTTGGGAGTTGATTATTTCTCAAGAAAACGTTCGTCGAATACAGCCATGTTTTTGTTTACAAGATGGTATCCGTATTAGGAAAATTAAGACTTTCGTGCCTTCTCGGATAACAACCTTAAATCGTAGGCCCTCGGAATCCCTATTATTGGGCTTCTAGCCTGTTGGGGGTATTCCGTTCACCTAAAAGAGTGATAAATCTAATAAACTAAACAATCTCGTTTTTTGTTAGCGATTTTTTATTATGTGCCATCGAGCTACTCCACATTTTGAATGGGGAGATTTCTACTGTACAAACATAAAGGTGAAACTATCTGAAAATTTGGAAGAATGTTTGATAAGACTTTTTTACGTTAAAGAAAGGTTGTTTATGGTTGATACTAAAACAATTAGACAATTCGCCCTCGTTGTCTATGAGCGGGCTTCACACTCGTTGACTATTCGCTCATAGACAACTCGGTCAAGTTGTCTAATTGTTAATTAGATAGCGTGTTGCGTAGCCAATCAAATTGCAGCATTTGCATTAAACTACTAAAGTTTTTACTTACTATAGGCACTGATCTCAAAAATAGAACTGGATTGAGCTTTCTATTGTATCTGATGAGCTGATTTTGAAGCCTGCATATTTGCATAATGTAAATTGACGAGAGATCATTAGAAGCTCCGAGTTTGCAAGCAAACTGTGACGCTCGCGAAATAGGTTAAGTGTCTGGCCGATATAGTTTCTTTGTTAACATTAAATACATAAAATCTTGAACCTAATTTGACGTCTCATATTAGGCTTCTCTCACTGGATAATTAGAGCCAACGGCGGCCATTACTAAGGGACCAAAGTCGCAGTAAATCTGTAGGCCATGAATCGTTTTACCCAGTAATTTGAAAAATGTCTTCTGATCCTCTTTATAGTAAAATTATTTTATTTTGTCGATGGTAAGAGCACATAATGCAACAAAAAACCTCATAGGATCCTCAGTTAGTAATGGCGGACTTCCGGCTTCATTTTCTGAACAATAGTTTCTCGATCCAGTCTTCTTTCGACATCAGTGACTATAGGTAGTTAACGGTGGAGGCTATTTCATGAGATACGGTAGAGCACCTAGTCACCAGGACTTTGGTGATTGTTTATATAACATATTCGTTCTTTAAAAACCCCGCTTTAAATTTCTGTTTCGATTCAGAAAAGCAGGGTTATTACTGAATCGGAACAGAAATTTAAAGTGGGGTTTTTAAAGAACGAAGCATATATGTTATATAAACAATCACCAAAGTTCTGGTGACTAGGTGCTCTACCGTATCTGAAATAGCATCCACCATAGTTAACGAGTAGCGACGAGTGACGTGATATAGCCTGCGTGGCAGGCGTTACGTTTGGGGGGGGGGGGGGCGGAATTGGGGGGCGCGGTGGGAAATGGAGAGGCGAAAGTAACGCCTGCCAAAATCCTATTCATAAAAGCGTATAAACTTAATTAGTATGATTGACATTGTTTACTTAGCAGTTCGCAAAACAACCAATAAAACGATGTGTACTAATTAAGCTTCACTAAATAAATAAATAAATAAACATTGCATTGCAAATAGGAATAACTTCGAAATAAATTATGAGATCTCGATCGCGAAGGACCTAAAAGTGCCGCTGCTCCAAGAGACTATTGACTATCGACTATCTAGTCTCTCAAGCGGACAAATGGCAAGACAACTACTGTAGACGAAGTTGGTCTCTCGTTATTCGTCTTGTGAAGGGTTAACTTTGATTGCCTGATCACAAACGCTAACATGTGGAATATTAAACTTTTCCAAATGCGGTCGCAAAATAGCACGACATCACGACCATTTATAAGTAAGTCACGCTGTTCCGGCTTAATATTAATTTCATAGGGAAAATCCAACGCTACCTCATTCCTTTGATGTATTGGGCAAGTTTGACAGTTTATTTACATAAGACGCGAATGATTCCCCAATGGGAATTAGCCGATACTTTTGGTGGAGTTTGTACGCTTTTATGCTAGACGTGATAAGGATGAGTTTTTCCAAAAGAAAACAATGCTTATGTCTCGTTTTTCGAAATATGTTTGGAGAAATGACGAATATAAGTTTGTTTCTACTAAAACAATTAGATTATTCACTCTCAATTTCTATGAAACGATAGTGATACTCGGGCTTCACCCTCGTTAAAGTGCCTATGACACGAAAATTAAGTTTGCCTTATTTGAAAGAACACTTCAAATGACATCTGAGGGACATCTTTTGAGGTTTTTCGTTTATTTGCTTCGTCGTCGAGATATTTCAGTTTGTATAATATGCAAATGACAATGGTGTGACGTACACGTGTATAATGACTTATCGGAGAAGGTTATATATCTTTGCTATTATAAAACCAAATTTGATTTGAATGAAGCATGCGCATGAGTATTTCCAAAAACATGGAACTTGTACAATTTCAAGTAGTGATATTGTGTGATAATAACAAATATATATAACGTTCTCCGATAAGTCATTATGCACGTGTACGTCACACCATTGTCATTTGCATATAATACAAACTGAAATATCTCAAGAACGAAGCAAGGAAACGAAAAACTACAGAAGATGTTAATTTGTCATTTTAAGTGTTTTTTCAAATAAGGCAAACTTAATTTTCGTGTCATAGGCACTTTAAGTATCACTTCATAGAAATTTAGAGCTCATAATCTAATTGCTAATTAAAACGGTAACAGTTGCGAAAATACAACACCTTAGGCCTTCTCATTGGCTTATTTCACGGCTTCGCGCAATATTACATATTTCGCAACTTTTGGGTCGAATAATATATATTATGAAATTTTATTAAATGGATTGGTTCTCGAGCGGTCTTTAGAAACCGGTAAAGACCGTTCATTACGCAACCGCTGAAAAGATTTTAAAAATTACGAAAAAATTGTGGAAATGTGAAAAATTTAAAAGAACCACATAATAAAAATTTTATTACCCTCGTTTGGTCGATCATTACGGTTTGGTCTTTCAGTAGAGACCGCGAGCGACGAAGGAGCGAGGTCTGTGCAAAAAGACCAAGAGCAGGACAATTTTCCCTAAAGACCAACCAAACGAGGTTAATAAGGTTTTTATTATATGGCTTTTTTAAATGTCTCACATTTCCTCAATTTTTTCGCCATATTTTAAAACTTTTCAGTTGTTTTGTAATGACCAGTCTTTACCGGTTTGTAAAGACCGCTCAGGAACCAATTAGATTGCAGGAAAGCTGCGTGAAGACCCCTCACGAGCCAAGCCATTGATCTAGTAGAATTTGATAGGTAAATTATTGTAAAAATAGCTAGATTTTGATATTGTAGTACATTTATCTTAAAATATTAAATTATATTTTATTTTAAAAAGTTATATAAATAGTGTCCCCAATTAGCTGCAATATAGCTAAATACATTGACACTTAAAGTGCCTATGCAAACGAAATTTCCAAATTGGAAATAATAACATTGAAGTAATATTTGGTATCGCTTCCTTCGACTGTGAAAGTTTTAGTACGAACAATTAAATGGAAGTATGTTCATTTAGCGTTTGAAGACTGTGCTTTCTCCCTAAAAATTGAGACATCATTAAAGTGGCCATAACCTCAAAATGTTTTATTGTCTTGTTTGGAAGAACTTTTAAAATGATAAAGTAACTTCTTTTGAAGATTTTCGTTTCTTTGCTTTCTTTTTGAGATACAGTATATCAGTTTGTTTGATATGCAAATGTCTGGAATTTCGTCACACATGCATAATGACTTATTGAAGAAATGTGTGTATCTCTTTCATTCTCGAACGAAATCCTTTAAAATCAAGAAGTTTGGTGTTGTGGGAGAAACGCACACACGAGTTATTCACACTTTAGTGTTTTTATTTCATGAACGCAAAGATATATAACATTCTCTGATAACTAATTATGCATGTGTGACGAAATTCCAAATATTTGCATATCAAACAAACTGATATATCTCACAAAGAAAGCGAAGAAGTGAAAATATTCAAAAGAAGTTACTTTATCATTTTAAAAGTTCTTCCAAATAAGACAATACAAATTGTTGAGGTTAGGGGTACTTTAAAATAGTTGGCATACTTGCACAACTAATGACATCACTCGACCCAGACCCCAAATTTTGATTGCTTTCTAAACTCTTACCGCAATGGTGTGTATGTAAAAAGAAAATAAAGGGATTTTTTTCGTTAATTTTGTGGTAGAAACTTCGAAGTTCCTAAACGAACTATTCACGAATATGTTTTAGATGTCGAAAATCGACGGTACACTTAGACCATGTACATTTTAAAACAAATAACTCGTTATGAATAAATTGTACACACCCTTGTGCACACTTTCCCACGAGAGTTACTTTTCCGAAGGGTGTTTTGAACAGTCTGTTCGATAACAATAAGAATTCATGTAGATCCTAGTGATGTCATAAGTTGTGGAATAAACTCATCAACTTTTTGAGCCAAAAACCAGTTTTTCAAACGCTAAACAAACATACTTCCTTAATTATTCGCCCTGAAACTTTCACAATCGAAAGCAGTAATCTCAAACTTTACTTCAATGCCATTTTCTCCAACTTGAAAATTTCGTTGCATAGGCACCTCCCGCTCCGTCAAGAAATTAATATAATTTATATCATTGGTTCAGTTTCCGTTGTTCTCTAGTTGCCATTATCTCTGATATCAACCTCGTACATTTATTCATGAGGTTGATAAATAGTTATCAACCTCATAAATACTAAACTTCACCAATGGTGATATAAGGCGGTTATATACCTTAGACCTCGGTGTTTAAGCGATATATCAATCCTTGGGCTTCGCCCTCGGCTTGATATAGCTTAAACACCTCGGTCACGGTATATAACCTATACGTATTATATTATATATATTATGACACTCGAAATTTTCCGCAACCACTTCTGCTTGTTCTTTGGGATATCTAGTTTAACAAAAAGTGTCGTTCTTGGTGTTCATAGGACTCTTCTTAGATATTTGAACAAAGTTAATGTAATGGTTATATTTAGAGATGAGCCGATCACCAAAAATTATCGATTAGCCGATTCGATTAATTGGTGGCTAATCACGACACATAGGCGAATGCTCTGGCATTCGTAGTTTTCCGATTTTCTCTTAGTTCTCGCCTACTACTGTATACGCAGTAATTCCAAAATTCGGTTCTCATTTTGTTGCGCCGCAACACTTTGCGGTAAATATAAAATAAACACTTTGCGGTAAATATAAAATAAACACTTTGCGGTAAATATAAAATAAACACTTTGCGGTAAATATATTTATAAGAAAAAGAAAAACTCGTCCACAACCGGCAGTTCGCGTTATTATTATTATTATTATTATTATATGGCATAAGGGACCGTTCATTATTTATCGGAGGGGCGGGGGAGGGATGGGTGAGAAAATGGGGGGACCTGAAATTGTTGCTACTTCTTTTAGGGGGACGCTGAAATCATTTATAAGTTATCAGAGGGGCCATGAATTTTTTGTAATAAACAAGGATAAGAGTCTTCGATGATGGAGTCTGAAATCTATTTCTTATACTACCACAAAAGTATGGAACTTATTACCGGATACTGTACGATCTTTAAATACTCTGCAGTCTTTTTGTAATACAGTTCAAAAAATAAGAGCAATGAATATTGAAATGAACTTGTATCTAATTATTATTTTTTATTTTATTTAAATTAATTGTTTGTATTTAGTTTATTTAGTTAGATCTCGGTAAATTAGTATGCCTAGTCAGCCTCATCAACCCGAGGGTAAATAATTAATAAAGTTTATTATTATTATTAATATATTATTATTAATAATTAATAAAGTTTATAATTATTATTTATTAACATTATTATACAAACAAACATTTCTTATTGGGTAAAATTATACAGAACAGCCTTAATAATAAAAATAATGATATTATTGAGAATATTATTTTGTATAAATATAATGCAATCATTTACAAATATAAATCATAATCATTTTGTAGAATAGTTATCAATATTTCAAGGTATTATTAGTGTGTGTGTAGGGGGGGGGGGGGGAGGGGTGGGCTCCCAAATGTTTTAACTACTTTTTCCTACAACAAATAATTTTTTTTTAAAAGCCAAAAAAGTATACAAATTTGTTTCAATGTTTTAATTAAATCATGAGTGAGCCACAATCAGAGGATGAACACTCAGAATGTCAGTTTTATTATCCTTTCGGTGTGTTCTGTTCAATAGCCCTTGACGCTCACTCTTTGTCACGCTATTGCTGTCCAAAAGTGCTTCCGCTTGGTCATCACGGGAAGATATCAGACCTCGGTCTTTCATGTACGGACCTTGTCCTACGGGCTCTGTCCGTACTGTCAAGACCTTGGTCTGACATTTTCCCGTAATCACCGCGCTCTCGGTATTAATAATCGGCCGATTTCCGATCATTGAAAAACGGCTGATTATCTGCCGATTAATCGGCTCACATTAAAGACAAGGTATTAACCGTGACCCTTCATAACCCTCCTTTACATCCTGTTTTAGAATTGTGTGTCAAACCAATAGCTCCATCAAACCATTTTCTGCTCCAATAAGAATTGTTGTTTCTGGGAAAGAAGGTTTTTCAAATAAGATATTTCGCTATCAAGTAAGTTCTCGTTGCATTGAAGACACACTTATACCGCCATACATGCAGATAACTTACAGTACATACTAATTTGTTATTCATTAGATAAATATCAGTGACTTGCAGCTTGGTTATTTCAATTTAGTGAATTGATTGCTACTCAATCTTAAAACCGGAGCGTTAAACCGGAGATCAGAAGGTTGCGAGTTCGATTCCCGTCTGGGGTTTCTGAGAAACATTTCTGAGAAACATTTTTCTGCGTTTAAGCTTGAGTAGCAAACAATTCACTAAATTGTTATTCATTAGTTCATGTTGTAATCTCTCACTCATATGAACCTTGCTTTTAGGAACCAAGTATTTCGAATTTTGAACCTAAAATAGGTCCAGAGTCAGGTGGAACTCTGATAAAAATAACGGGAAAAGATCTCGATACTGGAAGATATATCAATGTGGTTATTGGTGGATTACGTTGTGATATTGAAAGGTAAGAGTTTAGTTAATATTCACATTATGCCTTTGATTGTAGCTATGTGTACCCACCGCTTTTATTTCATGATTGAGTCGGTTTTCTTTGATGTACCGCGGGCTGTATATAGCATACTGCCCTATGAATACGTGAAAAAATAGACAAAACTTTGTTAGAAAACTCAACTCCTTGACGACAACGTCGTTGGATGGAGGAAATAAAAAAGGATATTTTCACTTTTCAAGAGTATCGGCTTTTAGATGTTGTAAAGTGCATACCGTAAACATTCTCTTTCAACCAACATAGTGTGTAATTTCAGCGTTTCTTTATCGTGTTCGAAAAATACTTAAGTAAGAGTACTTTACGTATATTAATGGACGACGTTTCGGACGATGTGTCCTTCAGGCCATGTCCTTTTTCAGGTCAGGTCCTTTTTCGGACGATGTGTCCTTCATCGTCCGAAACATGATAATATATGTAAGTACTCTTAGGCCCAGGTCGAACGTCGAACTTTTCATGAGTCGAACTCAATGCAAATGAACTTAAACAAAAGAGTTTCCTAACTTACATTGAGTTCGATTCATGAAAAGTTCGACATTTGACCCGGGCCTTTTCGACACATTGAAGTACTTTTATTTCTCCTTTTCATATTATATCCAGTTCTTTTGAGAACTTAGCAGCTTTCATATTTATTCTTTTTATCGTGTTATCAAGCAGGCATCATAACCCATCAGAACATTCGTAGAGTCTTCCTTATTATAATATTAAATAGCTTATCAACTGGTAAGTGCCGTTGTCTTTGTCTCAAACAAGGTAGAGGTGTTAAAACTAAAAAAGGTTGGTGCACTGCCGAAATAGTGTGTATGTTGTCTAACGTTTCGAGCAAAGGCCCTTCGTCAGAGAGTGAAACGTAAAGTGAAATGAAACTGAGTGAGACTTGTATAGAATAAATAATCGCATAAGACAAAAATAAGCCAATCAGGTGCGAGAAACAATAACAAATAATAATATGTAAAATAGGAAAGTGATTTGCTATTTTTACCAACAATCAGCAAACAAACCATACAAAGGGATGCTGATGAGTGGGAGGTAAAATAAAGAAATACTCATGGGGATTAAGTGAGATAAGATCAATAGAATGAAAATCTTTCATTGAGATGGAAATATATGGAAATATATGGAAATATATGGTCTGGAAACGCGGCAAACTTGAAAGGGGCTAGCAATAGAACTGTGATTCATGTTAAGGGGACCTGAAGGTGCACACATCCTTTGTTTTATGTTTATTAATATTTAAACAACATTAAACCCAAACGTTGCTATTGGATAACTGCTTCATTATACAGAAAATACAATGTGTTCAGTAACCGTGAAAGTGCACAAACTGAACAAAAACATAGAACAAAGACTTTGGCCACGTTTCCAGACAATATAATTCTAGTGACTATGATTGAGACCATGAGGATGAATGGTGCCAAGTTTGAAAATGAGACGCTTTTCTTGTCTTTTACGGCAATCATTTCCACCGGAAATGGATGACATTGCACAAACGTTCGTGTCGGAAATCGAATGGTTGATACTATTAAAATGTTAGAATGTTTATTTAAATGTTAGAGGTTAAAACTGTTGTAGGACATTTATTAAAAAGTTTATTAAAGAAATAGTGCTGCCCGTTTTTACAAATTTCCCACTTTCCCTTTGTTTTTGAGTTATGTAGTCTGCGGAAAAACTGTAGAAATGGTGTATAAAAGTAAAAGCGTGTCAGTGATGGTGTAATCCCACTTATTTTTTAAACAGTTTAGCTGATACTTATATTGCATTGTTATATAGGAACAATATAATCAGTCTGACATGTTTGCATAATTAATCAAAATATTGCTATCAAGGTTTATTTTGGAATTTTAACCAACATGTCTTATCTTGATCTCTTCTTATAGTATTCAAAAAAACGAAATTAAATGTAAAACGTCAAGGTTAAGCAAAATACAACGTAGATCTACAGACAGTGTAAAAACAGGTGCTCTCTTGGTGACGTTTGATGGGTCACCTCCTAAAACATCTCCTGTTCAAGTATTTAATTATGTTCCTGATCCTAACATTACCAATATAACACCACGTTTCGCATTTCCAAGGTAAGTAATCACTCTTCAGAGAGGTACGTTTCAATATACTGTGTTAGTATATCAAGTGTAGTGACGAAAGCCTTCACTACAGGCTTGGACTGGCCTATGTTCCATTGTGCCATGGCACATGGGCCCCTTTCGGGGATATGAAAGTGGACCTCTGGGACACACCCATAATATCAAACCACCAACTAGTCAACACAATTTGGAAGCAGTGATGATTTGTTCTGTAGAAGTTGATTTACTGAAGGCTGTTAATATATAACGAGGCAGTGTATCAAAAACTTGCGTCAAAGTCATTGGAAATGGAACAGCTTCTTATGTTCTGAAATGTTAAAAATGTTATATATTCTAAATGTTGAAAATGTTCCGAAATAAATTTTTAATCCGGTTCTCAAATTGCAAATATTACTTGTTCACATGCATAGACGGGCCCCTTGCCTGCTGAAATGACAAGCCCCCCTAAATTGGGCCTAGTCCAAGCGGGCTTCAGTAAGGGTTCAGATTTAAATTTGTTTAAACATAACAACATGGTTGTTGTTAAGGTTAATAGCATTATTAAGGATATTTGTAGGAACTAATTACAGTACAAACCAGTGCTTTCCTCTACTTGGCTACAAGTCGTTGTCAGGATAGCGGCCATCTTGAAATCTACCTCCTGTAAATCCTGTATATCATTTAAAGGACATTGGCGACAAAAATTAAGTTTGTCTAATATGAAAGAACTCGTAAAATGATAGAGTAACACCTTTTACATCTTTTCCTTATTTTACTTTGTTTTTGAAATATTTCAGTTTGTTTGATATGTAAATGAGATGGTCTCTGCATTAACATATTAGTTCCATCTTCAAGTTTGTCCACAAATTTACTTGAAAATGTGCGTATAATAACTCCTCATGATAATGAACGTTGTAAACTTATAGCAGTCACTGAGATATAAGACATTTTTTAATGAGTGAATATTCTCTACCCTGCACCCGACGTCAGAGACCATCTCATTTACATATCAAACAAACTGAAATATTTCAAAAACGAAGTAAAATACGGAAAAGTTGTAAAAGGTGTTACTCTACCACTTTACGAGTTCTTTCATATTAGACAAACTTAATTTTTGTTGCCAATGTCCTTTAACCATGACTTTATGTCTGTTTGTATTAATTTATTGACTGAATTATGTTCTAAAGCAATTTGTTGTTAAAGGGATACTCCAGGCAAAATACAAATGTAGTTCATATGAAAGATCTTACTGACTTTAGTTTATTTCCAAAGTTTCAGCATTCCTAGAAAACGATATGGCTAGTTGAAGTTGAAAATTTGAAGATTTTGACGCCATATTCGTTTCTCAAATATATGACGTCACTGAGTGATTCTATCTCGTATTATGCCGAAGAAGCTCCTCTACTTTGCTGCATGAGGAACTAAATAGTTTATTTCGACTAATTTTCGTCCAAAGAGCATTCACAACAGCTATCACTATCTGATCGCCATCAAAACAATCCACTGCCGATAAAAATCACTCAATGACGTCATATTTTCATAACCAATATGGCGTATTTTCATAATCAACTAGTGATTATATCAACAACTTCAACTATTGCTCAGGAAAATAATGTTTATTAATAGTGAGTGTGTGATCGCGTGTCCGTTATTTATATCTTATAGTTCAAACATAATTATGAATGTAACCGGAAGTAATTTGAACGCCATTCGTTTCCCTAAAGTTCAACTAATATTCGATGAAAAATCATTTACTGAGGTAAGTGTTGATTAGAATCCATAATTGCATTACATTTTATGAACTTGTTATAAATCACGTTCACCAATTCAAAAGCAATCTTTTATTCTACTACCAGACAGCACTAGCTGTATTAACAAGAAGACTTCCCATATCCTGGAAATCAATTTGCCCAAAATGCAATAGGGACTTTAAGATCTACGACGCCTCAACACCGTCCTCGTTCTGTTTACAACGCAACTCTGAGCATTTTCACGTCTTCAGGACGACGTGAACTCGCTGAGAGACGAGAGCTGTTCCTTAATATGTTGATTTCAGCTCAAACACTACAATTGTTTTACTAAAACTGGAGCGTTTTGGAGGTCATAAAACAAGCTTCAAACTTCATATACGGTAGTCAATTTACGATGGCTTCAAATGGCTTCTTTCAAATGACTTCTTTCAAAATGGCTTCTTTGATTCAATTCACATTGCTTGTTAACGTTTAGAGGGCCACGTCGTCGAGTTTGCCGCGTAGTATAGATCTTAAATTCCCTAATTATACAACTTAACGCGATGTCTGATTGCAGGCTACGCTACCCGCTATAACTAACAATTAGACAACGAGCCTGAATTTTCTATTTAACAATTAGACACTAACGTCGAGGTGAATATTTGGAGACTGAGGTGAATAATTGTTTCAGTATAATTTCAGGCCTGAACAGAATATCCAATTGAGAAGTTTTAAACAGACGGATATCATAGATATAATTTGTAAATTCAATGCTCGATGTTTTCTTCACGCTTGACAGCTTTCAAAAACACACTAACGATCAAAACGGACGTAAAATAATTATACGATAACAATTACAAATAATTATACGATAACAATTACAAATAATTATACGATAACAATTACAAATAATTATACGATAACAATTTCCTCACCCTTAGACAGTTCTATCTTGAGAGAAATTATACTAATAACAATTATTATTTATTTAAAAAATTCCTGGTTTCTGATTGGCTAACAGCCAACTGTGAACTCAACAACCTCGTGTCCAGGCTCTTTACGCGGCGACAGCTTGCCAAATATGGTCAAGCGAGTCAATATGATAATTATTAACGCGTCAATATGACTTCCTTGTCATGGTTATGGCGACGACAATCATATCTTCTTTGTTGACCTCGCGCATTTCGTAATTCTTGACTGGCTAGCACGCAAGATATTTTTCATTTTTTAAATAAATAATAAAACAATTATTGAACTCGGTTTTCGCGTGATATGAAGAATTATCATGCCCTCAGTTTGCCGTTATCAACCTCAGCCTGCGGCTTCGGTTGATAACGGCAAACTTCGGGCATGATAATTCTTCATATCACGCTCAACCTCGTTCAATAATTGCTAATTATAGACCTCTTTCATAATGACGGCCAATTTTAGTATTCCTTAGGCCTAGGTCAAACGTCGAACTTCACATGTGCCGAACTTAATGCAAATGAGCTTAAACAAAAGACTACTCTCATTTGCATTAAGTTCGGCACATGTGAAGTTCGACGTTTGACCTGGGCCTTATATGTGTATCTAAATTAGCCTTATCGTTTGTGTGTCGACAATTCAAAAGAATCTTTGCTTCCTAACGAGGTATAAAGGCTAATTTATATGCGCATAAAAGAATATTATGAAATAGGTCTATACAACGAGCCCTCGTTTCTCATGAATTGATAGCGCACGAGGCGTAGCCCGAGTTAACTATCGCTCATAGAAAACAAGGGCGAGTTGTCGAATTGTTTTTGTAAATATTTTTTACTAAAGTTCATTAACTATCCACCATGCACAACTGACTTCTGTCGATTAATGCCAATGACAAACCGATTAGTCAGCCATTTTCCTAACACTGTTTTGATTGGCATGTTGTAAAACATGGATGGACTGATAAAACATGGACTGATAAAACATGGACTGATAAAACATGGACTGGTAAAACATGGACTGATAAAACATGGACTGATAAAACATGGATTGGTAAAACATGGAGGGTTAGGATCTTTGTTGTTTTGGGGTTAGCGATTATTTGTTAATGTAGACATCATACATTCACAGCTACACGTTACATGTTTTCCCAGTCCATGTTTTATCAGTCCATGTTTTACCAGTCCATGTTTTACCAGTCCATGTTTTATCAGTCCATGTTTTATCAGTCCATATTTTATCAGTCCATGTTTTATCAGTCCAGTCCAGTACAGTCCAGTCCATGTTTTACAACATGCCGTTTTGATTGTTACAATAAACAGACACAATACAAAGAAAAGGTAAAACGTTTCTGAGGCAAATTAATAGAAATTTTCTCGTGCAATATTTAAACAATATATTTCTTCAATCGATCAAAACGTTTGAAAAATGTCGAAAGGAACGAACATTTGTTTTAGCCTTTTAGTTTTAGATACTGAACTTTTTCCGTAGCGAGCGAGATTCTGAAATGTGTTTTGTTTACAGTTAACGGAAGCAAGGAATTAATACAGTATAAGTGTTTGGTTCATCTATTTTGCCAGTTCACTACCTTTCTTGTTTTAATTTTTAGAACACTCTTTAGTACGCTCTTTCAGTAAAGTTTCTTGCAAATGGTACTATTGATCCTGATAAACAGCGATATTCGCATTTAATTTATGCTACTAGCCCTCGTTTATATGTACAGTTGAACCTCTATAAAGTGGACACCGTTTAGAGCTGATGAAAATAAATGCACCAAGTTATACTACGGCCATGTCAACGAACCGTGAGAACTTGATAGAACTATAGAACTAGGGAGTTTAAGATCTACGACGCGGCACTTAAAACGTTAATAAGCACTGTCAATTTAAAGGGGCAGTAAGACGCGAAAATCATTTATCCCAATTTGGGCTTTATCTAGAAGTGCATTCGAAATAAGCAAGAATAGCGCTCTTACTTTGTCAATGTCTCATCTTGTTCCAGAGATATTTCAGTTTTTAAAAGCTGTAAATGAGATACCTGATGACGTCATCTACTCCACTCAAATTCTAAAAATGAGGAATATCTTTGGAGATAGCGGCCAGATTGTGCTGAAACGTTCCAGATGTATGCTACTAAAAATGGTACACTGCACTGTGTATAGTTAATACTTTATACATTTTTCATTTTAGAGATTTCCTTTAGTTTAAATTTTGGAGTAGATGACGTCATAAGTTCATTTGCATCTTTCGAAAACGTCAATATCTCTGGAACAACATAAGATATTGACCAAGTAAGAACGCTATTCTTCCTCATTTTTTTAGCACTAATAGATAAAATAAAAATTGGATAGACAATTTTCGGTCTTACTACCCCTTTAAACATTTGAAAGAAGCCATCGCGAGTTGTCTACCGTATTTGAGGCTTGTTTTATGACCTCCAAAACGCTCAAGTTCTGCTAAAACGATTGTGGTGATCTGCTAAATCGGTTGACTTCAGCTCAAGAGCTGAAGTCAACCGATTAAGGAACAGCTTTCACGTCGTCGTGAAGACGTGAAAGTGTTCAGAGTTGCGTTGTAAACAGAACGAGGACGGTGTTGAGAATACTCTTGGGACTACAAAGTATTCATTCTCTTTGTTTCGCATGAAGAATTCTTTGTTTTGAAGGCCGCGTCGTCGTGTCACTATGACGCCGCGTCACTATGACGCCGCGTCACTATGACGCCGCGTCACTATGACGCCGCGTCACTATGACGCCGCGTCACTATGACGCCGCCCTAAAGTGTCTGTTGCCGGAACAACAAATGGAGCTAAAATACAGGAACTGTTTGCTAAATAGGTTGGTGATATATCTTACGCTTTTCCCCCAACTATAGAGCTATATAATCTGGCTGCTATTAGTAGCTCAAAATCCGGACAAACAAACCAAATTTGACTCACGAATGTTGCAAATGAGCTATTTTCTTTTGTTGTGGCTGCAAGAATTATGGGTAAATGCGGACAAATATGGATATATACTGACGTCATCTCGATGGAGTGCTATTAAACGTACGACTTCCAGGCCGGCGTTTTTCCGCGTTTTTTTTACATCTCTGGTGGCACCAACAAATGAGGGCAGTTAGCTTAAATTAAGGGAGTTTTGCAATTTACTGCTAACAATATAGTAATTATGGGAATGTACACTCGTTCCCTCGAATTCATTCATGACTTAATTAACGTTTCAATGTTTGGTTTTCTTTAGAAATGTAATCCCCCGAAGAAATATTTTATGCTTTGTGTGTTACCAAACGTCACTTCATTTGTTACTGATAAAGAAAGAAGTGCAAGAATTTCATTGATATTAGATGGTGTTTTAAAATGGAAAGACTTGACTAGTTATCCTTTTAATAAAATTTCATTTGTTCCTGATCCTGTAATAACCCCGTTTAAAGGCGTATATTTGCTAAACAAGGTGCACACCAGTCTAATAATTAATGTGAGTTTTTTGTTTTGTTGTAGATTTACCTTGAGAAAACTGTATTTGAATATCAATTTATACGATACTTGTATTTATTTTGCAAAGGTAGTTTTAAAGGACATTGACACTCATTAAAATATTAGTTCCATCTTCAAATTTGTTCCACAAATTTACTTGAAAATGTGCGTATAATAACTCCTCATGATAATGAACGTTGTAAACTTATAGCAGTCACTGAGATATAAGACTTTTTTAATGAGTGAAAATTCTCTACCCAGCACCTGACGTCGGAGACCATCTCATTTACATATCAAACAAACTGAAATATTTCAAAAACGAAGTATAAAATACGGAAAAGTTGTGAAAGGTGTTACTCTATCATTTTACGAGTTCTTTCATGTTAGACAAACTTAATTGTTGTTGTCAATGTCCTTTAATAATTTCAAACAGTTTAGAAATCAACTTCAGTTACATATGAATATGTATTAGTCACAATTTTTTAGTAGTATTTAATTTTAAATAAGTTTTTAAATTTAAACTTTTAAGAATTTGGTGTAAAAGTTTTAGTGAATGTAATTTTTTAATTTAGGGGATCTTTATAATTATAGAGGGTAAACCTCTTGATTCTCCTGCAAGGACCTTCAGGGTACCAAATAGCGCGAATTTGATTTCTTGTTGGAAGGATTTCATGATGCACGCACTTTTCACAACAGAGATTTTGATACACACCCATAACTTTTGCTTATTGCTTCTTTGCTTATTGCTTCATTATTATAAATATCAGTTAATATTCTTCATACAAATTTTAATTTGTTTTAATAAAGTTCTACATTTTCCGTATTCTATAAGTTTTTCAACCAAGTTTTAAGTTAACACTCTTGATTTTTTAGGGAAAGAACCTTAAAGCCGCAGTTGAAAATCTGTTCAAGTTTGTGATTACTATTGATGGCCAGATGTGTAATATAACGAGTGTAGCTAAGGTATTTAACAAGGCATAACTAAGAATACTTAACAATTAGACAACGAGAACGAGTTGTCTATGAGCAGATAGTCAACGAGGGCGAAGCCCGAGTTGACTATCTGCTCATAGACAACGAGGGCGAGTTGTCTAATTGTTTTAGTATCAACCATAAACAACCTTTCTTACATTGTTCCAAATTTTCAGATAGTTTTACCTTTTTGTTTGTAAAAGTCTACCCATTCAAAATGTAGAGTTGCTCGATGACATATGATAAACAATTGCTCACAAAATACGATATTGTAATTACTTTGCTTCACATTTGGTATAGATATACTCCATAGGCATAAGCGAATTCATTTTCTTATTCGAAAATGTCAAACTGAACAATTTTCAATTACTTTCGGTCCAATGTTTTCATGATTTCATCACTCGTATGTAAATTTTAGCGGACGCCATGTTTGGACTAGATTCCAGGTTTGGCCGTGCAGCTTGAATATGTCGTGGCTTCTGATTGGTCTGGATAGGAATATTCCAGCATAAGAAGGTTTGTGATTGGGTAACGCTACTCACCGTCTATCACCAATAGACAGTGAGTAGCTCAGCCAATCAGAATGCCGAATTTGTAATAGACCACTAGTTGGTTGATACTAAACTTTATTATATGGTTAGTGCTACTTCTGGTAAAATTGCGAGGGTATTACGAATATTGTTAATGCACTAGCAATTCAAAATATCAGAACATTTTATGACATCTTCGTGTACCGCACACACAATGGATACAGACTACGTCATATACACATCAAGATTATTTTCTCGGGATTCAGAAGCTTTACAAGAACAAAAACCTTAACCATAACCAAAATAAAAACTCTAGTCCTAACCCTCAAAAAAGGAATATACTAACCGTACTTTTGAACTAAATATTCCATTGATGTAATATTTGTGTCCCGTCCGCTACACGAAGTAGCAGTCAATTTTATTGGCAGCTTGTTTACTTATTGTATTTTTTTCTTGAGAGATAAAAACAATCAGAAAACGAATTCTATTATCCAGACATTGACGAATTCGAAGGTATACACACATAAACAATGAAAAAGTCCAAGAGAATTTAAACAATCATGCAGTAAGAAATTGAAAACTATATTAGATGAGGTGAAGCATGATATTGAGAATGATCAAGGCCGACGTTTGTTATCAGCCGAAGGCTGAGGTGGATAACACAAACAGAGGCCTTAATTATTCTCGATATTATGCGAAAACTGAATCCAATAATTGTTGTATTATACATAAGAAGTGCTAAATTCAATCGTGTTTCCGTGTTTCGGCGTAAACATTTTCAACACTTCACCGAGCGGCTCCGTTTTTTCGGGTATTTGACTTATTTTCTTCGCTTTCAAATAGTCGTAGAAGATTCCTAGAGCTATCTTCGTAGCTCGTTTTGTGTTCACTGCCAAATCGTTTTCTGTTACGTTGGCGAATCTTTGCGAGTAATCTATGAGTATTGTATAATAATACCTGATGTTATAACTTTGATTAATTTTGATTCGTGTGTTTCATTTATTGTCTCTTATCAAGTCCTTTATTATCAGTCTTAATTAATAGAACCATGTCCGTGTAATACTTTGATTAGGCCACTTATAATTGAATAAATATTCCTCTTTCTTTATTTCAGAACGTGATAGTTTGCAAAGCCCCTGAATCGTTACCGAAACTTAAAAGTTACGATGTTTGGGTAAGTTTTTTAAGTAACACGTATGACGTATACAACCAGCTTGCGTACAGACGCTCGCGGGCGCAAAAAGGCGGCGCTAGTTCTGTAATTTATGCCGATTGTTCGCAATGCTTATAGTAACTAACGAGTATTCACTAAAATTTTAAGAACTCTTATGAAGAGCAAACTTAGTTCTAATAGACAAATAGGACAAACGGAAAAGCTAAAACGAAACAGCATAGTGAGTCTCGTTTATAAAGAATACGTTGAGTCGGCTGACAAACTGTCTTCGTTGTAAACAACAAACATTGAAAACGGAAGCAGTTCTTAACCAATTGAATATCGCGTATTTAACTAAATTTTCTAGGCGACCAATCATCGTCTACTATATAAATTCCTCTTAGTAGAACACGATTAACGGCGCTGGTTCATAGTCTGTGTTTTTCAAATTTGACAGACTATGACGTAGGCTATATTGCCACGTAATTATCCTATTGTCATTCTGATGTATAATCTCAGGAATATTAACGACAACGTTCGAATATCTGTGTTGCGCACTTTCACTGATGAAAATACTCAAGCAATCAAGAAACACGATGCTACTGCATTATATACGCTGATCAGCGGCAGCCACAAAAAGCTGAGGAATACATGTATACTTCACTATTTTTTCTTTTTCTTTTCACTATTTTTAAGGAAAGTAAATTTACTGGCGGCAAAATGTAGCACTTTTACGTTAAACATCGCTCCATACGACAAAACTATAACGATTTGATTCGAGTTCAGTGCGACTGTAGACTGTATACTTTTTAAATTAACCATGGAGGGCCTAAGCACTCGCAAATAAGTATTATAGTATGCGGGAAGTTGCGAGAGTGGAGAAAGGCGTAAAAAAGGCGAGTGTTTTTTATCTTTTCGTAAGCTCCCAAGTGTTTGGATCACAGTATCCAAACACGGAAAAACCATTAGGTATTTCTTGTATAAAATAATATAAGAGAACGTGCAGCAAAACCTAAGGAAATGTTTGGCGGGAAATTTCCGATAATTTAAACGCGGGTGTTGACCAATCAGAGCCTGCGTAGCATACATGTTATTTTTAAGGTTATTTACTGTTAAGTTTACATGCGCCCGACCTGTCCAAACATCGCTAAGCCATAATAACACATTTCTAAATTGACATTACATTGCATTGCATTACATTGCATTGTATTGCATTGCATTGCATTGCATTGCATTGCATTGCATTGCATTGCCTTGCCTTGCATTACCTTGCATTACATTACATTTGGCAACATTACATTACATTTGGTAACATTACGTAACATTTCATTACGTAACATTTCATTACGTAACATTACATTACGTAACATTACATTACAGTACATTACGTAACATTATATTATATCACATCACATTACATTACTATTGTAAACTGTCATTACATTACAACATTTCTATAACATACAACACATCACAACATATATAACATTTCTTTCTGGTGGAAGTAAGCAATTTAGCTTATAAGACGTATTAGTTGAGATTTCTGAGAACGTTGCTATAGATAAACTCCGGCTCTTACAATCATTAAAACTATTTAAAATCATTGACCTCATAAAATTTAACTCTGCTCATGCATGTTGTGTACTTTGTTATATGGGATTATATAAGCCTTAGCTTCAAAGCGCCTTCCGCCATTACATTTTAGCTGTATCAACCACTGATTTATGTATACTGTAAGACAATTATTAAAACATAGCGCTTTTGTTTCTATTGTAGGTCAATGTTTCTTCAAGTAGTCTTCGCTATTATGTTGGTAAAGCAAAATACGACATTGTTAGTGCTCCTGAACAGCAAAGTCTCTTCTTCATTTACATTATTATTGGTGTTGGAGGAGGCGCATTCTTGTTGTTTATTCTTCTCATGATCTGTCTGTATAAAAAGAAAAGAAAACAACAACGTCAAAAAGAGAGAACATTTGAAATGCAGATGAACAGTTTAGAGTCAAAAGTAGCCAAAGAATGTCGGGAAGGTAATTTAGGTTTTTCTTTTTTTTTTCATTTAATGTTTCCTATAATAACTAAACTATGACTTACAGTTCAACCACGAGACTAGAACACGCCTGTGTTGTGCAGGGACTGTTCTGGATTGTACTCTTTCTTTCTGAGTCTAAATATATACGTTTTTAAAGAAAAATTGTTTCTGCATTTTGTGAAAGTTAGCATCCGCTAATTCTGAGTCGCTTATAGCGTTTAATCCAGGTGCTTATTTCGCGAAACAATTAACTATTATCAAATTCCTTTTCAACATTTATTAGCAAACAAATAATTTTAGTGTCCATTAAAAGAAAAAAATAAGTTTATTTTATTTGAATGAACTATTAGATTCACACAATATGTTAGATGATTTCATGGTAAATGTGTGGATTTTATAAGAAGTAATATTCGAGAATTGTACGTTCATCAATCTCATATACTCGGAGTGATTCCATGACAGCAATCGACCGTCTAACCTCCGCTGTCCGCCCGCCCCCTCACCCGCTACGAAAATACAATACAATACAATAAATTTTTATTTAAACACGATAAAAGTTAAAGCTTGTCGCTTGTGGGGTCGTGTGTTTATGCTAATTAGAATAATTGGTATTACAAATGGTTAATAAATTTTAAAATAATATAAAAATTAATAAAAGTTAATAAAGTTAAAAAAGTTAAAAAAGACCCTGGTTTCCGATGGTCACGTGCCACCCAGAATCTAGGTGGTGAAAATGTCATAATGGAGGGGAGATAAATTTAAACTGCCAGTATGGGGGAACTAGAGCTGAATAGTTTTGAAAACTGTTATGTTTATTTACTCTTGTTCTATTCATCGATTCACTGCGTTTTCCATCGCGTCTCTAATGATTGTTAATCCAACAGAAAGTTCATAGTTTACCAGCTCTTACTTATTCTCATGTAAGGCGACAAAGAACTTTCATTTAAGCAACACTTGTTTTTGGGCTGGAGTGTCCCTTTAAAGTTATATTGTTTTCAACATATTATAAAATTTCTTGCAGCATTTGCTGAACTTCAGACAGACATGACAGACTTTACGAGTGATCTTGGTGGAGGTGGTATCCATTTCTTTGATTTCAAGAATTATGCCATGCGCGTGTTATTTCCTGGTGTTGAGGAACATGTAGTGATAGAAGAAAAGAGGGTAAATGATACACGTGTTTTTTTCTCGTTTTAATTCCATTTTGTTTTCATCTTAACTTAGCCCGCATGTTTGCATAAAGAGAATTGAGTGCTGAAGTTACAACTGCGCTGTTGTATATTTCCTTGTTAAATTGACTTGAGATTCATGCAAGAATCTGCTCGAAATATTCTGATCCGCTTCATGTAAATACGATTTGAATTAAACAAATGGCGGCCTGGTGTTAGGAATATTGTGCTCATGGATCGCTGGACCAGTCAATCCGCTGTCAATATGCTTATAACTCGATAATCACGTGACACGTTATTTCTTAAAGTGCCTATCTCACGTTTGAGGATTTTACATATCCGTAATATTTCGGTCTTCCTGAGCAAAATCATAATAATATTATCAGCCGAAAATTTCATCTTCATGGAGTTTTTCGCTGTCAAAGTTATCGGATGTGATGTCATAAGAGGCATTCCAGACCAGTTTTCTTTTGTTACTTGCCACAAAAATGCCTCTTGTACATCACGATAACTTTAACAGCGAAAAAGTCCATGAAGATGAAATTTTCGGCTGACAAGATATATTATGATTTTGCTCAGGAAGACCCAAATATTATAAATATGTAAAATTCTAGGTTTCGGCTGCGTTTGCAATGTTTTTTTCCACCAAACGATATTCACTACATATCCCATGCTTTCAAAAGCACATTGCATCAAAATTGCATCAGAATATGTAATATTGGTACATGTATATATATATATATACACAAGTAAAAATATCACAAGAGCCACGTTGTAACAAGGTTGTTGGTTCACAATTTTAACCGGAAACTTCTGACAACTGCCAAATTTGGCGAAAAAGAGTTAGCCAGCTGCGCCCAAACCTAGCCCAAGTTAACGCCTAGCGGGCCTTTTGTTACATATCGTATACCAGCAAATAATGGAACATTTTACCACTCAAAATTCGTTCATCCACTACTGTAAACTGTCTGAAACATTCTCTTTAGAAGATAATTTAAACATCAAAAGAAACGTAAACGTTTTAGTACATGCATTTAGTTCAATGTTTGGCATTTAATCTTAAGGAATTTTACTTTCTATAAAATTTTCGTAGATTTCATTATGTTATATATTTGTATCATCTATACTACATGTATATTAATTTAACCATATATTGTAATTAATTGGAGGGCCACAGGTTTGTTATTTCTTTGTACTATTATGTGTTACCCTCTGGAAATAAAGTTTCTATCTATATTTGTTTGTTCTTAATGTTTGTAATTTTTGTTGATTGATTTTAGATGCAAGAGAGCCCTAACTGGGAAGAAGCTCTTCGAACGTTTTCTCAGTTAATTGGCAATAAAAATTTCCTTTTGATTTTTGTAAAAACGTTGGAACTTCAGCCTCAGTTCAAAATGCAGGATAGGTAGGTAGTAATATATGTCTGTATATCTTGTTAGTTCATGATCGAGTCGGTTTTCTTTGTTATTCACAAACCTTTATTTCGCATAATCACTTCTCACTAAAAATGCAAGGTATTTACATGACTGTTTGGAGGGATTTATCTATATAAATACCTCATTAATATATTAATGAGGTATTAATATAGTTAAATTCCTCAATATATTTAGATTTTACACAAAAATACCTCATGAATAAGATCATGAACTTAGTTAATCAGATAAACACCTCGAACGTCGCTATTCAGACATATAAATTTGTATGCCTGAATACCTCCGTTCCCAGTGTTTATCTCTCGGTGTTTATCGCGTGACGTCAAGAACATGACAACTATTTACATGAGTAAGATAAAAGTGTTGTACTGCGTAGGTAGGCAGTATAGAAATACAAAGCAAGTCGTAGGAGATCTAACGTTTCGAGCGAAGGCCCTTCGTCACTTTATATTTCACTCTCTGACGAAGGCCCTTTGCTCGAAACATTAGAGTTTTTAGAGTTTTCGATTTAGCTTTTTACGTGACACGATACAGTATGCTATACTGTGTGTTAAAGGATACTCCACCCCAAAAAAACAAGTGTCGCCTTACATGAGAATGGAAATCAGTTTTCTTCTAATCGTTTTAGTTTTAGAGAAATTTGGCTTAGTTTATCGTATTTTAGTAAATTGAAGGTCGCCATTTTTGTTCTGATTGCGGGCGTATGCGGTCGCTCCCATTAATTTTTGACGTCATTGAGTGATGGAAACACTACACAAAGAAACCCTTCACAAGCTGCCAATAACGTCACGTGGTCTTACTCTATTGTGCAGGATTTCTATTCATGCTATTGTGAAGGATTTTTTTCAAAGTGTTCTATCACTCAATGACGTCAAAAATTAATGGAGCGACCATGTTTACCCGGCAATCAGAACAAAAATGGCGGCCTTCAAATTACAAAAATACGATAAACAATTCTCTAAAACTAAAACGATTAGAAGAAAACTATATATTTAATCATTAAATTAAAAGCCCTTATAACGGTATTTCTTTAAATACTATTTGAATGACTACATACAAGTATTGAAGCTGTATTTCCACCTACTTCCCCTATTGCTTCCATATTTATTGGTGGTAATATCTTTGTAATTATTCTAATCATAAGGAATATTTCTTTACAGGTGCAATGTAGCTTCGCTGCTTGTGGTTGCTTTACAGAGTAAAATGGATTACTGTACTGAGTGAGTGTAAAAGTTCAATGTTGGTATCGTGTTTTACTTTTTGTGAGAAAATATCAGAAATCTTAAGGTGGCTCGATAGTCTATAAATCATGAGAAATTGCATTTTCCCCCATAAAAAATCTTGTAATGCAGATGTGAGCTAGCCTCCTCCGCAGGCAACTCTGTGGCTTCTTTTTCCCGTGTCAAATAGCTTCCAACGCTGTTTTGGCCGAGCAAGAGAAATTAACAAGAGCATGGGGAGAGGAAAATTAAGAGCGCCAGGGGAGGGGGGCGAGGGGAAGAGGCGAAGTCCCCTCTTCGTCGATCAATCCCTTCACAATCCCTATACTTCCCTGCAATCCCAACGAAAACATTGCTCGTACAGCCTTGGAAGCGATTTGACTCGGATAAAAGGATAAAAGAAGCCACAGAGTTGCCTGCGGAGGAGGCTAGATGTGAGCTTTATTTTGGTTCATTGCATAGCTCTAGCGGTGGTCTTGATTATTGAAACGTTTCACACTTGTAGCATTTGTATATCCAGAGAAATGGTGTTTATGATAAGCGGCAGATTTTATGCAAATTAGTTTTCTGGATTTATTGGAAACACGATTTCTCCACTCAGGTAAACTTTGAGGGTATAAAACTTTTCAGTAAACAAGACCACCACTAGAGCTATGCAAACCACGACGAAGCTCAGATCTGCATTACAAACATTTTTATGCGAAAAAATGCAATTTCTAATGATTTAGACTTTCGAGCCACATTAATCAAAATTTATCTTCTACCTCAAACATGAAACCATCTCAAACCGATGTTTTTGGTTCGTGGTCAACAAACATCAATTCTCTAACTAAAATGACCTTCAGGTCCAGGGGCCAGTTGTAAAGTTGTTCAAAATGCGATAAGCTTAATCCAGGATTAGTGGAAATTTTGTTAACAAATTCTTTAGATGCAGACAAAGATGTTTGGAAATTTCTGTTCGGATATCATACAAATTATGAAATGTTTTGCCTATATTAGCTTTGGAATTGTACACCCAGTACACTAAAGTGATTAAGGACACGTCAAAACGACATTGTTGAAAGGCGAGTGGTATGAACATATCAGGCCATTTTTCGCGTTGCCGTCCTTAATTTCATTATCTTATTATTTCAAGCCAAGGCCTTTTGTCAGAGAGTTAAACATGGACTTTGTCACTTTGACTAAAGATTTTCACTCGAAACGTTAGAAATCCTTTTAAACAGTTTACAAACATTCTGGTAGTTTTTGTTCGTATTTCACACTGTCCAACGTAGCACTTTCATATCATCATTATAATACATAATTATGAACTGTAACACTGACTGATTTATTTTATAGTATTAATTACTGTAAGACTAATTTTTGGTTTGATTTTTGTTCTGATTTCTAAAGGATTCTACAGCATCTTCTTGCTGAGCTGATTCGAAAGTCGATATCAAAAAGTCACCCAAAGCTTTTACTTCGCAGGTTTGTGAATATCTGTCTAGTGTAACAATGAAAATAATGAGAATATTCTGAAAGTTTATTGATGCAACTCTCATGTGCAGTGTCAAGGGTTTTACTACATCCCGGACGTTCTTTGCCAGCACCCGCAAGCAATCGTCTTTTGGACGATCTTTTTCAGTATCCGCGAGAGGCGGGACGAAATGAGAGATTGTACTGCTATCATACGATCGGACATGCCTGTACATGTATGTAATAGATAAACACCGAGAACGAGGGATGTATGCTATATACAACCCCGAGGACGCGCAGCGTCCGAGGGCTGTATATTGCATACATCCCGACGTTCGAGGTGTTTATCTGACTTATTATTAAGGAGGTTTTCTAACGAAGTTTTGTCCATTTTTCCACCTTGGACAAAGATTTTCCTATTTTTTTCTTCGTTTCTTATCTAATTAGTATTCATAGGGATGTACAGTACTGCTCAGAAATAACCTAACCAAAAACGCGTTCTGAACGCGTTCCGAACGCGTTCCAGAACGCGTTCCGAATGCGTTCCAGAACGCGTTCCGAACGCGTTCCAGAACGCGTTCCGAACGCGTTCCAAATTGCGTTCGGAACGCGTTCCGGTTTTCAGGCTATACATGTCGTGATCAGTTCGGCCATATCCGGAAATTATCGTCACTTTCCGATTCGTAGCGTCATCTTGTTTCATATCGTCGCTCCGCCATATTTACTGAATACAAGAGATATTTTACGATGACAAAGCTTTCATTACTGTATATGCAAGAAAAAATAGTAATTTCTTTGAGATCTGCTGGAGTAAAGATTTCAAAAATAAAAGATACTCTAATCGAGGAAGGAATTAAAATCTCAAGATCGGCAATCTGTCTTTTTCTTTTGCGATATCGAATGAGTGGTCAATTGAACGATGCTCCTCGCAGTGGTCGAAGGCCAAAAGTGACAGAAGAACATATCAAATTTATAGACGAATATGACTCAGATCGCCGGTTATCCAGGCGAAACAATTTATGGACAAAACGTCTTCAAGTTCCTCCATAATTTATTTGACCATGCCGCGGTTTGGTTTTCGAACTCTTGTTTGGTTCACGAGCTCTTGCGCATTGCTGACCGCCACAGCTTGTGATACGAGTAGTTTAGTTCGCTACAACCTTAAGTCGTTTCGCTACACTACCGTATACACGAATCTAATATGAATTTATATCTACGGATTATGTTTTGCTTCGTCCGAACATAAGCATGTAAACATGTCAATCAAAAACGACTATCGCGATAGTATAAAGTTAAAAAGTAGAGTGCGCGTAGACAGGGTTTTGGATATATAGCAAAGTGAAAAGGTGGTAAAGGGTATCAAGATTTTTAGTGACGAAATACTGACGTTTCGAGCGGAGCCCTTCATCAGAGTAAGACGTCTGTTCGAAACGTCAGTATTTCGTTACTAAAAATCATGGCAGTTTACCACCTTATGAGTGAAAACAATAAGTGATGATTCATAAAGTTGTTGCCGCGTGCCCATTATAAACTTTACCCCGCGCTAGCCAACAGTGTATTCGCTCTCAATTTCTATGAGATTATAGATGACTCTGCCTTCGCCATCGTCATTTATCACATCATGATAGAAATCTCGAGCTCATAATCTTTAAATATAAATTCGCAATCGACAATCATAAAGGTACGCAGGCTCTGGGTACGAGATTGATTACATATTTATCAGAGCATATTTCAAGATCAAAATTCAGAATAATTTCCAACTGACATGAAACCAAAACGAAACATAAACGTATAGATGTAAACTCATATTAGTGTAGGAAACGACTAACCAATAAACCATTAAAACGAAATCGTTTGTTGGTAAGTCGACACATATAGTTGACTTGTTATGCTGGAAGCGAAACGACTTTGTGTTACATACTGTAGCAAAACGACTTCTGGTTGTAGCGAAGCGACTTCTGGTTGTAGCGAAACGACTTGTAGCGAAACGACATGTCATTGCACACATTACAATGTGCATGCATGCGAAGCATGGCAGTCACGAATTTTTATAGCGGTCGTTTTAATTCACAGATGAATAAAATAAAGATTTGATGAGTGTTTTTTAATAAACACAGAGCGTTCATATAAAAAGGTACCAACCATCCGTCCACAACTCTGATGTTTTTAAAATATATACGGCTCCGCGTGATAATCAAACACGGAGTAAAATTTATATTAAGCCAGTGTCTGAACTACTGACTCAGTTATTACTTATGCGCAACTCTCATTCACTCTCATCATTGATTGATCCAAGCCTCAAGTTCATACATTCTTCGTATAAATGTGATTTGTTACATTGGTTAATCACTCGGAGTTTTCCGAACTGGTAATAGCTTCCGACAAAATTTCCATCGCAATCGAGGAACGCGTTCCGGAACGCGTTCGGAACGCGTTCTGGTACGCGTTCGGAACGCGTTCTGGTACGCGTTCGGAACGCGTTCTGGAACGCGAAGGGAACGCGTTCTGGACGAGAACGCAGCGTTAGGTTACTTCTGAGCAGTACTGTATGGCGCATACATCCCGCGGTACATCAAAGAAAACCGACTCAATCATGTAATAAGATGAAATACATCATGGAACTGCTAACCCCAAAACAACTTAGATCCTAATCCCCCGCCTAACGGGTTTTCTAACCCCCCGCCTAATGGTTTTCTAATACTAACCTTAATACTAATTAAAGGATCGTCCAGGAGGCGATTGCTTGCGGGTGCTGACAAAGATCGCCCAGGATGTAGTAAAACCCGAGTGTCAATACTTAATAACTTCAGAATTTTTAATCACAAACAACGTAACAATAGCGAAGCGTAGTAATGACGTCAGTATGTATGTATGTCTGAGTTTGCTATAAATTCTTGCATTCCAAACAATAGAAAAAGAGTTGTTAGGAGAGTCAGGTTTGTTTGTCTGAGTTTTGGTTCTATAAACAGCATTAACGCACTCCGCTATTTAGAAAAGGTTTGCCCAGTAATCCAAAATAATTTTAACATATTTAACAAAAGATTGTTTTCGCGCTAGTTAGCTCGTGGACTGTTAAATCTTGCCCAAACTAAGAAATTAACATTTTTTGACGCTATAAAAACATTCGTGGCTGTTTAGTACCCAGTGCTCTCAAACAGAATTTTCTGGCACAGCGGGTACCTTTGTACACTCGTTCTTTTCTTAAAGTGTCTATCTCACGTTTGGGGATTTTACATATTCATAATATTTGGGTCTTCCTGAACAAAATCATAATATATCTTGTCAGCCGAAAATTTCATCTTCATGGACTTTTTTGCTGTTAAACTTATCGGTTATGTCAGAAGAGGCATTTTTATGGCTATTTACAAAAGAAAACTGGTTTGGAATGCCTCTTGTGACATCACATCCGGTAACTTTGACAGCGAAAACTCCATGAAGATGAAATTTTCTGCTGACAATATATATTATGATTTTGCTCAGGAAGACCCAAATATTACGGTATGTAAAATCCACAAACGTGAGATAGGTAAAGTTTTGTTTACACATTATTTGGGCCGATTTCATACCCTGATGCATGTTATGTAGTGAATTTACTCACGAGAATATCGGGACATTTGCTTGCAAATTAATTATTAAATTATGTGAAAGTGTATTTTTCACTATTTATCTTTATTTAAAGCTGATCTTCAAGTCAATTTCTATATTTTACTCTTAGGACTGAGTGTGTTGCGGAAAAGTTACTAACGAATTGGTTGACGTTTACTTTGTCAAATTTCATCAAGGTAACTGTTCTTTCTCGATTTATTCTATTTGAATCAAATCCTTTATAAAATTTGTTTTCGTTTAATATATATATGAGAAGAGGGCCAGCCGTCCTTGGCGATATCTCGCTATTGACTACCCGAGATCTCGCCTAGGAGGGCTGGACATTTTCTATGTAAACGCACTCAAGGGGGCTGGCCAGTGGCCATCCTAACAAGACTGGAAAAATTAATATACACATGCGCATCTATCACCAGCCCTCCTCGAAGGGCCTCATATAAACACCCCAAGTCCTCTTCAGTCATTACTTGCGCAATAGCCTATAAATGACCTATTCTATTTTTGATTTTTGATAGGATAAAGCTGGTAAACCTCTGTTCATGTTATACAAGGCCATTAGGTTCCAAGTTGAAAAGGGTCCTGTTGATGCAATTACTAACGAGGCACGTTATTCACTCAGCGAGGATAAACTGCTGAGACAAAGTATTGATTACAGTGTAAGTATCTCACTAAACAAGCGCGGACAATTAATATTTATTGGATAAAGTTAAGGATGTTTCCGAGAATTATCAAAGCCTGCAAGGTTTGTGTTACATGCCGAAGGCTGAGCCAGATAACACAAAATAAGGCGTTGGTTATTCTCAGTATCATGCGAAAAACGAATCCAGTAATTAGCTACGCATTCTGTATTTTGTACAGCATTTAGCATATAAGTCTGTCAGTGTTTTCTATTTATTTAAAAAAGCCTTAAAGTGCAAATGAATCGAAAATTAAGTTTATCTTATTTGAAAAATCTCTTAAAACAATGAGGAATAACAACTTACAGCTCTTCCATATTTCACTCATTTATTGAGATACCGTAGAATCTCGAAAGTAGCCGCCCCGGCTTAGTGACCTCTAAGGGCGGCTACTTTCGGATGGGCGGTTACTTTCATAGGGTGCTTACTTTCGGGTTATTTTTAGCATCGGCCAAGTTTTCACCACTATTGTACATTTTGCACAACGTTTCAAAGTTTTGTTTTATTTTGATTAAATTACATAAGAGTTGTTACTTATTATCTAACGCTAATAATTTAACCGTACTCGATACCGAATATTCGATACCGAAATGGAAGAGGACGTCTGAACGATGACAAAGACAAACTTATAACTACTTTCTGAAATTCCTGAATCTTTGATATTACTGTTTTATACATGTTTTACTCCATGCCATTCAAAATAAATTGTTAATCAGATGTTACAACTTATTTAAGCGGCTACTTTCGGGGCGTGGGGGGGGGGGGAGGGGCGGTTACTTTAAGAGGGGCGGCTACTTTCGGGTTTTTGTAGTAATTGTTTAAAAAGCGGCTACTTTCGAGGGGGCGGCCACTTTTTGGGGGCGGTTACTTTCGAGATTCTACGGTATTTAGACTTATGTGATATTTAACTGAGCTGATCCATGACGTAGCAAGTTGTACACAACATTAGAAAATCATGTATATCTTTCCAATATTATTAAAAGAAATCACTCAAAACTTTGTAATTGCTACAGCTCATGAAACAAAACATTAAAGACAAGCTTCAAGTGATTCCGTTCAATAATCTTTAAGATATACAGGATTTTCCAAAGTTGTGTACAACTTGCTACGTCATAGATTATCTCATTTGAATATCACCTAAGTCTAAATAACTCAAGAAGTAAGTTAAATATAGAAGAGCTGTAAATTGTTATTCCTCATTGTTTTAAGAGTTCTTTCAAATAAGACAAACTTAATAATTTCTGTAATGTTTGTAGACCCTCACAGTCACTGTTGAGTTTGAAGATGAACCATCATGTCAAGTTGAAGTTGTTGATACAGATACAGTTTCGCAAGCTAAGGCCAAGATCATGGAAGTTTTGTTCAAGGTATAGTATTATACAATTTATTTTTAGCTTAAAGTGTCTATCTAACGTTTGGTGATTTTAGATATTCGTAATATATGGGTCTTCCTGACCAAAATCATAATATATCTTGTCAGCCTAAACTTTCATCTTCATGGACTTTTTCGCTGTTAACGTTACCGGATGTGATGTCACAAGGGTTTTCCCTTGTTACTTGCCACAAAAATGCCTATTGTGACATCACATCCGATAACTTTGACAGCAAAAAAGTTCATGAAGATGAAATTTTCGGCTGACAAGTTTTTTTTTGGATTTTGCTCATGAAGACCCAAATATTACGAATATGTAAAATCCCCAAACGTGAGATAGGCACTTTAAAATTTATAATTCTTCTATTTGCCCTAAGGTGTTGATTTTCTATTTGTTTTAGAATATTCCCTTTTCATGCCGCATTCCTAAAGATGAACTTGACCTAAGTAAGTAGAAAATCTTTCCAGTTATTTTATTTAATGCTTGATTCGATTACCTTTCATTTTCAGCTGAATATATAGGTTTTCTGCATAAGTTGTGAATAGTTTCTATTGCAACTAAATGACATTTTTTTGCAAATATAGTACACTGGCAGTCAAAACGAACTGCTCAAATACAACTTCTTTAATTGGAACTTCGTTAAAAATTAGAAATGGTTAGGGCTTACACCATTGTAGCCTTTGCTAACTCCACCTCCAAAGCAATCAGTTGCCATTAATTTTAAGGCTTCTCCCCCAATTTTTGAGTGAGTTTTAGGCATTTATTACCAGCTTCTAGGGCAAAGTCTAGATGCAATCCAGTTTCTACAGCAGATTACTTTTAGAGGTTGATGGAACAAGTTTTTTAAACCAAGGTGGAAAGATCATGGGACCAAAACCAAGGATCAGCCTTGAAGATAGGGGAAAGGTGCTGACATTGTCTGAAGAAGGCTATTCACAACGGGTGATTGTTGTCCGCGTCGGCTGTAGCCAAAATTTTGAAAAAAAGAAACTGACAGGCAGTGTAGATGACCTAAAAATTCCAAGACGAAAGAGAAAGACGACGAGTAGAGAAGACAGAACCATTAAGGCAGAGGTGCAGCTTGAGCATGGTGTGAGTGTGTCTACTTCCACCACCCGAAGGAGGCTAAGAGAGGCTGGACTCATTGGCCACAAACCAAGAAAGAAGCCACGCCTAACATCGCGACACAAGAAGGCACGCCTGGAGTTTGCACGAACCCACAAGGATTGGACAGCTGAACAGTGGTCCCAAGTCTTTTTTAGCGATGAGTCCAGGTTTCTTTTACATAGGAGTGATGTCAGGAGGATGGCAGGGGAGGAATTTAAGGAAGATTGCGTCCAACCAACAGTGAAACATGGAGGTGGTGGGATCATGGTGTGGGGATGCATTAATGCAAAAGGTGTTGGCTTTCTCACCAAGGTGGAGGGAAGGCTGAATGGAGAACGTTACATCAATATTCTCGAAAATGCTCTTATCCCAACCACTCACTTGCTGTCAATCACCAGTGGCTGGATATTTCAGCAGGATAACGCCACATGTCACACCTGCAGGCTAGTTATGGAATGGTTTAATGACGAGGAAATTACAGTCATGGATTGGCCTGCACAGTTACCTGATCTCAATCCAATCGAGAATCTTTGGGACCAGATTAAGACAATGGTCCAGGAACAAAATCCAACAAGTGTTAAAGAACTGTGGACTGCTATAAATTCCGCCTGGGAAGGTTTTCCATCAGATAGACGAAATAATTTAATGGTCATCATGTCTCGCAGGTGTGCAGCTGGCATCAGGGCCAGAGGAGGGCCTACTAAATATTAAAACTTTTTGCTGTATTTTTTTCAGTTTTAGTATGATATTAGTTAATGCGGTACGGAGCATGCGGGAAGTTGAGTACTCTTCCAGCATGTGGGAAGTTGAGTTCTCTTCCAAGGTGCATCCATAATTCTGCGGAGCATGTGGGAAGTTAAGTGCTCTTACAAGGTTCATCCATAATTCCACGGAGCATATAGGAAGTTGAGTGCTCTTCCAAGGTGCATCCATAATTCCACGGAGCATGTGGGAAGTTGAGTGCTCTTCCAAGGTGCATCCATAATTCCACGGAACATGTGGGAAGTTGAGTGCTCTTGCAAGGTGTATCCATAATTCCACGGAACGTATAGGAAGTTGAGTGTTCTTCCAAGGTGCATCCATAATTCCAGGAGCACACGGGAAGTTGAGTACTCTTGCAAGGTGCATCCATAATTCTAAGGAGCATATAGGAAGTTGAGTGCTCTTCCAAGGTGCATCCATAATTCCACGGAGCATGTGGGAAGTTGAGTACTCTTCCAAAGTGCATCCATAATTCTACGGAACATGTGGGAAGTTGAGTGCTCTTGCAAGATGCATCCATAATTCCACGGAACGTATAGGAAGTTGAGTGTTCTTCCAAGGTGCATCCATAATTCTACGGAGCACACGGGAAGTTGAGTACTCTTCCAAAGTGCATCCATAATTCTACGGAACATGTGGGAAGTTGAGTGCTCTTGCAAGATGCATCCATAATTCCACGGAACGTATAGGAAGTTGAGTGTTCTTCCAAGGTGCATCCATAATTCTACGGAGCACACGGGAAGTTGAGTTCTCTTCCAAGGTGCATCCATAATTCTAAGGAGCATATAGGAAGTTGAGTGCTCTTCCAAGGTGCATCCATAATTCCACGGAGCATGTGGGAAGTTGAGTACTCTTCCAAAGTGCATCCATAATTCTACGGAACATGTGGGAAGTTGAGTGCTCTTGCAAGATGCATCCATAATTCCACGGAACGTATAGGAAGTTGAGTGTTCTTCCAAGGTGCATCCATAATTCTACGGAGCACACGGGAAGTTGAGTTCTCTTCCAAGGTGCATCCATAATTCTACGGAGCACACGGGAAGTTGAGTTCTCTTCCAAGGTGCATCCATAATTCTACGGAGCATAGGAAGTTGAGTGTTCTTCCAAGGTGCATCCATAATTTCATGGGCGATACCAAACCATGAACTTAGCTTTATTTGGTTGATTAAAAATAATTTTCTTCTTACGGAAACCGAAAATTTGAAACGTTTCTGATTGGTTGCTTGAAATACATGGGTATTTGAAATACATGGGTACATTGAAATACATGGGTATACATCCTCCGTAGAATTATGGATGCACCTTGGAAGAGCACTCATACATGGTCCATCGAGGAATGGAGCACACACGACAGCCAATCAAAAGTGGCGTTACAGTGGAACCCCGCCTTACGGTCACCTCGTTATTACGGCCACTTTTTTTGTCCCGGCAAAACGTCAATACATTTCCTTATAAAAATACCCCGTTAGTACGGTTACCCCGTTAATACGGCCAACGGCCACATTGTAAAATCCCAACGTTAACAATCACCCCGTTTATACGGCCACTCCAACCAAACATGCATTCTAAAATCTAAAGGACAGACAAGTGACAAACGGAAATATATCTTGAGACGAAAGATTTACACCTCGAGACTTAATTTTAATTGAAAGAGTCTATGTTTGGGTCCGTTTAAATTAAATTGCTGTTTGGAAGTGCGATTGTAATAAAAACTGTCATGACATCACTTGAAAGAGAACAGCCATGAAATTTGACCCTACCCCGTTAATATGGCCACTCTGTTAATATGGCCACCTTGTTAATACGGCCAAATTGTTATGGCGCGTTGGTGACCTTATTACCGGGGTTCCACTGTATATTAAATCTATGTTATAGTGATGATAGATACCCTTATGCCCCCTGTCCCATGAAAGATGATTGAGAGTTCATTAGTCGTCATGATACCGTTTACATGCGTCTTACTTTCTAAGCACATCACCACAACATCAAAAACAAAACAAGTATTCCCTGTCGATCTTGTTTCACATACACCAATTATGTCCAGCTTTAATCCTGCCGAGCGAGTTAAAATTTTCTTCATTTTTTCAGAATGGATAGAAAGCCCATCCAGTTATAGAATTTTGAAAGATGAAGATTCAACAAGCGTTATTGAAGGAAATTGGAAAAAGTACAATACTCTATCACATTATGAAGTTCCAGATAGGACATTTTTACATCTTATCAAGCGGTATGCGTCACCTTTAGATGTCTCAGGTAAGTTGTGTCGGAGATTAGCGATAATAACCGGAAGTGTCAATCAAACCACTGGGGGTCTGTGATTTTTGTGACAGAACGAAGGTTAAGAAAGTGCATGATGTGATAGTGTGAGAATATCTGTGTTTAAAACTTTGTGAGAGACGTTCAAGCGAATAAAACTATATATCAAAACCGCGAAGTGAGTTGTTGTGGATACACTCGTAGAACATTCACAGGTTAAACATAGGTAAACCAGGAATTCATCATTGATTCAACATTTTAATTTGCTTTTCTGTGTAATCCGTTAATATTCAAAATTATTTACCAAATCATATGAAACTTGGCACATCGATAGAAACAAACATTGCTAGCCTAATAAGATTTTTATTTAAGTTTCCATACCCTCTTAAACATAAAAAATAATTATTTTTTCCTGCTGTGCCATGGCATTGACAATTGTTTTGTTTTTGGTGTGTATATTTGCTCTCCTATAATTGCTTTTAGTATAAATACATTAGGTGATTATAGAAATTGCGTGCGCTGATTGGTCGAGCTACCCGGATTATTTCTCGATAATCACCTCCAGCGTTTTTTCAAGATGGCCGCCAGCCGATTTGTCAAAGTGACAGGAGAAAAAAGTCAAGAAACTAGTATTTTTGAAGGAAATGCTGTTCCTAAGAGTGGAAAAATGTGTATTTATACTAAAACAATTATTCACCTCAGGCTCAGTGAATATCGGTGAATAAAAACTTCGTCTCGGTTTTTATTCACCGATATTCACCTCGCCTTCGGCGAATAATTGTTAAATATCACCCATAAATTGAACATTGAAAATTTTGTTCAATAGAACAATAGAACAATTCAACAGAAATAGTATAATGTCATTTTATGAAGAAAAGAGTCTGGAAACTGATGTGTAACCATGGGAACTGTGTATGTGTGGTAATATTATTCATTCAACTAATTCCTATTAATGTGTCAAGTCTCACATGATTTGGTAAAATAATTTTGAAGATAAACTGGATTACACAGTAAATCAAAATGTTGTGTCAAGGGTTTTTACGTCATTGGTTATAATAATAATAATAACAATAATAATAATAATAATAATAATAATAATAATAATAATAATACAGTATTTATATAGCGCTTTTTCCAAAACCATATTGTCAAAGCGTTACATATATAGAAATTTATCTAAAATTAATGATATTGTTCAATGTCAAGCACATGATTTGGTAAAGTCACCAAAAAAAAAAAAATCGTATTTTTACGTCATTGGTTATAATAATAATAATAATAATAATAATAATAATAATAATAATAATAATAATACAGTATTGATATAGCGCTTTTTCCAAAACCATATTGTCAAAGCGTTACATATATAGAAATTTATCTAAAATTAATGATATAGTTCAATGTCAAGCCTAAATAACGATAAGAATAATTACAGAAAATATAAACAAAATAGCTAAAACTAATATAAAACTAAAACTTATCCAATGTTTAAGAAAACGCCTTTTTGAAAAGGAAAGTTTTAAGACCATTTTAAGACCATGACTAAAGTTCGTTAACTATTCACAAGAAGTGACGTCAATATTGGTACACGCAAAGACATTGTACAGTGATTCGATAGTGAAATACGAAGACAGTTTTGGAATTTTTCTAAATACAGTAGGTGTGTTTAAAGTTCAGAGCAAATTATCTTCGCATTTTACTGTTGAATAACTGTGCAACATATTTGTGGCGTGTCCCTGGGTTGACGTCACTTCATGTGAATAGTAAACTAAATTTAGAAAAGCAAAAATGGATTAAGATAAAAGTTTAGCTGATGGTAATATTAAAGAGTGAAGGTCAACCATCGTGCATTGCGCGTTTGTGTTTATCTTTCCGTACGATAACGAAGTATTTTGAAGTGCTTCGACGCCAACTTGACGTGGTAAACGGAAATTTGCCGAGTTTCTCAGAAAACCCTATAGAGAGTACTTCCTTGTTCATCCACAATCCCAATACGTACGCGGAACCTGATTTTTTTAACTCAGAACCTGAAATAATTACTTTCTAAGGTATGTCTTCTTTAATTAAAATACAAAATGAATGATTTCTATCAAGGATTGACAAGATATTTACGTACGCAGTTCACTAAGGGAATTTCATGCTTCGAAAAAGGCCGACCGAGCGTGCAATGCGTCACGGTTGACACTCTCTCTCTCTCTGCAAGTTTTATCAGAAAGTGTCAAAAATTATAAATATTTAAAAAGCCCAAACATATCTCCCATTGTTAACTTATTAATATATTTCCAATTGTTATAAAATATTATTTTATATTTAAACGATATAATATCTTTGTTTTTATCGACGTTAATTTTTGGATGTTTTATTATATATACAGGTATATATGTTATGTACGGGCTAGGAGATTCCTATGGAGAAATATTTCCCGAGTACTCAAAAACGGCGTGAGGCCGCAGGTCGAGGGAAGTTTTTGAGACCAAGGGAAGTATTTCTCAATACGGACCGACCAAAACGGTAAATAGTTTATTTTTTTCCTTAATATCCTGGCTTGTGTTTTTGGTCGTCATCAGTATTTCTAGTCGGTGGACAAAAAAGGAAAGTCTGTGCTTTTACCTTCGTCAAAGGAAATTGAGAGATACATCTATTTTCAGATAAAAAAAACTCACACTTATATGTCTTTTTATGTTCAAATGTTTTTAGAATATGTTACGGCTTATAAAACGCATTTAAAACTGCAATTGTGTCGAGCGGTCTGTACGAGCGGTCCGTATAATAATAATAATAATAAAAGATGTATTAGGAGCATTATACAATAGTCTCAATGCTCTTACAACAATATATTCTTAAAGTTACTTATAAAACTAATTACAGTTTCATTACAAGATAAAGCCTATACTACATATATTACCACCATGAACAAAAAACTATTAATTAAAAAAAAAGAAAAGTCTTAAGTGCTGACTTAAAACTACTTAACATTTCAAAGCTTCTAATTTCCTGTGCAGCACCAAAAGTGTGGAATTCATTACCAACCGAGAATGCTCTGTCTCCATGAGTCACCGTTTTGGATTTTGGCTGAAGTAGCAGATTTCGGTCAGATGATGTCAAAGCACGAGTAGGTTTATATTTTGTTAGCAAATCAGTAATATAAACAGGCACCTGGCCATGCAAAGCCTTGAAGTAATTATTAGTATCTTAAAAACAATCCTTGATCTCACCGGCAACCAGTGAAGATTACGAAGCACAGGGGAGATATGCTCCAATTTGTTAACCCTTGCAACAAGTCTAGCAGCTGTATTTCGAATTATGAGCCAATATGAGCTCGTTAGTCAATCATAAAGCAGGATTTGGTAGGATACTGACCGGAAAAAATAATATTTTATATTAATTTTATATTTTATATCTTTGTTTTTATCGACGTTAACTTTTGGATTTTTTTATTCTTCTGCATTATTTACATGCATGTTAAGACATTTTTTTCTTTATTTTAGATTTACGTACGAGTTTCCCTAAAGTATCTTATAGTCCAGCAGCATCAAGCAGTCAGTCTTTCATCCGAAGTAGTCGAGCGAATATTGATGATGTTGATGTCAAACCCTGGCACTTGGTAAGAAGTAAATTTATATCTTAATTGAAGAAAACTCAGAAAAGAGAAATAAAAACAAAATCGACAAAGTAATAACAAAATTTTCTTAGCCGACAAGAAATTTCTCTTTCTTATTCTATATACTTTTTGTACGAGAAAACCCGAGACCTCAAAATAGATATTATTTTTGGTGCCTCCCGGCAACGAGGCAGCACACTAATCTTGGGTCGATGTTTGTATGTTCGTGCGCTAGACGATAGCAATGTCTCGTTTTATTACCGTCGGCCAGAAGTAACAGGAAATTCCCAAGGCGAATTTGTCGTATAAAACGTTGTGCTTTTAAGATTTATAATTAATTTGTTATGCCACTGTTTACTTGTGGAAGTATTCATCAAAGTGACCAACGTTTTAGTAGAGATTCTTGTGGAAAACAGTGCTCCTATACATGTATCAGTTTATCAGCGCTATTTACCTAACAAGCCATTCCTGTCTTTGAGTTAGCCTCCTCCACAGGCAACTCTATGGCTTCTTTTTCCCAAGTCAGATAGCTTCCAAGGCTGTTTTGGCCATTTTTGGCCGAGGCACCTCTTCGTCGACCAATCCCTTCACAATCCCTATACTTCCCTGTAATCCCAGCCAAAACATTGCTCACACAGCCTTGGAAGCGATTTGACTCGGAAAAAAGAAGCCACAGAGTTGCCTGCGAAGGAGGATATGTTTGAGTGGAACTGCGAAGTGCGAAAATGTCGACAGCATATTGGGCTTGACAACAATATGGTCACTAGGAGACCGCATGTACCTCTTGGGAATCAGCTAATTCCCAATGCAGTATATTTATCAGTGAACAATCTACCAACTGTCGTTTGTTGTTCGAACAATTTTTCCTACTTGCTGGCAACAAATAATAATGGATCCACTTATTTTAATTTGATCATGACTGCCTTGGATTTCGATGCAGCTCTTCCCAAGTTGCGATAGTAACTTCTAGTATGTATATCTAAATTAACCTTTCTGGTCTCGCTAGTAAGCAATTATTATTACTATTATTGCTCGCTATTATTGCTATTTATAAATAACATTAAATAAATAATATTGTTGGTCGTTAGTACAAAAGAGGTCTGATTATGCCTCGCTTTCCTTTGCAAAATATGAAAAGTTAGTTTCAATAGAAAACGTTTTTCGTGAGTACTAAATTATTCTGTTGTGGTCTAGTGGTTACCACACATGTCTACGAGCTGGGAGTCACAGGTTCAAATCCTGGGTCGGAACACCGCTCAGGGTCTTAAAAATAATTGAGGAGAAAGTGCTGCCGGCTTTGCAACAACACCAGCAAATGGTAAGACTTTCGAGAAAACGACCTTAAATCGAAGGCCCTCGGAATCCTCGAAAATTAGTTGGGTTTTCCGTTCACCTAAGAGGGATAAACTGAATAGTCGAGCGCTTAAAACATGATCCTCTGGCTCGTATAAATAGGGTAATATTATCCTGCGTGATCGACTCTAAATAATTCATACTCATACCTTGACACCTTTGTTTTGTTTTAAATTCTAGACGAAATATTCTGATTATGGTCAGGAAAAAGATGATCCACGGCACAGCAAACTCTTGTCAGAAATTTATTTAACACGATTGCTCAGTACAAAGGTTTGTCTGATTTTTAGCTGTAAACAGATAAACTCTTCCTCCGTATCTTTGTGTTGCGACTGAAGTCATTTCTCGACAAATAGCAGAATGAAAAATGCGCAATAGTGTATTAAAGAAATGAATTAATTGGGTGATCCTTGTCAATGGTGTAGATAACGTAATGCCATGGGAGTGTAAATGGCCTTAGCGTGAATGTTAGTGCTCTGGAAATATTTAACAATTATACCATGAGCGCGAGTCGTATATTATTACTTCTAGGATTCCTCTGAGCTCAATATTACAAAATATTTAAGTCGAGAATTCAATATTGGGCGAGACCGAAGGTCGAGCCTAATATTACAAATCGAGACCTAAATATTTTGTAATATTGGGCGAAGATGAATCCAATAGGTGTTTTATTGTGTCGAACAAAATATCTTAATAAGAAGATGTTTCTTTGCACGTAAACAGTTAAAAGGTTGCTGTCCAATATGTTGCTGTCCTACATCGTAAAATATTGGACTGTCACGTGATGCTAATAGCGACAATTGATTGGACGATTATATGTGATGCTACAATAATTTGACGTTTCAACATTTCAAGACTTTACGTTTCACTCACTGACGATGTGCATTCGCTGGAAAGTTAGAGACCTGCTACACACTATTTCGGAATTACACCAACCTTTTAGAGTATTTCATTTGTATTTTTACACTGACTACGCAGCACAACATATTTATATATATATATATATATTATATATATCACTCTTACATTTTTCACAACTGGTCCCGAAAGTATTATGATTCGACACTTGTAATTTACCATAACGTTTCCTTCATCTGATTCACTGAGTGTAAATGCCAAGTATTACCATAGCGTCATAGTTAGGCCGCAACCTACGCGCCCGCTCTCCCCCCAAACCGAACGCAGGCTGCCTCATATTTGGCTATCAGCTCATATACGACAAGAGTGAATGGTATAATTGTTTTATAAGACAGTCGTGGCATTTTAAGTATTTTTCGTGTTGTTTTATTAAACAAATACCTGATTTCTTGAACATTCACTTTAGTAAAACATTCCGCCATTTTGTTTTTTCACTAGTGTTATATGAGCTGTACCTTGCTAGTATAAGAACCAATCAAATTGCAGAGTAGCTCATGTATGGTGGATGGCTATATATATATATATATATATATTACATAAGCAGTGAAAAAGTAGAGTGCTGCGTAGGCAGTATTTTGGATATAAGGTAAAGTGAAAAGGTGGTTTAGTAACTAAAATATTTTCGTTACTAAAAATCTCGGCAGTTCACCACCTTTTCACTTTGCCTTATATTACGTAATATCTTCGATAATTATTTCTAATCACGTCGCTACAGAAAGGACTGTATTTATCTCCTTTATGTTTTAGGGAACATTACAGCAATACGTCGACGATCTCTTTGATGCCATCTTCCCAACATTTCGTAAGAATGAGAGGCCACCAGCTCCCTTAAAATTTCTTTTTGATTTCCTCGACCAGCAAGCAGAGGAACTTAATATCACAGATGCTGAAGTCCTTCATACGTGGAAAAACAACAGGTTAGACAGCACAGCGGAGCTAGACTATAAGCACTTGGTCACTCTCGACTCAACTAAGTGTAGCTTCAGTGTAGCTTCAGTGTAGATTTTATTAGTCTTGTAGAAATTGTTTTCTTTCTTTTATAGTCTGCCGCTTCGGTTCTGGGTAAATTTAATCAAGAACCCAAACTTTTTGTTTGATGTTTACAAGGCACCTATCGTGGATTCCTGTCTCACTGTCATTGCTCAGGTAAGAAAGCTTGAAATTGGTGTATTATTCTGTAAATACACTTAGCAACTCGTTAATCGATAACTAATAATAACAACTTTTTAATGAGCATGACACTTGACAGTTACAACTGATAAACTCGTGGCCCTCTTGGATTTGATGATTTATAAATCATGGAACTTCCGTCGTTTGAAAATGACGGTGACAGTAACGGTTGGTGATAACAGTAACGGTTTGTGATGACAGTAACGGTTGGTGATGACAGTAACGGTTGGTGATGACAGTAACGGTTGGTGATGACAGTAACGGTTGGTGATAACAGTAACGGTTGGTGATAACAGTAACGGTTGGTGATAACAGTAACGGTTGGTGATGACAGTAACGGTTGGTGATGACAGTAACGGTTGGTGATAACAGTAACGGTTGGTGATGACAGTAACGGTTGGTGATGACAGTAACGGTTGGTGATAACAGTAACGGTTGGTGATGACAGTAACGGTTGGTGATAACAGTAACGGTTGGTGATAACAGTAACGGTTGGTGATGACAGTAACGGTTGGTGATAACAGTAACGGTTGGTGATGACAGTAACGGTTGGTGATAACAGTAACGGTTTGTGATGACAGTAACGGTTGGTGATGACAGTAACGGTTGGTGATGACAGTAACGGTTGGTGATGACAGTAACGGTTGGTGATAACAGTAACGGTTGGTGATGACAGTAACGGTTGGTGATAACAGTAACGGTTGGTGATGACAGTAACGGTTGGTGATGACAGTAACGGTTGGTGATGACAGTGAAAGTGATGATGATGATTGATGATTGTGATGGTGATGATTGTGTGATGGAGATGATTGTGATGGGGATGATAATGATGGTTACCAGGATGATTTTGATGATGTTGTTGATGATACAATACAATACAATACAATACAATACAATACAATACAATACAATACAATACAATACAATACAATACAAATACAATGCAATGCGATATGTTTTGCTCTTGCCTTATATTCTTACATGTATCATGCTTGGCTTATGCTTCTTATTATTATGATTATGTCCATCTTTATGTCGCAGGCTTGAGTTCATTCCTTTGTTTTGCCTTTTGTCTTGTCCTTATGATTATGATTATGCTCTCGTGTGAACCAGACTTAACAACCACGATGTTATTACGACAGGATGTTTACAACTTCCGGAGTTACAACTTTATGAGCTAACAGCGTACAGATAGCATAGTGCACATGCGCACAGTAGACACAAAAATAAAAATTAGAAAATTAATTATGACTAGGATTAATATTTAATATATAGAATACTAAAATATTTTGTAGATTCTTTGCTACCAGCCCTTGATCGGATTTCATTATCTATAGTCAATGAGTTCCATTTCTTGACTGCAAAGTTAACTTTTGGAATTACAAGCTCCTTAAATTAAATTTGGATTTACGGAATGAAATTAAAATTTTAAGGCTTGATTGGGGCTTGGTTAAACAAGTAATTATTTATAGTAATTAACATATCTTCTGTGATTTTTTAGTGTTGAAACGCCCATTCTAGCAATCAGTATTTCGTATGATATTTTTTGTCATTATAAATATCCACCCTGTAACACAGAGCTCTTTCATTAAATTTCTCACGTTTTAACGTATTTCTCTTGCCACCGTTTGTTCGTTATTGTCAAGACTCTACACAGTACTCCACTACAAAACCTGTTGTTACTCTCACTTTTCCCTTACAAACAAATCGAACAACAATGTAGATTATAGTAGAACCCTGCCATCTCAAACCCTCGCGGGAAACGAACAATAGTTCGAGATAGCGGAGTGTTCGAAATAACGGGGTGTTCGAGATAGCGGAGGGTTCGAGATAGCGGAGGGTTCGAGATAGCGGAGGGTTCGAGATAGCGGAGGGTTCGAGATAGCGGAGGGTTCGAGATAGCGGAGGGTTCGAGATAGCGGAGGGTTCGAGATAGCGGAGGGTTCGAGATAGCGGAGGGTTCGAGATAGCGGAGGGTTCGAGATAGCGGAGGGTTCGAGATAGCGGAGGGTTCGAGATAGCGGAGGGTTCGAGATAGCGGAGGGTTCGAGATAGCGGAGGGTTCGAGATAACCGGGTCAGTTTCAAATGTCAAGGAAATCATCAATACGTAACGTGCATAGTTTAATGACTTACATTGATACAACTTTTATTGAAAATATAAAACAAACACTGCCACTGCAACTTAATTGACTGTAACAATGGTGCTGTACTTAGAAATCGCGAGAACGCTAATTGTTTTGTGGATCTGAGTTATAAAGACTCGGTATCTATTTAATCACAAGTAATGTGCAATATTAGAGGTTTAATGTAAGTTTAGTACGCTTTCCAGCTGTGTTCTGACATTTTCTGATGTTTGTCCATCAACTTCGTAGAGTTCGAGATAACCGGGGTTGATTTGGGCCAAGGGAAACAAAAAATAGTTCGAGATAGTAAATAATGTATAGTAGCAGCCTGTATAATTGTTTTTACTGTACAGGTACTTTCCACAGTACTGCATTTGCTGTAAGTATAAATCAAGAATTATATATAAGTCAAAACCGCTCTGTAAGGACTATAATGAGTTGAAGAAACATGATCATAACAATGGTTTGAGTTGACTGGTGTTTTTAGAGGGGCGGAAATCTTTCTTTCCATTTTTGCGCAGTTTGATGGGTACTGTTGTCTGACCCCTAGTTAATTTGGAGTACTGTTACATGCCAGAGATGTACCATATTGATAAGCTTGCCACTTCATTTTTGAGTGGCTTATCAACGTACTTAGAGACTTCATGAACCATAATTACTTCTTATTTTGATCATGACAAACTAATAGCCCTTTAAGCGGTTGCTATTAATAGCTCAAAATGCGGACAAATAAACCAAATTTGACTCACAAATGATTGCAAGCTATTTTCTTTTGTTATGGCCGCAATAATTATGGATAAATGCACACAAACATGGGTACTGACGTCATCTCGACAAAGTCTTCGCAGTTAATATATTTATTGAGCTGTTCATTTTTATAAGGTGAATAGATTTTCAATGGTACCAACTTGGTGGTGTTGTAATATATTTCACAAGTGACTGGCGTGGATGAGAGCTTTATCGTTGAATATTTGATGCTCTCGTATTATTCTGATGTCTATAAGAATCCATGGATGACTACAAAAGCCGCTAAAAACGTAACAACATTATCTTGTTTTTCTTCACAGCTGTTCATGGATGCTTGCTCTGTCTCAGAACATAGACTTGGAAAGGTAAACATACAATAATTTTTATTTTATTGGTTACCACACCGTCCACACATGTCTATGAGCTGGCAGACCAGGGTTCAAATCCTGGGTCGGACCACCACTCAGGGTCTTAAAATAATTGAGGAGAAGGTGCTGCCTTTGCAACAACACTAGCAAATGGTAAGACTTTCGGGTCTTCTCGGAAAATGACCTTAACTCGTAGGCCCTCGGAATCCCTATCAGTTGAGTTTCCCGTTCACCTAAGAGTGATAAACTGAATAGTCGAACGCTTAAAACACGAGCCTTTGGCTCGGATAAATAGGGTAACCTTATCCTGTGTGATCAACTGTAAATAAAATCATCAAATCATTGTGGAAATAAGTATTGGTTTATGCAAGAATAATAATAAAAACCTGTTATTAGACATAACGGATGATTACCACATTTTTTATATAAAACAATATATATTTTAAATAAATTATTTGAAAACATAAAAAATGACAATAGTTTCGTTGTTATAAGTACGCATAATTAATTTCGGTTACACCACAATATGTAAAATATTTAATTTTCTGTGCTTTCTTCCCTGAAACTCGGGCCTTCATCAGAGCAATATTGAGTTGACAATTGTTGGTACACGTGACAAGTCGTTAAAACGATTATTTGCAGGACACGTGCGATGGCGACATAACTAAATTAATTTAAATTTAAAAACTTGTTAACTTATTGGATTAATAAGTCATTTAAGGTATTAATACGTCAATTAAAAAAACTATCCTAAAAGTGCGGTCCATGTTTCTTTGAGAGGCTGACTTTGTGGAATTGTTCGGTTTTTAATTTTTTTGAAGATTTCCACTCCGCTCGGGGGGAGGGGGGTGCTGTTCAATTTTCATAATCTAATAAAAAACTGCCCTTGATAATTTGATGCGTAAGGTCTTTAAGGTTAGGTTATATGGATAAGGGTTACTTAAGGGGTTATGGTTAAGGCTGGTTTCCACTCAGGAAAATCTTCCACAGGACTGGAACGGATAGGGAAGTTTTCTTTGTCTTGTGAGCTCTCGATTGGAACTAACGACTTTAACACAAAGGAAACTTTCCTGTCCGTTCCGGTCCTGTGGAAGATTTTCCTGAGTGGAAACTAGCCTTTAGTGTTTTCGAGATTCGGGATATTTATATGAAACTCGAACGTTTAATTTCATTCCTTCGTTCCTTTTTCTTTGAGTCCATCTTTATTTCTAATTTGACAGCTTGAGCTCATTTTTGTTGTTGTTTTGTCCAGGATTCACCCTCTAACAAGCTTCTCTATGCCAAAGAAATACCAGCGTACAAACAAAAGGTTGAAAGGTAGGTTAATTTAAAGTGCCTATGCGAGGTTTGGGGATTTTACATATTCGTAATCTTTGGGTTCTACCAAGAAGAAATTTCATCTCATGCCTTAATTTTTCCCTGCTTAAGTTGATTTACTATTCACAGGAAATGACGTCAAAGCAGGGACACGCGAAGTCATTGCACACTAATTCAACAGTGAAATACAAAGAAAGTTTTGCTCTGAACTTTAAACACACCTAAATTCGCTCAATTCCCAAACTTTCATTGTATTTCACTGCTGAATCATTGTGCAATGTTTTTGCGTATCCCTGCTTTGACGTCATTTCCTGTGAATAGTAAATCACTTTAGCTGGGGTAAAAGATCACAAATATGTAAAATCCCCAAACCCCTGATAGACACTTTAATCAGATTCAATGCTGACCACCTCAGCCACACAGTACAGAATTATACGTTTTATTTTATTTTTTCTGCAGATTTTATCAGGATGTCGCTGCTGCTCCCGACTAACCGAAGAAGAAGTGAAAAGCTTTTTCTCTACTGTAAGTACTCTAGTTTGAATGAGTTTTTCTAATTCTTGAGGTGGATAATAACAGCTGCTTATTCACCGAGTGTGAAGTTTGTGCAGTAGAATATCGGACGAATGTGTTTAGTACGGACTAAGCGAGTGCAGAGAGCCCGGCTGCTCTTCCCTTTCCATTCTCGGCGTACAGTATCTGTAAATTAATTTATTTCAGACATTTAGGAATGCTCATCATTTTCGTCTTTCCCCTTGAACCTTCATTTTAAAACTCCATTCAACAAATTATCTCGCACTTTTTTCTTTGTACACGTTGTCATCTCTAACTTTCTTTCTTCGCTTACAATTTGGAGCACTAACTTCAGTATTTTATATATTTGTTTCTCCGTCTGTTTAGACTGTGCCATAATGCCATTAATATCCGGTACCACTTCGATATCAGCATTGCCAACTTCTGCTTCTGCTTCTCTAGGTCATAAGTTTACTACTGGTCCGTCTCTTCATGTCATACTTTCTTCTTCCACTAGTTTGTCCATTATCACCTGCAATCCTTTTTCCGAATCTACAACTATTGCTTGATCGTCAGCGTATCTTATATATTTTAGTCGTTTTCCTCCTACTTGCACACCATCTATATCTTCCATTCCTTCAATCATCATTGCTTCCACGTATATTTAAAATAAACATCCTTGCCTTACTCCGCGTCTGAATTCTAGTTCCGATTCGCCTTCTGCCACTCTTACTGTTGCTCTTTATTGTATATATACAAATTACGGATCTTTCTTCTGTCTATTTCCAATCGACGCCGATATTCTTCAGTATCTCCATCAGTATCTTCCAGTTCACTCTATCAAAAGCTTTTTCAAAATCCACATAACACACACAAACATCACGGTCATCCTCAAGGCATCGTATTTCGTAACATTTTAATTACTGCCATGGCTTGTACCACATCCTTTCCTAAATCCAAATTGCGTTCTACTAATGTAAGTTTCTGCTTTTGATTCAAGTCTCTTTGTTAGCACCTTGAGTATAATCTTGGAGGCATGAGGTACTAAGCTCAGAGTGCGATGGTCTGTACATTCTATTGTATTTGATTTCTTTTGATGTGTCACTATAATTGCTTTGGTAAAGTCGTTTGGCCATTGTCCTTTCTCATTCATTTCTTTATACACAGTTTTATCAATTCTTTCATAGCGTTATTTCTTATAATCATTTCAATAGCTATGTTGGGATTCCATCAACACCTTCTGCCTTGTTATCTTTCATTTGTTTTATTGCCATTTCTATTTCATGTTGTAATATTTCCGGCCCCATACAGTCTTTGTCCACATCTTCTATCTTCACTAAGTAGTGAATAACGCTATGAAAGAATTGATAAAACTGTCTATAAAGAAATGAATGAGAAAGGACAATGGCCAAACGACTTTACCAAAGCAATTATAGTGACACATCAAAAGAACTCAAATGCAATAGAATGTACACTAAGAAGTCTTCAGTAGGTTTGCCTTATTTATCATGTTTTATGATGTTTCTTTCTGTTATCTTATTTTGTTTTCCTTTATTTTTTCAAGCATTATATTGAAGATTTCAACGTTGACAATGCTTTAAAAGAACTCTATAAATACGCTGAAAAGTATCAGGATGAGGTAAGTACACCATTTTCACATTTTCTGTAAGTAATAAGATTTCCAATACAATTTCGGATTAAGGCCACTTCCACATGGATGTGTTTTCAAAAGTTTCCGTTTCGAGTACTAAGACCCGTGAACAACCGTTTATAAAAGTTTTCATTCCGTCCACACCGCCGACCATAAGGTTGTGTTTTCAAATGTTTCCGCATTCGATGATATGGCTAGTTAAAATTGACGGGAAAATAAGTTGAATAATACTACGGAAATCACTGAACTGTGGAAAGGCGAGAACATTTTTCAATTTCAATTTTGATGTTAGACGACTTTTATATAAGTAATTAATTGTTTTACTGATAGTTATTATTTTGCTTACCTTATTCGGTTTTGGTACCACATGATAATGGCGCTTTTGCGAGATGACCTCGAGCTATTGTTAAAACTAGTAGATTTCCACAGTTGCGTGTGTGTCTGTTTCCTATAAACGATGGTGCTGATGGAGCTATTTTGATTTCTGATAGTCATTGCGTCAAAAATACCCTGGATTCAGTGGCTTCAGTAATATAATACGGAAAATGTGGGAAGCCTCTGGTTAAACGAGTCGTTGCTTTGAAGGAACCGCGCCAATCAGAAAGCGAATTTATCAGAATCTGTACTAGGCATGTGATTGGCCGATGCTTATAATTATAACTCAAATGCATAAATTATAGTTAAAATGGCGTCTTCTTTGTCAGAAGAACTGTTTGCCGAAGTTCTCGGGGAAGTATTGAAGGATAAATTCGCTGAGATAGAAAGCCTTAGTGGTGAACAATACAAAGCTTTGTGGGAATTCATCAATCGAAAGGATGTCTTGACAATTCGTCCGACTGGGTTCGGAAAATCTCTTATTGTCAGCATTCAACGTGGCCCGTTCATATTTCTCAAGTTCTCTAACGCATTTGTTGCATACGCAATTGGATTTTCCATATACTTCAGCAGGCAATCATTGCATAATAAATGTCGTCGATCAAATTTACTCGTTAATCCCTGGGTACGAGTTTGGTTTCGTTGTACCAGAGGTTTTCTCCCTCTCTCTCCCCTCCTCTCCCCTCCTCTCCCTTTCCTACCCCCCAAACAAAAACCTCTGGCACCCAGGGTATGTCAAAAAGGCGATTGCATTATTCTCTTCATCTACGGTAAATTGAATGCTTTCGCCTTCCTTGTAGCCTTCCTTACATTTGATAGGTAGATTAAAACGAAGGCTCGAGAACAGGATGTTGTTCTCCTTTAGTCTGTTGTTGAAAGTCAAATGGTTCTTGAATCGTAGAATAATATTTGCATTTTCGTTCGTAGCTTCTTGCCACAAACTTACCGTGCCATTCTTTGAACGTATATGAGTTTAAATATTCCATAATTTGGTTTGCAGCCTGGCATAATGTATATAGTAAAAAAATAAAACAAAGTTAGTTTGACTCTGGCTTAAAAAACATAATAAAAGCCTTTTCAGTTAAAATACTATAACCTTTTTTAGTTCAAAGAAACGAGTGAAATGACGTCTTATTAAAAGGTGTTCATTAAATAAATAAATAAATATTACATTGGGCAATCTACATTGGGCAGACAGCTCGTGCACTAAAAACGAAGATGAAGGAACATAGCCAAGGTTCTATCTAGGATTTTTCGTTTGGGGGAGAAGCAAGGACGTAGCCAGGCAGGGCTGGATTAAGGGGTGGGCCCCCCAGGCCTCCCACCAGATCAGTTGAATTTTTTTGTTACGATATTTTGGTCACTGGTCTGTCTGGGCCAGTTTTAGCAATTTAGAAATGTTATGGAGAACATGAAGAGGCCCCCCACCAAGGCTGCCCCAGGCCTCCCACATGCTAAGTCCGGCCCTGTAGCCAGGATTCGGAAGGGGGAACGAGCACCAAAGGCGCGAGCATCCAGGGGGTCCTGGGGAATGCCCCCGGAAAATTCTGAAATCTGGAGTATCGGAAATGCCATTCCCTGCATTCTGGGGGAAGATTTTACACAATTCTGAAGGTTTGGAAAAGTCATATAAAACACTAAAAAACAACACTTTCCAGGATTTTATATATTTTACATTTTATATTGTTTATTAAAATTTATAATATATTTCATATTGAATCAGTTAAGTTGAATTAAGGTGGCGATACACCACCTTACGTCCAATACTTTTTTTTTTTACCAACTACGGCACTACTTCATGTTCCTTGTCATATAGTGTCTTGAACAGACTGGGAATACTTACTTCATGTACACCGACCTGAATGATCACAACTTTTTTTTGGGGGGGGGGAAGCTGGGCTGTTTGGGGGGGAAGCTTCCACCCCACAAACCCCTAGATAGAACCCTGATAGCAAAACCTTGAAGAAGATAGATGACAAAAACTCTATATTCTAAACACTCGAAAACGGATCATAACTTTGATCTAAAAAATGTTAAAATTTTAAGCCAATTGCCACAATGGTCTGACAGAATGTTTTCTGTGATAAGAACTTTAGGGACGAACATTTACAGGTCCCTAGAGTATATAGCATTTAAGTCAATTATTAGCTTTGATAGATATGACGCCATTTCACTAGTTTCTTTTAACTGAAGAAGGTTATAGTATTTTAACCGAAACGTCTATTTTTAATTAAGCAAAGTGAAAAGGTGGTAAACTGCCAATATTTTTAGTGACGAAATACTGACGTTTCGAGCGGAGCCCTTCGTTTTTCTTTTATTTAATTTATTTAAGTTTTTTGTTATTTTAGTTTGCGTGGAACTTTTTTATTATTAGCTCATGCACTTTCATTCCTTTTCAAGTTTTTGTTTCTTACCGCTTTACTATCGCATAATCCCCTTGAATATTGGGCCTGTCATTTCTCCCTCCCCCTCAGTCTGTTTGCTGATCGACTAAAAATAGCAAATGATTTAACTTTTCGCATCTCATTAGTTTGCTAATTAGTTTGTTTTGATTGGCTACTTTCTACTTGTGCCACCCTATATATATATATATATTTGCCCTATTTATGTTATTTCATCTCGTCTTACTCTGATGAAAAGCTCTGGTCGACACGTCAGTATTTCGTCACTAAAAATCTTGGAAGTTTACCACCTTTTCACTTTGCTATAATTTTGTTTTATATTTTTACTTCAAATAAAGATAGAAAATTCATAAGAAATACGTATTAACTATTAATAATATACATGCGATTTTGAGTATTCCTATGATTGTGATGTAGCTGTGATGTAATCAATGGTAATGTTATTTAAGTTTTATATCATTCTATTTTTATTTAGCTTCAAGAAGCTTTGGAAGATTCTCGCCACCCTCAACTTGCAAGCAAACTTGAACACGTCGTAGCGATCTTTTCTGATGACTAGAAAACAACCAAAAAGGCAAAAACTAGCACATATAGTTTTCCTCGCTTTGGCTATTTATAAAGAGTAAACATTTTTGTACTGTATAGACCTTTTTCTTAATGGCACCCAAATCAAATATTCTTTTATATTCATTTAAATAAGCCTTTCTCACCTCGTTCGTGTGTCTGTAATTCCAAATAATCTTTGCTTTGTAACGAGGCCAGAAAGGCTAATTTGCATGTATATAAAAGAATAATTAGACTGGCCGCCATTATGAAAGAGGTATATGTATATCTGAAGCCATACCATAGACGGTGCATACATTTCTTTAATATAGCTAGTTTTTGTATAATTAAATCTTCTAATGGTTTCTGTATAGTTGTTATAAATCGTTGAACCATTAAAAGCATGGCTTTTTTCTATCGGTTTTTTTTAAAGTGCCCCTGTGATCAAATTTTTAGTATCCCGAATTTTTACATATTTGTGAAGAGCATGGTATTCTTACTTAAAGTAAAGGACGTTGGTAACAAAAATTATAATTTCGAAATTTTGACTATTTGACTAACAGTCTTACGAAGGTAATCCAAGTAAATAAAACTACTCTTGTACAAAACAACAGTACTAATTTTGACCAAAGACAATCCTGTCATCCGCCATCTTGTTGTATCACTTTGCCTAATTAACTGGGAAGTTGGTGACGTCTAACCAGGGTAAACCTGATAAAACTACTCTGTGGGTAGTCGAGTTTCCGCGGAATGCTTTTTAAAATGGTGTGCTGTGGTTCAATTGAAAAAGGAAGACATTCACAAAAATCGAGTTTCATACTTATAAAGTCATGGGGATAGCTAGATAAAAATTTCGCTTTACCCCAGTTGTGACGTCAGACGCATATTGAAAATACATTCAAGATGGCGGACAATCATCAAAGTTTTGACAGTGTAATTAATACGTTTTACGAGCATTTTTACAACCTCAAACTACTATATTCCGGCTTTTGAGCAATGGCGGACAAAATTTGGGCGACTTTGGAGGTTAAATTTCTTGTGATAGAATGTTTGTTGTTCATTTTTTTGGCAAATGCGAACATTTATTAACCTAAAATGTTCTGTAACAAAACATGCCAGGAAACGTAATGTGATATTTCGTCGCAGGGGCACTTTAAACTTTCCCTCTAAAGTTATACATTTTTGTTTTGTGTTTTTGTATAAAATATGATGTTCATAATCTGCAAGCTTTAAGATTGTTTTTGTACTAAGTCGTGTTGTTTACTGTATTACGATAACATTTATTTATCTTTGCTAAAAAATGTGTTTGCACTAATATAAATAACGCGCATGAGTTCTGTTCATACTTACCCTTCTTGAAAGGACAAACTACTTCTGGAGCGCGATGATTTGCGTCAAAAACTCTGTCTTCGTGTAGTATCATATTAAACAGCTGTGTAAACACAACAAAGAAACGGAGTGATTTTTTGACAAAACACTAATTATTGTATTCGGCGCAGGGCAAGGGATTACGTAACACGCCAAATGTTTACTTTACAAAGAGTATTTACTCATCCCTCAGGCAATGTAAAGAGAGAATTATTCCTAATTACGTAACTCGCCAAATGTTTACTTTACAAAGAGTATTTACTCATATCGATACCTCAGGCAATGTAAAGAGAGAATTCTTCCTAATTACGTAACACGCCAAATGTTTACTTTACAAAGAGTATTTACTCATATCCCTCAGGCAATGTAAAGAGAGAATTCTTCCTAATTACGTAACACGCCAAATGTTTACTTTACAAAATCCCTCAGGCAATGTAAAGAGAGAATTCTTCCTAATTACGTAACTCGCCAAATGTTTACTTTACAAAGAGTATTTACTCATATCCCTCAGGCAATGTAAAGAGAGAATTCTTCCTAATTACGTAACACGCCAAATGTTTACTTTATAAAGAGTATTTACTCACCCTCAGGCAATGTAAAGAGAGAATTCTTCCTAATTACGTAACACGCCAAATGTTTACTTTACAAAGAGTATTTACTCATATCCCTCAGGCAATGTAAAGAGAGAATTCTTCCTAATTACGTAACACATTGAAATGTTCATAGATGTCTAAAGGCTGGTTTCCACTCAAGGAAAATTTTCCACTACTTCTGGAGCGCGATGATTTGCGTCAAAAACTCTGTCTTCGTGTAGTATTATATTAAACAGCTGTGTAAACACAACAAAGAAACGGAGTGATTTTTTGACAAAACACTAATTATTGTATTCGGCGCAGGGCAAGGGATTACGTAACACGCCAAATGTTTACTTTACAAAGAGTATTTACTGATATCCCTCAGGCAATGTAAAGAGAGAATTCTTCCTAATTACGTAACACGCCTAATGTTTACTTTACAAAGAGTATTTACTCATATCCCTCAGGCAATGTAAAGAGAGAATTCTTCCTAATTACGTAACACGCCAAATGTTTACTTTACAAAATGTTTACTTTAATGTAAAGAGAGAATTCTTCCTAATTACGTAACACGCCAAATGTTTACTTTACAAAGAGTATTTACTCATATCCCTCAGGCAATGTAAAGAGAGAATTCTTCCTAATTACGTAACACGCCAAATGTTTACTTTACAAAGAGTATTTACTCATATCCCTCAGGCAATGTAAAGAGAGAATTCTTCCTAATTACGTAACACGCCAAATGTTTACTTTACAAACAGTATTTACTCATATCCCTCAGGCAATGTAAAGAGAGAATTCTTCCTAATTACGTAACACGCCAAATGTTTACTTTACAAAGAGTATTTACTCATATCCCTCAGGCAATGTAAAGAGAGAATTCTTCCTAATTACGTAACACGCCAAATGTTTACTTTACAAAGAGTATTTACTCATATCCCTCAGGCAATGTAAAGAGAGAATTCTTCCTAATTACGTAACACGCCAAATGTTTACTTTACAAACAGTATTTACTCATATCCCTAAGGCAATGTAAAGAGAGAATTCTTCCTAATTACGTAACACGCCAAATGTTTACTTTACAAAGAGTATTTACTCATATCCCTAAGGCAATGTAAAGAGAGAATTCTTCCTAATTACGTAACACGCCAAATGTTTACTTTACAAAGAGTATTTACTCATATCCCTCAGGCAATGTAAAGAGAGAATTCTTCCTAATTACGTAACACGCCAAATGTTTACTTTACAAACAGTATTTACTCATATCCCTCAGGCAATGTAAAGAGAGAATTCTTCCTAATTACGTAACACGCCAAATGTTTACTTTACAAACAGTATTTACTCATATCCCTCAGGCAATGTAAAGAGAGAATTCTTCCTAATTACGTAACACATCGAAATGTTCATAGACGTCTAAAGGCTGGTTTCCACTCAGGAAAATTTTCCTCAGGACAGGAACGGACAGGAAAGTTTCCTTTGTCTTGTGATCTCTCTTTGTCTTGTGATCTCTCGGTCGGAACTAATGACTTTAATACAAATGAAACTTTCTTTCCGCTCCTGTCCAGAGGAAAATTTTTCTGAGTGGAAACCAGCCATTAAGCCCATTTTCCACTTCACCATTTCGCTCGCTGCTAGAGGAACATTTCGCCGATGACATTTTCATTGGTCAACAACTGAAAAAAATGATGTCATTGTGGAAATATTTCGCTAGCTAAATGGTGAAGTGGAAAACGGGCTTAACACCGCAAAATGAGGCCAATCCAGATGGATACATGGAAGTTTCCCTGCACCGCGCAGAGCAAGGAGTTTGACGAAATATAGGTTTTAAAATGATCTTGCTGCTGGCAGTGCACAGTGCACTCTGTAGGCAGTCCTATGATTCCGAGGTTTATAGACTCCAATTATCCTGTTTGTCGCTCCCGTGATATAAATTTTACATGTACTGCAAATTTTGTTTTTGTATCGTGTGGGGGCGGAATCCTGGCCTTTCCTGCAACCTGATTGGCAGCAGCAGCGGGCGGAATTTTACGATATTTTGACCACGGTCACGGAATCCTAAATGCTAAAAATTTTTATCGTGATTTTTGCTTCATTATTAACTGGAAAATGGAAAACTAAGACAGAATTTGGTTCAACTAAGCTGGAATTAACTATATTAGACAAAAACTAAAGTATTTAGGTGTTTTTTTTCTTTCTTTATCCAAATAATGCAGTTTTTTGAGACCTCTGGCAAATATTTATCTATCCGGACCTCCCTGCCGGTAAATAACATATATAGTTGAACGACATGGTAGGGGACTATTCAATTTCATTAGGAACGACCGAACGACGTTTTCCGGTGCATTTCTTTACGAAGAAGAGGTTTCCAATAACTTTACTTGTGGCATTTTTTACTTTATTTATCTGCGATAATATTTTTAGTAAAAAATTATAATATGCCATGGATACTGCCGGTGGCATAGGATAACCTTCCTCAAAAACGTTGACAAACATGAAGGGGGATGGGTACGATGTCGTTTCCCAGCGTTTTTATTTGCAACGCGTTTCAAAAAGAATCGTTTTCACGACGTGTTCACATGAAAACTGACTAAAACGCTGATAACCGTTTTCGTCATCTAAAAATTCAAGATGGCGACTAAATGTTCAAATGATAATATTCTTGTTCTCTGAGAGCTTGGTTCTTTAAAGTGTATATAACTTCAAAACCTTTTCTTTGATCCATGAATCCGCCATACCGAGACGATCAAAACAAGGTATAACACGGTATTTTTGAAGACGTGGGGAAGAAAAATGTCTGAAAGGGCTTGTGACGTCATAGTGGGAACGCTTATCTCAATACAGCAGTGCAATTATACCATCCAAGTGAGTTGTAGCGGGCTGTTCTAACATACCATCCAGGTGAGTTGTAGCGGGCTGTTCTAACATACCATCCAGGTGCGTTGTAGCGGGCTGTTCTAACACTCCAGATCCATCAAATGGCAATTTTCTTCACAAGATTCAATTTGCCGATGACTATAGACCAGAAGCAATAATGAGACGCAAAAACTGGCTGGATTTTGTCATTGGTTTAATAGAGTAGAGTAGGAGTAGGAGTAGGGGTAGGGGTAGGGGTAGGAGTAGGAGTAGGGGTAGGGGTAGGAGTAGGAGTAGGAGTAGGAGTAGAGTAGAGTAGAGTAGAGTAGAGTAGAGTAGAGTAGAGTAGAGTAGAGTAGAGTAGAGTAGAGTTGTGTATACCCGTCGTAATTAAAACCTGTTGATGTACTAATAAATTAATCGGAAGTCGCTTCGTCGTAAATTTTTTATTTATCGTTATCTCGGTAAATATTTACTCGATTTCAATTCTGAAAACAGATTTGGAATTACCGAGTCCAAGTACATAACACACGTGCCTTCAGGTAATATCAACAGAGCATGTTTACCTGTCCCTTGCAAGTTGACTTCTTGAACGTACTAGCCTCAACAAATCTCGCGGGAAAATCTCGTGATCCGGAAAAATCTCGCGACGCAAAAAAAAATAATAACAGAGGCCATTTTAAGACTCGTTCTAAGTCTCAGGTCGCCCGAGTAACAATAACAAACACTCGCAATTCATGACCCTGACACTCACACTTTAAGAATGAAACTCAGATTGTATCGAAGTATATCAGTACATACTTACGTTTCTTCGACGTAATTTTGACGATACTTTCGTCGATCTTTTTTTTATTTTGACGCAGACACAGCCAAGTCAGCCAATCTGAGCAATCATTTTTTTCAAATAGACCGAACGTAATCCTGGAGCAGTTACAGTTCTTGTAGAACTTCATCAGATGATAACGCTTGGTTATACATACTTCGTCGAGTTTCTTTGCAACATTGTGCTTCATAAACGTTTCGATTTCTTTGCAACATTGTGCTTCATAAATTATATACGTTGTATCACATGTGTTCTCCGTCATGACGGACATCAACTGTGTTATTTATCTCTTGAGTTGACTGCTCTTTCAACATTGCATTTAGACTCTAATATCCGAAATAAAGTTAAATTTAGAATCATCTAATGTATATAACTATCACCTGACTCTGGTTCTAAGGAAAACAATAAACCAGTTCGTAATGTCGACTGCACATCAAAATGACGAGTTCTGCGTCGGGATAAAACTTATTTCAATTCATAACCTGATTAACATCAGTATAACGAATTTGCAAGTGTAAGTAGAAATGCAAATGTCTGATTGTGGTTTTAGCCTGATGTTATGAATTGATGAATAAGTTTTATCCCGGCGCAGAACACGTCATTTTGATGCGCAGTCGACATTACGAACTGGCTAGTTCAGTAACACACAGCTTGTCTTCCTTCGACAACAGTAAAATTAAAAGGATCTCATGCAGGAAGTGCAGAAAGTGTGTTCCCTCTATGATATCTCAAGGCCTGATTCCAACCAAGATCATTTTCTCCTGTCCAGCTTGAACTGAAAGCTTTTTCTCCTGGCCATCGTCTTTAAGACAGATATCTCTGGAAATATGTAAATGTAAGTGATATTATACCTGGTTTGGACCGTTTGGATATGGCAGATTAATTGATCGAAAATTTTGACGTTATATCACTTTAACTGGTATCCTTGATTGTTAACACAACATTATTAACAACCAATAAAACAAAATATATAGTATATCAAGTGTTAAATGATTCATCGTAAAATATCATTATATAATTAATAATTAATAATTCATGAAGAAATTAATATTTAATCATGAATATTTGTAAATAAACATCAATGTTTTATCAAAGTTAAATTGCACAAATTGAGCTTTTTCGGAGTTAAAATAATTTGTTTGTACCGTTTCTACAACTTCCAAACAAAGTCTGCATTATATATTCTATTCATTTTACAAGTTCGTTAAAATATTCGCGGCCGATGTTTATGGGCAGTTACAATGGCTCGCCATTGTAACTGCCCATAAACATCGGCCTCTCCATGATGTTCTAACTACTAGCTACATAATGATTTATAAAACTGCTTTAGAATAAGCAGAAGACATTTTATGGAATTGTTTGACAAGCTAAGACCAATTTATCTGGAAAAGAAATAGTAATAATAGGCTATAGACCTCTTTCATAATGGCGGGCCAGTCTAAATATTCTTTTATATGCATGCAAATTAGCCTTTCTGGCCTTGTTACAAAGCAAAGATTCTTTGGAATTACAGACACGCGAACGTCAGAAAGGCTAATTTAAATGAAATAAAAGAATATTTAATTTGGGTTGCCATTATGAAAGAGGTTTATATGCGCGCCATAAGATATACAATAGATGTTGAGACAAAAGTGGCTACAATTTGCATACAATGGCATGACTAGAGCATCAAAACGACAAAATTGAAAATAACAACGTGTGCACATAGTCTATGATCTATTGTCAGGGACTACAAAACAATATTGAAAGCAGCGCCACAATGTTTTTAAACATTATGAATTAAAATAAGCAATCTGTAACATGCATAAAAAACATTTTTTCTGAAAGCCTTCTCCAATCCTTGGTGAAATATATTTTTAAATCTTGGTTTCGGACAAACTGTTAATTATTATTTCTAGAATAGAAATCAAGAAGGAATAGAGAAGTACTCTATATTTCTATTGCCATATTGATTATTGAAATACAATTAGTTTAAATACTCACAGAAGTTAAAGAATGGCTCTTGACTTGAAGACTGAAATTTCCTGTTTTCCATAAATGTTGTCCAAACTAAGTCAAACTTACCAAACATATTCATCTTACAGTAGGAACTAATTTACAATTTTGTTTTCATGACAACAACGTCACGTGACTCATTGGCAGCCATATTGAATGAAAACCTAAACCCTTCTTGAGTACATGATGGATAAACATCAAAATTTACACCCTAATTTGATTCAAACATTAATTACGTTTATTATCCTAAGATGATATGAGAGTAATTGTAATTGGAGCGAAAATAAATCGCTAAAATTTTGCATTTCTTTAAGGTGATTCCTCAGTTTTGCATTGCGCACATTTACTGCGCACATCCAATAATCAGTGTTTTTATGGCCATTATGCAACACTTTCAAAAAATTCCGACCATTTTATGACAATTTAGTGCCAAATCTAACAATGGCCGCTTATGTACTTGTAGGGATGAGTTATTAAGGGACTAAATCAATTTTAATCCGAGGACGGTTACACAAGTCTAGCTAGGGCTCCCTGTGCAAGTAGGTTTGTAAACTACTTGATAATGCCGGTTTAAGGCCATAGTTCTTAAAGAAGTGTGTAATAATTTTTTCCTTAATAATTCTTTTCTTCTACCACTTTTACGTGTTATAACAGAAACTTAGAGAAAAATAATTTCTACAACTTACAATATTTAACATTTTTGATGAATGTTTCTTCAAATAACATGTCAAAGAATATGGGAGAAAACGACCTTTCTTTATCATAATAAACCCTGTTAGCTGTTTCTTTTTCCCTAAAATACCATGTTTTCTTGTATAAATTACTAGTTGCAAAAAATAAATGCGGTTTTTACTCAACTCGTAAATTGGTCACAATGACGTCACCATAGTGAATAAGAGGTGATCTGCGATATGCCATATCTTCTAAACAGGGTCGGTGACCCAAAATTTTTGGTTTTAATGTGTGTATGTCGATAACTTTAAGACTGGGAAGTTTCAGCAAATTTTCATTTCGGAAAGAATTACTGAGGAATTACCTTAAGTTATACAACCTGGCAACTTAACATGATAAACTCAGTTTACTTGAAATGTTTTCGTCACTACTCGTTATACACTAGTTTCGCGCGCGTATGCAAATTTTGAAAGGATTTACATAGTCAGATCTTTAGAAATGTATTGTTTTTAAAATATGCAGATGTTTATAAATTAGCATAGCATGACCAGTTGCTATTGCCAGCTTCCAACCACCCAGGGCATTTTGCCTCCACAGCGGAAGGTCGGCGAAAATGGCCCTGGGAGCGGCTGGTCCATACTATAACGTGATTGGCTTGTCATACAACTCAATTAGTTCAGCCGAGTATAATTTATTCATCTAAATCTGAATGCTGTCTTTAAATTTTACAGCAAATTAGAAGTGATAGCTTTCGCTAAATTGGATATATGCTTCTTCATACCTAATTTTGTAAGAGATAACCATGGATGTATGGTGGATTATTAAGCTTGTTAGCTGCTTATGTCGACGAATGCTGACATGAGAAACATATTTGCACATTTGCATATTTGCGCAATGTATTAAAATTGACGAGAGATCATTAGAAGCTCCGAGTTTGCAAGCAAATCAAACTGTGACGCTCACGAAATAGGTTTAGTGTCTGGCCTATACAGTTTCTTTGTTAAATTAAATGCATAAAATCTTGAACCTAATTTGACGTCTCATATTAGGCTTCTCTCACTGGATAATTAGAGCCAACGGCGACCATTACTAAGGGACCAAAGTCGCAGTAAATCTGTAGGTAGGCCATGAATCGTTTTACCCAGTAATTTGAAAAATGTCTTCTGATCCTCTTTATAGTAAAATTATTTTATTTTGTCGATGGTAAGAGCACATAATCCAACAAAAAACCTCATAGGATCCTCAGTTGGATCCTCAGTTACCCTTAGTAATGGCGGACTTCCGGCTTCATTTTCTGAACAATAGTTGCTCCATCCAGTCTTCTTTCGAGATCAGTGCAACCAGTATAGAAAGAAAATAACAGGCAAACTACGTTGGCACTTTATTACTCGAGTTTTCGCTTAATAGTCAATTAAGCAAATTGCAAGAACAGTAACAATGAATAACTATAGAAGTTATAATGTGAAAAAATACGTCCCATATGTCTATAATAATAATTAATAATAATTTATTTTATTTCTATAGCGCTAATTCCTTAAAATTCCAAAAGCACTTCACATCTACACATGTCTAAATCTATTACATATAAATAATGGAATAATTACTATAAAAATACAGAAATCTAAAAATCAAGTTAAAAAGTTAAGCCAAGTTAAAAAAGTTAAAAATATGTTTCCTTGAATAAAAACGTCTTCAGAGCCTTTTTAAAACTTATTACAGATTGACACCCCGTCAGTTCTAATGGGAGGGCATTCCAGAGCTGAGGAGCGCACATTCAGAACATGCTCTATAGCCGTAAGATTTTAAATTATATGATTGCGTCTTCAGTAACTGCTTATTCTCTGATCTAAGGCTGCGTCCTGGTCTGTATAGATCTAAAAGTTCTTCGAGATAGATAGGTGCCATACCATTCACTACTTTGTACTTGTATAGGAGAATCTTAAACTCTATGCGCTTCTCGACTGGTAACCAGTGAAGTTCCATTAGAACAGGAGTTATATGTTCGTATTTCCCAGATAGTGTAACAAGTCTTGCTGCAGAATTAAGTACGTATTGCAGGGGCTGGATTTTATATTTAGGAAGGCCATACAAAAGTGCATTGCAGTTGTCCTGTTTTGATGTAACAAAGGCATGTAAAAGAGGTCTTACCAGTATCCAGACTAAGAAACTTTCTGATACGCGAAATTGTACGCATGTAATCCAGAGGTGGAGCAGGACGATGCTTAGCATGGAGGACTAGGATCTTTGTCTCATTGTCATTCAATTTCAAGTTGTTGTGCAGCATCCAGGCATCAATGTCATTAATGCATATTTCCAGTCTTAGTTTGGCGTGCTCGAGATCTCCAGGAACAGATGTCTTGAAAGTGTTGTAAATCTGTGTGTCATCAGCGTATTGATGGAAGGAGACCCCGTGATTGCGTATGATGTCGCCCAGTGGGGTCGTGTAGAGTGAATACAGCAGAGGCCCAAGCACGGAACCCTGTGGGACCCCACAGTTCAAAGAACGATGTGTCGACCGTTCGTTTCCAATAGAGACAAACTGTGTTCTATCTGCCAAGTATGACGTAAACCACTGATGATCTCCACGCCTTGAATACCAAAACGGTGATATAGCCTATGAAGCAGAGTCTGGTTATTTACCTTATTATATACATGACAAAATTACTGGATTCTGATTGGCTAAGAGGAGTGCAATAAAATCATTTATTGCACTCGAGTGCAATAAATGAAAAGAGAGAAGACACTGGGAACAAGTTTGACCAATAAAATTCAAAATGGTGGCCTATTCTATAATGACAAGTTTTCACTTTTAGTCCAGTCAACGAATGACTTAGGTTGGACAAAAATGTTAACAAAGGTTTCTCACCTGAAATATGTTTATTATAGGGGATTATTTATGCACACAAAAAACCCCACCCGAAATTGACCATGGGAAACCTTGTTTTTCACTTATGGGAAAATCTCGCTTTCAGGCCAAATCCAAGATGGCCTCCATTATGCAATCTCGTATTCAAATATCGTATCCGATATGGGCGGATGTTTTTCTGGAGGCACGTACCCTGCCAAAGTCGCCACCTTTACCTGGAACTTCTCCACCCATGCAGAAGTGAGGTTGGGTGATTTTGGGCACCCGTATATCATTAGCAAGGCCTCCTCTCCTGCCTTTTAAATGTCTTCCTTCGAGGAGGACGGAGATATGAAGATGGAGGCGGAGTTTTTCAGGACTGTATGCTTCTTTAGAACAGTCACTTTGCCAATTCCATGCGGTCTTGACGTCTTAGAGCTTCTGACAAGGTTGGATCCAACTTCTTCTTCAAAGTAGTGATGCACACGGTTTGTTTTGTCATCTTCATGTACAAGTTACAATCTGTGGCATAGGCATGATGTGTCAACAACTGGAATACATCGGAGTCTTCAGCGGTAACAGCTGCTGGCTTTCCAGTGGCAGAAAGACATGCTGACATGCAATTTTGTAGTCCGCATCACCGTCTGCATGCATGCTTACACAGTGATGCCTTCTTTGACCATCTCATCTGCAAGTAGGTTGATGAGAGCTTGCTTATTTGACGCACTGCCAAGGAAAGCATTTTTGCTCATGGTTAGACGCATTTCTTTGTAACTGAGACTGATGCTCCAACGTCATTCCCTGCCCGACGACGATGGGCTTCGTCCTTAGTGCTTGGACCCGTGATATCTGTCGAACACAACTAATGAATGACCATTGCGGCTAGTCACATGACGGATATACATTGCACAGATCTTGGCATAGGTTACCGAGTGTTTGGGCCATGAGAACTAGTGGAGCAATCCTCCTCCATCAATAATAAACTGCAAGCTTGTGGTGGGCATGGATAAGACGATGCACGCAGGCACAAGCGTCAGGAGATGATGGATGAGCTCCGCTTTGTCCCCAGTCCTCATGCGCATATGATTTTCGACGAGAGATGCGGGCACACATTACAGCTCATATTGGAGGAGATCAGGAAGGGATATCTCGCCAACACCCATAACAAGAAGACGCTGGTACAGATACTGGTGATCCATCTCGATTCGATCACCAGAAGCTGTTTTGACATAGGTAGCAGAGGCCAGAGTTTTCACCTGATTCTTCTGCGAAAAATTGTACTCTGCTACAGAATGGCCAATCATGGATGTGAGAATTTGATTTCCGACACCTTTTGCATCATCCGCATTCACTGATTCGTCTGAAACCAACCCTGTTACCCACTCACAAGCTTTTAAGATGTACTACTGAATGCACCCCGCTCGACCAACACCTGAAGCAGCTTCTGTATATCTGACATGTCACGTCGGATGCACGATGCAGTCAGGTCACGATGCCCCTCTCCTGTAGTGGGGGAGAAGCCAGTAATTTCGAAGATGGCCTGGCCAACCTCATCACAAATGGTCTGGAGAGTAAGAATAAAAGGCGAGTATTCTCGTTAAAGCCACGGCCACGCGTCAGCGCCCATGCAGATGACTTTATTCCAGCCATACGAACTTTCTCTATGACCTATGTCTGTGAATATACCTGACCATGCACCGTCAGTTCTCCTGACAGGGAAGAGGCCCTGGGAATGAACAGTGCAAGAGACTTGGTGGTGTGATTATGCCCTGCAGCTGTAAGATAAGGATGCATATCACACAGAGACTGTAAATACAGATTCAAGTTTCCTGTATGTACAGAGCGGATAAAGGCCCTCAGAATTTCGACCATTCTCTGATACTGCATCCACAGGTTGGCAGTTCCATGCGTTAACATCGAGGCACGCCAATCTTTAAGCGCAACCTGAATCTTGCTGATTGCATTGCTCTTGCGTGAATCGTCAAGGCTTATCTTCCCATCATGAGATACGAGCGAGAAGAGCAGCATTTTCATCACCTGAACAAAGGCACAAATAAAATAAAATACAATTCATTTCCTAGAATAACAGTATATTTCAACAAAGCAAGTAACTGACCTGAATTTGTTTGAGCAGCCGTATCAGGCAGGCAAGAGGAGCTTGACTGTGTGGATGTGTGGAGGAGGATTGCTCCACAAGTTCTCATGGCCCAAACACTCAACCTATGCCAAGATCTGTGCAATGTATATCCGTCATGTGACTAGCCACTATGGTCATTAATTAGTTGTGTTCGACAGGTATCACGGTCCAAGCACTAAGGATGATGCCCATCGTCGTCGGAAAAAAGAATGACGTTGGAGCATCAGTCTCAGTTTCCAACGAAATGCGTCTGATCATGAGCAAGAAGGCTTTCCTTGGTAATGCGTCAAATAAGCAGGCTCTCGTCAATCTACTTGCAGATGAGAGGGTCAAAGAAGGCATCACTGTGGAACATGCAGACGGGGATGCGGACTACAAAATTGCATGTCAGAATGTCTTTCTGCCACTGGAAAGCCAGCAGCTGTTATCGCTGAAGACTCCGATGTATTCCAGTTGTTGACAGATCATGCCGATGCCACAGATTGCAACCTCTATATGAAGATGACAAAACAAACCGTGTGCATCACTACTGTACTTTGAAGAAGTTGGATCCATCCTTGTCAGAAACTCTACTCTTGTTGCACGCTATCAGCATAACACGTCAAGACCGCATGGAATCGGCAAAGTGACTGCTCTCAAGAAGTATGCAGCCTGAAAAACTCCATCTTCCTGTCTCCGTCCTCCTCGAAGGAAGACATTGAAAAGGCAGGAGAGGAGGCCCTGCTAGTGATATACGGGTGCCCAAAATCACCTCTGCACGGGAGGAGAAGTTCCAGGTAAAGGTGGCGACTTTGCAGGGTACGTGCTTCCAGAAAAACTTCCACCCACATCGGGTGCAGCATCCTTCCATAGTCACCTGACTTATCATCAGGTACAGGCATGGCGTGGAAACGATGTCCCCCGTGAGGATTGGGGCTGGGTGGCATACTCCAATGGTCTCGTGCCAGTCAGAATGGTTCAGCCAGCAGCAGTGGCGTACCGTGACCATTTTGGATGGGGGGGGGGGGTGTATCGTCTTAGTTTTACCGACGAACACGTGGGCGCAGATTTTCTTCCATTGCCTTGTACGTACCGGTAACAGTCACCTTCACTCGGCGCTCCTTTGGAGAAAAGTACCTGGGTACTAGGTTGGATCGGAAATCGGGAAAAGAGAGGTTTGTAAGCTCAGCAATATTAATTTAACATTAACCCATGCAATTAAATCGAATTTTATGCAACCGACAAAGTTTAAACAGTCGATTAAGTCAATTTTACCAACGATCTAATATGACGAACAGTTTACCGACAGGCTCAACTATTACAAGGTTTCCCAACTTCCGGTCTGACCAATCGGTTTTACCGACGATGCCAGGCTTTACAGACCGACTCCGCGTTTTACCGACCAATTCAGTGAAAAGTGGGGGTGTGACACCCCCCCCCCCACACACACACACACACACACTCCCGTACGGTACGCCCCCGGCCAGCAGCACCAGAGCAACTTCTCAGGACAATTAGATACAATTGCGGGGGTAGAAGAGAACATGCAACCTGCCGCAAGAATGGGCTTCATTGTACATCAGCCACTGGCCAGTGCAAGGGAATCGCATGCCTGAATGCACCACAAGTGTAGAGCTGCGATTATGATGATGCTCCTGATGATGACAATAGCGCTCCGTCGAGATGACGTCAGTATCGATGTTTTAATTGTCCGCTTTTACCCATAATTCTTGCGGCCATAACAAAAGAAAATAGCTCATTTGTAATCATTTGTGAGTCAAATTTGGTTTGTTGGTCCGCATTTTGAGCTATTAGTGGCAGGCAGACTTTACGCTATTGACTCTGCTCTTAAACAATATATATTGGCTGTAATGACATCTTGAAATGTTGTTGAATGTTAAGATTTTGGGTTTTTTATAAACTTTGACCTTGACCTTAGTGCATGACCTTGACCTCTTACAGCCCCCAAAAGTATCACCAAACGAATGGGCATGCTAAAATTTGTTGGAATTGATACTTCATATGCGTTTAGATGTTTCTTAGTTCCAACATTAGGCCCGTTTGAATACAAGATTGCATAATAGCGGCCATCTTGGATTTGGCCTGAAAGCGAGATTTTCCCATGAGTGAAAAACGTTTCCCATGGTCAATTTCGGGTGGGTTTTTTTGTGCGCATTAATAGTCCCCTAATAATCATATTTCAGGTGAGAAACGTTTGTTAACATTTTTGTCTAACCTCTCTTAAAAAAATTCTTTCGTTGACTGGACTATTTTCCACAGTTACTTTTCCAACGATTTGTGGTACACTATGAATTAAAAACTCCATGTAAATATTTGGAAATGAGTACAAAGAACACCAAGAGTGAAAAGGTTTGTTGTCCACTAATGAAACAAGACGTTGTTAAAGACTTGGAAGAAGATGAAGCGTACGTCTCGTAATTTCATCATGCATATAATAAATGAGTAATCGTATAATTTTGCTCGTGACACTACTCGTGATATTTGAAAATTTTCAAATATCACTCGTGGTGTAAATCCTTAATTGCACTCGCTATCATACGATTACCTATAGGTATCGAACGCTGCTACACAAGTTATACGCTAGATTCCTCGAAATTATTTTAATGATTTTATCTACCTCAGGCTAGGCTCAGCCGTCAGTACCAGATGCAGAGTAATAGTTGACCTATTAACGTAGTATAGACGTTTACTTTTATTCTTTATTTCTGATATTTTATGATTTTTTATTTCTGATTTGGGATCAAGATGTAGTTTTGATATATTAATATCCATATATTAACTATATGAGGCTTATTTGAGGACAATTAAATCGCCCATATATGTTAGAAACAGGGGCGCCGGAACCACGGGGACAGCGGGCGCAGCCGTGTGCTCTTTGCTATATTGTAATGCGATATCTTATACTTCCTTTTGAATATATTTATCACTATTAATTAAATTACCGTATGTGTTCGGGCCCGAAACACACACAAAGTTACTCATAAACTAACATATTATATCTGCTGCAAATTTTTACGAATTTTTGAAATGAATGCAATTTTGCCTGGGCCGGTACCTTAAAATTTATACTGCCCATATTCGGAAAGCAAAAACATTTAAATTTTGCGACCGAGATGCGTAATTAAAAGGAAGGAGCCCGAACTAATCGTCGCTGGTAATCGTGGTCGACGATTGACGAAGTATAGGTTGTGTAATTTGGTTTCGAAGGAGTCAACGAGATGAGTCTGATGCATTATGCATGTGAAGATGTCATTTAAAATGGACCATTTCCATTGCTGCTATAGACATGTCTAAAAATACACAATTTTGCTCTACAGGGTGTATCAAAAAAAGCGCAACCTCGGAATTTCCCAAGAAATCCACTGTGTTCTTAAACAAAAACATGTTCGCCCCTGGGAATTTAAAATAGCTTGTAATCGTATTCCAGGGGCATAACTGTCTAATTACTACAAACTCGAGCACGTAAAGCAGAATTGAATCGAAATTTATGCATTTATCTCAGTTCGACAGTTATACCCTTGGAATACGATTAGAAGCTATTTTAAATTCCCAGAGGCCTAAAATCTTTTGTGCTAATAAAAACAAAGTGGATTTCTTGGGAAATTCCGAGGTTGCGCTTTTTTTTATACACCCTGTATATTGTGGAATTTTTGGACGGAATTTTTTTAATTATTTATACAAAAAGAAGAACTTGGCATTTTAATAAACTTGTAATAGAAATTTCCCGAATGTGTAATATATATATCCACATAGCACTAATTAATACAAATTGTTATTGACAAACGTGTCAATCAGTCTGTGTGCATCTTTCAGTAATAGATATTAAATTAATAAATATCTCTAGACGGTTTCTCCCACTAAATTAAAATTTCCTTTTGTGAAAGTGCCCTTTTTGAGATTCTGTCCCCGCTGCCCTGGTTAGAAACAATGATTTACTTACTAGAAGACTAGTTGTTCAAAGGGAGTTTATCACTACTGATTTTGGGGTAAATTTTGATACGAAAACCCGACTCAAACTTCCAGTAAGCCAAAGCCTATCTAAAGTTGTATGATGTCATTACTTAGAAGTCAGCAACACGTGCCAGTTAATTAACGCAAATCAATTTACATCACAGGGGGCCCAGACAATGAGTTTGGCTTTTGTATGTGTATATTTTATTATATATAAAATATTTAGACTTATGGCGCCAATGTAAATAATTTGTGTATATGTTCTATATGAATATAAAATAATCTCTTACCTTGCATATCTTGTCGTTAGGTGGGTCAAGGTATCCATTTTAGAGGTTTTAGAAGATATTTGCGATATATGCGGGTGAACAGAAAATCGTCGTAATTAAAGTCTATATATATACAATACATATACATATACATAAATATATATATTGCCAGAAACCATTAGTACCAGAATTTCAAGTCTATCCTGCGACCTCGACCAATTTGAAAAAGCTGCACCAACCTACAATTCCGCGCTGGAGTCAAGTGGCTTAATTCCCAGAACGTGTTATCTTTTCCAACACTAATACCAGTACAATCAGCAACAGAAGAAACAGGAGCAGAAAAATAATATGGTTCAACCCCCCCTTCAGCCGTAATGTACAAACCAACATGGCCAGATGCTTCCTACAACTTATCGATAAGCACTTCCATAGGAACCACATTTTTCATAAGATTTTTAACAGAGGAACCGTCAAGGTCAGCTACAGCTGTATGGACAAATGGCCAGTGTGATTAACCGACACAACCTCAAAATTCTTAAACCCATCCAACCATGCAACCCAAAAATGTGCAATTGCCGAGACATCACCAACAGTAACGAAGTTGGCCATAGCAACTGGTCATGCTATGCAAATTTTGAAACGATTTACATATTCAGATCTTTAGAAATATATTGTTTTCAAAATATGCAGATGTTTATAAATTAGCATAATATGACCAGTTGCTACGGCCAGCTTCGCCACTGATCACCAAATGCCCTCTCGAAGGTGCATGTTTAACGAAGAATCCACAACCGCACTTACATAGGCATGACTGAACATGACTTTAAATCTCGCTTTAACAATCATAAGCTCTCATTTTCCAACAGAAAGTACCAATTCAGTACAGCGCTATCCAAATACATTTGGATTTGAAAGATGCCGACACCGACTACGAGATTAAGTGGTCCATTATTAAAAAGAGCAAATTCGTACAAAAGTGGAAACATCAACTGCAACCTCTGTCTTAGAGAAAAAATGTGCATCTTGAACGCCGCCAAGGGACCACTCCTGAACAAAAGATCTGAATTGTTTGCCAAATGCCGTCATGAGAATAAATTTTATGCATCTAATTTTAATATTCCTTAGTTCTTACACCTTTTATTAATCTGATGATCGCCAGCGAGAGCTGTGCGTGAAACTCGAGTAACCGAGAATTTTAATATGTTTTAGCCTTTTTAACCATTTTAAATATCTTATGTAAATATATATATATATATATGTTATATTATATTTATATATATATATATATCAGTTTGAGCTAGCGCTCTGGCCCCATGCGCACTTCACGCTATCTGGATGTTCTGATCGCCGGTGCTGTCCCACAAGCGGTTGTCAATGACGATCGTAAGTGTATAATAGTCCAGCCAGACTCATCCAGATTGTTCCAAGCTACACTGATGAGCTGTGGTACAGCGAAACACGTGTCTGTAGATTGAACTATATATATATATATATATATATATATATATATATATATATATATATATATATATATATATATATATATATATATATATATATATATATATATATATATATATATATATATATATATCGCGTGAAACTGCAGTAATTTTTACCCTTTTTTATCCATTTTGACAAAGTTTTATATATATATATATATATATATATATATATATATAACTACAGACGGTACCGTTTCGGCCTTTTATATATATATATTATATTATATATATATATATATATATATATATATATATAGATTTTCGCTTACCTCAAAACTGGTCTGCTACAACTTGTTTCATCTGTAAAAGAATCTTCAGGCTGAAGATTCTTTTACAGATGAAACAAGTTGTAGCAGACCAGTTTTGAGGTAAGCGAAAATCTATTTGCTCTAACTATATGTTGTTGAGCACTCTTTGCATTTCGTAGACCAAAACCTACACGTATATATATATATATATATATATATATATATATATATATATATATATATATATATATATATATAATATATATATATATAGGAGTATCATCGTTTTGATCTGCCTGTTCTTTTTTAAAATTCAACATATATGCACAGGAAGCGTCTGCACACTATTTCAAGTTCGCTAAGTGATCACGCCTTCATTTTAGATTTATCTTATGCCTCTCAACCAATTAGAATATGATTGGCTGTTCTATCATTCATCACCTCCATGTCAAGCTAAGTAGCATTGAATATTATCTTATTTGTATTAATCCTGACTCAGTCGAACGTATATAGAAAGTATCTTAATGGACTAAGAAGGAAGAAGGTATTAGCAATGAGTTTAAGCCATGTGTTTACAGCCATTATGTTGATTCTTGTAAATATGCTGGCGTTTTTTAACCAAGAAGAAATCAGATTAGAAAAAATGGACGAAAAGATTACAAAATGGTCTACTCAGCTGTCATTGGAAGTAGGGGATGCGTTTGAAGAGAGTATAGGTCTTTCAAAGTTACAAAGTCTGTTTAATGAAACTTGGTGGGAAACGTTCTCGGTGCAGAACGGAAGAGATTTCCTTGAAAATATCTCTATTGCAATTGAGAAAAAACTTCAAGCAGCAGTTAGGGTACTTATCACCAACAAAATGTTGATAGAATCATCCCATCACACTGAGCAAAACAATGAGTCGCACAAGGCTAACTGCTGTGATTCTGGATATGAAGTTGAATACGCTGATGCAAGATTTCAAAGGGAAGTGAATAGAAGTTTTGCTTGTATTATAATTCCTTTAGCTACAGACAACTCGTACCTTACATCATCATTGGAAATGGTTTATAAAAGAAATATGAAGAGGCATAATGCGATAACGTGGCAGTACTTTGGTTCAACCTCTGGTTCATATCACCAATACCCAACCAGTGACAATGTTTGTTCAAAGTTGGAAACCTTCAATCCTCGCCTAAGGTAATTGTATGTGTAACCTTGGTTGAATATTGGAGAATTAATGATCATACCAACGATCGTCTGTAAACCAAAATAATAAGAAATATAAAACGCGATGACATTAAATCAAAACAAACGAACAATACCTCCTTATCACAAAATATAATCTATTCTCACATTGTTTATTTTGATAGAAAAAGCTAAGGAAACTTTATACGCGGTATACCTAATATTTTCATTAGTTCATCTCTAATCTATTACATGTAATCATGAATTGAGCAGAACGTACTAACAGCTGGGTACACTGAGTTCAAAGTCTGCCTCTGGGAGTTTTTTGTTGGAGCGCGCCGTGCCGATCTTAATCTAGTGTTTTTTTGCCTGCCTGCCCAGACGAAAAAGCACTACGAATGCATGAGTCGTACGCCCGCCCGCACGCTCTCACTAAGAAGTCCGCCGCGTCACCCATGGAGGCAGACTTGAAGCAAGTCGATGTGCAAGGGGTTTGGATCCTGGCCGATGTTGTGGTATCTCATGTTTTTTCACTTAAATCTTTTAACTGAGTTTACTATTTGAGTTAGTTAACCTATTTGATCCGAGTCAATAAAAGCCGAACGACGTATGGCGAATCAATTAGGTACGCAACACACACTTGATTCGCATTATCCAAATAGAACAAATCTAATTAGAGTCGGCACAAGCTTGATTAAGGTCATCCATATAAGTCGAGGAAATTACTAAAGTATTTTGTTGAAGTAGATCTTGTTTATTTTAAAAATCGGTTTCATGTTTTAAAATGTGCATGGATATTTGAAAAGAAACATAATGTTGATTTCTCTTTTTCGGACAAACACGAATGGAAGTGCTAAAAGAATGATGATAATGGAGATTATATCATTTTCAAAAGTACTATGAGTTCACTGACACACTGTCGACTGTTGTAGAAGCATGAATACATGTTGCAACTTGTGTTCGTGTCTTTAATGATTAACTAATAAAACAACAGGTGTCACGACACGCGACAGAGGAAAGCATTCAGAAAATTTAAACAAGAATAAAATATGCCTATAGGCTATACGAAGGAAACGTTTTATTTTCGAAGAACTCGCTTTTATTATACCTCTCAGAAATTTAAAATGGAATATCAAGTGTTACAATTCAGATCGCGAATTCCATTCCGACGAATTTCGATGCGTTTCGTTTATAAAAATGTCAAAATGAATTACTCTATTACATATTGGGTTCAGACTCAAAAGTCTAAAGGTTTGCATACACGCGGCGACAAATCGCAGGGGCATGTTGCGAAGACATTTCCTCTGCATGTTGAGGACACATGAAGGGACATGTCGGAGAAGGAAAACGAAAATAAAATAACGTTCTTTGATTGGTTTATTTTAATTTTGTCGCAGGGACTAGTTGCTGTTTATGTGCATGTGTGTATGTATTTAATATTTCAAGAGGAGGTCTCACTCACATTATGTGATTTTCAGGAGGGTGCTCAATCATACGATGGGACATGTTGCGTGGACAAAATTTTGTCCTCACGATAAGATTTCGCATGGTGCATATACAACATGTCCCGCGACATACAACATGTCCCGCGACATGTTCACGCGATTTGTCGCCTCGTATATGTCCCAAGTTTTGATGCGCCGAAGCAAATGTGTGTTTTTATGTATTAATTAATGTGTATATTATTTGCATTATTTTATTCACGTCGAATATCTAATGCTTATAATCTTCAAGTTTAGCGCATTAGAAGAGCGTACGTTTGTATCAGGCTCTAAGGGATCAATTGGATTGGATTTAGTTAATTGTAAGCGATGACAGATGGACGAGTGATGTACTTCATGGAATGGAGAGAACCAATGCGTGCGGTGTTTAGGTATTCGAATCAATTCACGTGGAGTTTTTATCCGATTATCAGGACCATGGCTGACTTAATTCAACTTGCCGAACTTAATTATCACAAACGGCGTTTTTTTTAGAATTTCATACGGTGCGTTTAAAGAACGCCGTATGTTGTCGGGTTAAAGTGCGCTAAACTGTTTCCAGTTTTAGCTTAACAGAACTGGCATAAATATATGGTTTGTTCGGGTTTTGTTTGTTGTGTTTGTGAGTTCAGTTAAAAGAGTGTTTTCATTGCTAAATTGATATGTCTGTTGTTTTTGCTTTGTATTCTCAGGCGGGATTTGATTTGAATTCATATACTTTCCGTCAGTTTTGGGCATCTGCATGACAGCTGCTATACAAGGAATATAATTAAATTTGAGAGATCACAATCTCACTGGCGATCATTTGCTGTCAATATCCCTCAATATCTGGGCAATCCTTCGTATAATTTAATCGCATTCTCCTAAGACATACCTGATTGAATATTCATGTTATTTTGTCCGAAACTCGACGTTTTATCACGAAGTAGTGGCTGTATGTATATACAAGCGCGCAATGCGGGTAAGGATAAAACACAGATGCGTCGGATGGCAGATTGCGCGGATGAAAGAGGTATAATAGAGACCAAATTGTTGTCTTTAACCACGCAAATCAACCGCGGTGAGTAGTCTTAGAGTAAACTTAAATTTTGGTTGTGAACCGCTGAAATATTTTTATCTGTTTGAAGGCTCATCCTAATAAACCACTGATAGTACATTTTATACATGGTTGAAGAGAAATAGCCTCCTCCGCAGGCAACTCTGTGGCTTCTTTTTTCCGAATCAAATCGCTTGCAAGGCTGTACGAGCGATGGCCAAAACAGCGTTGGAAGCTATTTGACTCGGGAAAAAGAAGCCACAGAGTTGCCTGCGTAGGAGGCTAGAAGACAACAATTTGGTCACTATAATATTTCGAATAGAAAACGCGGATTTAGGGATAAAACGCGAATGAGAAGATAAAACGTGGATGATGGGATAAAACGCGGATGATGGGATAAAATGCGGTGAGAGGATAAAACGCGGATGACGGGATAAAACGCGGTTACGGGATAAAACGCGGATGATGGGATAAAACGTGGATGACGGGATAAAACGCGGATGACGGGATAAAACGCGGATGACGGGATAAAACGCGGTTGAGAGGATAAAATGCGGATGACGGGATAAAACGGGGATGATAGGATAAAATGCGGATGACAGGATAAAACGCGGTGAGAGGATAAAACGCGGTTGACCGGGTAAAACGCGCGCGGATGAGAAGCTAAAACGCGGATGATGGGATAAAACGCGGCTAAGAAGGTAAAATGCCGATGACGGGATAAAACGCGGATGAGAGGATAAAACGCGGATGAGAAGATAAAACGCGGATGACGGGATAAAACGCGGATGAGAAGGTAAAATGCCGATGACGGGATAAAACGCGAATGAGAGGATAAAACGCGGATGAAAAGATAAAACGCGGATGACGGGATAAAACGCGGATGAGAGGAAAAACGCGGTTGAGAAGATAAAACGCGGATGACGAGATAAAACTCGGATGAGAAGGTAAAATGCAGATGACGGGATAAAACGCGGATGAGAGGATAAAACGCAGATGAGAAGGTAAAACGCGGATGCGGAAATAAAACGCGGTGAGAAGGTAAAATGCCGATGACGGGATAAAACGCGGTGAGAGGATAAAACGCGGATGAGAAGATAAAACGCGGATGACGAGATAAAACGCGGATGAGGGGATAAAACGCTCCCTGTTTGGTGTAAAACGCGCAAACGGTTGCACAAAAATCCACTCCTGTTTACTGGGACTTGCAACTCTACGAGACGTTGGAGGACAGTTAACGAAGATTTTTAAATAATTTGCCATTCCGAATAAAAATTAGCAGACACTGGTCTCTATAAGACAAACTATATGACTTAAAAACGATACAGCTATTAAAATCACCTTAATAAACTACACTGTCTCGTTTTCTAATCCTTATATACTTGTAACATACTAAATAGATTGGAAGAACATACGAAGAGGTTACTGAAAGCGATGATGTGTCATGTTTGATTGAGTTGTTTTCATTTAATTTTCGCCGCGGGCTAGTGGCTACTTGTAGCTCGTCGCGGTGTCGCCAGCTCATCATTTAGCTGTCGACATAAAAATAATGTCCAACCCATTACGCAGAATGTTGCGAAGGACATGATATGTTCACATGATATTCCGACTGATATATCAAGAGTTCCGCTTAGTTTTGACAGCGGTTGAACCTACGGCTCGAGTAGATCCACGTAGGAATTTTTTAACTGTAGTCTGTTAGTCAAACAAAACACAAAGGAAAATCACGACCCTTATCTGATCTATATTATGTAAAAATATAAAATATACTTGCTATAAATTTCTCTTTGGTTTTTAACGGTTTCAAAATTACTAGGACAATGAAGCCTTCAACGTCTCGTAGAGTTGGAAGTCGCGTAAACAAGTCCAGTAAACCGGAGTGGATTTTTGTGCAACCGCTTGTGCGTTTTACACCAAACAGCGTTTTAACCCCTCAACCGCGTTTTATCTTCTCATCCGCGTTTTATCCTCTCATCCACATTTTATCCTCTCATCTGCGTTTTATCCTCTCATCCACATTTTATCCTCTCATCCACATTTTATCCTCTCATCTGCGTTTTATCCTCTCATCCACATTTTATCCTCTCATCTGCGTTTTATCCTCTCATCCACATTTTATCCCCTTACCGCGTTTTATCCCCTCAACCATGTTTTATCCTCTCATCCACATTTTACCCTCTCATCCATATTTTACCTTCTCATCCACATTTTACCATCTCATCCACATTTTACCCTCTCATCCACATTTTACCTTCTCATCCACATTTTATCCTCTCATCCACATTTTACCTTCTCATCCACATTTTATCCTCTCATCCACATTTTACCTTCTCATCCACATTTTACCCTCTCATCCACATTTTACCTTTTCATCCACATTTTACCTTCTCATCCACATTTTATCCTCTCATCCACATTTTATCCTCTCATCCACATTTTACCTTCTTATCCACATTTTATCCTCTCATCCACATTTTACCTTCTCATCCACATTTTACCCTCTCATCCACATTTTACCTTCTCATCCACATTTTATCCTCTCATCCACATTTTACCTTCTAATCCACATTTTATCCTCGCATCCACATTTTACCTTCTCATCCACATTTTACCCTCTCATCCACATTTTACCTTCTTATCCACATTTTATACTCTCATCCACATTTTACCTTCTTATCCACATTTTATCCTCTCATCCAAGAATATAAGCAGTTTGCGTCAAGTGGCTAATGCTGATTTTGAGAATGTTTCTAATTGGCTGGCTATGAATAAACTTACGTTAAACGTTGGTAAATCCAAATCTATGATCATTGGTAGCTCGCAGAAGCTCAAGAATGTGGACACCACATTACACCATATTCTGGATCCTGTTGAATCCTTTATATACCTTGGGGTCATGATTAATAAAAGTTTGTGCTGGGATGATCACCTCCATTTATACCAAAGTCATCAAGAAACTGTCTTTATTTCGTCGATGTTTCTCCCATTTCAAGCAAGGAAGTTATTCTATTATACAATGATATTACCATTGTCTGACTATTGTGACTTAGTCTGGGTGGACCGTGGTAACTCAACCCTGATGCAGAATCTTCAAGTTCTGCAGAATAAAATTGCGAAGGAGATCCTGGACCGTCCTTATTACAGCTCAAGCACAGAAGCCCAAGACATGCTTCAATGGAAGAAGCTTGAACACATACGCAAAGTCCATCGTTGCATCTTTTTGCATAAGTGTTTGAATAATAACATTGACTGTGATTTTAATATCAAATTTAATAGAGACTATCATAGTTATGACACAAGGTCTAAGAATGATATTCGCAAGCTTAAGAGCAACCGTAAATGGGGCCAATTTAGCATGGTCTCAAGAGCAGCTGATGACTGGAATAAGCTCAACGAAAGCATTAGGAATATTAAGAATTTGAAACTCTTTGTGAAAGCTCTTCTTATGGAGTTTCAATGACTTTATCTATAGGGAATCATTTTTTGTTTAATAAGTACCAAAATAGCTTTTAACATATTTTATAATTACTAGGAATTTATATTTTGTATCTATCGTAGATTAGGACCCTAGTGAAAACCACTTTGTGATCTAGGCTTCCTGGTTAAAGATTAAATTTACTTACTATCCACATTTTACCTTCTTATCCACATTTTATCCTCTCATCCGCATTTTATCCTCTCATCCACATTTTACCTTCTTATCCACATTTTATCCTCTCATCCACATTTTACCTTCTCATCCACATTTTACTCTCTCATCCACATTTTACCTTCTCATCCACATTTTACCCTCGCATCCACATTTTACGTTCTCATCCACATTTTATCCTCTCATCCACATTTTACCTTCTCATCCACATTTTATCCTCTCATCCACATTTTACCTTCTCATCCACATTTTATCCTCGCATCCACATTTTACCTTCTTATCGACATTTTATCCTCTCTTCCACATTTTACCTTCTTATCCACAATTTACCCTCTCATCCACATTTTACCTTCTCATCCACATTTTATCCTCTCATCCACATTTTACCTTCTCATCCACATTTTACCTTCTTATCCACATTTTATCCTCTCATCCACATTTTACCTTCTCATCCACATTTATTTTTATGTTCTCATCCACATTTTATCCTCTCATCCACATTTTTCGGTTTCAAAACGGTTTTCTCTTTTTCTATTTTTTCCCTGAAAAACAAAAGCTATAGTGTGTGGCCACTGTTACAAATTTCGCCGGCTTTGATATGTTTTATATATCCTCTATCTCCTTTTAGATCATGGTACGTAGGTGCTGCAATGTCAGTAAGAAAAAATCTGATCATAATCATTGACAAAAGTGGATCAATGAGAGCACAGGATCGGATGAGCCTTGCTATTGCTGCAGCTTTAACAGTCCTCGATACACTAAGACCAGATGACTATGTAAGTACTATTCCATAACTACTAGCCGGCACCTACCCGTGTAAGGTGCGAGAGTGCAGGATATTTAAACGATTTCCAGGCCGGTGTACTCAATATAAAAACGCCTATGATAATTAATTTGTTGCAAGCACAAACCAGAATGACATTTAAGCCAAGTACAAAGAGGTTAACCTACCATGAAGTGCTAACTGCACTTGCGTATGTCGTTATGTTTATGTCGTTAGTGAAAACTAGGCTTAGTAAACGTTAGATAGAATTACCCTTGCTATAGTTAAAATGTTTTGCAAACTTTGTAACAATTGCCGACAAATCAATTGCCGAGGTCACTACCTTTAATTGCGCATAGACAATTCATTTGGAGAGTACTTCACTTCAATCGGTAAAAACTCACATTTCGCTTCAAATAATTGTCTGAATTCAGGTTCGATACCTACCTCAATGTTTAATGTATACTAAAATTTGGTAATATATATATATATATATATATATATATATATATATTGAAAGGATTTATGGTGAAGGAAAATTTCGAGTGTTGGAATACATACATTTTAAGACCAAACCGGGACCAGTTGCGAAAAATGCAACTTAGCGGCCTTCCGGTAGGAATCGAACCCGCGACCCTGCGATTGCTAGTGCAGTGCTCTGACCACTGAGCTACGGAAGCCGTTGCCGAGAGCCTAGTCACGAGTTCTGTATATATGATGGTAATGCCGGGATAAGATTCAGGGTATATTATAGGTAATATTTGGCATTTATAATGCCAAATATTACCTATAATATACCCTGAATCTTATCCCGGCATTACCATCATATATACAGAACTCGTGACTAGGCTCTCGGCAACGGCTTCCGTAGCTCAGTGGTCAGAGCACTGCACTAGCAATCGCAGGGTCGCGGGTTCAATTCCTACCGGAAGGCCGCTAAGTTGCATTTTTCGCAACTGGTCCCGGTTTGGTCTTAAAATGTATGTATTCCAACACTCGAAATTTTCCTTCACCATAAATCCTTTCAACATGTAGTTTGATCGAGTGAAATGCCAAATATTACCTATAATATACCCTGAATCTTATCCCGGCATTACCATCATATATACAGAACTCGTGACTAGGCTCTCGGCAACGGCTTCCGTAGCTCAGTGGTCAGAGCACTGCACTAGCAATCGCAGGGTCGCGAGTTCAATTCCTACCGGAAGGCCGCTAAGTTGTATTTTTCGCAACTGGTCCCGGTTTGGTCTTAAAATGTATGTATTCCAACACTCGAAATTTTCCTTCACCATAAATCCTTTCAACATGTAGTTTGATCGAGTGAAATGCCAAATATTACCTATAATATACCCTGAATCTTATCCCGGCATTACCATCATATATACAGAACTCGTGACTAGGCTCTCGGCAACGGCTTCCGTAGCTCAGTGGTCAGAGCACTGCACTAGCAATCGCAGGGTCGCGAGTTCAATTCCTACCGGAAGGCCGCTAAGTTGTATTTTTCGCAACTGGTCCCGGTTTGGTCTTAAAATGTATGTATTCCAACACTCGAAATTTTCCTTCACCATAAATCCTTTCAACATGTAGTTTGATCGAGTGAAATGCCAAATATTACCTATAATATACCCTGAATCTTATCCCGGCATTACCATCATATATACAGAACTCGTGACTAGGCTCTCGGCAACGGCTTCCGTAGCTCAGTGGTCAGAGCACTGCACTAGCAATCGCAGGGTCGCGGATTCAATTCCTACCGGAAGGCCGCTAAGTTGCATTTTTCGCAACTGGTCCCGGTTTGGTCTTAAAATGTATGTATTCCAACACTCGAAATTTTCCTTCACCATAAATCCTTTCAACATGTAGTTTGATCGAGTGAAATGCCAAATATTACCTATATATATATATATATATATATATATATATATATTATATATATATATATATATATATATATATATATATATATATATATATATATATATATATATATATATATATATATATATATATATATATATATTAGATGTTTGAACCAACTTTAGAATATTGTCACACGCTGAGATCTTAATAGGAATATCAAAGCCTAGTAAAATGCACGTTAAAGCCATAACATATAGTTATAAAAAAACATTTAATGAAAAATCTTACGTTTTGTTGCCGGTTCTCACAACATTCGCACTATCAGAGAATGAATATAAATTAGACTAGTAACATGACAAATATAAATGTAAAGCTTGCTAATTATAACTGTTACTAATAATACTAATTTAATGTCACTGACGTCATTCTCTGATGATGTTGTGAGAAGCAACGAAACGTAAGATTTTTCATTAATGTTTTTATAATTATGTTATATGACTCTTTTACGTGTATTTTACTGGGCTTTGATATTCCTATTAATATTACAATTGCATTGGTCTGATATATCTATTGCTACCGCCGATCGAGATCCTTTTTCACCTGGCAATTCATGCCTGTTGTTCATAATTGCGACATTTGTCTATTCCCAAGGTAACAGCGCTTGCTTTTTCAAATGTGGTTCTTTTCCCTCCTGGCTGTTTTGGAAAGAGTTTGGCAAGAGCAACTGCTTCTAATTTGAAAGTATTAGAAAATTGGATCAGGAGTCTTATTACTGGAGGTAGGTTAGTCGCTTACTTCAAGTAAGAACGAACGAACGAATGAAGGAATGAATGAAAAACTTTATTTGCTGAGGGTAACACTAATAGTGAGACATGAATAAACGTTGGCCCTACTTAATGATCATAATGAAAATAGTAAAGCCTGACTTCTCAAGCGCGCGAACTAATCGAATATTCACGAAGGATTTATCAAATGGGAATTGGCCGGAATTGTATACCCAGAACAAAAATGAAATTTATTGTAGAAAAATTGAAATAATAAGAATAGTAACTTGACAACTATATGAAAGGTCGGCGTTGCCAATATATTGTGTAGGATGTCTAACGCATTTCGAGTAAAATAATATGACAAAAATTTATAAATCGACCTCTCGGTCGCCAAGCCTCAAACCAACCAAACCGAATGCTACAAAGTATACAAAAACAATAACTTCACAGGAATTAAATAAAAGGAAAACGTTCCTGCATTGAGCTCAAGAACGATTCCAAGTTTGAAAATGCAGAGACGCTTTTCTTGTTTTTTTTTACGGCTATCATACCACCGGAAATTGGTCAGATGACACAAACATTCATTTCCGAAATCGGATAATTGGCATTATTAAAATGACGGCGATACGTTTGCAACATTATTCCTTACAGATGTTAAGAAAATTTGTTAGAGAGACGCTATCTGCCTATCAATTCAAACGATGTAGAGTAATTAGTAAACAACATTTACTACGCCGTATAATGAAATAGGAATTAGGTAAAAATTAAAGCGTTTTAGTCATTGTGGATTTTACATGTTGACGTTATCCTATATGATTACACTAGCAGTGTCATTATTGACTAACAGGCAATTACTCATATTTAAAGTAAAATGGCGAAAGTCAAAACACGATGACTGACAAATCCCAATATAAAATCATTTTCGCCACATTCTACTCGTACCCAGAGGCAAAAGGAACGCAGGTACGAGATAGGTACAAAGGGTACGAGATTGTACTCGAACGTGCTTTTACAGAAGACAATGAGGCATAAATAACTTTATTTTGTATTGGTAACATTCATGAACCAGAAACTGAATTCTGAAAAAAGCTACTCGGTGACTGTAGAAAATACGGTCATTCATCAGAGTGGATATTTTCAACCGAAAACTTTCCTTTAAGATAGTATTAATTATTACATATGTTCTGGATGTACTAAATGTTACAAAAGTGTTTTAGTACGAATACACTCCTCAGTTACGTAATTCTATTCAGCTGGTTACTGATAATAAAGTATATGGTATAAAAGTGTTGTGCTGCGTAGGCAGTGTAGAAATAGAAACAAAATATTATACCTCAAACTGTAAATTTTCCAGTCAGAGAGCTAGATTTGTACCACGTGACAACCACGTGACTAGTTAATTTATCACAGAATTACTCGTGGAGGTGTATTAGTGCTCGCGAATACCGCGAAAACTATATAAACGAGGCTGTCAACAATGGAGGAACAAGAAGACGTTTCGCCCATTCATAGTTGCCATTGTCTCGCCTGGAGAATCAGATGACGAGGACATTTTCCGGAAAAGTATTCAAGATTGTTTCTGTATAATATATAATTTATAAACCATCAGGGTAATATTTCGTCGAATTTCCTGTGAAATACTGTGTAGGAGGTTGACACCAACGAGCTATGGGATACGAATGTGAGAAGTTTCACAAAGAACTCGCCGTAAAACTTTCAAATAAAAGATCTGAGAAATACTCTATTACAATGAAACGGATACGGACACGTTTAGCCTTTAGTATTCTTCGTTCTGCGTTATTATGCCTCATGCTCCTTTAGCACAACATTTTGAATTTGCGTGTGCGGAGGTACACATCTAATAATTATTATTTATTAATATATATATATATATTAATATATATATATATATATACAGAACTATGTATTCAGAACAACATATATACAGAACTCGTGACTAGGCTCTCGGCAACGTTTCCGTAGCTCAGTGGTCAGAGCACTGCACTAGCATCGCAGGGTCGCGGGTTCAATTCCAGCCGGAAGGCCTTGAAGTTGCATTTTTCGCAACTGGTCCCGGTTTGGTCTTAAAATGTATGTATTCCACCACTCGAAATTTTCCTTCACCATAAATCCTTTCAACATGTAGTTTGATCGAGTGAAATGCCAAATATTACCTATAATATACCCAGAATCTTATCCCGGCATTACCACCATATATACAGAACTCGTGACTAGGCTCTCGGCAACGGTTTCCGTAGCTCAGTGGTCAGAGCACTGCACTAGCGCTCGCAGGGTCGCGGGTTCAATTCCAGCCGGAAGGCCTTGAAGTTGCATTTTTCGCAACTGGTCCCGGTTTGGTCTTAAAATGTATGTATTCCACCACTCGAAATTTTCCTTCACCATAAATCCTTTCAACATGTAGTTTGATCGAGTGAAATGCCAAATATTACCTATATATATATATATATATATATATATATATATATATGTTGAATTTAAAAAAGAACAGGCAGACCAAAACGATGATGCTCCTAGCAGAAGGATCCACAAACATGGATACAGGTTATGCTCTTGGATGATATTATATATGAATTGAAGAAAATGACAAAGCTCTTGCTCTTTGTCATTTTCTTCAATTCATATATATATATATATATATATATATATATATATATATATATATATATATATATATATATATATATATATATATATATATATATATATATATATATATATATATATATATATATATTATATATATATATATATATATATTATATATATATTATATATATATATATATATATATATATATATATATATATATAATATTATTATTATATATATTTTTCTTCTTCTAGTCATTCTACTTTAACATTTATCTATATAGTTTTGTAATTTATTAATATTTTATGAAAATACTCATGAAAATACTCGTGAAAATACTCGTAAATAAAGTTAAACTTAAATAATCATTTGACAAAAATAAGCCAAACAATAAGAAATAATTAAAGTGCACCTGAAAATCATCTTCGTTTTGTTTGAAAGGGCGTTAAAATTATAAAGGATGGTGTTAACCGTTTTTCAATGTCGACTTTTGTTCTTGAGTTATTTTGTCTTTTTGTAATATGCAAATAAGGTAGTGATGACGTTGATTACGACCAACAGTATTGGGGCAAGTCATAAAATCGGACATATCTTCGAAATTAATCAACAAATCCACTCCAAGTTTTATTGTTGTCATAGTAACAAATTAGTTTCCAAACCTCTAAGTTCCTGTATCGAAAACCTTCGTTTTCTGCCATACTAGGCATTGCACGTACAACCCGAAAATATTTAACACTGAAGAGAAAATTAAGAGGTCTGGTAATCAATTTGTTACTATGGCAACAATAAAACTTTAACGATGTTCTTCAGTTTGGTGGTCTGTATCGACATACAAAGTTTTAAATGATTTTGTTGATTAATTTCAAAGATATGTCCGTCTTTAAGACTTGCCCCAATGTTGTTGGTCGTGATTGACGTCATCACTACCTATTTGCTTATTACAAAAAGACCAAATAACTCAAGAATGAAAATCGATATTGAACAACGGTTAACGCCATCCTTCATCATTTTTAACGCCATTTCAAACAAAATAAAAATAATTTTCGGGATTAGATGCACTTTAATGAGATAATGATATTAGGTTCTATTGCAAGTGATTGCGTAGTATTCTCCACCTTAGTTCGTTATCCCACGTTCGTTATTCTAATTAATAAGATGTGACACGAGTGGGAAAGTCATTTGCTATTTTTCAGTAAACAGGTCATGCAAAGGAATGCTGATAAGTTAGGATAGTCTTGTTCTAGACAGCGTGCGAAAGATTAGGAAATAGATATAAGGTTGACTCAAAAGGATCTTTCTGTTCTTTTCTGGTCTTTGTTTTTGGTTTGGTTAGGGTTAGATTTAAGGTTAGAATAGAGGTTAGGGTTAGGGTTAGGATTTGAATTAGAGTAGCTCTTGAAAATGGGAAGGTCCGTTTGAGTTGTCCGAAAGTTTATTTCCAACGATTGTCGGTGATTGGGTCCAGTCCCCTTTTGGATTTCAAGCAATAGCTTCAAACCAATATGCGCTCTCAGACCTCAGCTACTTAACATGGACTCAAGTCTGGCCCATAGTAGAGCTGTAAAGGTTGGATAGAGATACACCCGAACGTGATTGTGGAGAACGGAGAGAAACATCCACACGGATCGACTGCGCTGATGTATCTCCCAAGGAATATCGGAGTAAGAGGCCCTCAAATTTGTCGATTCCGACTATCAGCTGATAAAGGACAAAGCCGCAGTTAAATTATACGCTATAATACAGATACTACTGTCTGTGGCCGCGATAAGGGAGTGTGAGAAGAAATCAGTGAAAGCGGGAAGCCAATCAATAGTTATAGATGTCAACAAGTGTGCAGAGGAGATAAAGCTACAATCCTAGACAAAATTATGTGGACAACGCAAAACATCCAATGTTAATTAGTACCTACTTTCTTTTTATTGCCCAATTTCCGCCTAAATAAAACATTCCTTCCCCTTCCCTCCACATCAACGTTGTGTTATTCCACTTTTTCCGCGTATAGATTCACCAACATTGCTTAAGTTAGGGCGATACCGTGGTTGCGAGTAAAATTCCTAATAATAATGCAAAGCACGCGCTGCGTTCACATTAATCATTGTGTTCAGGATTATAGATCTAAACTTAAAATACTCAGATCCGACATGCCGCACATAGGATGGCGAAGAGATCCATTGCCGTAAGATTGGAGTTTGGGTAAGAAAAGCTAAATGGAGGATATGCTACTAAGAAATGAGAGAAGAGAAATGACAAGAAATACTGTTTAAGAACAGATGGGAGGATGATGACCTAAACGACGATTGAGATTCGCATGGATGTCAAGTTAGAAATCAGCGCCGACACACACCAGCTGTTGTGGTCTCGTGGTTACCACACATGTCTATGAGCTGGGAGACCCGCGGGTTCAAATCCTGGGTCGGACCACCACTCAGGGTCTTAAAATAATTGAGGAGAAGGTGCTGCCTGCCAATGGTAAGACTTTCGGGTCTTCTCGAAACCTAAGAGTGATAAACTGCATGGTCGAGCGCGGATAAATAGGGCAACCTTATCCTGCGTGATCGACTGTGAATAAATTAATCATACTCAAATCATACTCATGCAGTCGCAGGGGTGCGCGAGCTATACCAGCAACTGCTGTTCTGGCGGGAACAAAGCCCAACTAAGTACTTGGTAAGACATAATGCTGCCTTGATGATCTTTTATTTTGAGGGATGCTTAGGGAGTGTGGTTTAGCTTCAACAGTCCCACCATGCTGGTACTCGCCGGTACAGTCGTAAACGTTATATGAAAACGATTGTGTTAAACCCCTCCGTTGTATATGCAGAAAGCACTGAAGTAAGAGCCAACAGAATAGATGCGAAGATAGTTGACAAGGCAAAAAGGAGGTGTTTGCGATTTCAATGAATTACCCATGGGTAGAAAATCGCTAGAGGAAAGAAGAGGAGAAGAGACAAAAGTATGGTCGCTACAATGCAGGGAAATGGAAAAAAAAACAATTCTCAGGATATCAAGTCACCCAGCACAACATAATTATTGAAGGCAAAATTGTGGTAAATTACGAGTGTAGAATCATATACTTTCAAGACTGGGACCAGTTGCGGAAAATACAACTTCAAGGCCTTCCAGCTGGGAATTGAACAAGCGACTCTGGATCTCTAAACTGACTCTCCAACCGACTGAGCTACAGAAGCCTAGAACATATAACTGTCGACGCGTTAGGAGGTTACTCCAAGAATGTCAGCGAGGCCGTAAAGGAGATGATAGGCGACGGAAGCGAGGAGATCCTTAGACGCATGCAAAAATCCGTAATATGTGACAGTTTGAACATCGCGCATTCTCAGTCATGCCAGTAGGCTAAAGTACTTTTTAGAGATGTGGATAAATGTTAATAAAGAGTTTATTACATGATTTTTGGCAGACGTTTGTAAACAATTAGAACCTTTTTGTTGTAAAATGATACTAATACGCATTACTTGTTACTGCTACTACTAATAATAATGGACACAGAAAGAAGCATAACTCGAAGAGAACGCAATATGGTACAAAATCACATGGCAGAGAGGAACAGTACTGGAAAAACAGAAAAAGAAGCTTATTTGGGACTTTGAATACCGTATGAGAAAGACCACCTCCACCAGAAGACCTGATTTGACGTTGCAGGATCTTAGAGGAACGTATGATATGGTTAGTGGACATGGCAAAACATCGAGGAGAAGCTCAGGGGAAAAGAACTAAGTACCAGCAATTGGCGTTTGAAATTCGAGAAAGGAGACAGGCTGTACAGTTGAAGTCATAGCATTTGTCATTGGATGTTTAGGAGGAGGAATGAAGAAGTTAGAATTAAGAACAAATGGATGATACTAGAGGAAATGCGGAGATTGAGAACAACAAGAGAGATGCAGAAAATTGTAGTGGCTGTGGCCCACCTTAAATGGGGGCTATTGATTTAAATAATATAATATTATTATTATATTATTTATACTATTGGTAACCGCATATTCTCCACAAATGCCCAAATGCGTTTTACATATAATACTGATAAATAAGATAATCTAAATATATCAATTGAAAGAATTAAATATGAGTGTATAAAAAATATACATGGGTATAAGAGAAAATAGTTAAGAAATATTCGATACATTGAACCTGATATTATGCTTACCTTGCACATAAAAACTTCGATAGACGCACTGGTCTTTATTTCTAATGGTATAGCGCATTCCACAGATTTGGTGCAAAATGTCGAAGGTTGAGTAAGTAACATCTAGTCTGCTGATCTTAAAACGAGGCGCGGTACGAACGGAAAAAGTAACTCACTAAGATAAGATGGAGTGTAAACAATAATATCTTAAAATTACTAATATGTTATATTGTGTTACGTTAATATATTAATAACTAATGTTACTTTAATATATTAATTTCTAATATTACGTTAATATATTAATTACTAATGTTACGTTAATATATTAACAACTAATTCTACGTTAATATATTCATTACAAATGTTGCTTTAATATATTAATTACTAATGTTACGCTAATATATTAATTACTAATATGTTACGTTAATATATTAATGACTAATGTTACGTTAATATATTAATTACAAATGTTACATTAATATATTAATTACTAATATTGCGTTAATGTATTAATTACTAATGTTACATTAATATATTAATTACTAATATTGCGTTAATGTATTAATTACTAATGTTACTTTAATATATTAATAACTAATATTACGTTAATATATTAATTACTAATATTACGTTAATATATTAATAACTAATGCTACGTTAATATATTCATTACAAATGTTACTTTAATATATTAATTACAAATGTTACATTAATATATTAATTACTAATGTTACTTTAATATATTAATAACTAATATTACGTTAATATATTAATTACTAATATTACGTTAATATATTAATAACTAATGCTACGTTAATATATTCATTACAAATGTTACTTTAATATATTAATTACAAATGTTACATTAATATATTAATTACTAATGTACTAATTACTAATGTTACTCTAATATATTAATTAATTAATGTACTAATTACTAATGTTACTCTAATATATTAATTAATTAATGTATTAATTACTAATGTTACTCTAATATATTAATTACTTATATTGCGTTAATATATTAATTATTAATGTTACATTATTATATTAATGACTAATGTTACGTTATATATTTATTACTAATTAGGAGGAACAAGATATTCTTTGGCATTTAAAGAAGCATTCAACGTTTTTGAAAATTTTGGATCAACAAAGAAGGTATAGGATGTCAAATATTAACAATATATTTATGCACAACAAACAGAATTATCAGTGCAGGACAGGAATCGAACCTGTAACTTTCTTCTGATTGTGAGATGCTCTAATCATTGAGCTACCGAGATGAAGAGAGAAGGTTACAATGATGTACTGGTTCGATTGATGTATGTACTGCCTATGCGGCATTCATTATATATCAATAATGCTTGGGCAGGGTCGGATCCACCGTTAAATCTGACGGCAGCAACCATCCGAGGCATGCTCCGGAAGATTTTGAAAAATAATTTTCTCAAAAACACTATTTCGCGCATTCTGTGAATAATTTTAAGCCGCCCCAGAAATCCTGTTTGGACATATTTCATAGATAAATTTCGGAATTTTAGAAAGTACCGGCCAATACTAAGGTTACATGAAAGAATTAAAGTTATTAAATTATTAAATAATTAATAATTATTATTTAATTTTAGTATTATTTTATTATTTTAGAATTAAAGTTATTAAATTATTAAATAATAATTATTATTATTTAATTTTTATTATTAAGTTATTAAATTTCAGTTATTTGTGCATATATTATATATTGGATTGATTATATAATTATTGCTTGTAAAATTCATTAATAATTCATGACGAAAATTAAAATGAAATTAATATTTAATCAGCATCTTTAACACAGCATAAAACATTGATTAATAAAACATCAATGTTTTATCAAAGTTAACTTGCTCAAATTGAGCTTTTTCGGAGTTAAAATGATTTGTTTGTACCGTTTCTACAACTTCCAAACAAAGTATGCATCATATATTCTATTCATTTTACAAGTTCGTTAAAATATTCGCGGCGGATGTTTTAACTACTACTTGAAATATACTATAGATTCAAGAGAAACAAGGCAAATAATAAATAACATATGTCTCAGGAAATAAAATAACTCGGTATAAAATGTCAAATAATGACATGCTGAAACTAGGATTAAAAAATGAAAGAAGAAAAACATCCATTTGGCGATGAAAAAAATCGTAAATAGAAACATTGTCGGTTTTAGTGTGAATTTTTAGTCGTAGTTCAATCGAGCTACAGTTGCACTGGTCTGAATCCGCCCCTGTTTGGTGAAAATGGGAGCTTGGAGTAGACAGACAATACATGAAACAAAAATCCTCAGAAATCAAACGAAAATCATCAGAAAATGTTCCCCAGAACATTTTCTGAGGATTTGAACGGACGATTCGTCCATGCATCCTTATGTATAATGTACTACTTATGTATAATTTGTATAGCTGTGTGTGGTTGCAATGAGAGCTGTTTGTTATCACTCAGTATTTTTACGCTCAATTTTGCCATTCTGTGTAGTCTGAATTACAATCTATTAATTTTATTACTGTCTTACGATATCCTCACAAGTGTGTTCGATTTGTGCTGGGTTAAGGAGTTTCTAAGTTCAATAATTTGACATTAGACCTGTGAACGTCCATAGACTTCTTTCATAATGGCGGCCAGTCTAAGTATACAAATTAGCCTTTCTGGCCTAGTTGCAAAGCAAAGATTTTTTGGAATTACAGACACACGAACCAGGCCAGAAAGGCTAATTTAAATGAATATAAAAGAATATTTAATTTGGTTGCCATTATGAAGGAGGTCTATGGCGGGAAATCTAAAATCAATCAATATCCTCTGGCTTCTAAAAATCACGTTATTTTCAACAAGTCTAGGTCATGATCCTCCTTTGAGTATTACTGTTCATGGAGACGTTTCTCCTAATCCTGGTCCGAAGGAAAGCACTCAACATGTTGTTTATCAACCACCATTGTCTATGGACTATATGATGTGCATTACTCGGTCCATGCATTACTGGTGTTCCAGATTTTCTGAGAATTTTTGAGGATTCGTCCATGTATCAGCCTCGTACCTAGGCTCTTGTTTTGCTTTACGTGCCCATGTATCATTTGGTTACTCCGACCTCCCACATTAACTACATAATAATAATAACTACTTTCTTATATATAGCGCTTTATCACATTGTCTCAAATCGTTTTACAGTACATCAGTGCTGTATATGTAACAAACACAATTATTTTAATATTTTTTTAGGGAAAGGATATTATGCTATTTCTCACAGATGGAGTACCAAATGATAAACCAAACGAAGAAATATATCCAGCTATAATGAATGGTCAACAAAAAATGGTAAGTTATATGAAATCCGACAAACGTTACATTACCTGTAATCTGGGGACGTGAACCAAGGGGACATTAGGGGAATTTCATTCCTTGTGATTCAGTTTTAGGGTATTAGGGTTAGGATAAAGATGGTTTAAGTTTAGTACCTTTCGTCCATGGTGACTATAGGGCAATGTATCTGCTCGTTAGAGCAATACCTTGTATCGAATACGTACAATACACTTATCTGGCGTCATGAGTTTACGAGCTAAATTCGGACAAAGTCTTTGTAAGAGATTTTTAATAAATTGGTCGATTTTGAGGCTTACAAACAACGTCTTAAATTTAAAAAAATTCCGTCTCATAGGCACTTTAAATATCAGACGCATCGATTATTTATTATTACATATAATCTACGAAACAGATTTCCTAGGGTCGTATCCCACTTAAAATCTCTATTACAAAATCACTATAATTACAATATATATGCAGTTTGTGCACTCTCTATTTATATATAAGAAGAGCGTACGTAGTTCAATCTACAGACACGTGTTTATAGTTTTATATGTGTTTATATGTGTTTATGTTTTATATATGTATAGTAGTGAGAGTTGCATATATTTATATATTTATATACCATATATCGATATTTATGTCTTAATTCGTTATTGTCTTTATCGTTCAAGAATAACTCTGTGACGATACTCACATATGGCCTTGGTAAAACAATACAGAGAAATACCAAAGCTCAGGAAATACTAAAACGTATCTCCCGCATGAATAGAGGAAAATTTTCCATTATAGAAGATGGAAATGCAGAAAAAATAAAAGCAATCTTTGGAAGCTATTATAAACATTTTATAACTGCAAGTGGTTTGTATAAAGAGTATTTTATTAATAGTATACTTTATGTATGTTTCCCTATCCATATTAACTCAAATATTCGGACTTTTAGTCAATGGACCCAGACCACAAATTTTCCATAGGTACCATCTGAGGGAGCAAGTTCTACTTCTGAGTTTTGGTGTATATCTATAGATGCCATTTTGACGAGATAACCATCTAGGAATGTCAGCTAAAAGGACATATCATCTGAAGTTTATTGTACCATTTTGCCGTAAGTCCCGCACGACGTTTTAGATGTTTAGTCTTAAAAATTTAACAAATATTTATTACCACCCTCAAATTGCAGGAAATACACTTTCAGAGAATCAAAAATTATTATTGCCATTATTATCTGTGAAGCATCCACGCCTGTTAGGACTTGGCACTTACGGTTGATTCTGCAGGTAGCGCCTCCAAATAGCAGTGTGGTAGTTAGCACAAACGAGGTGCATGAAGAGGCAGTCTTCGCAAGGTGGAAGCTGGCTTGACTCCATCTCACCCCGTCTAGCAAGGAACAGCTGATGGCGCAGCGCGTTGACGCTGGAGGTGTGGGTAGAAGATACATACATGTGGCAGGTGATCTCTTGTAGTCTCTTAAATAGCTCTGCAGGTCATGAGCAACCAAGCTGACTGAAGGCCTCCTGCTATAGGTCTCGTCTGCCTTCGTTTGTTTCAGGGTTTTCATCTTTCCAAGGTCATGCAGCAAAGGCACTCACGGTGTCACAACCGGTGAACGCATGTAGTCGAACCAAAGCATCGCAAACATTGTCTCCCATAGCTCTGGCGAGCTTGTTAATGTCAAGGAACGGAACCTTGTCCCTGTGTTGTGTTCCGCACCTCTGGTACACAGGATACGGACTGTAATTGTTGAAGCCAAGACACAATACGAGAACGTCTGTATCTTCACCAACGATTACCACAGCCTTTTTAACCAGTCTAGGTTAAAATGCATGCAGGATCTGTTTCTTCTTGGGTGAATTTCAGCTGTGCGAGTTCCTCAAATTTTTTGTTGGTAATCTTGTAGCAGACTTCTTCACAGGTAACATACAGTAACTTGTCTTTCAGCTTCTCCCGCTTTTTGGTCGTTTTCCATACCTCCAGAAGGAACTTCATCCAACTTGCTTTGTTGGAAGAGCTACAAAGCAGTTTCCTCCACTGCTAAATTATGTGTCCTGATGCTCGTGAACTGTATTGCGTATACGCGTCCTCGGGGGCTTTATATAGCATAAATCCCTCGTTCTCGGGATTTATCTCTTACTTTGCGGGACCCTGGTTATGAGGTTGTTACAGTTGATGGTTGTGCGATTACTTCTGCAGGAGAAATGCTCCTCTCCAGCTCTTTGGTGGCGAGTGCTGCTTTGTTTTCCACAGAGATCCATCTCCATCTGCGAGTGCCCATGACAGAGATCCCAGGGGGTGAGCCAAAACGTCACTCATATACAGCTGCCTTCTTTGGGCAACAGTTATCATGTGCCAAAACAGATTCCTATCGGCCTTCAGAACTATTCGTTTGGTATCTGTTTTTTTTTGTTTGTTTCTTTTAAGAAAATATTTTAAATCTTTCTGATGTAAGAAAATGTTTTTTGTAATCTTGCCATGGAACTGTTCAATTTCTGGGGTTGTTTCTGGGTTTTCTTTCTTAAATTCTGGCGTGCTTCCTAGCCTACGCTGAGAGCATTGAGAAGATCGTTGGTAATATCTGATGGAGCAACAACAGCAGTTGACAGACTGACACACTCATCTTGATCAGGACTCAGTAAATTTATGCAGTATTATTAAGTAGTATGTGTTTCACTTGCTTGTTCTTGCCACATGAGACGGATAGACTATATAGGTCACTGCCAATAGAAGTCGCAAGTAGCTTGATTCTTTGTGATGGGTTAGAACACTTGTTACCTCCTGTAAACATTGTACATGTATGTATAGGAGGTGTGTCATATAGATCAATATATATACATACATATAGGGATGCTGTCATCTCTATGTTTCATATCAGGAGGCCATACTTTGCTGATCTTTTTCATTTTCATCATGAAACGAAAACTTGCAGTAGTATTGTATTGACGAATTTCTCGATCGGGCAAGTCTTTGGCCATATCCAAGATTGGGGCATACTTTCTTATCTCAGCAGCTTTAACCAGAGTTTTCCACGAATCGAAATTTTGTGATAACACCAACTTCGCTTCTGGCTCTTCGTTAGAACAATAGATAGTGCACTCGTACCCGCTTCAGTGGCAACCTGCTGCTTCTTCGTCAACATGTTCCTCCATTGGCGTTTAAGATTACAATCTTAAACCGTATAAATCAGTTAGTAAGTTATGTTGATAGTTGCTATAAATTAATATAAATTAATGCAATTATGACTAAATATGGTAATGAATATATTGCAATGATATGAAGACGTTAACGGAAATATTATAACTGATGATTTGGCTTGGGCTCTGTGGTTTCTACTAAAATTTATATGCGCTGATATCTTCCTTAAGCTGACACTTTGGTGAAGTTATCACCGATCATATTCACTTTGATCCTACCAACAACTATATACCCTGAACGTTTTGCCCCTCAGATGGTACCTACATCTGGCTTGGCCTATGGACTAATTGTACGATTTCATGGGCTGTTTGAAAACATTTTCACTGGCCAAGAGGTCCTTAAGGGAAAACTGTGCCCGAGGTCTTGAGTAACAGTGACGTTATAGTTACCATGGAAACACACTTGCTTACAGACCCCTTTATTCTCATTTTATAAAATGAAATTTTCATGTTCTCTGGAAACCCATTATTGACTTTGTTCGGATGTGTGTTTGCCGACGACATTCTTAATATATGAAAAGCTGCAGCATTTGTGAAAATAGAGCAACGTATACTAAAAAATAAACAGCTTGTTTACACTTTATGGACTACAAATAATAGTTTGCCACAGAGATCATTATATTATTAAGTATGAAGTTGATCGTCCAGGTTGTTGTTATTTTGAGAAAGACTATATATTGTTGGTGACTGACGTTTTGACGGCCTCACTGGCGGTCATCTTTAGAGTCAAGAAAAGCGTATTTGTCAAGTTTGCCCATATTTATACGTTTGGTTCATTAAGGCTAACTAAACACAAACGAGCTACTAGAAACGGGCACACAACTAATCATATCAATGTATCGCCTTTAGTACAAACTACAAACAGTGACTTACATTAGAAAGTTGGAAAACTAACTTGGACTGACATAAACCACTGAACTGTTCACAACAATTACCGACATTTACAGAAGACTTCTTCACACGCATCAACATTTAACCCATACCCAACACCCACTCACACTAATTGTGACACAACCAAACGATGACGTAATGAACCAGATGAATATAGGCAACCTGGGCCGGGTTGTATGAAAAGATAATTAACTTGAACTCAAGATAACCGCACCAACAATAGTCTTTCTCAAGACTATACAACAACCTGAACGATCAACTTCACACTTCTAAGGGTTAGTATCACGGTTAAGATCAGGGTCAGTTTTATTGACAATTCTAGGTTATTGGGAACGCAAGAAGTCATGCACCGAATTCATAAAGATGGCGACCAATTAATATTCAATTATGTGAACATAAATTAGGCTTTCGAGCCTCGACCTTGTGTGAAATTATTTTTAGTTATGAACACAAGGTCGAGGCTCAAAAGGCTAATTAATATGTACATAAAAGAATATTATAATATTATTAATAATATTATTAGCCGCCATCTTTATGAATTCACTGTATTGCATTGTAACCTTGAAGACAATATAATTATAACTTACAACATGAGGATAGCGTGCATGTTATCAAATTACGAAAGAATAATTAAGTAGAAGATAAAACATATTATTCCGAAAAATGACTTAAGATTCTAGTTAAAGTGCCTATCCGGGGTTTGGGGATTTTACATGTTTGTGATCTTTGGAATTGTAAAATATCTTGGAGTGCGAAAATGTCATCTTCATGCCTTTCCGCCCTGCTTAAATGATGTACTATTCACAGGAAATGACGTCAATGAAGGGACAAGCAAAAACATGGCACACTGATTCAGCAGTGAAATACAAAGAAAGTTAGGGAATTGAGCGAATTTTGTCTAAACAGGTGTGTTTAAAGTTCAGAGCCAAATTTTTTTGTATTTCACTGATCCATTAGTGTGCAATGACTTCGCATGTCCCTGCTTTGACGTCATTTTCTGTGTGAATAGTAAGACGTAAGTCCACTTTAGCAAAGGAAAAAAGGCATAGAGATGAAATTTTCGAACGACAAGATATATTACATTTGTTCTGGTAGAACCCAAAGATTACGAATATGTAAAATCCCAAAACCCCGGATACTTTAATATCAAGACGAGACTGTTCATGAAACTGCTTCATCTACATGTGTTGTTTTGTTATTAACGCAAAGTTTTCAGGATAACATTATTTTTTGGTATATGTTTTATCTTTGAAGTTCACAGTTTGTTGTTTAAGCATGATAGACGGGTTTTTATCCTAAATATGAGTGTTCTGCTTTAGGTAATCTTGCCCTTGGTAGACCTGTCAGTCAATCAAGTTTAAAGCTCAGATATCTCGCTAAATATGCCGTGGATGGTCGTACAGATACAACCTGCTCAAGGACAACGTTAGAAAATTATCCATGGTGGCGTGTTGACCTTGAACACGAATTCTATATCAGTGCAGTAACTATAACAAACTGTTGTAAAGAAATTTTGAATAACCTGGTGATTCTAGTTGTTTATAAGGATAAAACGTCCAGTAAAAGATGTGGCTTTATTCCTAAACTTAATGATAATCAATCCATTACTGTTTTATGTCCATCTGACGTATTTGGACGTTATGTAACTATCAAAGTACCAGAAAAAAATAAAAGCCTTGCGATATGTGAAGTAAAGATATACAAAAACCCAGGTAAGATTATTAATATTTATTTTATTTTACAACAGACATTAATCAGTTGTTTACTTTACGTTTACAATTAGGATTATACGTTAGTATACTCAGTGTTTCTCCAATGTAAACCTACAGCAAAGTAAATTGAGAAGTTCGTTCAAAATTTGACACAATTAGATCTGTTACAATAAAATACCAAATAATTTACAAATAAGAATTGTAAATTGTCCAATCAGAGAGCTAGATTTGTACCACGTGTGTCATTGAATTACAGGAATAAGAGGTTTTGGATAAGTTTGCTTACGAATCGAAAACAACGCGTAAGATTGAATCGATATGTTTGTGAATGGCAAACAGCGGGTTCCACAAGGAACTGTTTTATAACGACCTTCTGTCTAATTGCGCAGATCGATGGAAATACGTCGATTACAGTACAGCTACCGAAAGCCGACAAAGGCAACCGCAAATGTGTCAGGGCCACGCGCATGCTTGATCCGTCCTTGAGTTAATACTCAAATATTCTAAAAGTGAGTTTTCTCACTTTACGTTTGACGAAGGACTATCTGACGAAAGGCCTTCACTTGAAACATTAGACCTCTCACACACTATTTTTAGTAGTACACCAACCTTTTAGAATATTCAATTTGTATTTCTACACTGTGATCTACACTGTGATCTATACGCAACACAACTCGTTTATACATAGTTAGTAGAGGGCTCCATTGTTTTTCCGAAGATGACGCAATGGTCATGTTATTGTATTGGAGAAAGTGTTTGTAGGTTGAAGAAAGGAAATTCTATGGACACGTGCCGATGAAGGACTACACTAATTAAAGCCAAACGTTGTTATTGGATGACTGCTTCATTATACAGAAAATACAATACGTTCAGTGACCGTGAAAGTGAACAAAAACATAGAACAATGACTTTTGCGGACCTTCCAAACCATCCCTTCTACTAACTATGGTCTATATCACTCGTTGTAATGCCCAAATATGTTGAAATGTGCACTTAAACAATTATAGTTAAATTTCATATATCAAGTATAGTATATTGTAAAATAGGCGTTTGTTTCAACAAGTTATTTTTTCAATTATTAGCTCCATCTTCCACCTTGTCAATGCCTTGTGAAAGTGAGAATGGTACAATGTTTGGTGTTGCTGCTGTCGACTTGTCGCTTAGTGAAATATTTTCAGAAATTTTCACTTTTTCAAATGGTCAATTTTCATATGGAGCAGTGATCGATATTGATGGTAATTAAGATTTTTATTACTTTTAACATAAACATTAACATAATCCCCACAAACACAATAAACCTTTCTTAACCGCATGCACCATTGTAGACTATACCGTGACATTGAGAAAGATAGATATTTTTAATAAAAGCTACATGGCAGCCAACTGGCTGAATTATGTAGATTTTTACAAGGTGGAATTTAAAATAATATAACTGAGATGTACTATACAATGAAATATATTTACAAACGAAAATAAAAACTCAACTGGTATCAAATAGCATTGATGGAATAAAGGAATTTTTAAAACGATTAGTATACAGTAGGTGATAGGAAGATCGTATATACGTGGGCGTCTGAGGGTGTATCTAGATTTATTATATATCTACTAGTAGGATATGAGCTATCTCGGATGTTGATTGGCTCTACTACTACTAGACTACCACCTCATATCCTAGCAGTAGAGAAAAAACAAGATGGCGGCATGTTGTTTTAGACATGCGGCTAAATGCAAGAATTGCTCCGACCTGTCATTGGACGATAAAAATAGTAACAGCAGTGGCAATGGTGTAATATAAATCGTGCGAATATATTTATAACATATGAGTTCAAGACAACCATGCTTTCTTTATTTATTTATTGGTCCTCAGGTTAGTCTATTCAGATTTAGTAGAAATTGACAGGTGACTATAGAGTTTCTCGTGCCGTGATTGGTCGAGATGGACGGCCTATTTTGTGATAGTCACCTCGCGCCAGGTGACTATAACATTTTCAGCGATTTAAAAATGGCGGCTTCTCGATTTATCGATATTACGTACGAAAAAGCGAATGAAACTAAAGAAAATGCTATTCAAAAACAAACTAAAGAAACAACTAAATATAGAGTTAAACGTTTTCGAGGTAAGATATAAGAATTTTTCTAATTTCATAGCTATAAACTCTTGATGGTGGTGTCGACGGCAATCGGCGACACGATCAAAACAACAAGTAATTTTTCTGAAAAAAAATTTATTTAACAGAATACTTTGAACAACAAACATTTAAGACAACATTTAAAAGCTTATTAGCATGGTTGTCGAAGATATAAACAAATGCTTTTCAATATTTTACGTCTCTGCCCGAAAAAAGACGGCAGACTGTTTTAACAAAAAACAAATCAGTTGTTGTCAGTCCGAGCTGCAGTCTTGACCGTCATCCTCCGTACAACAAACAAATGTCAATCTGTGACAGTATTACTTATTCAATGCAGTGGGGCTAATAAAACACTAAGTTTTAGTTCCTACCTCAAGCAGCTCCGTCAGGAAGGAAAAATAGCGGTGATACGGTTCAGAAAAAACATTAACCACCGTGAAACTATATCCAAAAATTGTACGAGACAGAATGCTGATATATACAAACAGAATTATCCCCGAGTTTTACTCGGAAATCGGCCAAGAAACACCAATTAAACCAAATCTGCTGAAAAAGTCATTGCTTCACCTGGTAAAAAATGTTGATTGACAAGGGAACTTTGAGCTGGACAAAAGTGAAGCCGGTTTTGTACTTTTTTTTAGGCCGGAAAAAGCTGAAATCGATGGGGGTTTTATAAAGAAACCCCGAACTGACTAAGTGTTTGGCTATATAATAAAACAATTATACCATTCGCACTCGTCGTATATGAACTAATAGCGGCCAACTCGGTGCTTCGCGCCTCGTTGGCTATGAGCTCATATACGACTCGAGCTCATTGAATAATTGTTAATTGTTCTTTTGGGGAAGCACATTATGAAGTTTATGGTTGTTGTCTGAAGTTATTTGTTGTAAATGTTTTTTACACAGTTCTTGTCTTCAGTCGCGTAGAGTAATGAGGCTTGATTGTTGCAAACTATCGTTGTAAGGTTTTCAGGAATATGATAGCAAGTGACCCTTTTTGAACTCGTTGTAATTGATATTTAGGTAGGGCTAATCAATTTCGCCAATTTCCTATTTCATATCTTGAGGTTTGACAAACTGCAATTCAAATATTGATAGAAGATGTAAAATTTCCACATGTTGTTTCTAACATATAAAACGTTAATTTTATAAACAAGTGATTTTTTTCACTTCATAGACACTTTGAGTGATTACGTATACCGTATAATCATTAATGATTATTTAACGTAATTTTCAAAAGTATTGACACATTTTCATATTATGTAGATCTAAAAGTACAAATTTATTTATACTTGTAATTGTTAGGAAGAGTATGGATCCACCCAAGGTCCCCTCACCCAGAAGAGAGTAAAGTTGGACCTTCACTCCTACCTTTACAAGCGTTTGAGTCGTGGGTAAATCAGACAATTATGGAAAGAATTCTTTCTGATCCTCAAGGTCAAATTTATTCAGAGAAGGTTTGTTTATTTATTTATTTTATTTTGATTGATTAACTTCGCCAATATGTAACGAAGAAATGGCAGGGTGACCGATATAATCAATTACCGCGATCCCATAATGTACAGTGACCATACCGAACAAAATTAAAATTCCATACATTTAAGGCTATCAGATTCTATTATATACACTATTAATTTATTGCATCTATAGACAAGTTGAGTCAAGTAAATAGTATAGCTATTATTACGTCAGGATAACATATATACTGCTTGAACATTAAACACACTATTTCGGTAGTAAACCAACCTACAGTTTTAAAGTGGAGAAAGACGTTTCTTAAAAATTCTTTCATCATCATATAGTTTTATTTTTAAGTAGTACATGACTAAATTGATGGAAACATATTGAACATCATCCGCAATTTTTTAAGGTTTTATTGCAAACTGCTCGTGGTTATTCAAGCTCAGACGGCATGGAAACAAAACAAATCAATGCTACCGTGCATTGGAAAAGAATAAGAAATATGTTTATTCTAATAATAGTTATGATTGAAAATGATACGGACAACAGGCTGGTAAGTAACAACAAAGCTCACTTCACTTTTTGACTTAGACTCAGCAGCGCAGTATGGAAGTAAAGAATAACCCGATTTTTACAATTTCTTTTACTCTAATGATATGTGGATGATCACGAAAGATCTGCGATGCTTCCTGCTATATTTCTTTTTTTAAATCAATTTTACATTTTTAGTTCATATCAGAGAATAGGTCTGAGCTGTCAGGTAATAAGGATATTGAATCTAATAAGACAACAATGCAGATACGGAGGAGAAATAAAATCAATGAAGAACAGAAAGGTACATGGAGATCATATCGTTTCATATTTACGAAACAGTTGGATACAGGTTATTCTTGCATTGTTTTCTTATGATCATCCCATTTATTTTGACAATGTTTTTTTTGTTTTTTAGCTACATCTTAATCATTAAAATATGAATTTCTATACTTTGAGAGAGTTTATTTAATACTCGCAAGCTGAGTTACATCATAGTTTTGATAATCTCTGTAGTTGTACACAAATCTTATCAGTGAGGATTATCTGCTGTATCAGCCATTTGAATGAACAGGTTGAGGTCTATGTGAAGTAAACCAGTAAAGTTTGGGCGAAATTAAGGACGACGGCGCTGGAAATTTCAAACTCCTCAAACGATAAAGAATTACGTTTGTAGTTCTTTTATATCTTATCTCGTTCTTTGGTTATTCAAGGTTGTGTAATATCACCTATGACGTCACACGTTGTAATCACCGTTATGATGAATCTGAAAATGAAGTATATCTTCAAAACTATCGAACGAAATTGCTTGAAACGTTGCACATGGTGTTCACTATGTTGAATATCGCTGCGTTAACTTTATTGCTGCCATTGTAACAGATTAATTCCCAAACTACTTTCATCCAGAAGCAAAATATTGATTCGAAGTTGAACTGTTTTTTGGAAATACTACTAAAAATATACCTTACTAATCAACAGTCGAAAATTGTTTTAGATAAGGCAGACAATAAAGAAGTTTATCAAAGGAAGAAAATAGTCTGGGAACTAATATGTTACTATGGCAATGAAAACGTTGAAATGGGGATATTCAGTTTAGTGAACTGTATACTAATTTTGTGCAAAGTTTCAAGGAATTTCGTTCAATAGTTGTGAAGATATACTTCGTTTTCAGATTCGTCAGCATAGGAAATACAACGTGTGACATCATAGGTCATATTAAACAACCTTGAATAACTGAAGAACGAGATAAGATATGAAAGAACTACAAATGCAATTATTTATCGTTTTAGGAGTTATTTCAAATAAATCAATAAAAAATCATCTCAATTTTCGTTTCATAGGCACTTTAAGACGTGTATAAATTTAATCAGACTCGTATGGGTTCTGTGAACAGCTAGAAGCTGTGAATTTTTTCTAAAATAATTCTGATTATGTATTTTCTTTACAACCTGACAATCCCAATTTCTCTTACACAATGCTAATTCATTCAAATAATAAAACTCATTGACTATATTGACAATCGAGGTGAGAGAAGATTGGGGTCGATGGGCAACGCGATAGGGAAAGATGAGACAAGTAAATTCCAGCCAGTTATCAATATTGTGTCATTAGATGTGTGAAGTTGATCGTCCAGGTTGTTGTAGTCTTGAGAAAGACTATTGTTGATGACTGACATTTCGACGACCTCAGCGGTCATCTTCAGAGTGAAGTGTCAAGATGTCAAGATGACCGCAGAGTCAAGAAGACCGCCGCCGAGGCCGTCGAAACGTCAGTCACCAACAGACTACAACAACCTGGACGATCAACTTCGAACATCTAATGATACTCCTAGGTTCAAACCATTTACTTTAATATTGTGTTAGATTTAAAAATTCTAGATTTAAAAAAAATGAAATTCAATTTTAGTATTTCTGTCTGGAATTGAAGCTGACGAGGTACTTGCTGGTTATCTAGCTAGCATCTGGAAGAAAACAAGAAGTAGAGAATGGAACAGTGTTATGTGGAGGTATAATCAAATATATAGATCTAAGAAACTGCGAAAAGCCACTGACAATCTTCTTGATAATTAAGCAAGAAAATGATATACTTGAATAGCTTTAAATAGATACTAAAATGTTTGGGTATATCAAATGGTTGGACTCTAAACCAGTGTTTTAATTAGTTCTAGTGTCTTTTTCCTTTTATCTTTCCAATATCGCCTTTTACTACTGTATACTTTCGGCTGTATAGGAATGCCATTTTCTTACCTCAAATAGTATTAATTAGTACTCTGTTTTTTCTTTATATTCTCAGATATATTGTTACCCAATCTGGAGTATATAGACGAGATCCTGCTGTTACCTTTACACAAAATATTAATCACAAGAAATATCCATGGTTAGTTTGCTTTTGTTTTTGGTCTATTGGATTAAATGAGACAGACAGACAGACAGACGGACGGACGGACGGACGGACGGACGGACGGACGGACGGACAGACAGACAGACAGACAGACAGACAGACAGACAGACAGACGAACAGACAGACAGACGAACATACATACAGACAGACAGACAGACGGATTGTGCACACACGGAAACATACGAAAGGTGGTGAAAGAAAACGTTGCATGGAGATGGGAGTATGAGCCGGGGTCAACCTTCTTCGTTTTTCCTTTACAGGTTTAAACGAGCTGTAACAAATGCTGGACAGATTACTTTATCCTACCCCTTTGATGATCCTTTTGGACGTGGTAAAGTTATTTCTATTAGCAAAGCTGTAACTAAGCAAAGGTAACTTTCCAGAAATTTCAGGGAGAAAATATTTATACAGTATTATCAAACAATTTTCGTCTTGCTCTGCACTACATATAAGAGCAGGCCCGGAGCTAGGGGGGGGGGGGGGGGTACCATGTTCAATTTAACACAGGCAAGTAGAATCATTAAATTTAAATTAATCAGTTAAAACTACGAATCCCAAATGTAATGTTTAAGAATCCCAAATGTAATGTTGATGTTTATATGTAAATGTATTGAACGAGAGAAAACTAAAGAAATAAATTTATTAAATTGTCATCATGTTTTCATTCCGTATTGAGAGTGCGTTATTAACGTAGGACTAATTAACCATTTCACCAGCTGACCAGGGTCATTTTAATAGGTACCCAACGAATTCGATTCCTGTTCGGGACTGTTTTTCTGAGGATACGAGCTTGACGATCGCCCATGACATTGTATCGCCAAAATTCTCCTTCCCTTGATCTTGCCACACAGACCTCGCTCGTTTGATCTGTACTGAAAGACCGCGGGAAGGATAATTTGACGTAAAGACTTCCCGCTCGGTCAATAAGTCTTTAATTATATTCTCATATGATTGATTGGAATTATCAACACCAGAACTCATGGCTTAGCTTACGACAGCGGCGTCCGCCTCTTAATCGTTTAGAGCACTGGACTACAGTTACATTATCACCACCATATAAACAGAACTCGTCGCTGGACTAGCTTTCCTGGGTTGGGGGTTAGATTACCAGCTGGAAGGCCTTGATGTTGCGTTTTAATTTAAGCAGCTGCTCTCGGTTAGATATTAGAATCATAGCACTCGAAATATACCTTCAGTTTAAGACTTTAACTTATTCATTATTTTAACAAATAGAATGTAAATGCCAATATGACTTCGATATATTTTCTATAATATTATTATACAAATTTTGAAATAATCCTTTATTTTTAATTAAAAAATACCAGCCAAAATTCCTATCATGCGGAACTCATAGCTGTAATTGGTATGGACATGACGTTCAGTTCTTTCAGAAGGATGGTTTTGAATGTGGTAATTTTATTCAGTTGATACGTTTTTGCATTTTCTGTCATTTTCAGTCATTTCAGTGTCATGTCCATAACTCAAAATTTGTTTTTCTTTTCTTACAACAGATGCCTGGTTGTTTAGATGATTACGATTGTTTCTTCATTGATCAAAGTGGGTAAGCTAAAGAACTATGGTAACAAACTAAACAAAACCAAATTTTAACCAATTTGTAATTCTGATAATGGCAGGGGAACTGGAAAGGAAACTTAAAACGGTGTTTCGAAAACGTAAAACGTTTTTACAACTTGCTATGGTGATTACTGTATACGCTTATAAGGGGCTGATGCAGCAACTGATGGTCCCACGTGGCTACGATAGGTTATTGCCGAATTTAAACAATGGTATAAAAGTTCAGTAGTGTCTGATTGTATAGCTACATGTATGTGGGGGGCCCACCTGTTAGCGCCCATAACCTCTTATAATCATATAATTACCATAACAAGTTCAGCAAATTTTGTTTCCGGTTTCGTTAAGTTTCCTATCCAGTTCCCGTGCCATTATCTATGGTAATCACAATGAGTTTGTAATGATTTGCCTCAAGTTTTATTTAACAAGTTACGTTCAATTTTTCCGAAGTTTGCCAGGATTTTTTTTGGGGGTATATTTCGCCCTCGACTCTTGTCACCCCACCCCGCACTCACATGTCCGTGTGCTATAATCACTTAACAGAGAGAGGATTTTAATAAGTTTATAAAGTGTTTATGGAAATATATCTGACTGTCGCAACCGGAAATTCAACCCAATGTCTCCCGATTTGAAAACCCAATGTCTCCCGATAGAACCCAATGTCGCCCGGTAGAACCCAATGTCTCCCGATAGAACCCAATATCTCCCGGTAGAGATTGGGAAATTCCCGGTTGGGGCAGTCGTAAACACTTTATGAACTTATTAGATTTATATTCAAGAACGGAAACCGTTCAGATAATGTACTTGTCAAGAAGTGAAATATGATGAACGCCATTCTCTTTTTTGAAACATTTCAGTAAAATTCCGGCCCAGGGTCCGTCTTTTCCCGTATCCGGAGCCGGCTGTCCCGGATATTGTTCTTATACCATTGAAATTTAAAAACACCACTAAAGCCCAGTGAGACCATTCAGTTAACATAGATAAAGAGGAGCATTCTCAAAGTGATTCTTACTATCCTGACGAGGAAACAGATGAAAATGCGACTTTTCGTTACGAAGAGCCAGAAACAAAACAAGACAGTCAAGAAAAAATTAAAATAGAGGCATTTTTAACAAGCAGAAGGCAAAAACACTATTAAAAACAAGGTTGGACTTATCCTTTAAAAAATACCTAGAGTTTCAATAATGGTGGAACACTGGAACTAAAATATATGGCCTACCTTCCCCGGGACTCGATTACCTCGGCTTTGCAAGTTCTTCATGATCATGTTAATATATACAGCACACTTCTGCAGTAAATGTGGGCGAGCTTGGAGTGCTAAGAGTGTGTTGAGATTGTTAAGCTAGACAGAAATACTCCAAACATTCAGTGCTGAATCATACAGTTCTTTACAGTCGTTTTACTCGGCAAGTTTTATGTGTTAATACGTTTTCCGATTAAACTTGTACGGCTAGTGTTTTTAATAACTGGGCTGCTTGCCATCGACAAAGGCGAAGCAAACTATTAAACAACCTTGTTTGTGCATAGCGTATAGCCAATGAAAACGCATGAGAAAGTCAATCAAAGCCTTGTGAAAGCCAAACAGATAACTGTTGACAATTCTTTTTGGCCATATAATAAATAGATTATTGGCCTCGCTTGTTCGGTCTGTACAGTGAAATATCGGACATCGGCTTTTTGCACGGACCTCGACTCGCTGTGCTCGGTACTTACTAAAAAACCTCACTGTGTCAGACCTCACACTCGTTCAATAAGCAGTTATTAAATACAATATCTAGAACAATTTACAACGATGCAGATAGTAATAAACTTGAACTTATAGTCTAGGAAATTAATTATAAAGTTTCAAGCAATTTTGTGCAATAGTTGGGAACATAGTATGCTTTATTTTCAGATTCGCCATAATGAGTACACCTTGTGACATCATAAGTCATATTACACAACCTCGAATAACTCAAGAATGAGTTAAGATACCAAAGAACTGTAAACGCCATTCTTTATTCGTTTTAGGAGTTATTTCGTCTGGTTTGATTCGTTGCTATCTACGTGGTTGTAATGTGTGGCATCTTTCTAGGTATTTGATTGCAAAGTTTAATGAAGAAAACGATATAATCCACTTAACTGAAAAATTCTCGTGGCTTGGCAAACAAATTGTCCAATACTCGAAGATATTGAAGGTATTTTAGCAAAATATTATAGATGCATCATTATTTACTGTATATTATGCAATAAATTTTAGAAAACAATATGTTTCAAAATAACTAGAGATGGTTATTTTCGGCATTTTGGTGATACAATTCAGTTCTTAAAGTGGCCTTCTGATCAAATTTTTGGTATCCAGAATATTTACATATTTGTAAAGAACATTGTGTTCTTACTTAATTTGCCAAATTTCAAGCAATTGCGAGCATGGGAAGTCGCTTTTTCAGACTGTTTTTATACGAGGTTATACGGCCGCCATTACTGCAGCATGTCCGGACGCTTAGGTTGCGATTAGAGGAAGTGACGTCAAAGACTCAACACGTGACTGGTTGTGTATGTATATGAAGCTACTTGGAAAAACTTTCTATTGTAACTTGTCGTATAATTTCCATAAAGCTTTGTCACGTGTTGAGTCTCGATGTCACAATCACATACTCTGCTGTGGAATCTTGTCAACTTGGAACAAGTTTTGAGCAATGGCGGACAAAATTTGGGCGACTTTGGAGGTTAAATTTCTTGTGATAGAATGTTTGTTGTTCATTTTCTTTGACAAATGCGAACATTTATTAACCTAAAATGATATTCTGTAACAAAAACTGCCAGGAAACGTAATCTGATATTTTGTCGCAGGGGCACTTTAACGTTTGTGTCAAACTATACGTGACATCACATTCATATTCTGAAATAGCATGAAAACGTTGTGGGATTTACTCACAGGTTCCTAAATATACAAGGTATAGAATCTCAGTAATGATTTTTCTAAATAAACAGCTTCAAAAACCTAAAAAACATGGGTTATATGGGCAGCTATATAATGGTATACAATTTACAAAGTTAACATTATTTTAATGTGGTATAACTAAACCTCTGATTCTAGTCTCACTGGTGCAACGACTTTCTGGATTTCAAAGTTCATTTATACTACGAAACTATTTTATCAAAGAAAATAATTTCAAATTCAACGAATGTATGTCGTCAGTATATTCTTCTACCCCTAAAGAATATCAGTGCTTCAGTATTAGCAGTACCTTCAAGAAGGATTTACAAGAACTGTCAAGATATATCGTCAGCAAATCAGCACGAGGTGAGTCTATAATAAATAGCAAAGGTTTCCGTGGGGAATTACCTAACCGAGGTTATTTTCATGTCTGAACTGATTTAATTCTTCTTGAAATTTGAAAGCTGAAATTGAATACCTCTTACTTTTTTCTTACATGGTACAAATACGCCGAAGGTTTTTTGGAATTGAAGAAGAAATGTGAACTACAGTACTGCTCAGAAATAACCTAACACTGCGTTCGCGTTCGGAACGCGTTCTGAACGAGTTCCGAACACCATTGTGACGTCGGTTGAAAAGTTAATCGGAAAACTTCGTTAAGTTCCGATTTTAGTAAACTGCTAAACGGATTTAACTTGATCATTTGATTGCTGGTTCGGAACGCGTTCGGAACGAGAATGGAACGCGTTCCGGTCGCGTTGGGAACGCGTTAGGAACGCGTTTTTCGTTAGGTTAATTCTGAGCAGTACTGTAGCTTAATGTTTAAGCAAATAATACAATCACTACGGGAAAAACATTTTCATTTTTAATCTAAAGGTGAATACGAGCAACAAATTCCTGCAACGTATCACGTAACATTGTTGCGTTACGCGTTATTTGTTACTTCATTTCCTGTTTTTACCTTTTCATACTGTAATTGAAAGGGTTATATTAATTATGAACAGATACGGGAGTTGATCTAAATAACTTTCAAAATCTACGAAGAAACGGCCATTTGCAATTTGTGATCAACAAATACAGGGCGTACGACGGAGGGGTACTGGGACAATTCTGATTGTGAAACATAATATATTCTTTGAATTTATAACAATTTTATCTGATGGAACAGGTATATAAAAATAAACATGTGTAGCTTTGTTAATTAACTGGAACAATTCAAGCAGGCAGGTTTAGAAATTTTCTAAAAATGCTTGTATTTATTGTTTGCTTCAAATATTAGACTGCTGATATTATAATAATACTAATGATATTGATTATACAACTTATCATGCAGAAATCTGTGAATTATTTAATGTTGAAATATTTTTTTGCATACGATATCACTGTTGCGAAATCAACTCAATCAACATTTCCTGTAATTTTTCTCGCTTGCTTAGGGTTGCGACTGTTCAAGAACATGCCACATATGTTCATATCAATTCAACGAATGCCAGGTAACGTTTTACAGTCAACTTAATTGAAGTTACAATCAAAACTCAAATATGACTGTGGGTTTTTAAAACGAACATCAGGAACAACAATAGCCTCAGCATTCATAGGAAACTCGTTTTAAGGAACGATGCAACTTGATAATTGCTAGAACATGAGGTAATAGCACATCAAGGAAGTAGGCAGTAGCACATCAAGGTAGTAGATGGAAGTACATCAAGGTAGTGGATATAGTAGCACATTAAAGGGATACTCCAGCCAAAATATTGGTTATGAAAATATGACGTCATTGAGTGATTCTTTATCGGCAGTGGAGTTGTTTTGATGGCGATCACATAGTGCTAGCTGTTGTGAGTGCTCTTTGGACGAAAATTAGTCGAAATAAACTGTTTAGTTCCTCGTGCAGAAAGTAGAGGAGCTTCTTAGGTATAATACGAGATAGAATCACTCAGTGACGTGTGTTTGAGAAGCAAATATGGCGTCAAAATTTGACAAACTCTCCAAATTCAACTAGCCATATCTTCTTAACTAAATTGATAGGAATGCTGAAACTTTGGAATTAAACTGAAGTCAGTAAAATCTTTCATTTGAACACCACTTGTATTTTGGCTGGAGTACCCTTTAAAGTATTTTTTAAAGCCTGTACAGGATTTTGATGTAAAGAGTCGAACGCTGATACGTGGTTACTGTTAGCTGTTTATGAAATAAAGTTCTCAAACTTATTAATAATTCATGAATGATCGTAGTCATTCCATGAACGTATACCACATCACATGCATGAGTTTTTATACCCAATGAAAACCTGTAGGAAACTTGCTGGTGAACTGGATCACATTTTTTAATCTCCATATTCAAATCAATGAAACACAAATATATGCATACTGGTTAGAGAAGCAACATAAAACACTCGTTTATCGTGTTTCATCGTATGCATGCTCATCAAACATTCGTTTATCGTGTTGCATCAGGAGAAAGCAATAAAAACCTTGGGGCTACGCCCCTTGGTTTTCATTTGTTCTCGTGTTTGGAACTTCTGGTGAAACATAGATCTATCTATTGCGTAAAAGTTAAGGTAGTGAACTTTGGAAATATCGTAAACTTTACTTCATCTCATAGAACCAAGGTCATCACTTATATTTGTTATTTTAACCATACATTTGTTAGCAAATAAATGATGTCCATTTCTTATAATCCCAAACAATATATTATACATTATTAACGCCCCAAACCGATTTTTAGATATATAAAATATTTGTATACTTTCTAGTATCTCTGCTAAAGAAAAATGAATTTCGTCAAAATTTCCGATTTTTATGGCAATGTGAAATTAGTGAAATGGTGAGTCTGGTGGCACACTTCCGTAGAAATAATTAATTACGAACAGTCTGGAACGAGTAAATATTGTGACGTCACGCAAGGCACTCGTCTCGATGGTCGTCAATAAACTATAATGCTGTAATATACATTGTAGAGTTTATCGTCGTGAAAAGATGGCTTTTAATTGTGCGAATTGTTGCCAATTATACGAATACATCGAACCTACAGGCACGTATAAGCCTTCACACAATACCATTTTATGGTGATTACCGGTCTGAAGATAAAAATAAACGAAGAAAAAGTAGGCTGATTTCGTGAAAGCAAAACATGTCTTCAACCCGTGAAAGACTAATTACTTCTACAATTTGTCTGCCATTCGTCGTCTTGTAAAGGTTCCTCTGTGTACGCTAAGCCTAATTAAATATTTTCTTCCCCACTCGAAATTTCGTTCGAAGTTTCAATAATATGTAATTGTTTTCAATAATTGTAATGTAATTGTATTTCTAGCAATCTTACTGGTAATTCACGCCTGATTCTAATTCATTGCTATTATTATTTGCGGAAATAATAGTATACTTTTGTAGAGAACAGCTACTGCAGAAATGGCCCAAATCGCAAGCACTTTGCGTGACGTCAAAAGGCCAAACTAGACCCAGACTCCCGATAGTTAAAATGATTTTGACCGAATTCATTTTTGTTTTCGCAGAGATGCTATAAATTAGGCAAATATTTTATATATAAAAAAATCGGTTTGTGGGTTAGATACACTTATTAGGTAATTTATATAGATAATTATTTGATAGTTTTTAACTTTTTTTCTAAACTTTTTTTATTTGACGTAATATCCTGGTTCAATTATATTATGTGATCATTAATCAGTTGAGCGCTAGACTGTTATTAAGTTTTACGAACATACACACTAAATAAAATTAAAAGTAATTTAAAATTTACTTTATTAGAATTTGAAGCCATTTTTTCTTATTAGTGCCCATGTACTTGTCCTATGTCCTTTGATCGATGCAATAACTCGATCCTGAATTTATTTACTCGAATTACATGCCCAGGTAAGAAAATATTGTAAAGTAGTATGTTGACGATACATAGACGATCGTCAAGCTAAAAAGCTCGAACCTGTAACCTTCTGATTGCCGGTGAGACGCTCTAACCATTGAGCTACCGAGACTCAGATATATATATATATATATATATATATATATATATATATATATATATATATATATATATATATATATATATATATATATATATATATATATATATATATATATATATGTATATATATGTATATATATGTATATATATGTATATATATGTATATATATGTATATATATGTATATATATGTATATATATGTATATATATGTATATATATGTATATATATGTATATATATATGTATATATATATGTATATATATATATGTATATATATATGTATATATATATATGTATATACAGTATATGTATATATATGTATATATATGTATATATATGTATATATATGTATATATATGTATATATATATGTATATATATATATATATATATATATATATATATGTACGTGTAGGTTTTGGTCTACGAAATGCAAAGAGTGCTCAACAACATATAGTTAGAGCAAATAATAGATTTTCGCTTACCTCAAAACTGGTCTGCTACAACTTGTTTCATCTGTAAAAGAATCTTATATATATATGTATATATATGTATATATATGTATATATATATGTATATATATGTATATATATGTATATATATGTATATATATGTATATGTATATATATATATATATATATATATATATATATATATATATATATATATATATATATATATATATATATATATATATATATATATATATATATATATATATATATATATATATATATATATATATATATATATATATATATATATATATATATATATATATATATATATATATATATACATATACATCATAATATACATATCTAAAAGAAAAAAAAAAAAATATATATATATATACAGTGATGTAGTGAATGTGGGAGCTTGAAGTAACAAGACGATACATGGACGATCATCTGTCTGCTCCAAGCTCCCACATTCACTACATCAGTGAATATATATAACACAATGCCGTATGCAAAAAACGAGCGGTCTATGAGTGCCCTCGCAGGTACCTTCGTGAGGTCATTTCTGTTAGCACACAGTTCCAGATAATCATTGCACTGTCGCGTCCTCATGAGACTGTCCGGTATGTAATATATGAAACTCGAGGAAGAATGTTTCATCAGGATATCCAAACAGCGAGAAGTTTGTTGAAACAAACTTCGTGGTGTTTGAATATCCTGAAGAAACACGCTTCCGAGTGTTTCATATTACATCTCAAACAAATCAGTATTTTAAGAGAAAATCGAGATGAAAGTTGGCTTAATTTATTTAATTTTTCCTCCGATATCCAAACCACCGTCTCGGTGCTGATTTCCTTTGTTTTCGGCTCATGAATTATTAGTGAGTTTAAGATGTGATTTTCAAAACGAGCGGTTTATATCAAACGGTACGGATCTCGCAGGCTAAATCCAAAAACATTTAATGTGTTTAATATAGTACACGGACCGTTCCAAAATTTGCTCAGCTAGAAACATTTGTTTCACTATGAAATTATAAAGTTTTTAGTAATACTATATGTATTTAATGTTTTAACAAATAATTTCATTTAAATAATTTCATATTTTCATTTATTTTAAAATTAATTTTATCAAATAATTTCAATATAATTTCATTTAGTTCCAAACGTGAATACAAGTCTATTACATGGGACAGTGTCGGACTGTATCTCTACGAAGTTTCTGAAATGTGATAAATCCTGCAATACTGCGTAAGTTTTGTACAGTCAAACCTCTATTAAGCGGTAATCTGTTCAGCGGTCACCCTCTGTTAAGTACTTACTGTAAACTTTACCTCTATCAACAGGTCACCTCTATTGAGCGGCCGTGGAACCGTTTAGACTTCCCAATTGGCTAATTTTATTGTATTTCACCTTCATTAAACGGTCACCTAGTTATATTACAATGCGATATTTTGACACGACATAAGGGAAGCATGTCCATTTTCTTTTAACAGCTCATCAAACACAACATAATACATGTAATCGACGTAAGAATTCTATTGTTTGGTCTAAAAGGCCTGTGTGCAATCCCAGCCCACGTCAAATTCCTCTTTTACCAGCTTCCGTTGTAGCCAACAACAAGAAAAACTGTCACCTTCAAATAGATACTCGCAAGGAACCTCGAGGCCAAAGCCACCACCTCTGTTAACTCGCTTCCCCTAATTAATTGTGACTTTTACGCAGTTCGTAGGCCTCTTTAGAAACTTGCTTAACCATGTAGCCATAAGTTTTGGGACATGGCCAATAACTCAGTCAAGTTATTCGCATGACGTTACGCGGTGTTTCCGCTTATTATGTTTCCATTTTGTATGTCAGTGGCCGTTTAACACAGGGTCCCTAAAGTTAACTTTGGGTGTGGTATTTTATTGAGGTATAAATATTGAAATAATGTATAGGCTATAGATATAGATCACTGATCTCTAAAGAAGACTGGATTGAGCTTTCTATTGTATCTGATGACCTGATTTTGAAGCCTGAATATTTGCATAATGTAAATTGACGAGAGATCATTAGAAGCTCCGAGTTTGCAAGAAAATCAAACTGTGACGCTCGCGAAATAGGTTTAGTGTCTGGCCAATATAGTTTCTTTATTAACATTAAATGCATAAAATCTTGAACCTAATTTGACGTCTCATATTAGGCTTATCTCACTGGATAATTAGAGCCAACGGCGGCCATTACTAAGGGACATGAATCGTTTTATCCAGTAATTTGAAAAATGTCTTCTGGTCCTTTTATAGTAAAATTATTTTATTTTATCGATAGTAAGAGCACATAATCCAACAAAAACCTGCTAGGATCCTCAGTTGGTCCCTTAGTAATGGCGGACTTCCGGCTTCATTTTCTGAATAATAGCTTCTCGATCCAGTCTTCTTTAGAGATCAGTGATATAGATACGTGAACACAATCAACGGTCTAAAAAACTCATTATAGTTTCATTTCCTTAGAATGTAACGTGTACTATTATTTGTCTATGCCGCTTTAAGTTGTTATCTATCTCATGTATCTGTCATTTTGAACCACTGAGCTTTAAATCACAGAGCAAATACTTTGCTTTCGAAACGATTTATTATTATTCCCTAGGTTGAATAAGCAACAATGTCGTGAAATACCAGGCTGTAATTGGTGTGAAAACAGCTTTTATGAATCTTGTGAGATATTCTGCCCGTTTAACTTGAGGTAAAGAATACGAAATTAACACCACTAAATATACTTTATCAAACTGAATTTTTCTTATATACATTTGAATTATCATGGGTGGCATTTTAAGCTTTTTTACAAAAGATTAAAGCAGTAAATAAGTGTTACTGTATTGTAATGTTTCACGTAATGTTTTAAACAATATTTTATCTACTGTATAATAAACGAGCACCAGATTTAGTTTTCTATTGCCATTCCTAATTTTTGACGATATATTAAATCATTAAACGAACACTAACTTGGCCAGTTCAGCCAAGAATTTCGTGGCGATTTCCCGCGACAATATACAATCCAATACTTCTTCCAACGCTATCTTTCTTGAGGAATATGGAGGTATAAACCTATACCATATCAACTGTAACCAAAATACTACCTTCAGGAACCGTACATAGATCCGCTATTTTAGACAAAAATTGTGTGGTATCTCTAATATATGATGGAATCTGGTGAACTAAAGGTTGAATATGAAAATCAAAAAATTCCGATACTTTCTCTGTTGGTACCCCACAATTAGAAATAACCGGACGACACGGAACGTCATACAATATTTTATGGATTTTGGGCAACAAGTAAAACTTACCAGCTCTAGAGTTTTTCACTTATCAACTCTTATAACATCAGAATTCTCCCCATTTTCCTCATAAAAGAAGTATTTACATTTTAACTTACGACCAAATTCTTTATAACCTGCCCAAGTTTAAATTTATTTATATACCTGGGATTAGGTAAAAAGAAAGTCCTCTTGATAGTAAACTAATCTCAGCTCTAGTTAAAACCCGTTTCGAAAGATTGTACATATTGTCATTAATAAATACATCTGACCAACTTCATTCTCAGCGATTGTTGGTGATTGATCAAGCCTCATTTTCTATCCGAGTATAGAGACGTAAATGACGTATTTTCATTTTGTATTAGATTGCCTCTGTTGTAAAATACTTGCTATTTTATAGAACAATCTATTCAGGGGGCGTCGGAAGCAGGGGCAGGGTGGCATGAGTATATGTGAGCCCCCCCCACTTTTACCTGTCCTAACAACATGTTCTAAAGCACTAAAGAGTGTAAGACAATATAAGCGTTCTAATTTAAGAAGCCATCTATGTATTAAACAGTCTGAACTGCTTATAACTTCTGTTTGTAATTGTAAACATGCAACAAATATTTAATAAAATAATTGGTGTTTTACTATCCCCTATGATTTATAACCCGTTTTCTCTTATTATACATTCATACAACATTTTATTCCTAAGGAGAGAGGGCAGTGAGCAAATAGAACGCTCATTTATTTTCTACTCGATAAGCAGAATCTTTATTTTCATATTTTCGCTCTATGGAACTTACTGTAAAATGGGACGCCATTTTCTAAGGATCATATGTAAATTACAGTATCTTCAAGCGGCGGCCATTTTGTCGTTAATTTCTGGTAATGTGACGTCATTCTCTGATTTCTTAAGTGTACTTATTTTACAGCCAAAGAATCCACGCAAAATTTAAAACAGATCTGAGATTGTTGATAGGCAATCTAAACCAAAAAATGAAATCGGAAATTGTGAAAGGATTACAGAAAAAGGTATACAAAATCCTGGGAGAGAAGTTGGAAAACAAACTGCGCAACACCACGTTTAAAAAGGTAGGCAATCTGTTAGAACTATTTCATGTCTGTTTGCAACATATATAAGTAGACCTCTATTTGGTTATAAATTAGTGCAGATAAAATAATGTCCTTCATTTCTCTATAGCGCCTCGATTCTTTTTAACGCCTTAGACCCTAATTGTAAACAGCTCGCCATGTCTCCTGCATCTAGTACTTCTGATGCTTTTTCATTAAAAATAACTACCACTAAACGCAAACTCCGTAATTACTTTCTTCAAAAACTAACTTGTATTGACCATCTAGAAGACCTATTTTGCTTCAACTGTAAACCTATACCTAACTAAATTTTACCTAACTAAATACATAATTAGCTAAAGTCTTGTTTTTTGGTTATGTTGAAACTTTCAATAAGGTAAAATTCGCCCTCACAAATTACGGAAATTCTCGTTTGCTTCAACGTCGCTTTGTCCACTTATAATTTATTGACAAATCAGAGCATGTTTATATTTGCCCCGTCTAGTTATGGAAGAAGTGGGGAGAGCAGGAATAGTCTAGTGGAATATCTGAAAAATGTGAATGTTAGGAGCATTTTGGGGTAAAAGTTGGGAACCAAACATTTTAGCATAATTCAAGTATGGTGAGTTCGATAAATCCGGTTCCCAGGCGAAATTTTTAGGTTTCGACCGTCTAATAGCGAAAATGAAATGGCCGCCATTTTACCGATGATGACATGCAGTAGTCTGTAATTATTGCCGCTGTACGCAAAGTTTGTGTGCTCAGCATTTGAATTCCGTGACTTGGACATTCCATCGAGAAAATTGCATTTAATAACTATTGTTCGCGCAATTATTACGAGAACGAAGAAATGACAGACGCATAATGTTTTGTGGGAGAAGGGTTCGGGGAGAAGTACTCCGAGTGGTAAAAACTGTGGTCAGACCTCATCCCAACAACTCAAAGTGACAACGTTACAGTCTTAGTTGTCCTAGGGGTAATAATCCCCAAGTAGGACTCTAGTCTAATGTCCTAGGGGTAATAATCCCCAAGTAGGACTGCAGTCATAGGGGTAATAATCCCCAAGTATGACTTTGCCCAAGGGGTAATGTTCCCCAAGGGCATCCTAAAATGTCCAAGGGGTAATAATCCCCGAGTTGGACATTTCCTACTTTCGACTAATTATATTTCCATCAATTCGTATGAGTCTATGGGGTTGAGGGTGACCTTTGGGAGCACTTCATCCCCACAAATACGCAGCATGCGTATTCCCCATAGACGAGAAATCCCTCCCCCCGAAAATTGGATAAGTTGACTAAAGTTTATTTTGAGAGAATGTTTATCATCGTTTCATCAAACCTTGGCCAACGTGGCTGCAACACTCGATAGTGTTGATGGAGGAATTTGTATATAGCGTTCGTAGCAATCAGAAGACCATCGCCCTAATGTTTTGATAAGCCAGGAAGGTAGTTTCGCTGAAGCAGCTGTTGTAGCTGCGCCAATTCTGTAACTATGACCGGCGAAATTTGAGGCATTGAAACCAGCCTGAGCAAGGAATTTTCGTGTCTCTGATGTCAATGCATGTTTTGTAAGTGGTTTGCCTGAGGCATTTACAAACAGAGGCCCTATCGATATTATCTGTCTTCTGGCCATATACTGTTTCATGGCCAAGACCGGACAAAGAAATGAATTAGTTGCTCCAACGGTTATGGTATGTCCTGCGCGGAAAGGGTCAGTTTTGGATTCTTTTATCCGTATAAACATTGAGGTAGACGATTGTGTCCCTGCAGGGGAAAATACGACATCTTCTGGTGTGAGGTGGATGTCGGAGTTGAATTTAGAATTGCATGTTAGCTCTCCAAGCCGAAGGAAACCGAAAAATGCTAATGTCATCGCGGCCCAAAACATAAGCGAGTCATAATTTGTTGTGGTCGGTATCGCCAGCATCATGTAGAAAAGTTGCAAGTGATGGATTGTTATAGGAAGGCGCACTCTTATTTTGTCTCCTTGAGAACGTTTTATGCCACGTAAAACCAGTTGGAGACGTAGCATTTTTTGAAAATCTAATTTAAAACCATACCGGATGTGAAAGTGACGAACGGCTGCCAAGTAATTCTTAATCGAAGAATGTTTAATGCTTTTTGCTAAATAGGCTGAGAATTTGATCAGAGTGCTTTCACTCGCTGGAAGTAGAAAGCGTCGTTCCGCTTCCTCGTGTGGCCGGTATAGATTGCAAAAGGCAATAAATCGTTTTTCGCCGGCACTGTAAGTCTGTTTTGTTGAGGCTGCAACAGACAAGTCAATGTAGCGTTGGATGTCCTCGTTTAGATTTGCAACAGAAGGCCTGGTATTTCGCACGGAGTGACATCTGCCTGGGGTGCCAGTAGACGGAACCGCTGCAACTGAAAACGAGAAATAGAGTCGGCAGTCTCATTGCATTTTCCAGGGATATGTTTTGCTCGAATGTATATGTTGTACTTTAAAGTTAAAAGTGTAAGATGGCGGAGAAGATCCATTACCCGGGAAATCCGAGAGCGCTTTGAGTTAATAATGTTAACAACCGATTCATTATCACAGTTAAAAATTATGCGTTTATTTTGCAGAAATTTACCCCATACGTGACAAGCGACCACTATGGCAAACAATTCCTGCCAAGCAATGCTAATTTCAGGCTGCCCTAGTTGTTGACGAGGTTCCCATTTACCCTGAAACCATTTTTTCCCAAATATACCGCCATATCCCAACGCCCCGGATGCATCGGTATGCAGTTCAAGACAGTCTGAGTTTTGCCATGCAGAAGATAAGAAAAAACTTGCACCGTTCCAGTTAACAATAAACTGTTTCCACATCTCTAGATCTTTGAAAAAGCCAGCACCAAGCTTTATATGATGGTGCGGCTTTGAAATATTTCTCGTCAGCTCGATCATTCGTTGTAGAAAGGGTCGTCCTGGTGGGATGACTTTACATGCAAAATTTAGTGTGCCAATTAGGGATTGAAGTTCTTTTAAAGTACATGCCCGTTTGTTTTGGAATAGATCGAAAACTGCCCGTAGGCGTTCGACTTTTTCGGCAGGAAGACGTGCTTCCATCCTGACACTGTCTAAGATAATACCCATAAACTCAATTACTTTCACTGGACCCTGTGATTTATTGGTGGCTATTGGAATGCTAATGTTTTTGAATGTAAGCAACATGGCAGTTAAACTTTGTCGACAAATATTGTCATACGGCGGCGAAGGTGCTGACGGTTCAATGATAAGAAAGTCATCAAGAATGTGACACACGAACGAAATGTGACACTTATTTCGTAAAATCCACTCAATCGCGTTGGAGAGCTGGTTAAAAATATAAGGAGCACTCCTTAGACCGAAAGGTAATACTTTGTCATAGTAATATTTACCGTTCCAAAACATGCCGAGAAGTTCGTAATCATCCGGGTGAACTGGAATGAGCCGAAAAGCGGATTCAATGTCGGTCTTAGCCAGAAAACAGCCCTGTCCGAAGCGCTTTATGCCTTCGATCGCATTATCGATAGTGACATACTGGAGACTGAAATCCTCCTTTGAAATAGAAGAATTAATGCTTGTCGTGCCTGACTTTGGAAATGAAAAATTTTTTGGTACTAAACCAATTGGGGAGACTTGAAAATTAGTAAACGGTGGGGTATCGAATGGACCAGCCACGCGGCCAAGGGAAATCTCATTTTCCAAATTTGAAGTGACAATGTTTGGGCGGGCAAAAGCGGTTGGTAAATTTTTGGAAAATCTAGCGGTTCGCTGTCCTTCAAATCCAATTCGGGCCCCATATCTTAAATTGTAGCATAATTGTGACACGAACTGCGTGTCTGGGTGCCCAGCTAGTGTGTATTCTAGTTTAGTAACCACAATAGGTGTTGGTGTTAAATATATAGGTAAGTTAGCGCTTAGCTCTGTCAAAATTGCGCTGGCTGTTGGATGGACGGACGTTTTCTGTACGCGGCCTTTCATCAATTGGACACTGATATCCTGGGTGTGCGCCATCGCACCGGTTACAAACGTGGCGGAATCTACACGGGCTTCGTTTACAGGTGCCAGTCCTGTTGAAGTCGTGGCAAGTGCTCCCTCGCTCGGCCCCGAAGGAAGCATGCTTTTGGGGTCCATTGGAAAAAAGAGGGTATTCCTCTCTGAGGACGGCCGACGGTACCGTAAAAATCATCAGCCATAACTGCTGATCTATTTCCGACCAATTCAGAGATTTGATTAATGCTGCTTTCCGGCGAAACTTGACGTCGTAGATACACCAACCTAACCCTCTATGGCATTGCGCGGCGTGGCGAATAATGCTCATGTATTGTAAGAATTCCTGCGCCCGGTTAGGGAATTCATGCGTAAAAACACTCATATACGTGGTGAAAGCAGTCGTCCACTGTTCGATCTCAGTAATATTCGTGGCGGGTTGGGTGGCTCTCTTAACTTTGATCACAGAGTTCTCAAGTGTTAATACAACGGGCTCCTCGTCTGTTGCATTAACAAATAAATTCTTCGGCAAAAGTTTGGACAGTTCGAAAAACTCACCAGACTGAATTTGCTTCACGTATGCTGCTGGTACATCATGGAAGGACTGTCCATATGGGATGTTACTGTCGACTCGAAGAGTTGGTGGAGATAAGTGCAGCGTCTCGGTGGTGAAAGGGATCATCTCAGGGCGGTTGTCTGCCACAGGTTCAGCAAATCTTGGAAGGTCTTCCGGGATCACTGGACCAGGCGTGTTTCTCATGGCTTGGACGGCAGCGCGAGCGGCGTTGGTAGCTATCTCGTTCACCGATTCTTGAACACTCCTCGCGACGATGGACTGTATTTGAGCCAACTGGGCGTTGTTCAGTAACGGAATTTCGCTGAGAGATACAGATGGCGTCTCGACGCTAGTCGACGGAACATCGGCCATGGTAGCGGTCTCGGTTACATCGTTGCTCGTTGACGCATGCTGTTGCAATCTAGCGATTAACGTGTTTCGACGGCCATGGTCGGACAGACCTTTTCCTACGCATCGTTGACGAAGGTCACGGATCGACGGCTGACCATCGTTGGAGCCAGCAGCATTAGTCGCAGCTTCTTGTCGTGCCACCTTATGGCGTCGAACAGGAGGCATGTTCCCACAAGATTGTTTCCTCTGACTATAGGCACAACACGGAATTTTTTGATTTTTTGTTTTCACTTTACTGAGCTTAACGTAGCTTATTGTGTAAGGCTCAGCCTCTTGATCACAATGATTCCTATGGTGCGTGTTGAAGTCTTATCAAGACGAATATGTGTATTGTAATTGGTAGATTTTCCCGCGAAAGAGACAAATAGTGTCTTCATTGGTAGGTTATTCGTTACCTTGTGTTTGACACGTGCGGAGTCATGTTGATCGCAAGGACTGACCTTTATACCCGTCTGGGGTTTCTTGGAGTTGTTGACAGCTGAAAAACAGACCATTTCCGGACCCCTGCCAATTCACGAGGCATTTGCACAGCTTACCTTTTGCTTAAACGTTTTGTCTCATTAACTTAAATTTATCTATGCTAGGCTTATATATAAATTGGCTTTACCATTTGTAAGATTATTTTCTTGCTTTTTAAGTTATTTTACAACAGAAATTGTTTAAATCAGTAAAATAACCAGCACAGTCCTACAAGTGTCACAGAGTCTGCAACTGTTGTTTTCTTTGCTTTGAACCTTACTTTGCTTTATAAGTGTTCCTTTGATTTGCAGATTACTTTGTCTATGGATCCAATAGTTACTCTGAAGAGACCTTCACCTGTATATTACAATTTATGCATATTCTGCCAAACTCATACATCCACTGGTATTCTGAGTAAAGCAAGTGATCATGGACTCGCAACAGTTAGGCATGCTACCAGCACTAGGAGAAAGCTTAGGGACTCTAAGAATATCGATTTGATCGACCGTCTTGAGAATGTCTTGGATTCTCCTCAAGCGCAAACTGTTGTTTGGCACAAAATGTGCTATGCCCACTTCACAGACAAAAGTAAACTGGAACGTTTGAAAAAGATGCACACCGCTGTGGATTCGAAACAAGAATCAACTTGCAGCAGCAGTGGTAACATACGTTCATTGCGAACGAGTGCGCAACCAGTAAACTACAACTTATGTATTTTATGTCAAACTTGTATTTTAAAGGCACGGTTGATCTCAGTAATGACGAAAAAAATGAGTGATCAGATAATTCAAGCTTCCTTTTTCGACTACAAAATTGGTATTCGATTGGCCGGAGTGATTGACTTAATAGCAGCTGAAGCCAAGTACCACTTGACGTGTCTAAGAGCATTCACAAGATCCACAACCAAAACAAAGCAGGATTCGGACAATACAGATCTTGCGATGGTATGGCTATACAAAGAGTTGCATCAGTCAGCAGACAGAGGTCATGTAATATTATTGAATGATGTCTGGGAGCGGTACAAGGAGCTTACTGAGGAATCATCAACTGTTATCAAACCATCTTACTACAGTAGAAGGACAACATTCAAAGAAAAGCTGCAGTCACAGATGGGAGACATTTTCAACTTCTCCCAACCTCTTGATAGGATCACATCCGAAAGAAAAACCATGTTGATTCCCACAAAGTATCAGCATACTGCAGTTTTGAAAATGAAGGAAATCGAGGAGTCTGATGAAACGTTTCCTAAATATGTGCCTCAGGATGACATTTTCCTATCACTTGTACACGTAGCGCTGAAAATTCGTGGTGACATGATGAAAACACCAGGTCACAAAGGTTTCTTTGTAAGTGAAGATGAAGCAATTCCATGCATTCCAGATAGTTTATATATGCTACTCACTCAGGATCTAGTTTACTGTGTCAGTGGTGGCAAAAAATGGACTCCCAAAGATATTGGTCTTGCCAATACAATACATCAAGCCACACGATCGAAGGATCTGGTGCAGTTGTTAAACAATGCAGGCCACTGTTTGAGCTATGAACAGGTGTTGCAAGTAGACACCTCCTTAGCTGAGAGCACTCTGAAATCTATGGATCAAGTGACTGGGGCCATTATTCCACCAAACATTGAAGTCAACAAATTTATCCACTACACCACAGATAACATTGACATTCTTGATGAGACACTTGATGGAAAAAATACTTTCCATGCAACCCAATGCAAATGGCAGTGTGTCAACGTGGACAAAAAGCAGATGCTGGACTTCAGATGTTAGAGCCATCTACTAGACATACACTGATTGCGCCAGACGTCCTGGAGAAACTGTATCCTATTTATATAAATCCTGCCACAAGTTTGCCACTATTCACAGCCCGTGTTGACAAGGGCTGGTTCACGAAAAAAGACAGTGATTGTGTAAAAGAAGCACGAGCAACTGACATGGCTTTCTACCTGCGACGTCAAGATTCTGACAAGAAACCTTCTTGGACAGTATTCAATCAATCAATCTCATCAGAGGAGCCAGAGCAGACAGCAGTAGGATACTTGCCAATAATTCTTGCTCCAGCTCATGAGATAGATACGCTCAATACAGTGGTGAAGAGGTGCATGGCAATATCATCACATTTTGGACAGGAGCATACAGTCCTTACAGTGGACCAAGCACTATTCTGTAAACTCATGGAACTGAAGTGGTCTGTCGAAGAATACCGGATAGATTAATTCCTCGGCTTGGTGGACTTCATACCGCAATGAACTTCCTGAAGGCTGTAGGAGATCACATGGCTGGATCTGGTTTAGCTGAGGTGTGGCTGGAGAGTGTGGCTGGAGGGTGTGGCTCGTGACAGGTAAAGCGTACAACAAGGCAATGAGAGCTCACAAACTTACCTTGCAAACCCTGTGGAGGATTTTGTTGCCAACATTTCTCTTGTTTGCTGCAGAATCAGACAGGGAAGGTCATGATGAAGTGTCTGCAATGGCTGTTGATGACAATCTAGAAATAATTCCAGAGTTAAAGATTCTGAAAGATTTCATTGCAAGTAAATCTGATGATGTGTACTTTGTCTTCTGGTGGAATTACATGGACATGGTCTCAATACTGTTACAATTCACTCGAGCTCAGCGTGATGGAATCCGGGATCTTCATATCCACTCCTTTACACTGATGTTGCCATACTTTATGCGATATGACCATCTGAACTACGCAAGATGGGGTACAGTGTATATAGCCGAGATGCACCAACTTCCAGAACCCGTGTTACTGGAATTTCAGAAGGGGATCTTTGTTGTCAAGGGTTCTGCTCAGAAGTTCAACCAAGTAGATCCAGACCAAGCCATGGAGTGGATAAATGGTACAGGAAAGAAAGGCGGTGGAATCATTGGTATAACGAAGACAACATCAGCGCTTTGTAGATGGACCCTTTCGTATAACCTGAGGTCTCATATTGCAGCTGCAACGCATGCAATGTACAACCACTGTTCTAATATTACACATGTTCACAATGAAGCTACCAAATCAAGGCAAAAACGAGACAATGACGATGAAATGGCATTGCTCTCGACCTTCCAGGGATTCAAGGTGTTTGCATTAGATTCACCACAGTCATTAAAAAATCTTGCCACAAAAGACCTAGCAACTGAGGAAATCCAAAAATCGTTACTTTGTGCACAAGAACTCGGACAAGTAGAAGTGAATACATTCGTTGAGGAGAGGATGGTTGTACTATACATGTGCAGGATGATAAGCCACATATCCCGATCCATGCAACGCTACACAAGAGTAACGCCAAAACATTTGCATCTCTGTATGAAGTGGTCAAAGACGCTAAAGACAAAGACAAGAGAACAATCCTGAAAGCAGATAGAAATGTCCTCCAAAGCCTTGTTACTGCCTACGAAGCAGGTCGTCCAGTTGACTTACCAGTTGTCCTAAAGCATGAGCTTCTACCAGTTCCTGTATCACTTGCTGAAATGAATGGCATGCTTCGCACTGGAAACAAGTCCATACTGGCAGATAAGTTAACTGAAGACATAGTCTGTCCGGAAGCTATTGAAGTTCACGACTCATCGTCTTGCCTTATCATTGACGGACAAGCACTGGTGGTTGCTATGGGAAAGCCTGACAATACCATGAACTTTGGAGATGTGGCTGACACATACGTAAGAGCAGTACTGAAGGCAGGTTCTAAATACCAAAGGGTAGACGTTGTGTTCGACAGATACAGAAAAGAGATAATCAAGGGTACAACTAGGACGCGACGTACGAAAGCAGCTCGACCAATCAGACGACTTGTTGAAGGTCGTGACGTGTCTCTACCAAAAAACTGGACAAACTTTCTGTCACTCCCTAATAATAAAATTGATCTTGCACATTTCCTGTCTGAAGAACTATGTTCTCAAGCACCTGGCGATAAGGAGATTGTAGTTGCCGGTGGGTTCAGAGAGGAAGTTGAGGTAAGATCGTCAAAGCCAACCACTGACTTGACTCAACTGAGAGCCAATCATGAAGAAGCTGACACTAGGTTGGTGTTACATTCTGTGCACAGCCAGTACAACACAGTTGTTGTATCATCACGGGACACTGATGTTCTTGTGCTGTTGGTTTCCCACTTCCCACGTGTGCAATGTGAACATCTCTGGATGATGTCTGGTACCACCAAGAAACGGCGATATATACCCATCGATGCGGTTTTCAATAATCTACCAAGAGATTCATCAACAGCTCTGTTACCATTTCACGCACCAACCAGGTGTGATACCACATCCTATATCGCAAATAACACGAAAAAGTCATCATGGAAAGTCTTGAAAGAGCATCACCAATTACTATTAAACTTGGGAATTGGCAAACTCACAGAGGAGACCATTCGATCTTCAGAAATATTTTTCTGCAGAATATATTGTGTGCACCAAACAGACTCCGTTGATGCAGCAAGGCATATACTATTCTCCAAGACTGGTAAAACAGAAGCAATGCCACCGACAAGTAATGTCCTCCGCTTACAGTACATTTGTTGCGAGTACACTACCAAACAATGGTTTGGAGAAAGGCTCACTGCGCTATACCTGAGCTTCCTGCACTCGTGGACATGGGATGGAAACGTGACGATTCAGGACTACAGCCCATTCTGATGTCATTAAGTCCGATCCCAGAAAGTTGCCTGGAAATGATTTCATGTACATGTCAGAAGCAATGCCAGACGTCGTTGCAAATGCCACAAATCCGGGTTGCGATGCACCGCCGTGTATGTATGCAAACAAGAGCGTGATTACCAAACTCGTTGTATGAATACGGTCTAGTTCCACAAACAGTTTATTTCTACCAGACTTCAGTAATTTGTTTAATTTGAGTTTAGTGAAGAAAAACATCAAATAAGGAATATTTTCTTATCCATATTAAAGCTTTAGGTTATAGTCAATGCATGGTTACTTAAACAAGTTTCTAAGCTTCCGGCGGTGTTAGGATGCCTGTAAATGTCTGACTCATGGAAAAGTTTCCGTTTAGCTGTAAATATTATTATGTGGCAGTCAATGCATTTAACACTCGAGAGAATATTAATAACAATGTAATATATATATATATATCTCGCATTTTTGCATATATATTTTTGGCTGCTGATTATATAGATTACATAGCAAGTATACCGTAGTTGTCTACTTCTTGAAACTTCCAACCCCCTTCAAGTAATGCTTCAATATTCAGGTACGAAACTATCAACATCAATAACCTATAACCTGGGAAATAGTTTTTGGAAATGTTCAAAAATTGCCAATTTAGCGGCCATTTTGTTTAGGCAAATTAAACCCCCAAAAACTAAAAATTTCGTTTCGGAACCGGGTTTATCGGATTCAGCGTGCTTGAATTATGCCATTATGCCAGTCTGGTTCTCAACTTTTACCCCAAAATGCTTCTCGTTTCTTATGCAGGGCCTTTATTAAGATATTCCACTAGACTAGAAGTACTTAGGAGAGCGAGAAGAAAGCGTGTGAGTTGGTCGACGCGAAAGCCGAGAATATTTAATGTTCTTCCAACCATGACTCGACGGACTACAATTATACAATACAATACAAAGACTTTATTTAACGAGGGTAAATCACATAATAATATAATACACTAATAAAATTGTGGCCCTCAAAGTAGCAAGCTACTATTACATATATCAATATTAAAATCTATGTTAAAAACTACAATATACTGTACTACAATCGATGAGAAAAAACTGAATTAAAACTAAACATATATATAGCTATCAAAGATTTGTTTACGATAGGATCTTTTAAATGTCTTAAAAGAGGGTTACTTTTTCAAGTGTAATGATAAGCTGTTCCATATAGTTGCACTGCTGTCACATTGAACGTCTTACAGCCCTCGTTCGTGCGTTTATACTTCGGGCAAATAAAATTATAATTAGAGTAACGAGTGTTTCTGTTATGAGTTTCACAATTTATTTTTAAACTGTTCATTAATTAAGTAGTACACCAAACCTTGAAGCATAGTATAAGACAAAAATAATAAAAACAAACTTTAATTCGTTGATTAAAAATAATTTTTCCTTTTGGAAAAATTTTGGAAAGCCAAATCGCCAACCAATCAGAATTGCCCAAATAAGAAATCTATGTTAAACAATATAAATACTAATCACAGGACGAAATTTAAGATTTAAAGAGTGAGTGTCAACCGTGACGCATTGCACGCTCGATCGGCCATTTTTTGAAGCACGAAATTCCCTTGGTGAACTGCATCCGTAAATATCTTGTCAATCCTTGATATAAATTATTCATTTTGTCTTTTAATTGAAAGAAGACATACCTTAGAAAGCAATTATTTCTATATTTTTCACAAAACTCGACGTTTTCTTGACTTTCGTTTCGAATTATGTCAGCCTTGACTGACGCGAAGCGTGCAAGACCAAGCGACGGGTTTCAAACCAAAAAATCAGGTTCCGAGTCGACGTATTTGTATTGTAGATGAATAAGAAAGCCTCTATAGGGTTTTCTGAGAAGACTCGGTGAATTTCCGAAGTATTTACCACGTCAAGTTGGCAACGAAGCACTTCAAAACACTTTGTTATCGTACGAAAAGATAAACACAAACGCGCAATGCACGACGGTTGACACTCACTCTTTAAGTTAAATTAAAGCTTAACTAAAGACCCATTAGCGAACCATTTAGGGTAGATTTAAGGCCTAACTTTAAGACACTTAGCGAACCATTTAAGGAACTTTAGTAAAGCATTAATAGGTATTTAAGCGCTTAAATGCCCTTAAATACCACTTAAAGTTAAATGATTGATTTTAAGAAGATTTAAGGTCACCTTAAAGGTACTTAAATTTAAAATTTCAAAATGTCACGCTTCACGTAACGTGCTCTCCCTTGCTGTTACTAATACTATTGTATCTTCTATATTGCTTTTATATAATTATGTACATATTTAAACTTCCTTCTATACCTAATATATATTTATGTATACTCTATGTACTGCAGTTACTGTATCTATTGTAATTTATATTCATGATAATTTATGTTAATTTATCATTTAAAGGGCGTACTTAATTTGGAGCCTAGCTCTGTTGTACTGTCCCGCACCTTGTATTAATTAGGTGAAAGTGTAATAAATAAATAAATAAATAAATAAATATGTTAATAAATCTATATTTTGCTGTGATTCCCATGGATAGGTACTCTATGTTAAACTTAATATCCAAATATTAGTGCCAACATCTACACTTGCTTCAAATAATGAAGCTGGAGCTACAGGTACAGTAGTTAGTAATGTCGACTGTATAAATATCTTCACATGTCTGTTTGTCCGTCCCCATCCAGTGCTAGAATATAAATACCAACAAAATTCAAAACTGGAAGTTCTTCTCTCTAGGATTCTATAATTATAACCATACAAGGTTCACTAAAAAGAGATATTCACAGAAAAGTTGGCAAGATCAGAAGGGCTTATGAAGATGGAGATTTTTATATCAACGTAACTCGCAACGGTATCACCAAAATATTTTACCCAGATGAATTATATACATTTGGTGAGTACAGAAATATATACAGATGTCAGTAAAAATGAGATTACAAAGTTTATACTGTTAGGAATAGAATTAATAGCAAGAATGAGCAGAATTAATAGCAAGAATGAACAGAATTAATAGTTAAAATGCCTACCCGGGGTTTAGCACCAATTTCGCTTGGAATAATAGCCCTAATAATAGCCCTAGCCCTTGGAATAATAACCCGAATAATAGAAGGATCAATACTAGGCCCACTGCTCTTTATATGTTATATGAATGACCTACCAGATATCTTAAAACACTGTAACGTAACTATATATGCAGATGATACCGTACTATCGTACGCCTCCAAATCAATTTCCGAAATTCAATCTAAGATTAATTCTGACCTTATAGGTGCATCTGTGAGTGGATGCAAGCAAATAAACTAACCCTCAACACTAAGAAATCTAAGTTCATGGTTATTGGGGGCATGCATGCACGTCTCAGCAAAATAGATTCCATTATAAATTATAATATCAGCAAATAATACACCCCTGGAGAAGGTTTCTTCCTACCCATACCTAGACCTAGTTATCAACCAGAATCTAACATGGTGTGACCGTATTGATCATATGCGTAGTAAGATAAGTAAGAGATTAGGACTACTTAGACGTATAAAATCTTGTCTACCTATCGAAGCTAGAATAGCTTTTTTAAATAGTTACATTCTACCAATATTTGATTATTGCGACGTGACCTGGGGTGATCGAGATAATGCCACCTTAATGCACGTTCTTCAAGTTCTACATAATAAAGCTGCACTCGTCTTATACTAGATCTCGCACAGTTCTCATCTGCATCAGAAGCTTTAAAAAAACTATCCTGGAGACCATTAGAACGTCGTAGAGCTGAACATCGCGCTGTTTTTACCTATAAATCAATAAATAATCTTTTTGTAAATACTTTAGCTGTAATTTTAATAGGAACTTTCATAGCTATTACGCGAAACAGAAATGATATTCGTAAATCTTCAGCAAGAAGAAGATGGGGTCATTGCAGGACTACACTTAATTTTTCATCCGATACCTGGAACTCTTTGGAACTTTCCCTGCGAGAATCAACAACACTGACTGTTTTTAAACAAGGACTCAGGAAAGCTGTTTTTTAAACTGATATTTTACCTTTTTTACTGATATTTTTCCTATAATTTTACTGATATTTTTACCATTTGTTATTACTTTTTAATTGTAGGACCTATCTTTAAACCACCTACCGGTGACGATGGCTTCCTCATTAAAGATTATTTTCAATTCAATTCAATTCAATTGGGAATTTTTCCTATTTGTGATCATTGTAATCTCTTGAGAAGAATTGTAAAATATCTTGTCGTGCGAAATTTTCATCTTCATAACTTTTACCCCTGCTAAAGTGATTTACTATTCACAAGAAATGACGTTAAAGCAGGGACACGCAAAAACATTGTACACTGATTCAGCAGTGAAATACAAAGAAAGTTTGGGAATTGAGTGAATTTTGTCTAAACAGGTATATTTAAAGTTCAGAGCCAAACTTTATTTGTATTTCACTGTTGAATTAGTGTGCAATATCTTCGCGTGTCCCTGCTCGATGTCATTTCCTGTGAATAATAAATCATCTTTAGCAGGGATAAAAGGCATGAAGATGAAATTTTCTAACGACAAGATATATTACATTTCTTCTTGGTAGAACCCAAAGATTACGAATATATAAAATTCCCAACCCCCGGATAGGCACTTTAAGTTAACCTACCTTTCCACCTTAATAGAGTTAAACATTTCCGTGTTATCATCGATATATATATATATATATATATATATATATATATATATATATATATATATATATATATATATATATATATATATATAAACACGATATAGGTCGATTGTCATTGCATGAAACTTTTCAACTGAGACTGATCTTCATAGTTTACCATTTTGAATATGCTGAATTCTATTCGGAAGAGTTCACGCCCCGCCAACCCCCATTATTTCACAATTTTATATATTATTATTACCGATTTCTGATCAAACAAAACGCCAATGTTACTAACCTGTATTTCCTGTAACAAATGTTGCAAGCACTACATAGGTGAAACTGGCCTGCGCCTCTCTGACATATTTACTGAACATCTGCGCTCCGCTAGGAGCAATATGGATGTTGACAAACCTGTAGCAAGACATTTTAATAGTGCCAACCATTCAATTTCGGACATACCTGTAAAAGTTTGTGTCATCTCACCCATTTCATGTCCGTAACGATAGCTGCAAAAACAAGAAAGGTTTAGTTTTGTAGAATTATCACTCTTTTAGGTGAACGAAATAACCCCAACAGGCTAGAAGCCCAATTGATAAGGGTTCCGAGGGCCTACGATTTAAGGTCGTTATCCGAGAAGACCTGAAAGTCTTACCATTTGCTGGTATTGCAAAGGCAGCACATTCTCCTCAATGTGAGTGGTGTTCCGACCCAGGATTTGAACCTGTGTCTGCCATGCTCATATAGACATGGGTCATAACCACTAGACCACAACAACTTCTCTCATTTTGTGTCTCATTTTCAAACTTACAAACATTCATCCCATGGGGTTAAAATCACCCCAAAAAATCAACCCAACCCTAGCTCTTAAGTCATTTTTTTTATGTCAGACACGGTCGGACATAAACAGTGGCTTCTCACTTTATTCTCTTCAGTTTCTTCTTGAGTCAACTTCTACTCTTATTAAGATTCATTTGATCCATTTTATCCTATCTGTTTGTCTATGTTTTATCACATGATTATTTTGCGTATAAAAACTTGATATCCGTTTTTTATTCCACTTTACGTTTCCATCTTTGACGACGATCCTTCGCGTGAAACGTTAGACCACTCACCATTTTGTCCATCAACCGGAGTTTGGAGTTTTCCTTCTAAAATATGTTTCTGAGAAAATCTCTCGTGAATTTTGTAGCTGTTTATAATGTTTCTTGTAAAATTGTTATAACTTTCAGATGTCAATGAATGTGAAGAAGAGCTTGATGATTGCCACGCGAATGCTTACTGCAATGATACGAAAAATTTATATAACTGTACATGTGTTAATGGATTTTATGGAGATGGCAAAAACTGCACAGGTAAGTTTCAACTAATAGTCATTTCTCGTTAAATAAAATATTTTCAAGCGAATGTATCATACTGTATTAAGATAGCTTTCTTGGACCAGCAAGACAAATTTTGGATAAAAAGAATGCCAGCAAAATTTATTTATTAATTTTTTTGGATTTGCCACTGGTAAATTACAAGAATGATAACAGAAACAACGTCAAAAAGGTAGTAAGTGGCAGAATGGCTGCAACAGCATACGCCAATTATAGCGTCCCAGATCGGTAAGAATAAAAATAAAGTAAAAATTAAAAGACGGAGGTCAACCACAGCAGCAGAGAGCACCAACCAAACTCCGGGCTGAGCCACATTTTGGGCAAACTGCTCTCTATGTCTTGGGGTTGTCCACGTCATAGGGCCCCTCCACTGCTTCCTTGTAGTAAAGCAGTAGGTACCGTTTGAATTCCACCGGGGTGACACCAATTAACCGCATTTCAATCGGTAGGATGTTCCACGTTCTGCATGCTCTTACAAAAAAGGACCGCTGAAAAGTTCGTGTTTTACATCTTCGCAGGAGGAAATGTAGAAGGTTTGCTGCCATGTTAACTTAACCTCTAACTCAACCATGTTAACGTAACGTTTTCTTGGCGGATACGTTGAATTACACAATTCAACATACGTAAGAAGATAAGAAATCATAAAACTGTTTGAAGTTGTCTTGCATGAAGGTCATTAATGATTATATTTCACATTCGTTTTAGATATTAATGAATGTGATCAATCACCATGTCACTCGAACGCAAATTGTACAAATATAATTGGATCATTTCAATGTTCCTGTGATGAAGGATTCAGTGGCAGTGGACGTTTTTGTTCAGGTATAATTTATATTATTATTATACAGTTTTTTCCTATCCGAATCGAGGTAGGTCGGTAAATAACAAATCGAAAAATTGTGGTTGAAAAATTGTTTTGTAATATTGTGTTGCTACTTCGCTCGTCATTTTTGGATAATAAAATTCACTTTTGCTGTGATAGCGCTCATTATTACTACCAATTTTGGTATGTTTTCAAACACTGACAACCTACCTTCGCGAAAAAAATAGTAAAATTGCGAAAACCTAGTATCTATGCAACCTACAAGCTGTCCGGTTGCGGTGTCCCTACAGGAAGATATCAGAGCGCGCGCTTTAGATGGATACCATACCTGGAAAAAAATAGCAAAAGAACTGTAATCAATGGATTCTTTGATATTTTTTCATCATTTATTTTTAAAAGACACTTTGTTTCTTGACTCCTCATTTAAATATAAAATTTTCTCTGCTGATACGATAAGTTTCACAATTGAACATTTGGAAAATGATAAGAATCATAAATTATAATCTATTTGAAAAGATCTTGTATTATGGATATTAATAATTACATTCGATTTTTTAGATATTAATGAATGTGATCATTCACCATGTCACTCTAATGCCACTTGCGCAAATTCAATTGGATCATTTCAATGTTCATGTAATCAAGGATTCAGTGGCAGTGGACGTTTTTGTTCAGGTATCATTTATTTTGACATATTGTAAATTTTACGAATGGATGCGAAATATAGTAATTTTTAAAAGTTAGAAATTTTTAGTTACATTTTTAGTTAAGTTTTATTATTTATATCATCAAACTCATTTTAGATGTAAACGAATATCAGCAAAATGCTTGCCATGTTAACTCAACATGCATTAATGTTCCTGAATCATATGAGTGTGTATGCCGTACACGATTTACAGGAAAGGGGACAAAATATCAACCTGAGAATAATTAGGAAAATAGCTTAAGCTCAACATAAAACAATTTTATATAACAAAATTTGTTTCCTGATGGCCTATTTAAATAAAACATTTTCTTCCATATGTTGATTTCTGAAATCATATATAGAATGTCTTTGAAATTGTCTAGAATGAAGGTCGTTAATATATACTATTATTTTCAAGTAGTAAATTTAACTACAAAAATGTAGTTAAAAAAAGGGTCAGGATAACTAAGATATTTGTAGTGATTTTAACAACAATTATTTTAACAACAATTATGTGTGGTTATTTTAACTACATATATTAAATCACAATTTTGTAGTAATCGTAACTACATATATTTTAACCACAATTTTGTGGTAATTTCAACTACAATTTTTTTATTATTTTAACTATACACACTATTTTAACCACAATTTTGTGGTAACTTTAACCGATAAATTTTATCACCAATCTGTAAATGTAACAACATTCCTTAGCTGAAGGATAGAATTCACATCATAACAGCTCACACGAGTGGGTTTGTCCTAAAATCATTTACATCTAATTACACGAAATTCAGTTCTTTCAAAAATTTATTTGGAGACACTCTTTACCGAGTTTTATTTATAGAGAATACCGACTTCTTTATAAATGTGTCAATTGATTCATCATTCTAGGAAAAGAAATACACGAGAACAATTACATTTGGGTCACTTCTATATGATGGGGTATAAGCCTCGGCTAATATAAGCTCTGGAATAACCATTTCCGTCGCCGGGGCTTTCCTTTGATGAGTAAAATCGTCTGGCGTTAGACAGTAAAATTACCTTGGCGTTGATGTGCGCATAAACAGACAATGAGATGTGGTGTTAAGCAGACAATGTGTTGTATTAGTTATAGGGTTCAAATGCTTGGCCAAAATAAGCCACAGTCTATTTAAACTGTGAACAAATGATCTGTTTATACGCCTGCTCACGTCTTATTTAAGTTACAACTTATAATATTACTATATGATTGATTGATTGATCAATTGATAATAATATTTATTCAGGAAAACCAACTTTTCAGAAGGTTCGTGAGAAACATAAAATATAAGAGATAAGACATAGGATATATATGTACATGTATTACAAAATTACGGATCAAAAATATACGTGTAAATGATTAATATTATTAATGATTTAATATTGGGGTCCAAAGCATTAAATAGTCATTAGATTACTAGTTACTTAATGCTGATATTATAACATATCAATAACGATATCAAAACATGATTACTACCCAGTAAATCATAGTACTAGAGGGTGATAATCTCGCCGCGGCAGGGTTCCATTACTCACAAAAGGTTTGCATATATATATATATATACATATATATATATATATATATATAAGCCGGACATGGTAGGTCCAGCTCCTTATAAGGAAGTAAAAAGTCGTTTCGGGTGATCCGTTTGAATCGGACAATATTTTAATCGAACAATCTATCGCCATTGGCGATATGTGATCTGACGAACTACATAAAGAGGTTTTTACGAAGGGTATACACGTTTACGGACTCGCTAATTCCAAATTTGTTTTCAGAATTGAAAACGGTTAACTATTCATCGAGATAACGTTCAAAATAATATACGACAATAATATACAAAAATAATATAAGTACATAAACAGTTTTTACGAAGGGTATGCACGTTCTCTTAATATAATAAACACGCGTATGTTATGTATTTCTTTTACTTTCTGTCGTGCGTATGGTTAGTTTCCAGGGTTGCGATGCCGAATATGGTTAGTTCAAATCCCACAACGGTCGTCCTTTTTGTGAGTTTTCTTTTAATTTTTTATTCTTTCATTTTTTTGTCTTGATTTTTAGTTTTCATAGAGATAACGTTCAAAATAATATACGACAATAATATACACAAATAATATAAGTGCATAAACCGTTTTTACGAAGGGTATCGTAACATATATATAATAGACACGCTATGTTATGTATTTAGTCTCGGTAATTTCAAATCTGATTTCAGGATTGAAATCGAGTATATATTGGCAGAGATAACGTTCAAAATCTACATGCAATTTGTTAACGGCAGACGAAGTGATATGATCGGCAGCCGGTTATTTAATCAGGGAACGACTGTAAAAACATTTTTATTTTACGTTCTGGCGAGCGTGCTGCTTTAGTGTACTCATGGTTAGTTTGCAGGGTTACGATGCCGAATATGGCGATTTTAAATCCCACAACGGTCATCCTTTTTGTGAGTTTTCTTTTAATTTTTTATTCACTTTTTAACGAATTGGTATGGTGGCTGCAGCCATTTCGATGGCTTGGATTCGAATCCCAGCACTGCCATTACTCATTTTATTTTATTACAAGATGACATGAGTAGCCTATTTTTCTTAATCAATTCTAGAGATGGAATGAAATGTATTACAGGATGGGAATACGGATTTAAATTGTAGGTAAACGCAGAAAGAACTCACGCTAAAGCATAGCAATGTCACCAGAACTATAGTTGATAAACTATTACAAATTAGAAGCTTGGCCGACTGGCCTAAAGCGCTGGTTTAAGGCAACAGTCGTTTCGATGGCGTGCCTGGTTCGAATCCCACCGCTGCCACTATACTCATTTTATTTTATTGAAATTTTACCTTGAGATTATTTTTCTTAACTAGAAATACGAATTCGCAATAATGCCCTCGCCCGCCTTTTTTTTCTACCACTAATCCCCCACCCTACCCCTAGAGTTTCTTTTCCCCATACATGGTCCCCAGTGCCCAGACTGCGTCTGTCTATAACAAATCCTTAAACGCCGGTTCGTGGTACGTAGATTTTGAACGGTATCTCGGCCAATATTTACTCGATTTCAATTCTGAAAACAGTTTTGGAGTCTAAATACATAACATACGTGTCTACTATTATATTACGAGAACGTGAATACCCTTAGTAAACACGGTTTATGTACTTAGAAATTATTCGGCAATCAGCCAGCGCGGTCCAACCGCCTCGTAGTATATATCCTGCACGTTGCGCAGAAGAGCTATTGCTATACCCTCGGCGTCCGCGTCCGTGCCTGCGTCCGGGCCAAATGATAAGGTCAGCGTTAAGATGATGAATTTTCAATGTGTTTACCATTGAACCAGAGGTATATATCCCACACGATAACAAGCTTTTTCCCGAGCTTTCACTATTTTGTAGTGGCGAAGCAGGCCATTGTTTTCAAAATATGCAGATGATTATAATTTAGCATAGCATGACAAATGCTATAGGAGCGATTATAGAATATCCGTCAACTTTTTAACTTAAATTTACTGATATAAATCAGAATGTGAAATCGTATTTATTATTTACTTTTAGCTAAATCTAGAGTAATGTAATTTTAAAGAACGAACCAATTCTATTATGACAATTTTCAACAATTTGACACGGTTTAATGACCATTTAATAGTAAGCATTACCGGTATTCTGTTCCTACTAACCTAGCGACTCTTCATGTACAGGACACAGAAATTTAGCACGGTATAGAACTGCTTCGTTCTTTAAAAAATCCCGTTTATTTTTGTCTTGGAGTTGTCCAATTCATGAATTAAACCTATTATGGATAAAATAAACGGGATTTTTTAAAGAACGAGGCAGTTCTATACAGTGCTAACTAACATTTTACTCATGCAAATTTCTGTGTCGGGTACACGAAGTAAGATCTATCTCTTACTTGATTCTAGAAGAATTATCGAATACTTCTAGCTCACTTTTTAGTTTCTGGCTTTGCCTCTCTCTAAGAGAGGTACTGATGTGTCTTAGAAGGGTTTCTATTCTTATAATTTCAGGCATAAGCTCCCTGATTTTGTCAGTGTTTACGTTTCTAAATATAAATCGTCGCTTGATTTGACAACTATGCCGTTTCGTTCAACATTTCTAAAATCACCCACTGTTCCTGGTATTTGAAGGACTAACTGTTGTGATCAATGGCTTATGGATTTACAACAATTTCAAAGATTTGAATAGGTTATACTTGCTTTTATTTGGCATATCACATCCTCATAAATGAATTGTAGTATACGGTGTTTACAATATGGAGCAACTGGCAAGCTTGGGCCGTGCGCGCAGGAACGCTTCTCATGTCCCCTTCTGTGCCCGCATAGAGTCATATTCTGTGCTCATACTGTACTAGACTTTTCCTTTTGTCTTTTCTAATTAGTTCCACGCGATATCTCACACAACATGAAGATTCGACGTAAGGGGCGGTTTTCCACTGGGCGAATATTTTCGCGCGAAGCGAATTTCTATATTCAAAATATTTCTGATTAGTTCCAGCTGAGAGCTCGTAAGAGGCATTTATAGGACGTAATTGGACAACCATACTGTAGTTGGGACAAGGAGTGAGTCGATAAGGAGTCCTTGGTGTTCATTTGACTATTCTAAGACAATAAGCCAGTGCGTCGGAAAAAAACTTATTTCAATTCATAACATCAGGCTGGGGAATTCAGTATAACGAATTTGCAAGTGTAAATAAAATGCAAATGTTATTGTGATTTTAACCTGATGTTATGAATGGTCAGTTTTTTTATATAGTATACTTATATTAATATATATATACAGTATAGTTATTTTTATTAATTTATTACCCTAATTATTTTTACAAGTTGTAAATCCATTGTATATCTTCTCTAAAATGGATTATTATTAAATGTTTAATATATCCCGACGCAGAACACGTTATTTTGATGCGCAGTCGACATTACGAACTGGCTTATTAGATAAATTTACCCAAGAGTATTGCATAATATGTGGTGATTTCAACATTGACTGGCTATCCGACGAAGGTCAGAAACAGCAGATACTTAAAATATTTGGTCCCTCATATCAGCAAAAGTTGCATCTTCCTACAATCGATTATGGATCACTTCTGGATCATCTGTACACCAATATTCCAGATGAATACGTTACAAGTGGAATATATGAATCATATTTTTCCGACGACAAACCGATGTGGTGTGCCTTAAAATAGATGAGACATGCATACATATAATATATACATCATATAATGTTCGCTTCATAATATTGTGTCTTACACACAGGTTAATTAAAAGTTAAAAAGTTTAAAAACTACCAAACGTAATTTTAGACTAGAATGCGATCTTCAACAGCTGCAAAGCTGAGTAATCAAACCGTAAACCTTAATTGTTACAACCTGTTAATTGCTACAAACATCTTTTGTATATTATAATAAAATTGTCGTATATTATGTAATAAAAGATTGGTGGTAGCATATAGGAAACGAGACTATTTGGTTGCGTTATAAAACAACCCATGGTTATAAAGCTTGTAAGCGAGCTGTAGCGCTTTGTCACCTATCCCTCGTTTGGAAAGTTATCTCGATCAATATTTAACCGTTTTCAATTCTGAAAACAGATTTGGAATTAACGAGTCTAAATACATAACACACGTACCTATTATATTACGCAAACTTGTATACCTTTCGTAAACACCTCTTTATGTATAGTTCGTCAGATCAACGAATCGATAATGGCCGCTGCATTTCTAATCAAATATGGTCCCGACTCAAACGGATCACCCAAAACGATATTTTACTACCTTATAAGGAGTTACCCTACCATGTGTGGCTTATATATATATATATATATATATATATATATATATATATATATATATATATATATATATATATATATATATATATATATATATATATATATATATATATATATATATATATATATATATATAAAGGATTTATGGTGAAGGAAAATTTCGAGTGTTGGAATATATACATTTTAAGACCAAACCGGGACCAGTTGCGAAAAATGCAACTTCAAGGCCTTCCGGCTGGAATTGAACCCGCGACCTTGCGATGCTAGTGCAGTGCTCTGACCACTGAGCTACGGAAGCCGTTGCCGAGAGCCTAGTCACGAGTTCTGTATATATGGTGGTAATGCCGGGATAAGATTCTGGGTATATTATAGGTAATATTTGGCATTTCACTCGATCAAACTACATGTTGAAAGGATTTATGGTGAAGGAAAATTTCGAGTGTTGGAATACATACATTTTAAGACCAAACCGGGACCAGTTGCGAAAAATGCAACTTCAAGGCCTTCCGGGCCTTCCGGGCTAAACATGTAGTTTGATCGAGTGAAATGCCAAATATTACCTATAATATACCCAGAATCTTATCCTGGCATTACCACCATATATACAGAACTCGTGACTAGGCTCTCGGGGTCAGAGCACTGCACTAGCATCGCAGGGTCGCGGGTTCAATTCCAGCCGGAAGGCCTTGAAGTTGCATTTTTCGCAACTGGTCCCGGTTTGGTCTTAAAATGTATGTATTCCAACACTCGAAATTTTCCTTCACGTTAAATCCTTTCAACATGTAGTTTGATCGAGTGAAATGCCAAATATTACCTATTATATATATATATATATATATATATATATATATATATATATATATATATATATATATATATATATATAGCAAAGTGAAAAGGTGGTAAACTGCCAAGAATTTAGTGACGAGATACTGACGTTTCGAGCGGAGCCCTTCATCAGAGTAAGACGAGATGAAATAAAATAAATAGGGCTTATATATATGCCAAAAGGATGTCACAGGTAGAAAGTAGCCAATCAAATGCACGGGAAATAAACTAACTAATAATTAATGAGATGGGAAAAGTTAAATCATTTGCTATTTTTAATAGTCGATCAATAAGCAGACTGAGGGGGTGGGTCCAATATTCAAGCGGATTAGGCGATAATAATAGAAACAAAAACTTGAAAAGGAATGAAAGTGCATAAGCTAATAATAAAAAGTTCCAAGCAAACTAAAATAACAAAAAACTTTTAGGAAATTAAATAAAAGAAAAACGTTCGTTAAGACCAAGAGGATGTGTGGTGCCAAGTTTAAAAATGAGACGCTTCTCTTGCCGCTTGCGGTTATCGTTACCACCGGAGATGGGAAGGATGGCACAGACTTTCATGTCTGAAACCAAATGGTTGGAGCTGTTGAAATGGCGGGCTACAGGTTTATCACCACCATTGATCCTCACGGAACGAAGATGTTCAGCAAACCTGTCTGAAAGGCGTCGCCCAGTTTCACCGATGTAGATTTTAGGGCATTTATCGCAAGAAATGCAATAAATTATGTTGGTGGACGTGCATGAAAAAGCATGACGGATTGTGTGGTCAAATTTGGGGGCAGTAATAACTGTAGTGGGATTGAGAAAAGGGCATGTGTTACAGCGGGAATGGCCGCTAGAAAATGTTCCCGCTGGTGCCGAGGTATTTTGTTTAAGGGCACTATGTACTAAGGAGTCACGCATGTTTTTATTACGGCGAAAAGATACCAAAGGGTTGTCGGTGAAAATGGCTGACGTCTCAGGATCATTTTGTAAAATGTGAAAATTCCGATTAATAAAATTTTAACTTTAAAATTGAAAGGATGAAATGTTAGAACTAAAGGAATTTTATTGTTTGAAACTCGTTCCAAAGATGGTTCAAGGGCGTCTAAACGGGGGACGAGAAAAGCTTTCTGAACGGCGAGGTCTAAAAGGTTGGTAGGGTAACCACGTTGGACAAAAAAAGATCTCATTTCTATTGATTTGACTTGAAAATCTTGGTCGTCGCTACATAAGCGGCGAAGACGCAAGAATTGAGAGTAAGGGATGGATTGCTTAGTGTGGTTGGGATGAGAGGATGAAAATAGAAGATAACTATGGGAGTCAGTAGGCTTGTACGAGACCGACGTTTTCAGCGAATCACCATTAATCGAAATTAAAATATCAAGGAACGACACAGAGGTCTCGCTGATTTCCCACGTGAACTTCAGAGCAGGATGAAAATCATCAACAAGGTTGATGAACTGCTCTAAAAGGACACGTGAACACGACGCTGTTCCTAAACAGTCATCGATAAATCTTCCGAAAAAATCAGGCAAGGGACCCGTGTATTGTTCAAAGATCTGTTTTTCAACATAACCAACAAATAAGTTAGCATAGCTTGGACCCATTTTGGTGCCCATCGCAACACCACTTATTTGTTGATAATGTTCACCATCAAACGAAAAATTGTTAAGGGTAAGCACTAGTTCTGCGAAGCGGAGTAACGTGGTTGTGGAGGGTTCTAAATTAGTGCGCTGATCAAAGAAAAACTTCAGAGCTTCAAGGCCATCACAATGGGGAATGACGGTGTATAAGGACTTGACGTCCATCGTGAAAATAAATTTATCGGAACTACTGAAACGTAACTGGTCGAAAATTTGCAAGGCATGTTTAGTATCTTTGATATAAGAAGGCAACTTCTTAACCAAAGGAAACATAACGTTGTCTAGAAAACTGGAAACGAGCTCGGTGGGGCAACTATACAAGCGGAAACAATCGGCCTGCCAGGATTGTTAGGTTTATGGATTTTAGGTAGGAAATATATGACAGGCGTTCTGGGGGTTGTTAATATAAGGTTAGATGCAGAGGCAGGCAATTCACCGGCTTGGATGAAATTCTTGATGGTAGTTTTGACGGATTTTTGGTGAGATTGAGTGGGATCGGAATTCAACTTAGTATAAAAGATGGTGTCGCTGAGTTGACGAAGAGCCTCTTGTCGATACAAGTCCGCTCTCCAGACAACTACAGCGCCACCTTTGTCCGCAGGTTTTATGACAACGTCATTTCGGCATCGTAATGAATTCAAAGCTAGAAGCTCTTCTTTGTTAAGGTTATGAACTTGTTTTCTACGCGGAGGGTGCAATTTATCAATGTCATGGCGGCATTGTCTTACGATCTTACGAAAAGATCAAGGGAAGAAAAATCGCCTTCGGATGGAGACCAAGACGACTTCTTGGGGTTGAGTTTTTCGAAAATATCCTTATTGCTATTGAAAGTGGGCTTATCATGAAAACAGGCTTTGAGGCGGAAGAAAGATTCGGCATCCTCTTTAACTGAAAATAGATCGATGGGCCCGGAGTTGGGAACAAACTTGAGACCTTTCGCAAGAACAGATCTCTCAGGGTCAGATAATGGCAAATCAGAGGGAATAGTGAAAACTAGACGAGTGACTTCGTTAGAGGAACTAGTGCTTTGGGAGGGATTCGGGGAAGGACCCAGTAATTTGGCCAATTTGGACGCCTTAACGTCTTTAGGAAAAACATAGAGTCTGGAATTTAGCATGCGAATTTGTTGAACGATAGCGGTAAACAAAATAGGTGGGCAGACCTGGGAGAGAGAGGACTTACATCCCGAGATGTCGTCATCAGTATGTTGTAAATTACTGGACATAGATTTAATAATGATACGCATCAAACGACGGGAATGACTCGAACAAGCTGCTGATATGTGATGGGAATAACGACGATCGATAGCGGGGAGATTAAAAGACAATAAATCAAAAGAGGATCTAAAACCGTAGGGAATGACCCCCCGATATAAACAACGACTAATAAAAGTAATGTGACTGGAAAAACGGGTTTTAGATAAAATAAGGTCAAACAAACGTAGAGCATGATTGCTGATCGACGGTAAAAAAGGAAGCAAATAACTTACCATTTCGCGACGGAGACTTTGACGAAACTTCTTAAGGTTAGGCATGTCGCAGCGGCATATAGAATATCCGAGAGTAGTAAAAAAGGACTCCGCTCGAAACGTCAGTATCTCGTCACTAAATTCTTGGCAGTTTACCACCTTTTCACTTTGCTATATATTCAAAACACTGTCTACGCAGCACTCTACTTTTTTACTACTCTCTCTCTCTCTCTCTCTATATATATATATATAAACTAAAATATCCCACATCAAGTCTTTTGAGTGTGATGATGTATATACCTTTTTGATGTGCTGGCTTATCATCAGCTACACTGTGCTGACGAGCTCCAAGAGAGCGAAACAGCTGTCCACAGTTGCTCATGATAGCCAGACACTGCAATTATTTTTTGTCATTTCAGCCAGTAAAAGTGCGCAATGCACACTGAGTTGAGGGGTTTAATTCTAGAGATAGAATGCGATATATTATCCCCTCGCCAGCGAGGTCGCGTGATAATCTCGCCATGGCAGGGATCCATTTCTCACTAAAGATTCGTATATATATATATATATATATATATATATATATATATATATATATATATATATATATATATATATATATATATATATATATATATATATATATTATATATATATATATATATATATATATATTCTTTCTTGATGTCCCACATTTTGGGTGCATCAAGGGTGACTGTATATAGCAGTCATCTTCATCCTGCTCATCAGCACTACACTGATGAGGCCCAAAAGGCCGAAACGGTACCGTCTGTAGTTATATATATATATATATATATATATATATATATATATTTTATATTATATATATATATATATATATATATATATATATATATATATATATATATATATATATATATATATATATATATATATATGAGCGGGGAATGGTAGGACCAAATTCTTATAAGGAAGTAAAAAGTCGTTTTATGTGATCCGTTTGAATCGGACAATATTTGCATTTTGGGCGAAGGAGGCCATTGGCTAGTGGTGATCTGACGAACTACATAAATGGTTTTTACGAATGTTATACACGTTTGCGTAATATAAAGGTACATGTGTTATGTATTTAGACTCGCTAATTCGAAATCTGTTTTCAGAATTGAAATCGAGTAAATATTGGCCTAGATAACGTTCAAAATCTTATCGACATAGACTAAAAATACAAATACGCGGTTTAGGCATTGGGGGTGGGGTGGAGGTTAGTCACTTGGCCACGCTACCAATTTGTAATAGTTTATCAACTATAATTCTCGTGAGATTGCTATGCTTTAGTGTGAGTTCTTTTTGCATTCACCTACAATTTAAATCCGTATTCCCATACGGTGAGTTCTTTCCACATTTATATAACATTTAAACCCGTATTCGCATCATGTAGCATATTTCATTCCATCTCTAGAATTGATTAAGAAAAATAATTTACGGTAATGTTGCAATAAAATAAAATGAGCAGTGGCAACGGTGGTATTCAAACCCACGCCATCGAAATGACTGGTGCCTGAAACTAGCGCTTAACCAGAATAGCTCATACGAGAATGATATGAGTTCACTCTATACGTTTATATAAAATGTTAACTCTTATTAGCATCATCTAATATATCGCATTCTATATCTAGAATAATTAAGAAAAATAATCTCAAGGTAATATCTCAAAATAAAATGAATAGTGGCAGCGGTGGGATTCGAACCCACGCTATCGAAATGACTGCAGCTGCCTTAAACAAGCGCCTTAGACCACTCGGCCACGTTACCAAATTGCAAAAGTTTATCAACTATAACTCTCGTGACAATGCTATGGTTTAGCGTGAGTTCTTTCTGCGTTTACATTTCATCTCTGTTTCATCTCATTTCATTTCTTTCCATCTCTTGAATTAATTAAAACAATAGGATATGTTGATATTGCAACAAAATAATAAAAGTAGTGGTAGCGGTGGGATTCGAACCCACGCCATCGAAATGACTGGTGTCTAAAACTAGCGCCTTAGACCACTCGGCCACGCTACCAATTTGCAAAAGCTTATCAACTATAGTTATCATGACATTGCTATGCTTTAGTGTGAGTTCTTTATCTGCGTTTACCTAACATTTAAATCCTTATTCCCATCATGTAATTGGTATACACGGTGAGTTCTTTCTACGTTTATATAAAATTTAAACCCGTGTTCGCATCATGTAATACCTCTTTGTTCCATTGATATCTCGGGAAATATCCATAACTGTTGCAAAATCTATACCTTTTCTGAAAGTCCAATAAACCAGCTGTTACCAATGCTTTTGAATTTTCCGAACAAGACACATCATGATAATATAAATTAGCATTAATTATCATAAATAAGGTTGAAAAACTTCCATTTTTCTAGAAAAGGCCATCTTGCACGCCCGCGTAGCATCATGAAAATTCAAAATGCAGAGTTGTTTATGAAATCAAATCAAACTTGGCGTGTTAGTGGATCTCGTGTGCCTGCACTGTAAATGAAAAAAGGCTGAAACGACCCAAAAAAGGGGGCCGAAATGGTGACCCCAGAATAGATCTTTTTTGGGGGTCAAAATGGCACCTATAATAAGATGGCCCCTTAGGGGTGATTTGGCCCCTCCAGGGTATGGGCCGTTTCAGCTTTAAGTAGGGGCTGTTTTGGAAGAAGCAGGGGCTGTTTCAACTTTTGACCAGGGTCATTTCAGAAAATCTAGGAGTCAATTTGGCTCCTATTCGGTGGCATTATGGCCCCAAAATAGTGTCGATTCAGCTTGCGGAGCAGAGCCATTTTGGCTCCAACAATAGAGAGCAGTTTCTGCCCCCAACGAAGGGCTGTTCTGGAAGAAGCAGGGGCTGTTTCAACTTTTGATCAGGGCCATTTCAGAAAATCGCGGGGCCATTTTGGAAAACCAATGAGTCAATTTGGCTCATATTCGGTGGCATTATGGCCCCCAAAAAGTGTCGATTTAGCTTGCGAAGCGGAGCTATTTTGGCTCTATATTTTAGTCATTATACGGACCCAAAACAAGCCAATATACAGCAGATTAAAAGTTAGCAAAATTTTTGAACCGTTTGGACCAGTATGGGGCTTGGACCTGCAACCAGATTCGAACAAAAGATTAAAATACAGCAACTGTACAATATTTAGAATGAATAATAATTGTAATCATTTTCATTTGCGAAGTTAACAAAAGAAATAATATACAGAACCATAACTAGCAATATTAATAACCTGAAGGCATTGTCTAATATCACATTGATTACTGTACTTGCTGTAACCTATTTTGTGAATAACTTGCGTAAGAGTTCGACTGTCTGAACAAATAAAGTTTTTTAATTCATTGATAACAATAACCTAAAAATAATAGCCAAAATATAAACATGGTTCTCATGAAGTACTTATGAAAATGCATTGAAAAATTGCAACCCTTTTGCTTAGTGTTGCCAAGAACTACAGTTTCCAAAAAGGATAACACACCCTTGGCGTTACCATAATCTATATTAAAACATAGAAACTTGTCAACAAGGAAAGAACAGCCTCAAAACAGCATTTGTTTGTTATTATACTCCAATCTAGTTCCAAGGACCACAATATGAGGTTGTTCCAAGTTTGACACAACAAGTTTCACTTTTTCATGCTCCTAAAAATAACAAATCAGATAAAAAATTAATCTGTTGCCTTTCAATATTTTTCGACCTACAATTCTAGTACAAACTTAATAAAATCTTGAATAATTCTCTATGAAGAAAAAATTCCAACTTTCTTCATGACGAGAAATGAAAGACATTTAGGGGGCGGGGCGGAGGAAGGTGTTGGGCACTATACTATTACCCAGACTACCAACAATAAATTTTCAGGAATAGAATTGTCCAGTAATTTAACATAGTTTAATTCATTGGATTTCTGACTCTGCACTCCCCATCCAATCAATAATTTATTTTTTATGGAAATGAGAAATAAATTGGTTTCCATCGCCTGTTTGCTTGTTTAATATATTGCATAACACTGTTTTGTATATAATACTGCTGTTATGAATATGGGAGAACTTGGAGTAGACAGACGATACATGGACGATCGTCAAGCTCGTATCCTCAGAAAAATTATGTCCCAGACAGGAATCGAACCTGTAATATAACACTGTTTGTTAAGTGTTAAGTTATTTATTAAAATATTCATATATTTAAAAATACCGCCATTTGTCACGTAGTTTTCAAAGCCGAGTGTTTATTTACAGTTTAAGAGACTGGTAGCTAAACAAATGGCAGACAATATATCGAACCACGATACATGCAAGACAAGAAATGGAAATATACCGTCTAGTATGCAATGAATTGCACTCGAAATTATGCGCAGATTCCGGAGAAAGGACTAATAATACAAGATTCGACACTGATAAAACGCAGAGATCACAAATACATGCAAAAAATCATATATACAACCGAAGGAACTGTCTCTTGGGCAACTCGAATCAGATTGAAACCAGCTTGTAAACTGACTAAAATGGATGTATTTGAATGGCATGGGAGCAAGGTAAGTGGTGATTATGATTTCTCCATAATTATTTGTTCTTGTTGAGCATTTGGTCAAAATTCGTTCGCGATAAACGCATCGTTCAGAACGTAAAAACAGGTTTGTCAATGACATTTCAGTGACTGATACTTCACTTTGCTTGTATCAGATTGAAATGATAGGTTTTCTCAAACATCTAGAGACATATTAAGACATTTCTTTATTCTCCCTATGTAATTACTATTCGGGTGAGAATTGTGTTGTATAGAGTACATTCCCAACGCGCGTGTGTGGCCTTCATTTCTCGCCATGCAAACAAATGCCCAGAATAACACTGATGTCACTAGTAGCAGAGCTAGCCATATTGCAGTATTTGCAATACAATACAACAAATAGCACAATTATGTTAGACTGTTAGTTATATAGTGACGCTTAAGAGTTTTGTAACACCTGGCTTTGTGCGTGTAGTCTCAGTGTACATGCAGAGAAACTACACTCACATGTTGTGTAAGACAATTCTGATATATAGCAAAATTATAATTTGTGTAGTTGTGTACTGCCGAGGTCTTAATGCATGTATGTGTGTATTGTATGCATTGTATGTATGTAGAGTATGTGTATATGTGTGTATGTATGTCGAAATATCAGTAGTGCATTCCTGCAGTTTACAAGTTTACAATCCATATTTTATATTTATATATATATATATATATATATACAGTATATATACATATTTATTTCAAAGAAACAAAACACACATTTTTTAATTAACAAAACTATACAGTACAGATACATACCATGATGGGCAGTTTGAATTTTTCTATCCAGTTAGTCTTAGCCTTGAATAATTATAAAGAGCATGGTTGTGATATACTGTATGTTCAATTTTACAATCTACAGTGCAGTGGTAAATATACATGTATTCCAACACTAATCAAACATACAAACCAGTACTGCAAGCCTGCCTTTGACATCAGCAAATAATTTGTCTGTTTGCAACTTGCAAATCATGACACATACCGTAGATGTGTGAAACTAGCATTAATGTCACTAAATTCCTCAACTTATTTTTTGGGCGTTGATCCAAACACTGAATTAATACACAAACAGGACACTTTCTTGAGGTGTTCCAGTGCTGGTAATTTTGAAACCTAATTCAGCAGTATGCCAAAGCTATAAACATCTGTTGCAGCACATGGATACAACCCGTCATATAATGCACAGGGTTAATGACAATGTGTTGATAGTTACCTTTGTAAAGTTTCTTTTATTACTTGGAATTTTCTTTACTACACAATTTCTTATATAATTTGCCTAATTTAAATATACTATTTTAGGTTCTAATTGCATAGCAGAACCGTGGATAACCATAATATTATCTGACTTAATATCACAATGGAGAATACCCATTGTGTGTAAATAAAAACATCCATCACAACACTTGCCCAGGCTATCCAACTAATTATTTTGCACAAGAGAAATAGGAGCAATACCTTTCAACAATGAAAATACTGTTCAGCATTTTGAATCAGTCAGACCACAAAATTCCATAATAAGTAATTTGGGATTAATATCAAGGCAAACACAAAGGGAGAACATCTGTTGGAAACTCGAGTCAAAATAGACATCAACATGAATTACACTATATCACCTTCCACGACCGGTAATAATATTATTATTATCAGGTGGGGTCTTCACACAGGCTACAACAAGTACAGCTTCACCAGAAACATGTAACCTCATAAGCTTACAAACTCCAAAACAACCTTTTCTTTATCATTCAAAACTAAATTTAGCTGATCTCTTCTTATAAATTTTACATTTCTTAACTTTTCACATTTTAAGAATTGTAGTTCTGCACTGCATTTTTTCTCTGGTCCTCTTCCTTAGCTTATCATTTTCAGATCTCAAATAAACTACAGATGACTTCAGGCTATTAATCGCCATTTTCCTCTCTTCTATGTTTGGAAAAATATCAGTAATCATATTTCTAATCTGTACAGTTCTGTTCCTACACAACATCTTCGCACCCACACATCATGTTTAGGACAGAGTTCCAGAACATGAAAATGTTCTGCTCACAGCCCTGCAGGTTCCCAAAGAGTGTGCAGCCCATGTATATCATAGTACAGACCGTAGAAATGTGATTAAATAATATATTTCTAAATCAAACATATAACATTGATAGATTTTTTATATACAAGTGTAAAGCTAATTAAGAAACATTATTTTGCTTCAAGGGCAGCATAAGTCATAACCAGAGAATTGTATATGTTGTGCAGTTCTACAAACTCTTAAAACCTAAAAGTGATCTTATCATCTTACACTCTGGGGAAAAAGGGCCATCTAATCATGTTACAATTTTTCTCCCCCCACCAAATTATAAGAATGATAATAGGATAATACATTTCCCTGTCCATTGAATTTCTATTCAATAAGCTGAAATAAACTACCAATGTGTATGTCCATAATATTTGCCAGTTCAGGCATTTAGAAACTGTCCATCTATTTATTTATTAATCCTAAGCTTCCTATAACTTGTTGAATAACTTTCTCGATAGAACTGTCAAAGATTCAATGATAAAAGATCTTTAAATCGTAGGCATTAAACAAAATTGCAATAATTAAGTCTTAACTAGCTTAAATAGGAGAAGATTAAACTATACACATCAAAATTACCAAGGTTAAATATATTGGAATGTATTAAAAATATGGCAATTTTAAGACTTACATGCACAGATGAAGCCACGTTGGCGACAGCCGATACACCTACTCAGGAGAACTAGCTTGGTTGGGAGAACTATCGGCAGACGATGGCGATTATCATTGTGACTGGATATAACGCCTGGGCCTCGGCTAGTGTTTGGTACATGACAAACATGTACACCGTAACACCATCTTCTTCATTCTCGGCGTCACTCGCACACTACAAATATAACAAACAGAGAAACTGGAATTTAATACTACAAGGCTCGTATTCGTTTTGTAGCTTATATACGCAACAATTTGAATAAGCTTATTAGCGTAATCGACAGTCGAGTGGAGAGATCAGCCATGTTGATGTTGAAAATTCTTCCACAGCGGACAAGCCAACTGAACGTATTTCCTGATAAAAGTAACATCTTACAACACTAAATATTAAGTGAACAAAATACTGTATCCAACGCGAGTTTAGCGTTATATTTTATCCGATTTTCCTTCTTCGAATGCAAATATAATCCCAACGGTCACTTGTAGAATAGGCGCCAAATTCGCAAATAGTTTCTACGCATGCTGTGAACCTCTGAATGAATATATCGCGGGCGCATACATTCTCGTTCCCAGAGCCCGGGTTGTCTGCACCGGGTTTTCGAATAGAACATTATTTTGTTAGTCTAGTATGATAGAAATTGTTAAAAAGTTACAATGTATAAAATTTGCGAAAACGAAAATTTTAACGTGAATTCTTACCTTCTCTTTAATTACGTCGCTAAGAAATCCCTTAAATTTCTGGCGAAATTTGAATGGAGGAAAAAAGTGTCTCATTTCTGCGTCAACTTCGTACAAGGCTGTCATGTCCTCGCCATTTAATTCTTCACTTTCTACATATACAAATATAAAAAATCACATTTATTACACAATATTGATCAAAAAGATAGCACTGCAATATATAGTGTCATTCCAGTAAAAATATCTAATATCGCGAAACTTACCGATACGTTCCACGACCTTCTGGGAAATCATGGGACAGCAACCAATCTTTTACTTCTGAACATAAAAATGTTGTCTGGAAGCATCCATATTGATGTAGCACGATGTAGCTGGTTAAGTCTAACTCGCAAAACGGTTCAAATGTATGATGTATCTACTAACCAGAATGGCCCATATTTATACTATTGTCTTACTGGCCAAACATGCCACTTGAAAGATAGATGATATTCTCGACCAATAAAAACTAGCGAGAAGATAATATCAATTCTTTCACGCACGTCGCTTTAACACGCGCGAGCCGATTACACAGGGAGAACTATTTGGCAAGAGAGTCGATTTGAGACACGGTCGAGTCGACTTGAAACGCGCAAGTCGATTTGACACGCCCTAGTCGATTTGACAGCCGGGAGTCGATTTAACACACACGCGTCGATTTGACTCGCGCGAGTCGATTTAACACGCGTTAGTCGATTTGACAATTGACATGAGTCGATTTGAAACTCGGGGGTCGATATGACACGCGGGCGTCGATTTGAAGAACGGGAGCTAAATTGGCACGCGGGAGTCGATTTGACAGTGGAGTCGATTTGCCACTGGGAGTCGATTTGACAATTGGGTCGATTTGACATGTGTAAGAACCGATTCGGAAAAAGAGAGCCAAAATGTATTCATTGGGGGCTGATATGGACATCATAAGTAGCGCTGCAAGTGGAGCCGTAACAGCCCCGGGAATGAGAGTCGTTTTGATCTGTGGGGCTGAATTGGAAAACGGTGGGGCTGAATCGAAAAATGGCAGGGCTGTTTTGGAAACGGGTAGGGCCAAATTGGCTTTTTAGTGTACCTAAGATGGCCCTGTTAGTGTCGATCTAGCTCTCGAATCCTAAAATGGCTTTCACGTAGGGCCAAAACAGCTTCGGCTCCAACAGGGCTAAAACGAAATTTGGGGTCGTTTCAACCCTTTTTCATTTACAGTGTGGCACTTGTGGAATTTCAATTTTTAAACTTGCGTTACCGTACATGTGCCGTGTTTTTCGATTGACAACTTCGGGGGTCTTCTATGAACCATTTAGAAAGAGTTAACGATACAATGGCCGATATTTTTTAGAATCGATCAATTTTATATTTCGCCTGATTTTTTCATCATCGTTGTAAGTCGGCTAAAGAACACACATATAAAATTTTAAGCCAATTTGGTGAATTATTTCCTATTTCTAAACACGGTGATTTTTTACCTTTTTGACCCACATGCATAGAAAGTATTGTGTTTGTGGTGTATAAATAACTTGCGTATTATTTAAAAGTATGAGCTCCCGCGCTGGTGGACCGCAGAGGCTCTGCTCAAGGCCATCAACGAGAGGTTACGGTATAAGGTTTGGGGTAGGAGTAGAGAAAGGGGTTCGTTTTTCTCACTGACCATTTTTGCTTTGTTTCAATTCAACATTTAATAAACTGCTTTTCCTTTGACGCTTTTTCTTCGATTATTTTCAGTTTACCTGTTATTACTGCTTAAGCAATTAAGGTTTACAGTTTGATTACTCAGCTTTGCAGCTGTGGCGAAGGTTATTTAATGGTCAATTTGAACCTTGAAGATGACATTGTAGTCTAAAATTACGTCGGTAGTTTTTAAACTTTTAAACTTTTAACCTGTGTATAAGACATATTATGAAGCGAAAATTATGAATGATGTATGTATTATATGCATGTCTCATCTATTTTCAGGCACACCACACGGTTTGTCTGCGTCAGGGTAAAACTTATTTCAATTCATACATTACCACAATAGACATTTTCATTTCTATTTACACTTGCAAATTCGTTATACTGAATTCCCCAGTCTGATATTATGAATTGAAATAAGTTTTATCCCGACGCACACTGGCTTATTGTCTTAGAATAGTCAAATGAACACCAACGACTCCTTATCGACTCACTCCTTGTCCCAACTACGTATAGGTTAGACAATGGTCACGAGTGCTATATGGGATATAAAGTCCCGATAATTAGATCATAGTCAATCGAGATATGGTCTGGAAACTCAACTAAAGTCTTGGTTCTATCTTTTTGTTCACTTTATGCAATTTTGTGCACGGTCACTGAACCTATTGTATTTTAGTATAATGAAGCAATCATCCAATAGAATAGTTTGGGTTTAATCGCTCAACCGTGTTGTTTAAATATTAATAAACCTAAAACAAAGGATGTGCACGGTGTAAGGTACGGTTCAACATCAAAACGTAGCTCATTATAGTCGCTTTGAAGTTTGCCGAGTTTCCAGACCATATCTCGATTGACTATATAACAATTAGTCACCGAAGTCGAGGTGATTATCGGTGATTATTTACCGAGCCGCGAAGCGGCGAGGTAAATATCACCGATAATCACCGAGACTGAGGTGACTAATTGTTTTAGTAGAAATTCACAGGTGACTATCAGAGAGAGAAAAATTGAAAGAAGGCAAGGGGAATGTTTTAATTATTTTATTTGTTATTTCCGGAAGTCGCGCATCGTGAGATCACATGATTTTACGTAATGAACATTCAACAGAATATTAAAACGAACAACACACGAACCTAACGTCGAACGTGCTATACTCTTGCAAGTAGAGGCCAGAATGTGCTTAAGAAAAAGCGATTTTGCTGTCAGATCAAGCAGAACTACAGAGTGTAAGACTGAGTTAAAGATTGAGTTAACATAAACGAGCAACTGTTGAAAGATGCAGACGGAACTTGTTTTTGCTTGTTAATGTTAGTACGAAACCGGCTTCACTTTTGTCCAGCTCAAAGTTCCCTTGTCAATCAGCATTTTTTGAAGCAATGACTTTTTCAGCAGATTTGGTTTAATTGGTGTTTCTTGGCCGATTTCCGAGTAAAACTTGGGGATAATTCTGTGTGACTGTATATATATCAGCATTCTGTCTCGTACAATTTTTGGATATAGTTTCACGGGTGTCAATGTTTTTTTCTGAACCGTATCACTGCTATTTTTCCTTCACTGACGGAGCTGCTTGAGGTAGGAACTAAAACTTAGTGTTTTATTAGCCTCATTGAATAAGTATAATACTGTCACAGATTGACATTTGTTTGTCGTACGGAGGTGACGGTCAAGACTACAGCTCGGACTGACAACAACTGACTTGTTTTTTGTTAAAACAGTCTACCGTCTTTTTTAGGGCAGAAACGTAAAATATTGAAAAGCATTTGTTTATATCTTCGACAATAAAGCTAATAAGCTTTTAAATGTTGTCTTAAATGTTTGTTGTTCAAAGTATTCTGTTAAATAAAGTTTTTTTCACAAAATTACTTGTTGTTTTGATCGTGTCGCCGATTGCCGTCGACACCACCATCAAGAGTTTATAGCTATGAAATTAGAAAAATTCTTATATCTTACCTCGAAAATGTTTAACTCTATATTTAGTTGTTTCTTTAGTTTGTTTTTGAATAGCATTTTCTTTAGTTTCATTCGCTTTTTCGTACGTAATATCGATAAATCGAGAAGCCGCCACTTTTAAATCGCTGAAAATGTTATAGTCACCTCGCGCGAGGTGACTATCACAAAATAGGCCGTCCATCTCGACCAATCACGGCACGAGAAACTCTATAGTCACCTGTCAATTTCTACTAAGATTAGATAGAAGGCTTCTATCTAATTCGATGGACTCTATATCCTATAGGGCACGAGTGACCATTGTCTAACCGACTTAGAATGGTCACACCCACGAAGAATTTCTTTGTTCGTGTGCTCCATATCCTCATTAGTATGCTCTATATAGAGAATACTAATGAGGCTTTGCTTTCCTTTGTTTCAAAAGCCTTATTAGTATGCTCTTTATAGAGCATGTTATAGAAATTCAGACCGTTTATGGAATATAGAACATTGAAATACTGTGCGGTGATTGGCTGAGTGGGGGTGACCATGTTCTTGGAAAACCGCCCCCTATGTCGCCCCTTATGTCGAAAATAAAATTTGCCTTTGTTCTGTGAGATATCGCGTGGAACTAATTATTACAAAAGACAAAAGGAAAAGTCGAGTACAGTATGAGCACAGAATACAGTGTGTATAAAAAAAAACTGAACGCTTAGAAAACGGTCTTATACTCCTGGGAAATTCAAAACACGGTCTTAATACACCTGGGAAATTAAGATAACTTGTAAACGTATGAAGGAGCATAACTGCAAAGAAACGTTAATATATTTAACATGTTTCTTTGCAGTTATGCTCCTTCGTACGATTACAAGTAATTTTAATTTCCCAGGTGTATTAAGACCGTGTTTTTAATTTCCCAGGAGTATCAGACCGTTTTCTAAGGGTTCAGTTTTTTTTGATACACACTGTATGAGTATGTGGGCACAGAAGGGGACAGAAGCGTTCCTGAGCGCATGGCCCGAGCTTGCCCGTACTGCAATTCACTTATGAGGATGTGATGTCAAATAAAAGCAAATATAACCTATATTCAAATCTTGTGAAATTGTTGTAAATCCATAAGCCATTGATCACAATTGTTAGTCCTTCAAATGCAAGGAACAGTGGGTGATTTTAGAAATGTTGATCGAAACGCAAAGTTCTCAAGTCAAGCGACGATTTATATTTAGAAACGTAAACACTGAAGTAAAACAGAATCAGGGAGCAATTATGCCTGAAACTTATAAGAATAGAAACCCTTTTAAGACACACCAGTATGGAAAGAAGAGACAGGGAAATTAGCCAGAAATTAAAAAGTGAGCTAGAAGTACTCGATAATATTAAGTCTTCTAGAATCAAGTAAGAGATAGATCTAACTTTACTTCGAGTACAGGACACAGAAATTTGCATGAGTAAAATGTTCGTTAGCACTGTATAGAATTGCCTCGTTCTTTAAAAAATCCCGTTTATTTTATCTATAATAGGTAAATATCTATAATAGGTTGGACAACTCCAGGATAAAAATTAACCGGATTTTTTAAAGAACGAAGCAGTTCTATACTGTGCTAAATTTCTGAAAGAAAAAAAAAATAAGAAAAAAAGACCGGTTTGGTCTTAAAATGTGTGTATTCCAACACTCGAAATTTTCCTTCACCATAAATCCTTTCAGCATGTAGTTTGATCGAGTGAAATGCCAAATATTACCTATAATATACCCAGAATCTTATCCCGGCATTACCACCACCATATCTGCAGAACTCGTGACTAAGCTCTCGGCGGCGGCTTCCGTGGCTCGGTGGTCAGAGCGCTGCACTGGCATCGCAGGGTCGCGGGTTCAATTCTCAGCCGGAAGGCCTTAAAGTTGCATTTTTCGCAATAAAATGTGTGTATTCCAACACTCGAAATTTTCCTTCACCATAAATCCTTTCAGCATGTAGTTTGATCGAGTGAAATGCCAAATATTACCATGAAATTCCATATATATATATAAAATGAAGATGAAACGACTCAACAAATTTGACTGGGCATATTTTTTACTATTTAGTTTCGTACCACGAGATGTAGCACTCTTCAGATAAAAAAGCCCAACCCTTAGGCTTTTTTATCTGAAGGGTGCCACATCTCGTGGTACGAAACTAAATAGTAATAAATATGCCTAGTCAAATTTGTTGAGTCGTTTCATCTTCATTTAATTATGCTCTGGGTATATATATATATATATATATATATATATATATATATATAATATATATATATATATATATATATATATATATAAGAGACGCTAGGTATACCAGTAACGCTTACTATTAAATGGTTATTAAACCGTGTCAAATTGTTGAAAATTGTCATAATAGAATTGCTTCGTTCTTTAATATTACATTACTCTAGGTTTAGCTAAAAGTAAATAATAAATACGATTTCACATTCTTGATTTCAGTAAATTTAAATTAAAAAGTTGACGGATATTCTATAATCGCTCCCGTGTCTCTGAGCTATCAGTTAAGCCTGGTTTCCATATGGTCGCTACGCTGTCTTTACGGTCGCGGAAGTGAAGCAGTGAAGCGTGTTTCTTTTGTCATAACAAAAGAAACACGCATCACTACTTTACTTCTGCGACCGTAAAGACAGCGTAGCGACCATATGGAAACCAGGCTTTAGCGGCTGGCCATAGCATTTGGTCATGCTATGCTAAATTATAATCATCTGCATATTTTGAAAACAATATATTTCTGAATTTTGAATAATAATATGTAATTCATCTTAGAGTTTACATATCATGACCAGTTGTCATGGCCTGCTTCGCCACTACAAAATAGTGAAAGCTCGGGAAAAAGGTTGTTATCGTGTGGGGTATATACGTCTGGTTCAATGCTAAACACATTGAAAATTCATCATCTTAACGCTGACCTTATCATTTCATAATGTTGACCTTATCTTAACGCTGACCTTATCATCAGACACGGACACAGATGCCGAGGGTATTGCAAGATATATACGACGAGGCGGTTGGGCCTGGATGGCTGATTACCGAATAATTCCTAAGTACATAAACCGTTTTTACGAAGGGTATGCACGTTCTCGTAATATAATAATAATAATAATAATAATAATAATAATAATAATATCAGGGGAGATATGCTCCGATTTTTTAACCCCTGCAACAAGTCCAGCAGCTGTATTTTGAATTCGCTGTAACTTGCTCAATTAAGTTTCTGGTAAGCCATATAGGATGCTATTACAGCTGTCAAGTTTTGATGTTATGAATGCATGCACCAACTTCTCACAGTCCTTTTTACTCAATATTTCCTGATCTTGCCAATATTTCTGAAGCAAAAGTGGCCGATTTACAAATGTTATTTACATGAGTATTTAATTTTCAATGTCTATAAACAGCAACACCGAGATCACGTGCAACCGGAGCCGGTTGGATAATAGCCATGTATCTTATGTATTTAGACTCCAAAACTGTTTTCAGAATTGAAATCGAGTAAATATTGGCCGAGATACCGTTCAAAATCTACGTACGACGAACCGGCTTTTAAGGATTTGTTATCGACAGACGAGGTCTGGGCACTGGGGACCATGTATGGGGAAAAGAAACTCTAGGGGTGGGGTGGGGTTGGGGTAGTGGTAGAAAAGGCGGGCGAGGGGGTTATTGCGAATTCGTATTTCTAGTAGTAGTTTCAACTACCGGAAATTGTAGTAAAAATGACTACGACTAAGTTAAAATTGAGTAGTTAAAAACCAGTTATTTTTACTACAGCCGCAATTGTTTTAACTACGAAATGGTAGTTAAAACAACTATCGACAAAGTTAAACTCGAGTAGTTAAAATAACTATGTGGAAAAACTAGTCGTTTTTACCACAAAACAACTAAGACAAAGTTACTACGTCCCAGATAGTTAAAACTACTACACGTATATATGTGGTTATTTTTACTACCTGAAAATAACAGTGTAATCATATTTCACATTTCCTTTTTAGATATTAATGAATGTGATCATTCTCCATGTCACTCGAACGCCACTTGCACAAATATAATTGGATCATTTCAATGTTCCTGTGATGAAGGATTCAGTGGAAGTGGATTTTTTTGTACAGGTATAATTTATTTTGTGATATAAAAGTGTTGAGCTTCATAGGCAGTCTAAAAAAACAAATTAAATACTCTAAAAGGTTAGTGTAGCTACTGCCAAAATAATGTGTAGGTCTAACGTTTCGAGCGAAGGGCAGTATTTAAGAGTATTCCGTTTGTGTAATTTATTTCGACGTATTGTAAAGTTGTGGAATGCTGTGATCAGATACAAAAACAACTATAATTGCGCATCTATACGAAAGGTATTTAGTTAAGTTTGTAATTTGATTAAACATTAAAAAAAGATTTTTAAGTACATCATTTTAAGAAAGTTTACTAGGATCTACAAAGTTTACTAGGATCTCTCTACTAGGATCTCTCTACTAGGATCTTTCAACTAGGATCTTTCTACTAGGATCTCGCTACTAGGATCTCTCTACTAGGATCTCTCTACTAGCATCTCTCTACTAGGATCTCTATACTAGGATCTCTCTACTAGGATCTCTCTACTAGGATCTCTCTACTAGGAACTCTCTACTAGGATCTCTCTACTAGGATCTCTCTACTAGGATCTCTCTACTAGGATCTCTCTACTAGGATCTCTCTACTAGGATCTCGCAACTAGGATCTCTCTACTAGGATCTCTCTACTAGGAACTCTCTACTAGGATCTCTCTACTAGGATCTCTCTACTAGGATCTCTCTACTAGGATCTCTCTACTAGGATCTCGCTACTAGGATCTCTCTACTATAGGATCTCTCTACTAGGATCTCTCTACTAGGAACTCTCTACTAGGATCTCTCTACTAGGATCTCTCTACTAGTATCTCTTTACTATAGGATCTCTCTACTAGGATCTCTCTACTAGGATCTCTCTACTAGGATCTCGCAACTAGGATCTCTCTACTAGGATCTCTCTACTAGGATCTCTCTACTAGGATCTCTCAACTAGGATCTCTCGACTAGGATCTCTCTACTAGGATCGCTCTACTAGTATCTCTCAACTAGGATCTCTCTACTAGGATCTCTCTACTAGGATCTCTCAACTAGGATCTCTCAACTAGGATCTCTCTACTAGGATCTCTCTACTAGGATCTCTCTACTAGGATCTCTCTACTAGGATCTCTCTACTAGGATCTCTCTACTACGATCTCTCTACTAGGATCTCTCTACTAGGATCTCTCTACTAGGATTCTCTCTACTAGGATTCTCTCAACTAGGATCTCTCAACTAGGATCTCTCAACTAGGATCTCTCTACTAGGATCTCTCTACTAGGATCTCTCTACTAGGATCTCTCTACTAGGATCTCTCTACTAGGATCTCTCTACTACGAGCTCACTACTAGGATCTCTCTACTAGGATTCTCTCTACTAGGATTCTCTCAACTAGGATCTCTCAACTAGGATCTCTCAACTAGGATCTCTCTACTAGGATCTCTCAACTAGGATCTCTCTACTAGGATCTCTCTACTAGGATCTCTCTACTAGGATCTCTCTACTAGGATCTCTCTACTAGGATCTCTCTACTAGGATCTCTCTACTAGGATCTCTCTACTTGGATCTCTCTACTAGGATCTCTCTACTAGGATCTCTCTACTAGGATCTATCTACTAGGATTCTCTCTACTAGGATCTCTCTACTAGGATTCTCTCTACTAGGATCTCTCTACTAGGATCTCTCTACTAGGATCTCTCTACTATAGCATCTCTCTACTAGGATCTCTATACTAGGATCTCTCTACTAGGATCTCTCTATTAGGATTCTCTCTACTAGGATCTCTCTACTAGGATTCTCTCTACTAGGATCTCTCTACTAGGATCTCTCTACTAGGATCTCTCTACTAGGATCTCTCTACTAGGATCTCTCTACTAGGATCTCTCTACTAGGATCTCTCTACTAGGATCTCTCTACTAGGATCTCTCTACTAGGATCTCTCTACTAGGATCTCTCTACTAGGATCTCTCTACTAGGATCTCTCTACTAGGATCTCTCTACTAGGATCTCTACTAGGATCTCTCTACTAGGATCTCTCTACTAGGATCTCTCTACTAGGATCTCTCTACTAGGATCTCTCTACTAGGATCTCGCAACTAGGATCTCTCTACTAGGATCTCTCTACTAGGATCTCTCTACTAGGATCTCTCTACTAGGATCTCTCTACTATAAGATCTCTCTACTACGATCTCTCTACTAGGATCTCTCTACTAGGATCTCTCTACTAGGATCTCTGTACTAGGATCTCTCTACTAGGATCTCTCTACTAGGATCTCTCTACTATAGGATCTCTCTACTAGGATCTCTCTACTAGGATCTCTTTACTAGGATCTCTCTACTAGGATCTGGAACTCACTACTTGAAAACGTTATATCTAATTACTATTAGTCTCAGGGACCACAGCAATTGGTCAATACTGTTGCGGAGGCCACGAATTTTTCTTTGTTAGTGTATGCATTTTTTCCCGCTGTTTTGGTGTATATATTTATGTGTAAATACAATAATTTAATGTAAGGCGAAGCACATTAAATTTAAATTAAATTAAATTAAATTAAATATCATCAAACACATTTTAGATGTAAACGAATGTCAGAAAAATGTTTGCCATGTCATCTCAACCATTAACTGCATTAATGTTCCTGGATCCTATGAGTGTGTATGCCGTACAGGGTTTACAGGAAACGGAACAAAATGCAGAGGTGAGAAAAGTTAGAAAAACGTAAGCCTATTATTTAATGAAGTGTAGCAATGATTTTTATTTTTATTTAAAATCATGTTTATATACAGGGGATCCTTCATATATATATATATATATATATATATATATATATATATATATATATATATATATATATATATATATATATATATATATACAATACCAATTTTTAATTCACCGAAACGTCCATCTTTTTAACGTTTTTTAGACAGACAACGAAATTAAAATTTTTAACTTTTTTTAAAAATTGTTATTGGAATAATGCCTGTCTACAATTACTGTATTTTTAATATAAATATATATATATATATATATACTAAGGATTCATGGTGAAGGAAAATTTCGAGTGTTGGAATATATACATTTTAAGACCAAACCTGGACCAGTTGCGAAAAATGCAACTTCAAGGCCTTCCGGCTGGAATTGAACCCTCGACCCTGCGATGCTAGTGCAGTGCTCTGACCACTGAGCTACGGAGGCCGTTGCCGAGAACCTAATCACGAGTTCTGTATATATAGTGGTGGTAATGCCGGCATAAAATTCTGGGTATATTACAAGTAATATTTGGCATTTCACTCGATTGAACTACATGTTCTAAGGATTCATGGTGATGGAAAATTTCAAGTGTTGGAATTTTATTCATTTTAAGACCAAAGTAGTGACCCTGCGATGCTAGTGCAGTGCTCTGACCACTGAGCTACGGAGGCTGTTGCCGAGAGCCTAGTCGCCAGCCGAGAGCCTAGTCGTGAGTCAGCCATCGCAGGGTCGCGGGTTCAATAGTCCAGCCGGAAGGCCTTGATGTTGCATTTTCGCAACAGGTCCCGGTTTGGTTTTAAAATATATATATTCCAATAATATATCTTGTATATATATATATATATATATATATATATATATATATATATATATATATATATATATATATATATATATATATATATATATATATATAGGTTATGGCCCTTGGCCTTCGGCCTTGAGCCATTTTCAAGACCTCGGGCACAGTTTTCCCTATCCAAATCGAGGTTGGTCGGTAAATAACAAATCGAAAAATGTGGTTGAAAAATTGTTTTGAAATATTGTGTTTCTACTTCGCTCGTCACTTTTTTTTCAAACGTTTTTGGATAATAAAATTCACGTTTGCGGTGATAGCTATCATTATTACTACCCATTTTGAAAACCTATTTTTGAGAGTATCTATGCCACCTACATTATACAACCTGTCCGGTTGCGGTGTCCCTACAGGAGGATATCGGACCGCTGGCTAGCCAATCAGAGCGCGCGCTTTAGATGGATACCATACCTGGAAAAATAACAAAAGGAACCGCTAATAACGGGTTCTTTAATGTCTTTCATCATTTATTTTTAAAAGACACCATGTAATTTGTTTCTAGACTCCTTATTTAAATTTAAAATTTTCTCTGCGGACAATATAATCTCTTTGAAAAGATCTTGTATTAAGGATGTTAATAATCACATTTACATTTTTAGATGTCAATGAATGCGATCATTCACCATGTCACTCTAATGCCACTTGCACAAATTCGATTGGATCATTCCAATGTTCTTGTAATAAAGGATTCACTGGCACTGGACGTTTTTGTTCAGGTATAATTTATTTTGACATATCGTAAATTTTGCGAAGGGATGCGAAAGATAGTAATTTTTAAAAGTTAGTAATTTTTAGTTAAATGTTAAAATGCATCATTTTAAGAAAGATTACTCGTATCATCAAACTAATTTTATATGTAAACGAATGTCAGCAAAATGCTTGACAATGTTCCTGAATCATATGAGTGTTTATGCTGTACATAATTTACAGGAAAAGGGACGAAATGTAAAGCTGACAATAATTAGGAAAATATCTTAAGCTTAATTTATAACAATTTTACTTATATTAAATGAATCAAAACATTTTCCTCATTTATTTTGCAAGACAGCCATGTAATTTGTTTCCTGATGGCCTATTTAAATAAAACATTTTCTTCCATATGTTGAATTACACAATTCAGCATCTGCAAGAAAACCAGAAATCATGGAATGTCTAAGACCCCGTTCACACGATACCCATACGATATCGTACCGGCATCAAATCATCACGGTATCAACCTGTCACACGGTACCGGTATCATTTCATGCCGTTACGGTGTTGCGTTCACACGATGCCGGTATGATTTCGAGTTTTTGATTATTGCTGACCGTTTTGATCGCAGTCACTATTATATTCGATACTGCCATAAACGATTAAACGCTATTATGCCTCCGAAGAAAAAAACAAAAAGTAGCGAAGAATCGGTTCCAAGCTTTGCCTGGACCGATGAGGAAATATCATTACTTCTTAATGTAGTTCGAGATTACAAGTCGAAACAGATACACGATGGTTTGACTGGGAGTCGATCAAATCAAAGTATGTCGACATAACTGAAATTTTTGTCGAACAATATCCAAGTAAAGAAGAAAAAAAAAAGGAGAAGTCGATCGAGAAAGTTTCCCTAGGTATGAACCAGAAAAGGACTTCACAAAAGAAATAATTCTATCAAAGATTAAAACCCTTCGAGGGAAGTACAAAGCTGCCCTTGATAGCGGAAGTGCCCTTGATTTCGTTTGCCTAGCTGTGATAAAATGGTTAATAAAATGCGTCTTTTCTTTTTACTGTCCGTCAAACGTTGTTGTAATAAACTTAAGTTCAGTTGTAATGTGCTACACAAGCCTGTTAGGATCGCCAATATGGAAAACCCAACTATCAACTTCATTATTAAACTCCATTTTTATTAAAATTCCCGCCACCGCGCTTCTTTTACCCCGTATTTTTTAGCAGAGACAAAAGTTTCGTAAAACGGTGATGAAATCATTACGGTTAGGTGTTCACACGATGCCGGTAAGGAATAATTTCGTTACGGTTTCATATCGTTCCGGTTAGCATTACGGTTACGTTTCATGTCATTTCATGCCGGTATCGTGTGAACGCAAGGCTTAACCGTAACGATTTCATTTCGTACCGGCATCGTGTGAACGGGGTCTAATTATCTTACATGTAGGTCATTAATATAATCATATTTCATATTTCCTTTTTAGATATCAATGAATGTGATCATTCTCCATGTGACTCTAATGCCACTTGCACAAATATAATTGGATCATTTCAATGTTCCTGTAATCAAGGATTCAGTGGCACTGGATTCTTTTGTCTAGGTATAATTTATTTTGACGTATTGTAAATATGTCGAATTTGTGATCAGATGTGAAAGATTTCAATTAATACAATAACTGTGCATGTATCACATATAAGTGCAACTGCATCATTTTAAGAAACATACTGCAAAGTTTTAGTATTTTAAAACTAACTATATGCAGCACATTAGAGGTATACAGAGTGGGGGTTCTGCGATCTGATAATTTTGATCCACCGATGACATCACTATTTCTACAACGATGTATATTGTTAATTTATTTATCTTTGCAGTGTTTATTACGTATCCTATAGTAACTATCTGTATGCCGTGGGAGAAAACGAGAATGCCCAAATAAACAGTGTGAGGGACGGACGTGATCATGAGATTAAAGTCATGACGTGTCATGGAACACTGCTCAACGCTCGATTAAGCGATTCCTGTGATGGATAAAATGAAAATCTGTGAAAAGAACTGTTCGAGATTTAAAACACATATAAAATTAAAACGAGAAATATAAACTTAAAACTTCTTCGCTAAATTGTATAACTTGGCTGTTTTACAACGCCGTTTTCATACATTTTCGACGTTGTTAAGGCTAAGATTTCCATAAGCCCACGTTTACAAGAGCCAATAAAGAGTCATGAAAAACTCATTAACGGTTGAAACAAAGAGGTGAGTGTAGTGAGACAAAGAAAACACACATATCGAGTTAAAAATATTTATCTCAGTTACATATTTTAGTCACGTATACATATTTTCTCCATCGTTTACTTTAGCATGATGGCATGTCTCACAGAAGCAAGTGTATGAGAAACACTTAATAGCGGTGCTAAACCGCATAGTTTACTATTACAATAATTTAAAATGATTGAAGATTCATTCAATGTTTTTACCACAGATGTGATAATCTTTTCGGAATATATGCGAATTACATGTTCTGTGTTGTGAACAATTTAAATGACTTGAAAGAATATAAGATTAAGCGTTTTCAAGGCATTACATTCAAAGTATTGCTAAGCAAACTATTACCGATAGACCTAAATAGTCTTTAATATTCCTCTGATAGTGCTAAATTGTCCTCCGATAGTCCTCCGATAGTTCTAAATAGCACCATTGCAACAAACAACACCCTGTTGTCAGTGGATCTCCGTTATGAAACATTCTTTCATCTGTATTGTAGCTGGATGTACTCAAAATGGCAAGAGAGAAAATGATGGTGAGACGAGGAAGAGCAAGGAGGAGGGGAGCAAGAGTTAAAGTAGGAGCAAGAGGAGCAAAAGGTGGATGAGCAAAAGGGGAGGAGTAAGACGAAGAGGAGCAAGAGAAGGAGTAAGATGAGGAACTAGAGGAGGAGGAGGAGAAGGAGGAGGAGGAGAAGGAGGAGGAGGAGAAGGAGGATGAGAAGGAGGAGAAGAAGGAGGAGGAGGAGCAAGAGGAACAGGATTAGGAGGGGGAGCCAGAGGTGGAAGAGGAGGAGCAATATCATTATCTAATATCAATATCATTCTCTTTATATTCTTTTCCTCAATTCATTAGGGATTCAGGGGGTTGATCAGGATAAGGGTATGGATAAGGATATAGTTAAAAATGCTTCTCATCTTGCTCCTCCTCTTGTTCCTCCTTCTCCTCTTATTCCTCCTCCTCTTGCTCCTCTTCGCTCCTCTTCTTCACCTCCTTCTCCTCTTGCTCCTCCTTCTACTCATTTCTCCTCACGCTCCTCCTCCTCTCCTCTTCTTGCTCCTCCTCTTACTCCTCCTTCACCGCCTCCTCTGCATCTGGCTCCTCCTCCTTCTCCTACTGCTTCTCTCCTCCTCTTGTTCCTCCTTCTCCTCTTGTTCCTCTTCCAAATCTTTCTCCTCCTCCGCTTGCTCCTACACCTCGTGCTCCTCCTACTCTCCTCCTCTTGCTCCTCTTCTTGCTCCTCCTTCACCTCCTCCTCCTCTTTCTCCTCCTTCCACTACTTCTCCTCACGCTCCTCCTCCTCTTCTTGGTCCACCTCTTGCTCCTCCTTCACCACCACTACTTCTCCTTCTCCTCACGCTCCTCCTCCTCTTTCTCCTCATTCCACTACGTCTCCTCACGCTCCTCCTCCTCTTCTTGCTCCACCTCTTGCTCCTCCTTCACCACCTCATCCTCAGGCTCCTCCTCCTCTTCTCCTCTTGCTCCTCCTCTTACTCCTCCTTCACCTCCTCCCCCTCTTTCTCCTCCTTCTACGCCTCCTCCTTTTTCTCCTACTCCTGCTCCTCCCTCTTTCTCCTCCTCTTCTCACCATCATCTCTTTTCATTTTCACCATCCATATCCATAATTAGTATGCATTTTATAGGCATTTACATATTTTATTGTTGTATCTAAAGTTAATACCAAATTCCACTTTGAGTACATCCAGCCACAATACAGGTGGAAGGATATTTCATGATGGTAGTCACAGGAATCGCATAATCGATATACGAGAGTTAGAAATGCGATAGCTCGACCAACATTTTTAAAATCCATCTCCTTGCAAACAAATTCAAAGTAGATTGGGTTGAGTTGAACGATTAGCCTGTCGTAAACCTCTTCATATTCATCAAGACATTTGTTAATATGAAAGCATAATATATCTTTGTCGATATCGATCTTACTTCTTCCCAATTCGTCCTAAATAATATGCATGGTAGATACTAGGTCTAGATAGATAAGACTGAGCGGCTTGAGCAGTGTTCTATAACACGTCATGACATTAATATCATGCATGATCACTTCCATCCATCACACAGTTTATTTAGCATGCTCGTCCTCCCCCACAGCATACAGTTAGTTACTAGGATACTCAATAAACACTGCAAAAATGAATAAATTAATATAAAAATATTGATGTCATCAGTGGATCAAAGTGATCCACCAGCCGCAGAAACCCCTCTATGTATACTACACACACTACTTTAAAATTATATGAAGAAATTTTGCTTTTAGATGTGAATGTCAGAAAAATGTTTGCCATGTTAACTCAACCATTAACTGTATTATCTTATTTACAGTTATCTAGATCATGATAGCGAAAAACTGTGCCCGAGGTTTTGGATACGGGCTTTTTTCAAGACCGAGGACACAGTTTTTTCCTATCCTGATCGAGATAGTTCGGTAAATAACATACTTATTTTTTCCGGTCCTAGAAAAATTGTGGTATTTTTTGGTATCATGTGTTGCTACTTCGCTCGTCATTTTCTTTTTCATACTCTTCTGGATAATAAAATTCAATTTTAATGTGATAGCTCTCATTATCACTGTCCATTTTGGCAAGTTTTGAAACACTGACAACCTAACTTCGCGAAAAAAATAGTAAAATTTCGATAACGTTTTTGTTTTGAGAGTATCTAGCTAGCAACCTATGAGCGGTCCGGTTGTGGGTTCCCTACAGGAGGATATCGAATCCCTCGCTACCCATTCAGAGCGCACTATTCAGATGCATACCATATCTGGAAAAATAACAAAAGAAACTGTTATCAATGAATTCTAGCTTTGATATTTTTCATGATTTATTTTTAAAAGACACCATGTAATTTGTTTCTATAAAATTATATAAAATTTTCTCTGCGGATACGATTAATTACACAATTGAGCATTTGGAAAAGGACAAGAAATCATATAATCTCTTAAAAAGATCTTGTATGAAGGTCATTAATAATCACATTCGCTTTTTTAGATATTAATGAATGTGATTATTCACCATGTCACTCTAACGCCACTTGCACAAATTCAATTGGATCATTTCAATGTTCATGTAATCAAGGATTTAGTGGCAGAGGACGTTTTTGTTCAGGTATCATTTATTTTGACATATTGTAAATTTGGCGAATGGATGCAAAAGATAGTAATTTTTAAAAGTTAGTAATTTTTAGTTAAATGTTAAATAAATATTTTCTAGTGCATCATTTTAAGAAAGTTTGTTTGTATCCTCAAACTAATTTTAGATATAAACGAATGTCAGCAAAATACTTTCCATGTTAACTGAACATGCATTGGTAATGTTCCTGAATCATACGAGTGTGTATGCCGTACAGGATTTACAGGAAAGGGGATAATATTTGTCTAGGGATGCGAAAGATTTCTATAAATGTGCATGTATCAAAGGTGTTTAGCTAAGCTTTATTTTTAGTTAAACGTGAAAAAATATTTTTCTGTGCATCATTTGGCAGTGGTCATTTTTGTTCAGCCATTGTAAATTTTGCGAATGGATGCGAAAGTTAGTAATATTTAGTTAAACGTTAAAAAATATTTTTCATTGTATCATTTTATGAAAGTTTACTTGTACCATCAAACTCATTTTAGATGTAAACGAATGTCAACATGCATTAATGTTCCTGAATCATATGAGTGTGTATGTTGTACAGGATTTAAACATTTTCTTCCATGTTGTATTATACAATTAAATATCTGGAAGAAGACAACAAACCTTAGAATGTATTTGAAATTGTCTTGCATGAAGGTCATTAATAATCATATTCGCTTTTTTAGATATTAATGAATGTGATCAATCACCATGTCACTCGAACGCCACTTGTACAAATATAATTGGATCATTTCAATGTTCCTGTAATGAAGGATTCGTTGGCAGTGGATTTTTTTGTCTAGGTAGCATTTATTTTGACGTGTTGTAAATTTGTCAAATGCAGTAATCACAGGGGAAAGATTCCTATAATGGTGCATGTATTAGAGTTAGTTTATAAAGTCATTTTTAATTCGAATCCATTTTTAGATATAAATGAACGCGTTTTCCATATTAACTCAACCACGGAGCATTTTTAGATTTGGCGGGCTAAAGCGAACGCCAAAGCCTCGAACCTGCTAGTGAAGTCGGGAAATTGTGAAATTAATTACTTCTTCTGAAATAGGTGGAAATACTAAGTTATCATCAATAAGAGTATTACAAGCCATATGGAGAAAACCAAACAAACAAATGTCAAATTGTCGAAATAAAAAAAGCACATAGTCAGGTTCTAGTTTTATTATTTCAGATTATTTTCGCATAACAGATATCTGCCACTGTAGTAACCAAATTGGAAAATGTCCCAAAGTTGCGTTTACGGTTCGTAGAACAGCCACAGAACATCCCAGGGCAATTTCTCATTGCTGCATTGACGCGTTCGCACTTTGAGCTCAAAACCTTCCTGGTTGTAAATTCGCACGCATAGGTTAGACAATGGTCACGAGTGCTCTATGGGACATAGAGTCCCGAGAATTAGATAGTTCGGCCCGAGTGGTCTTCTATCTAATTCGAGGGACTCTATATCCCATAGGGAACGAGTGACCATTGTCTAACCGACTTAGAATATGGTCACACCCACGAATAATTTATTTGTTCATGTGCTCCATATCCTCATTAGTATGCTCTATATAGAGAATACTAATGACGCTTTGTTTTCCTTTGTTTCAAAAGCGTTATTAGTATGCTCTATATACAGGGTGTATAAAAAAAAAACGAGACCTTTAGAAATTAACCTATTGTTGTTAAGCACAAGATTTTATGCTCCTGGGAATTTAAAATAGCTTCTAATCGTATGAAGGAGTATATTTGACAGCAGGATTCCGACCAGGAAACCTTGCTCGAAACGCGTTTTGCACTGCGGCTATACTTTGAGTCTCGGGAAAATGTAAAACAGTAAAAACTCGTTATGCTGTGCTCAGTTGAACATTTTTATTCGAACTGATGATATGACTAATTAGTACTTTCACAATTTGTTATGCAGTTATGCTCCTTCATACGATTAGAAGCTATTTTAAATTCCCAGGAGCATAAAATCTTGTGCTTAACAACAATAGGTTAATTTCTAAAGGTCGTTTTTTTATACACCCTGTAGAGCATACTAATGAGTATATCTTACAGCAATTCAGGCAGTTTATGGAATATAGAGCATTGAAATACTGTGCGCTGATTGGCTGAGTGGGGGTGACCATGTTCTAAATATAGGTTAGACAATGGTCGCGTGTGCTCTATGGGATAATAATAGAGTACCGAGAATTAAATATACAGTGTGTATAAAAAAACCGCTACCGGAAGCAACTGTAAATTAGCATTTTTTTCAAAGAACCCATTGTAATAGTTTGAAGGCTTAGACACCTCTGAGCAACGAATGCGTAAAAAATAACTTGGATTGCATTCGTATTGAAAACTGCTTTCTCTCTTCTTGATTAACGCAGCGCTTGGAATTTCCCAGGTGTATAATTTTTTTTTAAATTACAATAGGTCTCTTTAAGAATGCTAATTCATTTTCTAAGGGTAGCGGTTTTTTTTATACACATTGTATTGCCACGAGTGCCGAAGGCCCGAGGGCCTATCTAATTCGAGGAACTCTATATCCCATAGGGCACGAGTGAGCATTGTCTAACCGACTTAGAATAAGTGAAGGCTAAAAGGGATGACTCAAAAGTACCTTCCAATTTCAAGAATCGTCTAATCCTAATCCCAATAATAACCCTAACCCTAATCCTAACCTTAACCTTAACCTGGATCCTAACATTAAACCTAACCCTAACCGTAGTTTACCCTAACCTAACCAACAATCAAGACCAAACAAAAACAGAAAGGTCCTTTTGAGTCATCTCTTTAGCCTAAACCCTTAGAATATTATGGTCACAACCACGAAGAATTTCTTTCGTTCGTGTGTTCCATATCTTCATTAGTATGCTCTATATAGAGAATACTAATGAGGCTTTGTTTTCCTTTGTTTCAAAAGCCTTATTAGTATGCATTATATAGAACATACAATGAGTAAATCTTACATCAATTCAGACAGTTTGTGGAATATAGAGCATTGAAATATTGTGCGGTGATTGGCTGAGTGGGGGTGACCATGTTCTAATGTTTTCATATTTTAGATGTTAATGAATGCGATTATATATCTTGTTCCTCCAATGCCACTTGTAAAAATATCATGGGAACCTTTCAATGTACGTGCTTCAAAGGATTTGTTGGAAACGGATTTAATTGTTCAGGTATGAATTATTTTACCGGTTTTGTAAAATCTTCACTCGATACAAGGAACTAAAACCTTGCATGACGTAATTAACATGTATAGATTTCCAACGTCGACTGCCATGGCGAAAATACAATTCGAAAAATATCTGACGCTGAGAAATAAGAAGAATTCTTTAGATTTGTTTTGTTTCCCCGAGAAAGGTTCCGAGTGACTTCGACCTATAATTTAGAAAATATATGTAATCGTTATCATAAATACATTATCATACTTGATTTATTTTAATAGGTTAAAGCGCCACTAACCCCAAAAATGGAAAATTTGAAAGGGCACTACAAATTATGAAAATGGCGCTTACGGTTCTTCGATATCTATTTTCGTTCTTTAGGTATTCAGTTATATATTATATGTTAATGAGCACAGGATGACGTCAGAGCAGGAAAACAACATGGTGCCAATTTTTATTCGTGTATATCTTCAAAGTTATCCAACGAAATTATTTTTGAAAATTTGCACGAAGTCACATACCACCAAACTAAAGAACATGATTCAAGTTCCATTGTCACCATAGTAACAAATTAGATTTATCATTAACATATATAGTAATAAATCATAGTAATAAATTATATTTATCATTAACATATAATATATAACTGAATATACTTCGGGAAGGAAAATAGATATCGAAGAACTGTGAACGCCATTCTCCATCATTTAAGGGTTCTTTCAAACATAGCATTATTTTTGGGGTTAGTGGAACTTTAATAATAACGTGTAGTTTTTCTCTAGAGAAAACTCAATAAATCCATCTTGACTTAACTCCAATTTTTCTTAACATTTTCCAGAAATACTTCATGGTAAAACAACAGATCGACCTTTATCTACGATTATTTTCAGTCAAAAGAATGATGACGAGATATCTGGCATCGTAGTTATTGTTTTAGTTCTCACATCTTTTCTTGTTGGAACAAGTTGTGGTGTATCGTGTATTTTGTTTGCTTTTATAAGAAGAAAACGTCGAAAAAATAGAGTTAATCCGAAACCGAATCACGTGCAAATACAAGTATTGCCTGTGGGTGAAAATAAAAATGGTTTTCAGATTGTTTCGCACGTCGCTTTTGAATGGGATGAAGTCGAAATATGACATACCTAAAGAATGAGATGGAGGAGAAAACGTTGGTTGTTGGCTTGAGTTTATAATATTAGCGATAACTGTTACAGTTGAACTTACAGCACTGCTTTGATGCTATTAACACAAACAAGTAACGTTTCAATTTACTCAAATCACTGTCGCTTTCGTATCTAAGGTAAACTTTAAGATTTATGTTCGCTATCATTGAACATTTCTTCATGACAAGTTCCTGGCATTTGATGCATGCAACAAAGAAAGTACGCCATGTCCACAATGAACGAAGTAGTTATACTGATGAACATATCTGGCTCTGCGTATTCGTGAATGTAAAATTATTAAACTAGAAATACATGAATGCAACAACCTCTCGCTCGTTTCACGGAGTCTAACGCTCTGCTGCACACCCGCATGTCATTGTCACATTTAATCAGTCTTGTTTACTTTCCCGCCAGCCCTGAAGATCGGGAACTTCGACTCGTTTTCATTTTCGGACATCGAAAGCTTGATATTTGTTTTTCTTATTTAAAAAGTTAAAAATATTTTATTTATCAACATTGACAAGACGTTGTTCGAATGGAAGAAATTTATATGAATTTTTGGCGAAAAACTCAAATAATTGCTCTACAGGAATTGAAAAGCTAAAGTTGTTAGTTGATTATTTATAAAATTTACGAAATATTTGTATTACTAAACTTCTTTCTACTCTGATACCTGAATTACCTCAGTTAAGTCGGTAAAAGTAAAGATCGGCTGCCAGCCACCAGCGGTTGTTGCGTACACGTAATTCTAGTATCTTGTGAACATATTTACAACAGACACTAAAGAAGTTGTACTGAGAAAATCAATTCTGTTATTATTTTTCATTATAGTAGAACTCGTTTCTTGTCATATCTTGCATAATTAATTGTTTTCGCTTTTTTATCGCTTTCGGCTTTTCGTTCGAGATCTATTTAGCGAAGAAATGTCAAAATTGTTACCATGGCAACTAACTGATTTTCACAACCCGACGTACCCTGGTTCCAGAGGCTCTCATATTGCAGGGAGGCAAAGCGGAGGGAGGTGAGTCGGAGAGAAAGAGCCTCTGGTCAAATCGGTTGAGAGTCTCATTTCCATGCCGCTTGATTAGTATAGGAATCTGAATAACCTCGCTTATGATTGGGTAGTTAGTTAAAACATGTCAATCCGCTTTAGGAAACCCACGTCTCCGCGGCCCATTTGGAATCCGTAGACGGTCGGTAGCATCTTTGATGGTCGGTGGTCGGTAGCATCTTGGGACTTGTTTACGCGCGACTATTTTTTTGGTAATATTCTAAACCAAACCCTAAAACTAACCCTATTAAAAAGAAAAAAGTAAAGTAAAAATTAAAAACAATTGAAAAATCATACTCACCCAACACTCGAAACCCGACCTCACAAGTAAAAATCAATGACACAGACCACTCAGCTACGCAAGCGAACTTGAAAATCAATATATTATGTAATCCCATTGTAAGTGACCATATACATAATAAAAAGATGCTACCGACCCGACCGTCTACGTATTCCAAATTAGCGTCTCCGCGCGCGACAAAGTGTGCACATAAGAAAATACGGCTTCCGTGCTAGCTCAAGGGCATATTAGTCATGACCAAGGATTAAGCTAATCCGTTCGGTCTTTAGGATAACCGAGCACTGGTGAAAAAAGAATAAAAAATACACTCTTTTGTTGTTTATTTAATTTCAGGTCAAAGTTTTTTTCCCACGGCAAGCCTGACTGAAAAATTATCTAATCTAGAGCCATCTAAGCGCCTAATTATGCAAGGAGGAATATATATGTAGGAACCCCTGGAATAGGTTCCAGGGGTTCCAAAATATTCCTCCTTGCATATTAGGCGCTTAGATGGTCTCACTCAGAAGCCCAATCCTCCCACGAACACACCCGGTTCCCACCCGAATTGTTGTCCAAACAGAATTAGCCTCATTCAAACTATAACGCTCGGAAAACAAAGAAAACACAGAAATTTATCAAAGTTGAAAATTAACAACACTCTTGTAATACAGTCAAAGCTATATAAGACATTTTACCGCCTTTCAGGCGCTAAAAACATCTTCAAAAAGTCATGGTGGGGAGAAAAGATGTTGTAAGCAAGAAGCCATATTTCGTTTCAACGCTGTGTGACCCGCGCCGCCAATATTACAACCATCGTCGTCAATGGGCGACAATTCTTGGCGCCACATAAAAAGCTCTACCAGTGACGTCTCAGGTGTACTTCAAGGCTCAATCCTCGGCCTGATGTTGTTTTTCTATACATAAACAATCTACTAGACGCTGTAGCTTTAATCTAGCAAAATCGCCGGCTTTCGCTGACGACACGAAGATCTTCAAGGCGATAAAGTCCCCTTATGATACTACATCGCTACAGGACGACCTTAACAGCCTCATGAACTACAGATCTACCTCTGACAGTCTCATTTTAACGGATATCACGTAAATAAAATTGTCTCCGATTATTCACGAAATGGCACTCCAAAATCAGAGAGAGACCTCGGAGTCTGGGTTCTAGAGAACCTGTAGTGGTTCAGTGCAAGAACGTGCAAAGTCAAATAGGACACTAGGGTTCGTCAGACGCAACATAATATTTATCAATAGTAAACCAGTGCAGAGACGTGCAATCTACCTTGCGCTTGTGCAACCTTACCTGGGCTCACTAGATCTAACAGTAATCCCAGCTCCGTTTAATTTGTAGTCCGCAAATGCAATACAATTACCTTTCAAAAATAACTTTTTAATAGAGCTACTAGAGTTATTTGGAACACGTTTGTCAATGATCTTGACAATTCACAACATTAGAACTGTCCTGCTTATCTACTTTTTCAGGGCTCTCGCTACATCATATGATCATGACGATCCTCGCTCATGGAAGACAATTTGTTTAAACTGCGGCACTCCACACAGCCTCGTTGGAAATATTACTTGCTGCTTTTAATGTTTCGTTATTATATCCTTGTTTTTTTTCAGTTTATTTTTAAATATTTTGTTGTTATATATATATACTTGTTATAGTTAGTTTTGGGCTCGCTGTAATTGCCTTAATGCTGTTGCGGTTACCCTGCCATTGTTCTATGTAGTTATTATAAATTGTGGCGAAGCTAATAAAATAAAAATAAAATAATAATAAAATTAACTACGTCACTACCTCAAAGCAATATTAAAGCATTGTAATGTAATGTATTGTAAGAAATAGAGGTATCGAGGTAAGTTTTATTGACAATGTAAATCGTCATTGCTTGAAGCAACGAAATTATTGCTTATAACACGAGTACGGGGCCGAAATAACTTGGCGGGGATCCTGCGCGCGAGGGATGTTGAGAGGTGCGAGTAAAACACGAGGAGATAACCGACGTCTGTTTACTTTTACTAGATTTTTACTAGTTGCGTATTTTACCCGTATGTAAATGTAGCATGGTTATTAACAACACGTAACACTACCTATCTGGAGTTTTCGTCTCTTTATTTCTTTTACTGTATATATATCGTTACACACAAATCTGCTTGCGTGTAATCAAGCGAGCGAACTTTCGGTCTGGCATATATCTGTGTTCGATTCTAATCTCTTGCGCTGTCAAACGTAATTACAATATCTTGTTACCCGTTACTAACTTAATTAATACTCTATCTAATTAATATTCAGCATTGAATGATGCAATACATTGCTTGATCGGAATTGTCAATTTGTGTGTGATTTTTATGTGGTTATGTATTAACCGAGGTTAAATATGCTTGCGCCTGAGTATGTAGCCTGACGTCACGCAGCGCATGGGAGACCGGAAAGCGCAAGCCCAAACTCTAGGCCGACGAGATAAACGCTCGGAACGAAGCACATTCAAGCAAAATTCTCACCCACCATCCCTCCCTTTAAAAAATATCAATTCCATCAGTTCTCGTGTTATCACAAACTGATGTTTGAAGGGTACAGGTAAGCCCGACTGGTGATCGGATCAGGACCAACAGGCTCAGTCAACCTGATCCTACTCCAAGCAACTAGGACAACGGCACGCATCAAGCAGTCGGTCTGCCTGTCACCCAACCAACCAAACGGGTAAGTATAAATATGGCACTGGTGATCACACACATGATCGACGTATGGTGTAAGCTGTCTAAAGCTGTATACGACACAACATTTCTCACAAAAATCTACGCTTTCCCTTTTCGCTGTGAAAGTTATAAAAGAAGAGTCATGAAAGTCCACTAATGCTGCAACTTTGAGCAAAAACCACAAGAAACGAGCGAAACAGTTCGAAGATTTGTTGTTAGCTTCAGTGTTTATAACAGCAAAAACACAAGCCTCAGTCACCAAGCTCATCTGATCAATTGTTTAGTCAATATTTTTGTCATAACAACTACAAAAAGAACCTGAGGAATATAAAAAATAGGTCCGCGATGCGAACATGTGGGTTGCCTTGTCGATGAGCAATGAGAATGGGAATGAGCATGGGGTGTGACCAAAAGGGAGGCCAATTTTTATGAAACAAAAAGACTGTTATCTAAACTGTGGAATGATAAATTCAAATCTGTAGTACTAACTGAAATATTAGTATTATTCATTCACACTGGGCCTGGGGCATTTATCCCCAGTATGGAATCACTGTCATGGAGGCTCTTTATCATTATATTGATGACATGTCGTGCCTTTAAAGTGTCTATATGGAATGAAAATTTGTTTTTTATGATTGTATTACAAACTTTTCATATATATTATCTGTTCTTGAATTATTACAGAATTATTACAGAAATCAGGCATATCTTCAGACTGGTTCGACTAAATAGATTCAAACCTTGATGACTTACTCAGTCAATTTGTAATGGTTCTAATGTGGTTGCTATAGTAACAGATTAGTTTCCAAATTACTCATTTTCATTCTGATCCCTTTTCATGTTTAATATCTGTTCTTCATCTGCTCCCTTTCTCTTTGAAGTGTTTTTACTTTGGCTATTTTGATTATCTACAGAGACATCTAGGTTGTTTTGTCTAGGAATACATGGCTCAACATTTTGATATTGATTTATACAGGCCACATTAACTGAGACACCTTTTATCTCAAAAGGTATACTCCTTCCACAATATGAACTCTTTTGCAAAAAAGTCATTAGATTATCAAGGCCTTCAACAGTAAGCAATACAGCTGCGCCAGAACTTGTAGCCTTCCGTACAAGTCGCTTGAATGAGAATCAAATACCTTATAACATTGTCCAATATTTTTAAACACTGCAACTGCCCTTCTAAACTGTGCATGCATACAAAGCATGCATGCTGCATGCATGCAATTTGGCACATTTGCATGCATGCAGGAAATGCATGCATGCAGGGGTTGTATAATTCTGTATAAGGTTGCATGCATAAAAATTTTCATGCATGCATTAGGTTGCATGCATGCATAGGTTACATGCATGCATAGGTTGCATGCAAAAATTTCATGCATACACATATTTTTAGCAATCTTAAAAATTGAAATCTTCCCATCATTCAGAGACACAAAAATTGATTCAATGGCAAATTATTTAATTGCAAATTTATTAAACCCTACCTAAATGATGACAACATTTAAAATATAAACCATTTGTATATGAAGTGCTAAAATATAGATTACATGTACAATCGAAACCTGATTTGTACTGTTTTCAAATTGCCAAATCACTTTAAAACTTATAAAATGCCTAAGCAGTGTAGAAATACAAATCAAATGTCTAAAAAGTTTGGTGTACAATGCATGTAATTCTCTAATGTTTCGAGTGAAGGCTCTTCGCCTTTAACTCTCTGATGAAGGGCCTTCACTCGAAATGTTAGACAACTTACATGCTATTTCGGTAGTACACCAACCTTTTTAGATACTTTAAAACATAGTTAATAATATAATCTTTTCAACCACCAGGTTATTTGAATTGTAAAGTAGGTTTCATTTATTTTGATATTCATATATTAATTACTAAACTTATATTTTAAGTTACTTAATTAAAGTAATTTGTAATAAAGGCAGATTAGTAAAATTAAATAATAGTGTCAAATGTCAATTTTCACCAAACATGGCAGCAATAACTCAGTCATCTCGGTCTGTTGCGTGGCGGTCTCTTCTAGATTCAATGGCTACTTGCCCAATCACTCTGTTAACATCAGGATAGCAGCTATATGTCTTTTGAAACATTTGTCCTAAGAAACCTTTAAAAAAAGAATAAGATTATCAATATTTGTATTTGGTACACTGCTATATAATAGCATTTTATACTGTATAAAATAATTCATTTTACTTAAATATATTTCAGAAAAAGGAATTATATTCAAACATGTAATTCCTTGCAAAATCAAATAAGTTCTATAAAATTTATATTTTTGGATGGCTTCTTTACTATTAGTCTGAAGTAGAGTATAAACTGAAATATATTAAGTACTGCATATGTGTGTTTAATGATTTAAGTTGCCAGTTGCCAATTAGTTGTGAAATTCTGGTCACCGACTCACCAGTACCCAATTTTTCGCCACAACTTACATCCAATAAGATGCAATTTAGGGTCACCCTGTATAGTTATCCAAAAAGTTTGAGTGCTGCGTTGATGAACTGCCAATTATGTGACTAACCTAAGAGCCAATCATAAATTCAAGGTAAAAAGGCCACTCATGCCGGAATAAAGTTAAAACAGTCCGAAAATTGGCAGGGTTCGCCAGTATCTTTGGTCTGGAAAACCGCATCAAAAGTCAAAACATGCAAGGTCAATTTGTTTTTGAAAAATAACAATCTATATATTAGTGGAAGTGTTGTAGAAAAAAATTAATTTGCATATATGTCAATAATGTTTTGCAATGCAAACTGAATTTGGAATAACCTCTCAACCAAAACAAATTTACAAATAGATTTAACTCGATCTTTGTGGCACATTCAAACACCTCAAGGAAAAACAGACAGTACTGTATTAGTGATTACAGACACAGTATGGAGATAAAGCTAAAATTATGGATCAAGTTTGTAAACTGCATGGAAAGCTCTGTTAACATTTGCATACACGTGCACAGGAACATATGGTCACGCGTATTATATTTATATAATAATAACTAGTTTACAAGCGCAGTGTAAAAACTTGTTATTGAATACAGACTCGACGAGAAGGTAGCAGACTTCAACAGTTGATCTACCTTCTTATCAAGTCTGTATTCAGCTTGTTCAACAATAACAGGTTTTTACGCTGCGCTTGTAAACTATAATAAGAGGCCGAAACACGAGGCCCGAAGTATCTTCGAACACCCGACGCAATTACTGCCCAGTAAATCATAGTTATAATATTAAATTAGTAGTGATAACTCTTTACCTCTGTCATTTCGAGTGTTGGTTGCGTTGAAAGAATATTATTCAAATCCAAACGCGAAGTTGACTGTTACAGCTACAGTATGCCGAAGGTTTCAGTCTGATTGGTAGAGCCGTAGGCGGACCGGCCAGATAGTGCTTGCATTTGTGTTGCTAAATTAAGCACACCGTCATTGTCGCCTGATTGGTCGAGAACTCATTTAGTTGATCCGATTGAAATAAATGGTCAATCATAAAGATAGGAAATATAAAAATAAATATATATTCACCTTAGCTTATAAAATAGTATTTTCGCGTACCGTGTAAGGTAGCCTATTAGATGTTCCGATCGTGTGTTACTGAGAGAACATTTATTTGACTGAGACCCGATTCAAATTCCAATATGGGATCTGCAATCTGCTAATATTAGTTTATATAATAATTAAATAAACTGATATTACGTCGAAACAACGATCACGGTCACTGTAGTTGTTGACGGCGAAATAAAGCATATTGACTGCCAATACGACTTTACAGGTCATCTCTACACTGAGATACATATAAGATATATATGTATGTTTAGTTTTCATGTGACCATAGACGGGCATTATGCGAGGGGAAATGGCCTCTTATGCCACAGCGCATTATGTAAGTAAAGGCAGATTTCCAGTCCTCGCACGAAGCAACTTGCAGCTCGCTGTAATTCCACCAGCAGCTCGTTGCAATAACTCGCGTGGTTTCAAGACTGATGAAGCGATCGTCGAGTTTTTTTTAACAAACTTCGACCTGATGAAGCAATCTTCTGAGTATTTCAGATATAGCATCTCAAACAAATCGGTATTTACGAGAAAACGAGGTGAAAGTTCGATTAATATTGTGATTTCTTCCTTTAATATTGTGATTTCACGTTTGTCAATGATCTTGACAATTCACAACATTAGAACTGTCCTGCTTATCTACTTTTTCAGGGCCCTCGCTACATCATATGATCATGACGATCCTCGCTCATGGAAGACAATTTGTTTAAACTGCGGCACTCCACACAGCCTCGTTGGAAATATTACTTGCTGCTTTTAATGTTTCGTTATTATATCCTTGTTTTTTTTCAGTTTATTTTTAAATATTTTGTTGTTATATATATATACTTGTTATAGTTAGTTTTGGGCTCGCTGTAATTGCCTTAATGCTGTTGCGGTTACCCTGCCATTGTTCTATGTAGTTATTATAAATTGTGGCGAAGCTAATAAAATAAAAATAAAATAATAATAAAATTAACTACGTCACTACCTCAAAGCAATATTAAAGCATTGTAATGTAATGTATTGTAAGAAATAGAGGTATCGAGGTAAGTTTTATTGACAATGTAAATCGTCATTGCTTGAAGCAACGAAATTATTGCTTATAACACGAGTACGGGGCCGAAATAACTTGGCGGGGATCCTGCGCGCGAGGGAAGTTGAGAGGTGCGAGTAAAACACGAGGAGATAACCGACGTCTGTTTACTTTTACTAGATTTTTACTAGTTGCGTATTTTACCCGTATGTAAATGTAGCATGGTTATTAACAACACGTAACACTACCTATCTGGAGTTTTCGTCTCTTTATTTCTTTTACTGTATATATATCGTTACACACAAATCTGCTTGCGTGTAATCAAGCGAGCGAACTTTCGGTCTGGCATATATCTGTGTTCGATTCTAATCTCTTGCGCTGTCAAACGTAATTACAATATCTTGTTACCCGTTACTAACTTAATTAATACTCTATCTAATTAATATTCAGCATTGAATGATGCAATACATTGCTTGATCGGAATTGTCAATTTGTGTGTGATTTTTATGTGGTTATGTATTAACCGAGGTTAAATATGCTTGCGCCTGAGTATGTAGCCTGACGTCACGCAGCGCATGGGAGACCGGAAAGCGCAAGCCCAAACTCTAGGCCGACGAGATAACGCTCGGAACGAAGCACATTCAAGCAAAATTCTCACCCACCATCCCTCCCTTTAAAAAATATCAATTCCATCAGTTCTCGTGTTATCACAAACTGATGTTTGAAGGGTACAGGTAAGCCCGACTAGTGATCGGATCAGGACCAACAGGCTCAGTCAACCTGATCCTACTCCAAGCAACTACGACAACAGCACGCATCAAGCAGTCGGTCTGCCTGTCACCCAACCATCCAAACGGGTAAGTATAAATATGGCACTGGTGATCACACACATGATCGACGTATGGTTTAAGATGTCTAAAGCTGTATACGACACAAAATTTCTCACAAAAATCTACGCTTTCCCTTTTCGCTGTGAAAGTTATAAAAGAAGAGTCATGAAAGTCCACTAATGCTGCAACTTTGAGCAAAAACCACAAGAAACAAGCGAAACAGTTCGAAGATTTGTTGTTAGCTTCTTCAGTGTTTATAAGAGCTAATCAATTGTTCAGTCAATATGTTGGTCATAACAACTACAAAAAGAACCTGAGGAATATCAAAAATAGGTCCGCGATGCGAACATGTGGGTTGCCTTGTCGATGAGCAATGAGAATGGGAATGAGCATGGGGTGTGACCAAAAGGGAGGCCAATTTTTATGAAACAAAAAGACTGTTATCTAAACTGTGGAATGATAAATTCAAATCTGTAGTACTAACTGAAATATTAGTATTATTCATTCACACTGGGCCTGGGGCATTTATCCCCAGTATGGAATCACTGTCATGGAGGCTCTTTATCATTATATTGATGACATGTCGTGCCTTTAAAGTGTCTATATGGAATGAAAATTTGTTTTTTATGATTGTATTACAAACTTTTCATATATTATCTGTTCTTGAATTATTACAGAATTATTACAGAAATCAGGCATATCTTCAGACTGGTTCGACTAAATAGATTCAAACCTTGATGACTTACTCAGTCAATTTGTAATGGTTCTAATGTGGTTGCTATAGTAACAGATTAGTTTCCAAATTACTCATTTTCATTCTGATCCCTTTTCATGTTTAATATCTGTTCTTCATCTGCTCCCTTTCTCTTTGAAGTGTTTTTACTTTGGCTATTTTGATTATCTACAGAGACATCTAGGTTGTTTTGTCTAGGAATACATGGCTCAACATTTTGATATTGATTTATACAGGCCACATTAACTGAGACACCTTTTATCTCAAAAGGTATACTCCTTCCACAATATGAACTCTTTTGCAAAAAAGTCATTAGATTATCAAGGCCTTCAACAGTAAGCAATACAGCTGCGCCAGAACTTGTAGCCTTCCGTACAAGTCGCTTGAATGAGAATCAAATACCTTATAACATTGTCCAATATTTTTAAACACTGCAACTGCCCTTCTAAACTGTGCATGCATACAAAGCATGCATGCTGCATGCATGCAATTTGGCACATTTGCATGCATGCAGGAAATGCATGCATGCAGGGGTTGTATAATTCTGTATAAGGTTGCATGCATAAAAATTTTCATGCATGCATTAGGTTGCATGCATGCATAGGTTACATGCATGCATAGGTTGCATGCAAAAATTTCATGCATGCACATATTTTTAGCAATCTTAAAAATTGAAATCTTCCCATCATTCAGAGACACAAAAATTGATTCAATGGCAAATTATTTAATTGCAAATTTATTAAACCCTACCTAAATGATGACAACATTTAAAATATAAACCATTTGTATATGAAGTGCTAAAATATAGATTACATGTACAATCGAAACCTGATTTGTACTGTTTTCAAATTGCCAAATCACTTTAAAACTTATAAAATGCCTAAGCAGTGTAGAAATACAAATCAAATGTCTAAAAAGTTTGGTGTACAATGCATGTAATTCTCTAATGTTTCGAGTGAAGGCTCTTCGCCTTTAACTCTCTGATGAAGGGCCTTCACTCGAAATGTTAGACAACTTACATGCTATTTCGGTAGTACACCAACCTTTTTAGATACTTTAAAAACATAGTTAATAATATAATCTTTTCAACCACCAGGTTATTTGAATTGTAAAGTAGGTTTCATTTATTTTGATATTCATATATTAATTACTAAACTTATATTTTAAGTTACTTAATTAAAGTAATTTGTAATAAAGGCAGATTAGTAAAATTAAATAATAGTGTCAAATGTCAATTTTCACCAAACATGGCAGCAATAACTCAGTCATCTCGGTCTGTTGCGTGGCGGTCTCTTCTAGATTCAATGGCTACTTGCCCAATCACTCTGTTAACATCAGGATAGCAGCTATATGTCTTTTGAAACATTTGTCCTAAGAAACCTTTAAAAAAAGAATAAGATTATCAATATTTGTATTTGGTACACTGCTATATAATAGCATTTTATACTGTATAAAATAATTCATTTTACTTAAATATATTTCAGAAAAAGGAATTATATTCAAACATGTAATTCCTTGCAAAATCAAATAAGTTCTATAAAATTTATATTTTTGGATGGCTTCTTTACTATTAGTCTGAAGTAGAGTATAAACTGAAATATATTAAGTACTGCATATGTGTGTTTAATGATTTAAGTTGCCAGTTGCCAATTAGTTGTGAAATTCTGGTCACCGACTCACCAGTACCCAATTTTTCGCCACAACTTACATCCAATAAGATGCAATTTAGGGTCACCCTGTATAGTTATCCAAAAAGTTTGAGTGCTGCGTTGATGAACTGCCAATTATGTGACTAACCTAAGAGCCAATCATAAATTCAAGGTAAAAAGGCCACTCATGCCGGAATAAAGTTAAAACAGTCCGAAAATTGGCAGGGTTCGCCAGTATCTTTGGTCTGGAAAACCGCATCAAAAGTCAAAACATGCAAGGTCAATTTGTTTTTGAAAAATAACAATCTATATATTAGTGGAAGTGTTGTAGAAAAAAATTAATTTGCATATATGTCAATAATGTTTTGCAATGCAAACTGAATTTGGAATAACCTCTCAACCAAAACAAATTTACAAATAGATTTAACTCGATCTTTGTGGCACATTCAAACACCTCAAGGAAAAACAGACAGTACTGTATTAGTGATTACAGACACAGTATGGAGATAAAGCTAAAATTATGGATCAAGTTTGTAAACTGCATGGAAAGCTCTGTTAACATTTGCATACACGTGCACAGGAACATATGGTCACGCGTATTATATTTATATAATAATAACTAGTTTACAAGCGCAGTGTAAAAACTTGTTATTGAATACAGACTCGACGAGAAGGTAGCAGACTTCAACAGTTGATCTACCTTCTTATCAAGTCTGTATTCAGCTTGTTCAACAATAACAGGTTTTTACGCTGCGCTTGTAAACTATAATAAGAGGCCGAAACACGAGGCCCGAAGTATCTTCGAACACCCGACGCAATTACTGCCCAGTAAATCATAGTTATAATATTAAATTAGTAGTGATAACTCTTTACCTCTGTCATTTCGAGTGTTGGTTGCGTTGAAAGAATATTATTCAAATCCAAACGCGAAGTTGACTGTTACAGCTACAGTATGCCGAAGGTTTCAGTCTGATTGGTAGAGCCGTAGGCGGACCGGCCAGATAGTGCTTGCATTTGTGTTGCTAAATTAAGCACACCGTCATTGTCGCCTGATTGGTCGAGAACTCATTTAGTTGATCCGATTGAAATAAATGGTCAATCATAAAGATAGGAAATATAAAAATAAATATATATTCACCTTAGCTTATAAAATAGTATTTTCGCGTACCGTGTAAGGTAGCCTATTAGATGTTCCGATCGTGTGTTACTGAGAGAACATTTATTTGACTGAGACCCGATTCAAATTCCAATATGGGATCTGCAATCTGCTAATATTAGTTTATATAATAATTAAATAAACTGATATTACGTCGAAACAACGATCACGGTCACTGTAGTTGTTGACGGCGAAATAAAGCATATTGACTGCCAATACGACTTTACAGGTCATCTCTACACTGAGATACATATAAGATATATATGTATGTTTAGTTTTCATGTGACCATAGACGGGCATTATGCGAGGGGAAATGGCCTCTTATGCCACAGCGCATTATGTAAGTAAAGGCAGATTTCCAGTCCTCGCACGAAGCAACTTGCAGCTCGCTGTAATTCCACCAGCAGCTCGTTGCAATAACTCGCGTGGTTTCAAGACTGATGAAGCGATCGTCGAGTTTTTTTTAACAAACTTCGACCTGATGAAGCAATCTTCTGAGTATTTCAGATATAGCATCTCAAACAAATCGGTATTTACGAGAAAACGAGGTGAAAGTTCGATTAATATTGTGATTTCTTCCTTCAATATCTATGCAAGTTAACCACCAAACACGGTAATGATTTCCTTTGTGCAGTTTTCGCCATGAATTACTAATGATTTGAAATGTTGACATAATTTGTTTTGATTGGTAATATATTTACTGCAAGTACTTGCCGCGAGTAAAAAATAGTTCAAAGTTTCCAACAGCGAGTTGCTTCATGTGAGGACTGAAAATTTGCCTTAAAGCCTGGTTTCCATATGATCGCTATTTCATCTGAGCATGCACATGCAATACAGCTATAACTATGCATGCATGCATGCATTACATCTGAACACACATGCAATAACAATTTTGCGCGCTGAATAACAATTTTGCAGCATTAAAATGGCAACTTGGCATGCAATAACAAGGTAAAAATAGCAACTGTACATTGCATGCAATATATAGAATTTTGCCTGCATGTATTTTGTATTTTAATCCATGCAATACAATTTTACATGCATGTATTTTATATTTGCATGCATGTAATACAATTTTGCATGCATGCATGCATTTTATCTTTGCATGCATGCAATAAGCATGCATGCACAACTGTTTGCATGCATGCAGCATGCATACAGCGTGCATGCTGCATGCATGTACAGTTTAGAAGGGTGTACTGCAATCAATGGTTAACAAACAACATTGATAGGAAGTTTATTTCAACTCCATAAAATAACTCATCTAAGGCATTTTTAAGGGTTACATAAGGTCCATTATTAATATTATTTCTCATGAACATTTCACCAGTTAATGACTCACTATAAGTCAAATGTTTCCTCATTTATTGATACCATGTCAGGTACATCGGTTAACAATAACAAATCCTTTTTAACAGAACCTTTAACAGAACTGTACAGTGGAACCCCATTACGACCGCTGTTGGGCCAAAAAATGTGGTCGTATTAACGGCCAGAAAAATGTGGTCGCAATAACCAGGTGGGGTATTAACGGGGTGGTCGCATGGCGGGGTTCCACTGTATAAACAATTACCATGACACAAAATATTATTTAAAGGGTATGGCAATATAAATTAACTTTGTCTCATTTGAAAGAACTCTTGAAATGATATTACAAGACCTTTTACAATTTTCCCTTATCTTTTTTGGTTTTCGAAATAATTTGACGAAAGACAGCGTGCTGTCCGCCATCTTGGAATTATTTTCGATATGCATGTGACGTCATAAGTAGGGTAAAGTGAAATTTTTATCTTGTCAACCTTACGACATTATGAGCCAGAAACTCGATTATGTTGCACTATTTCCATTTTTTATTGGCTCACACCATTTTAAAAAGCCTTCCGCGGAAATTCGGTCACCTATGGAGTAGTTTCATCAGGTTTACCCTAGGTCAAATATTACAACAAGATGGCGGATTGCAGACTGTCTTTTGTCATAATTATTTGAAATATTTCAAAAACTAAGAAAGATACAGAAAAATTGTAAAAGGTCTTCTTATACCATTTTACGAGTTCTTTCAAATGAGACAAAGTTAATTTATATTGCCATATCCCTTTAAATCAAAATAATTCCAGTTAAAAAATCTTTAATATTTTAGAAAATAATAGCAGTCAATGACATTGCTACACACTGTTTACCTGCATTCTCGCTGATTTCCTTGACTAAAATCAGCACAAACAGTGTTGTTTGTATTTACAATTTCGAATATGCTGTAGCCTGGATTTTCTTCAACATCGTTTGATTTCAAACAATATAACATAATCACCAAAAACACATATAAGTGAAATAACATCAACATTTTATTCAAACATCGCGCTTGCATTATCTTTACTCGCCTTAAACAGGTGATTTAAACGTTTCTTTTTGAATTCAGCAGAAACTGTGAAAGTGATCTTAGGGCACTGTGCTTTCAATTGGCTTTCAGATTATATATTGATATTTTAAGTTTGGTTTTCAATTTATACTTTGAGTTTGCAAGTTGGCTTTCAGTTTATACTTTTGTGAGTTAATTTGACTGTAAGATTGTAAGATGGTAAGATTGTAAGACGGTACGATTGTAAGACTTCTGCTGCTTTGAGACACAGCAGATAAACCTAAAAACAAAGGGTTACAGTTAGGGGTATAAAAAACAGATGGAAACCCGGTCTAGTGTTACCATGAAGTATATACCCAAAAAGAGTTGTTCAAACTGGAGGTTCAACAAATTCCTCGAGACTCCCTGCTGTGGCCAAGAATCTTAACCGAGGTTTGGGGATTTTACATATTCCTAATTTCTTTGGGTAATACACCAAGAAGAAATGTAATATATCTTGTCGTTCGAAAATTTCATCTTCTTGCCTTTTTTCCTTGCTATTAAAGTTGATTTACTATTCACAGGAAATGACGTAAAGCAGGGACACGCAAAGTCATTGCACACTAACTCAACAGTGAAACACAAAGAAAGTTTGGCTCTGTATTGTATTCGAAAAGATTTAAATAATGTTTATTATATACAACAAATAAATACTAAATAAACTATTTAAATAGGACTAACGTAAATTGAAATGAGCGCAATTACTAATATCAAAAGCCAAAACTAATAGCTAGGAACAAAAAATTTAGCTCACTCTGTCAAGAAACAAACCACAAACCATGATCATTTAACCACAATACTTTGCGAACTCATATTAGTTCATATAACAACTAAAAATTGTATGGCATTGTTATCATTTACTTGGTAAAAACAGCAACCGTTTATTTCTATCTTCTGACACTTATACAGTGTTTTACCAAAATATGGTGCTCGAACAGCAAAGAATTATGGTCCAAATGTACATCTTTGTTTTTCAGGTTATCCTCACTCTTAGATTACCAATAATCGGTAATTCCGCAACAGTACATTGTATGATGCCAAAACCCAACCCCAACACAACACCAATCCTAACCCTAAACCCCACCTTGAAGTGTCTTCCCCGACTTCCACTTCATTGTAACCCTAACCCCCCAGTTGTATTTCGCCATCCCTAGCCCCCGATCCAACCACTCCCCTTGGCATGTGCGTAAACTTATAGATCAACGTGAAACGCAATGCTTGTGGGATTCTTAAATATTGGCAATCTAAGACTGAGGATATGTTGTTGTTTTTTGTACATTATTCTATGGTGCATGCATGGATGCCGTATATAAGAAAGTTAAAAACATGAATGTAGATAAAGGTTGATATTATTTGCGATAATTATCGGCTTATTTGTCGTTATTAAGAAAATGTTTATGCAAAGACATTAAGTAATTAAAGAACGCAGAAATTAATGAGGAATATCCAACATCGTCATCATCTTCTTTAGTATGTGTCTGAATCAGCCCACTTGCACCGTTATTTTTCTGGGTTAATAATCCGATAATCTTCCACAGTGCTTTATCTTGAAGCTCTTTTGATATAGGATTTAGCTATGGAAAAAATACACATTAATTATCATGGACATATCATCGGGGACGGTGATAACAGGGGGCTAAATTCTATACAATATTTTCTGTATATATATTTTCTATATTTCTATATAATATATAGGTTCTTTCGTCACGCAAAGACTTGCGGTTAGATTTCCAGCCTCCACCTTTCATGCATCGTTGATTTCAGTTGGGGCTTAAAATGTTCAAGTAATCGTCGCTGAAATTATGTGCACTGTACTCGTCTGTTCATGACCATCGTGGTTGTGTTAGTACTTTAACTTCTTGTTGTGATAAAAACTACATAAAAATCGTCAAATAAACGACAAATCAAGTAGACGTATCGCGTTACCATGCCTTTAAATAGAGCGTTTGTTATTAAACAATCACTTATTTTATAAGTAGAAATTACATATTTAAATTATTATTAACACCAACAGTCTAACCGAAGTCATCTAACTCTTCTCTTACCTAATCACTGTAGTCGTGCACTTACCTTAAATATCGTTACAAACAGACATTCACATATGCCTCTTTGTTCCTTCAAAAAAGGTAAAAAATGTTGGCAAATGTTCAAGTAATACGATGACCATCATTGGAATGTTTGATCGTGATTATGCAAGTCAATTTTGTTGAAAGAAAAGACCTAAGAACCGAAAAGGTTAACTCACTTTATTAAGACATAGTAAAGCTTTCTGGGGATCGTCGCTATTGTCCACGAGTGTTTTGATGTCGCTGGTGCTCAACACAGGTTCCTGAAAGATTTAACCAATGTACAGAATTAATATCCTATCAAACATTCATAATATCTAATAAAAGGGTCAACAGTTGTTGCTGCTGAAACTGTATGCAAAATTAACGCCAACCCCTTCCTACACTATAAAATGTCTCTATACAACTCTAATCAATGAGAACAAAATCAAATACGTGCAAGCTCAAGGTCATTGTAGAAACAATTGAAGAATGTAATAGGCGGTGAACTGCCGAAATAGTGTAAACTGATTACGTTTTGACCGAGGGCCATCGTTCTAGAAATTAACAAATTTCACTCTAATGATGGACCGTAGATGGATCCCTCACTGTGACGATGTACCCCAAGTTCTAGAAATGTTAACATTTCACTCTGATGATGGAGCAAAATGTTCACATTTCACTCCACATGATGGACTCTAGTTCTAGAAATGTTCACATTTCACCCCACATTATGGACTCTAGTTCTAGAAATGTTCACATTTCACTCTGATGATCATGGACCTTAGTTCTAGAAATGTTCACATTTCACTCTGATGATGGACCCTAGTTCTACAAATGTTCATATTTCACTCTGACAATGGACCCTAGTTCTAGAAATGTTCACATTTCACTGTGATGATGGACCCTAGTTTTAGAAATGTTCACATTTCACTCCACATGATGCACTCTAGTTCTAGAAATGTTCACATTTCACTCTGATGATGGACCCTAGTTCTAGAAATGTTCACATTTCACTCTGACGATGAACCCTAGTTCTAGAAATGTTCACATTTCATTCTGATGATGAACCCTAGTTCTAGAAATGTTCACATTTCATTCTGATGATGGACTCTAGTTCTAGAAATGTTCACATTTCATTCTGATGATGAACCCTAGTTCTAGAAATGTTCACATTTCATTCTGATGATGAACCCTAGTTCTAGAAATGTTCATATTTCATTCTGATGATGGACCCTAGTTCTAGAAATGTTCATATTTCATTCTGATGATGGACCCTAGTTCTAGAAATGTTCACATTTCATTCTGATGATGAACCCTAGTTCTAGAAATGTTCACATTTCATTCTGATGATGGACCCTAGTTCTAGAAATGTTCACATTTCATTCTGATGATGAACCCTAGTTCTAGAAATGTTCACATTTCATTCTGATGATGGACCCTAGGTTCTAGCAATGTTCACATTTCACTCCGCATGATGGACCAAAGTTTAAAACAATTCTTAGCAAGGAAACCGTACTTACTGTAAGATTGTTTATCCAAGAAAACATCAAAGCAACCAGGACACTAGGATTTGACTCTGCCTCGAGACTTTCCCATCCATTGTTGGATTCATTTAAAATTCTCTAAAATGAAGAATGATTTTGAGTTAAAAATTACACGTACTAAAGAAATTACGGTTGCCCAAAAGGGACAACCACAAATCAATATTCCAAAACACAAATCAATATTCCAAAACACAAATCAATATTCCAAAACACAAAATCAATATTCCATATGTATTGAGTGTATTGCCACACTGTAATATTCCTTGGTCCACAAGATCTTTGAAGAAATTAATCCAAAGTGTCATATGACTATGGCAAAATTGTAGGACCACCAAGCCTCTATCCTTTGATTTGAGTTTTGGTATATTGATTTGTGTTTTGGAATATTGATTTGTCTATTGGAATATTGATTTGTCCATTGGAATATTGATTTGTCTATTGGAATATTGATTTGTGTTTTGGAATATTGATTTGTGTTTTGGAATATTGATTTGTGTTTTGGAATATTGATTTGTGTTTTGGAATATTGATTTGTGTTTTGGAATATTGATTTGTGCTTTGGAATATTGATTTGTGTTTTGGAATATTGATTTGTGTTTTGGAATACTGATTTGTGTTTTGGAATATTGATTTGTGTTTTGGAATATTGATTTGTGTTTTGGAATATTGATTTGTGTTTTGGAATATTGATTTGTGTTTTGGAATATTGATTTGTGTTTTGGAATATTGATTTGTGTTTTGGAATATTGATTTGTGTTTTGGAATATTGATTTGTGTTTTGGAATATTGATTTGTGTTTTGGAATATGTTTTGGAATATTGATTTGTGCTTTGGAATATTGATTTGTGTTTTGGAATATTGATTTGTGCTTTGGAATATTGATTTTTACTTTGGAATATTGATTTGTGCTTTGGAATATTGATTTGTCTTTTGGAATATTGATTTGTCTTTTGGAATATTGATGTGTGTTTTGGAATATTGATTTGTGCTTTGGAATATTGATTTGTGCTTTGGAATATTGATTTGTCTTTTGGAATATTGATTTGTCTTTTGGAATATTGATTTGTGTTTTGGAATATTGATTTGTGTTTTGGAATATTGATTTGTGTTTTGGAATATTGATTTATGTTTTGGAATATTGATTTGTGTTTTGGAATATTGATTTGTGTTTTGGAATATTGATTTGTGTTTTGGAATATGATTTGTGCTTTGGAATATTGATTTGAGACCCTTTTGGGCCAGCGTAGCAAATTAATTTTGATGATATAAAACAACAGTCTGGGTACGTCACGCTGTAATCATAGAAATATTATTTTCGAATTAGTACAAAGTACTGTATTATAAAGTAAGTCATCATATAAAGCTAAGATAACTGACCGAGGCCGCACCAACCAAAAACCATGGTAAATAACATATTTACTTTTTTATTATACATGGTGAAGGACTTGAGTTATAGGAGTTCGGTAAAACAACATTAGGATAAATCAAGGAAAATAAACAAATATATTTTTGTTTTTGCACAATAAAGTAATTTGCTTAATTGAGCCAAATTATATGTTAATTTTCCATTTTCTAGTTGAAATTAAAGCAAAATCACCAATAAAATATCAAAATCATCAATAAAACGATCTTAGTATTTAGGATTGAGCATAGCCCGCTCACGCAGCCTATCAGATTGCGTGAAAACCTAGGATTCCACCCGTGATCAATACAGGTCGAGTTAGTTTTCAGGTCTCCATGGAAAATAATGTATGCTGATTGGTTGGTGCGAGGTCCGGAATACTACGATATTGCTCTCGCAGCCAAGGAATATTTTTGATTTGATTTGAATAAAAATAAAGCGCCATTTACACTACTCGCGACTTTTGGTACGGCTCGGATAAAAATAGTACCCGTACCAATTTTACCCGTGCTTGGATTACCTATTTACAAGATATAAATGCCGAAGAGCATTTATTATATCTCTTTAAATCCAAATACTCCAGCCTGCCAAAATACAAATGTAGTTCACATGAAAGATCTTACTAACTTTAGTTTACAATGTATTTCCAAAGTTTCAGCATTCCTATCATTTTAATTTATGAAGATATGGGTAGTTGAAGTTGGGTAGTTGAAGTTGGAGAGTTTGTCCAATTTCGACGCAATATTTGTTTCTCAAATATGACGTCACTGAGTGATTTTTATGCCTAAGAAGCTTCTTTCCTGCATGAGGAACTAAATAGTTTATTTAGACTAATTTTCGTCCAAAGAGCATTCACAACAGCTATCACTGTGTGATCGCCATCAAAACAACTCCACTGCAGATAAAGAATCGCTCAATGACGTCATATTTTCAAAACAAATATGGCATTAAAATCCTCAAATTTTCAACTTCAACCCAGCCATATCTTCTTAACTAAATTGATAGGAATGCTGAAACTTTGGAAATAAACTAAAGTCAGTAAGATCCTTCATATGAACTACATTTGTATTTTGGCTCGAGTATCCCTTTAAGAAACTAACGAAGAAGTAAATACATGGGTCGCGAATCTCAAAAAATGTGCGTATTTGGTGCATTATGGGATACTTCAGGTGAGTAAAATTCTGAGCTAGTGCTCCTATGTACAGTACAGTACCCTGATGGTCAAAAAAGAAATGACAGTAAAAACGCATAACACTTAAAAATTCAGTACTTCTAAATGTTATTGACGTACTCAATAAAGTCAGTTGGCCGAAAAACCAACAGAATCGCCATTAACATTCTACTTCCGGTTACAAGTTTAACTAAAGTGTTTCTATGCATGTAACAAGAATCAAAGCGCTTTATTAAACATAAATCGTAGAAAACAACGAAAAATAACCATTTCTTAAATGTCCGTGATTAAGCAAAACCATGACTTTTACTCACCTCTAGTATCCCACAATACAAAGCGCGGGTACATTTTTTGAGATTCGCGATCCGTGTATTAAACGGCAGCATGTGAAGATAAAAACAGCGTTACAAACAAGAAAAAATAGCAAAACCCATATAATAAATACTCTATTAACCTCGTTTGCTCGATCTGTACAGGGAAGTATTTGCCTTCGTTTTTTCGCATAGACCTCGCTCCTTCATCGCTCGATCTGTACGAACAGCTCAGAAAATTATAAAGATGGCGGCCAATTATGTGAATATAAGTTAGTCTTTCGAGCCTCGACCTTGTGTTAAATTCTTTTGAATTATAAACACAAGGTCGAGGCTCGTAAGGCTAATTTATATGCACATAAAAGAATATTATTTGGCCGCCATCTTATGAATTCGGTGTATACAGACCTCGCTATTTGTTAATAAATCTTGACTATTTTCTGTTTTTATTTTCACATTGAAACGTACCTGGAGCGACATTACTTGAGTCATAATTTTATCATCTAGTTTACTCTCTGATGATAAAGCCTTCGCAGACAGTTCAGCATTACTATTCCCAGGGTCGTCTTTTTTTAATCTTTCTGATGTGAAATTTTTCAACTCCGTTTTCATATCCCCACAGCTACTAGTTTCACCTTCTGATGATCTTTTTCTTTCACATTTCTCCTTCTCGAACTGTAGTTCTCCAACCAATTTATTATTCGCATGGTATAAAACAGAGTCGGATTTTCTAAGAGGTTGTGGTATTAAAAGCGATCTTCTTTCATATGATTGCAGACCAGATGGCTGTGAATTTGATAAGGCGTGATTTAACTTATCACACACGTTATTCATAGAAATATGACATTCATCATATTCTCCTTTCAAATCCTCTAAACTTGCTGAAATATTGGATATCATATGACCTTCGATATCCAACGAGTTATTGACATCTGAATCATAATTATTCTTGACTAATGTATCGTCGTTTTTGTCGACAACTCGACTCTCTGTTAACTTCAGATTGCTTGAATCCAGACCAGATATCTCCAAAAGCCGTTTACAAGCAACAAAAATTATCTGAAATAAAATCAAACAAGACGTTCACCAACTTACAGAAAACTTAGAAGAATATTCCAATGCATAAAATCAGTTCAGCGCGTTGGATTTGTAAAAAATCCATTTTATTTATAAAAAACAGTTTATGTTTCATATTCCGAAAAATAATGTCATCTTGAAAATTAATTAAATTCGAGAAACCTCAAGTTGAATAATTTGGGTTAATAACAAGATGAAAATAATAATTACTAAAAACTTGTGCTTCTTTTTAGTTTACATATTTAACTCTAGTAATAATTTATAATCGGTGAATTACAATCTGCTGAAAATCTAATATATATATATATATAAATATAGCCATCCACCATATATGAGCTATTCTGCAATCTGATTGGTTCTTATACTAGCTCACTAGTAATGAAAAAAAAATGGCGGCGTGAATTTCTTAACCTACTGGCTGTTTCTTTAACGCACAAGAGCAAAAAAACATGAATTGAGAGGAATAAGGATAATATTCAACAGGAAATACATTAACGAAATGGAAAATTTGCGAAGTTATGATGCAAAATCCACTTTAAAAATCGTCTTAAGGCTTTGAAAACCCCGACTGAATCATCAGCAGTTGATAATAATGTTTTGTCACGCCAAATAAATAGGTTATAGGCACTTTAACTCAAATCTTACGTTTTCAAGATGACATTAGCTTTCGGAATATGTTTCGTCTTAAGTTACATTTTCACACTTCGGGCCGATTTCTTATGCTGCAGGTATATGTTTTGCAGTGGATTTACTCATGAGATCATTTGCGACCTTTGTTGCTTTTGTGATTACATAACATCCACCAGGATACGAAATCAGTCCGATTAATCGCAGTGTGTAAACGTAACTTTATACATTTAGAAGATCGTAATTTGAACTGAAATGCAAGGTTATATATATATATATATATATATATATATATATATATATATATATATATATATATAAAGGAAAAGTATGGTGATGAACGAGTGTCAAATTATATACTCTTGAGACCCAACCAGGACCAGTTGCGAAAAATGCAACTACAAGGCCTTCTGGCTGGGGTTTTGAACCCGCGACCCTGGATTACTAGACCAGCGCTCTACCGACTGAGCTACAGAAGCCGTTGCCGGGAGCTTGGCCACGAGTTCAGTATATATAGGTGTAACAATGGTAATGCCGGTGATGCAATGATGTGGATTAAAGTTGTTGTTTGGCATTTACACTCGGAGAATAGATGAAGGAAAAGTATGGTGATGAACGAGTGTCAAATTATATACTCTTGAGACCCAACCAGGACCAGTTTGCGAAAAATGCAACTACAAGGCCTTCTGGCTGGGGTTTGAACCCGCGACCCTGGATTACTAGACCAGCGCTCTACCGACTGAGCTACAGAAGCCGTTGCCGGGAGCTTGGCCACGAGTTCAGTATATATAGGTGTAACAATGGTAATGCCGGTGATGCAATGATGTGGATTAAAGTTGTTGTTTGGCATTTACACTCGGAGAATAGATGAAGGAAAAGTATGGTGATGAACGAGTGTCAAATTATATACTCTTGAGATTATATATATATATATATATATATATATATTACTTCATGTTCAGCAAGAGAAGCGTCTTTTACTACAGATTGTTCCTAGCTAGTTGGTAAGTTGACGAAAAGAAAAAAAAGCAATTATTTTCTCTAAAGATCAGGGTATAAATAATATCATAGAAACCGGCACTAGAATTCTAAAGTAAGCCAGAACTTAGGTATTTCTATTGGTGTTTGCTCTCTTGCTTCCATCACTTGACCCATTTACCAAAAAGTTATCAATAAAAAGGCGCAAGTACACCCTAACCCTATATTGTTACGTCCAGTTCAGTTTGTTGAAAATGTGAGAGAGAGTTATGATTCAATTTCATTCTATTAAATTAAATTCTTTGTTTATTAAATAGCGTTGGTTTCTCGTGTAATTTTTCCACTATTCAACATTGAAAAGATACAAACACCATCACACATAGGCACACACACAAAGAAATATAGAAGCCCAAATACAAACAAACACACTTCCCTACTTTAGACAAAAACAGACCACCCCATATTTTTAGTTATTATAGACAAATGTAAAAGCAGCATACCTTTGGAGTGTATTTTAATTTTCTAGCTTCATATCCATGTAACATATGTCTTTGGCGAACAAGATATTTTTCTAATGTAAATGGTTTTACTCCAAATGCATAGCTAAGAATACAATAACAACAGACGAGCTAAAACGTGTTCTACATGTTCCAAGGATTTATGGTGGTGAAGGAAAATTTCAAGTGTTGAAATATATACATTTTAAGACCAAACCGGGACCAGTTGCGAAAAATGCAACTTCAAGGCCTTCCGGCTGGAATTAAACCCGCGACCCAGCGATGCTAGTGCAGTGCTCTGACCACTGAGCTACGGAGGCCGTTGCCGAGAGCCTAGTCACGAGTTCTGTATATATAGTGGTGGTAATGCCGGGATAAGATTTTGGGTCTATTACAAGTAATATTTGACACTTCACCCGATTAAACTACATGTTCTAAGGCCTCCGCAGCTCAGTGGTCAGAGCACTGCACTATAGCCGCATCGCAGGGTCGCGGGTTCAATTCCAGCCGAAAGGCCTTGAAGTTGCATTTTTCGCAACTGGTCACGGTATGGTATTAAAATGTATATATTCCAACACTCGAAATTTTCCTTCACCATAAATCCTTAGAACATGTAGTTTAATCGAGTGAAATGCCAAATATTACTTGTAATATACCTAAAACGTGTTCTATACGTGTTATTGCACCTACAGGTACTGTATAACCTCAAATACGATATATTACTGATATAGATTATATATGGAGTGAATGGTATGCCAAAATGATTGGAACTTTGCATTTTTGATGTCCTCTAAACGTTTGTTTGTCCGAAATGTTTGTCCGAAATGTCCGAAATCATGAGTGTGACATCATTTAAGGAATAATTTCGGTTACAATATTCCGCTGCTCCCGTTGATGCTATACTTGAATGCTATATATACTAGAGATTTTATCAACTTTTTCACTCAAATCCTCAACAAGACCACCACACGGAAAGTAGAAAAGAAAGCTAAATGTCGTAAATGACGTAACACTCATTAGCATTTCGAACAAATAAACCTTTTTATAAACCTTTTTAAACCTTTAAAACCTTATAAACCTTTTTAATAAACATTTACTAGTAATCTAATGCAAATGATGCAATCTGATTGGTTACGATACTCGCTATCTAATTGTCGTTAGTATAATTTCTGAGCTTAAATCTGATTGGCTGATTGGCCAATGGTGACTATCACATCACTAGCAATCATACTTGAAGACTGAAGTTTGAAGTTTTCAGACTGAGTTTATTCGTTCCAGGCCCCTCTCGGAATCATCATTTTGATGTATGATTTCTAAAACATGAGAACATTTTTTTTCAAAATTGCGACTATACTGTTATAACTAATAAATCGTAGAAAGGGTTCAAAAATATACATCAGATTTCTCTCCATCTACATCAGATTTCGTTCCATATACATCAGATTTCTCTCAAGATAGAACTGTCTAAGGGTAAGGAAGTTGTTTATCGTATACTTATTTGTATTTTTACGTCCGTTTTGATAGTATTAATAGTGTTTTTGAAAGCTGTCAAGCGTGAAGAAAATATCGAGCATTGGATCCGGATTTACAAATTATATCTAACACAGTTCAAACTGTCCGTTTAAAACTTCTCAATTGGATATTCAGTTCAGGCCTGAAATTATACTAAAACAATTAGTCCTCAGTCTCGGTGATTATCGTTATATTCACCGATAATCTTCACCGATAATCACCTCGACTTCAGTGACTAATTGTTAATTAGATATGGAGTAGCGGCAAGTGACGTGATAAGGGCGAGTTTTTCTTATTCGCTCTCAATTTATATAAGGCGATAGTTAACTCGGGCTACGCCCTCGTTAACTATCACTTCATGGAAATTCCGATCTCATAATCTAATCCCCTCGCTCGGCGCGAAGCGCCGGCCGAAGGCCTGAGGGTGCTAATATCGACCGGCGTTTAGTCCCTTATCACGCGAGATGCTAGCGGAACCTAATCTCGGATCGAGTTTATTTGTTTATTATATGATCAACCGCCGTCCGCGCGACATCGGAAAATTTGGTCCTGGCAACTAGATACTCAGATTTGAATTAATATTTAAATTGAACCGTCACATGATTGAAAGGGTTTTTTCCAAAAGATTCCGAGTATGTATTTTGACTCGCTAATTCCAAATCTGTTTTCAGAATTGAAAACGGTTATATATTGATCGAGATATTCAAAATAATATTCGACGAAGTGACCGGCTTTATATCATAGCCGACCAAGCCGACTAATTTCTAAGTACATAAACCATTTTTACGAACGGTATTCACGTTCTCGTAATATAGTAGACACATATATTATGTATTTTGACTCGCTAATTCCAAATCTGTTTTCAGAATTGAAAACGGTTAAATATTGATCGAGATATTCAAAATAATATACGATAAGTGACCGGCTTATCATAGCCGACAAAGCCGACTAATTTCTAAGTACATAAACCATTTTTACGAAGGGTATTCACGTTCACGTAATATAGTAGACACATATGTGATGTATTTTGACTCGCTAATTCCAAATCTGTTTTCAGAATTGAAAACGGTTAAATATTGATCGAGATAACGTTCAAAATAATATACGATGAAGTGACCAGTTTATAATCGACTAATTTCTAAGTACATAAACCGTTTTCACGAAGGGTACTCACGTTCTCGTAATATAGTAAACTCGTATGTTATGTATGTTGACTCGCTAATTCCAAATCTGTTTTCAGTTCTTCGACGAAACGGGCTTTTGGAAATTGTGAATTTTTGCAAAACAGAAATACACGGCCACGGCGTGCGAGGTCTGGCACCATGGATGGAGAAATTCCCGTAGGGGGGGGGGGGGGGAGAAAAGGCGGGCGAGGGGATTATTGCGCATTCGTATTTCTAGTTGTTAAATAGAACATAAACGCAAAGCTCAAATTATAAAACATTTTTTCATTCATGTAGAATCTATAACAGTAATATCGTATTTACGGTGATAGGAACTTTAACAAAAACAGAAAGGTAATCCGTACTGTATGGAATGCCACTACAACTGTATCATGCACTTTAAATACATGATAGTTTAATATTCCCTGGAAAAAAGCCTCGCAAAGTTACTAATTTTAATAAATTATAAATTCTAATATATATAAATTATAAATTCTAATATAAATTACTCTACAGTCAATACAAAACACATGACCTGTATTTGTCGATGGCCAATAGCTGTTCAAGCAAAAAGGTAACATGGAATACTTTCAGTTTCTATATAAGTAAGTTTATACTAAGTTTATACTAACCATGAAGGAAAAATAACCCATAACGGCTTTAAGTATTGGGAGAAATCTTGGACACAAGCAATTTGACCTCGTGTTTGAACAGATTTGGGCCTGCAAGTAAATAACAAAGGCTATTATGCAGTTTTAGTAAATCTCAATTTTTATTGGTTAACATACTCGTTATAGCCGCCCTAAAATAAAAATGGTGGGAACCTGCATAAAATACAAATTTAAAATCAAAATTCTTTATAGGACATTCTCAAACTTATTAATAATTCATGAGAGCTAATGATCCAATAATAAAGACCCATCTAGTCACGGGATTCCATTTGGATAACTAGGTGAAACACCGTGTCTCAGAACACTACAATACATTTGATCGGCATACGTAATTAGGATATTTGAGGAAGATCACTAGTGATCGAATATTTATATCAAAATGATGATTCCGAGAGGGGCCTGGAACGAATAAACTCAGTCTGGCAATAATAACTTGACGTGGCATGAACATATTGATTATATTAAATCTAAAATCAATAAGAAACTGGGACTACTAAGGCGTATCAAGAATTATTTACCTATACATAGTAGATTATTATTTTTTAATTCCTATATTTAACCTATCTTCGATTATGCTGATATCATTTGGGGGGATAGAGGGAATTCAACCCTTATGTCAGATTTACAAATATTACATAACAAAGCAACACGAATTATTTTAAATTTAGATTATAGGTCATCTGCCAGTGCTGCCTTAGTCAAGTTATCATGGAAAAACCTTAAGGATAGGAGAAGTTCAAACCGTTCTATTTTTATTTATAAATGTCGCAATAACCTATTTTCACATGATTTTGAAATAACATATAGCCAAGATATTCATAAGTATAACACCAGATCTAAGCCCAACATTAGAAAGTCTGTAGCGAAACATAGTTGGGGCCATTGGACAAGTATTAACTTTGCCAGCAATGACTGGAATGAACTGAAAAATGAGATTAGGGAAGCGAAAGATTTCAGAACTTTTAAACGTTTTTTACTTAAATGTAAATAGGTTGATACATTATTATATTTACCTATTATTCTTGTATTAGTTTTTAGTCTTAGTTTTTTATACCTGTATTTATAATTTATTTTAGTAGTTTATATCTTAGCAGGACCTTTCTGAAAAACACTTTTAGTGAAGTTGGCATCCTGAATAAAGATCGATTTATAATAATAATAATAATAATCTTCCTCAAATATCCTAATTACGCATACAAAAACCTCATTTGAGAAGTTATATAAACAACTCGAGCTCGTGTCCCACCGGGATATCCAAACACTCGAAAACAATGGACAAAAACACTCTCGTGTTTGGATATCCCGGTGAAACACTCGCTCTCGTTGTTAATATATAACTTCAAAAATCATTAATAATTCATGAGGGAAACACAAAGGAAAATCATGACCGTATCGTGTCTTTATATGTGATAAAGATTCGTCCTGATTTACATTAGCTTCCTTAAATGGCTTAAATCATGATGGAATCGTTTTTGAAGCCGTTCAAAACACTCACAGCTGTGTTTTATCGGATCTAAAACACTCGGCTATCGCCTCGTGTTTTTTTTGTTTTTTTTAGTATTTTATGTAATTTTTCCCCGTCTTTTTCTCCCGCTCTTTCCCCTCGTTTTAAATCATCACTTACATCTTACTGGTGAGCACATTGCATGGGGACTTTTACATTAGATTTACCTTTATTATTACTTTATATTTATATATCCTCTGTACATACATAACGCATGTTTGTATTAATAATGCGATTATTAGTTAATTTAGTGCCAAAAATAAAGTTAAAAAAACCCCCCCAAAAACCCAAAAAAAACCAAACAAACACTGCCGCTCTTGTTTTAAACTATACTTGTAAAATTCATTAATTAGTCATCAACAAAATTCAAAATAAATTAGTATTTAATCAGCATCTTTAAGTAGTAAAACGGCTCGCCTGCGGCTGCCATTGTAACTACCCATAAACATCGGGCGCTCATGTTTAACTACTACATAAAGTAGTATAGCGTATGGGGTTTACCCCGCAGAGTCAACCAACAACAACATCTTAACCAACAAACACGATTCAAGTAAAAATGCACTAATTCGACTTAGGACTATACTCGCGCAAACACGACATCTTGGCTTTCAAAATGGTTTCAAGTACGTTGTGAAAATACACAAAATGACATACCCACACTTTAGACCCATTTCACAGTTGGGTTGATGGGTTTTCCAAGCCTGCGTGCTCACGGCGAGGTCAATTTGGGACGATATCACAGATATTAAAGCAGAATCATTTGATATGTGGCGTTGGGTTCCCGATATGAAATACCATTGGTTGTCATGTGAATTTTCGCACATTATCAGAAAATTACTAGAAATAGATGCTATTGTTATCAAAGCTTCCGAATTAATGCCTAACACTTCATATACTTTTCATTGCGTGATGCAGCTGTTTTTTATTCAATAACTTTGTGGTGCACATACTTGATTTTTATTCCATTGGCAGTTTTTCCATTGTTCTTCATGTAACTGTATATATTTTACTGCGCAGCCCGATCAATTCGACGATAGGAATGCCAGCACACTCATCTTTTATTTTCCCAATTACTTTCTTGTTTTCCTTGAAAAAACAAGTCTACGACGTAGTCACTATTGTCGAACTTCTCTTTGTTTATCCAGAGTTCGGCGTACTCGTCCAATGTTTTGATTTTGTACAGTAGATTCATGACGGTGTCAGTGAAGTGTAATCTAGCATCACTCCCATACTATTCCATTATGTACAGTAGTTATAATGAAATCGTAGATTAACGTCTTACTTAAGTCTAGTATACACAATCCTACATACCCTGGTCTATACTTAGCGTTAAAGTCTCTTCTATTTTATGAACCGCGACCAAGGTTTCATTGAATATCTTACAGGGCACAAATGCGGGTTTGGACGACAGTATTAACGGCTTGTTATCATCAGTTACCACACGAACGTGTGGATGTTTTCTTAAGTGATCCATCGTTTTGAAAACACCCTGTTGTCTAATACGTTAAAATATTATACATGTACATAAGCTAGGCTTGGTAGTGTCGTATACTCCTTCACGTACTTATCATGCCTTTTGGATATAAGACACATGTACCTCCACGCATGCCCTTCCCTATATGAATTGGAACATGTTGTTATGTGACGCCACGTTGTTTAACATAAGGAAGAACAACCTTTAATATTATTCTTGCGTGAAGTTTCATCCATTAAGGAGTACAGGTATGCTCCATATTTGACATTGTGACCAGGACTGTCAGAAGCATCACCATAGAGATTGATTTCATTTTTTTCATTGACCTTATTAATCAAGAGGCATGGTGTTAAGTACTTCAGTACGTACTCTAAAAAGGCTGCTGTTGCCTGTTGGTAAAAAGGCTGCTGTTGGTAAAAAGCTGTTGTTCTGAAAAGCTTTAATAAAACTCTTAAGATAGTAATGTGGAGGTACTTCTACAGCATAGGGACGTACAAATCGATCGACGTTTTGGACCAGCTAATGGTATGAGTCTGATTTGATGCTCGTCGTCCCAAATTGACCTCGCCGTGAACATACAGGCGTTGGAAAACGTAAGACTCCAACTTTAAAACAGGTCTAAAGTGTGGGAATGTCGTTTTGTGTATTTTTCCCAATGTTGTACTTGAAACCGGTTTGAAAGCCACGATGTCGCCAAGAGTAGTTAGTGCATTTTTACTTGAATCGTATTTATTTGTTAAGACGTTGTTGTTGGCTGATTCTATGGGGTTAAAATTTAAGGCCAAAAAATGGCGACTGCGCTGGTGCCCCCATACGTTATAGGTTGTTGATTTTTACTTTCTGTGACTACCGCTTTCAGCGGGAGCCACTAAGCCGGCGTGTTCTTGCTTGCTTGAGTGAGGCAGTGCTTGTCTTGCACCTCATTTACGTCATACTCGGCCAGCTATCGTGACATGTCGACAAGATCGCTAGGTATTCGAGAAGTGATCGCGTTAGATCGTGCGTTATCTTAAACAACAAAGCGCCAAAATCTGTACAACATGCGAAGGAAGAGCAAAGAAGCAAGCCATCTATCGCTCTATTAAAGGTAAGCGTATTAAATATTTTTATCTATATTTTATCTGTCTTTGGTGATCATTTGACTTTCCTATTGATGTTCGTCCACAATTATCATAAACTGCGCGGGTATACACTATAACCAGCGAAGTGTGTCGAAGACAAGTCCTGACAGTGCTTTCAGTTAACTATTTATGGTGTTAATTAAACGTTTATAATCATTTGGTAGTGTCTGTATACCATAAGTGGAAAACCAAGATACACAGTACAATTTATTGAATGGATTGTTTATACATTATACATTCGTCTTCACCGATTTCTCATTTCATATCAAGTTACAAGTCTAGTGTCTGTTTTATTTCTGATGACTTGTTTTAATATTTTAGATCTGACGCATCTGGAAATACTGTACTGTACTGTACTGTACTGTACTGTACTGTACTGTACTGTACTGTACTGTACTAGGGATTCCGAGGGCCTACGATTTAAGGTCGTTTTCCGAGAAGACCCGAAAGTCTTACCATTTGCTGGTGTTATTGCAAAGGCAGCACCTTCTCCTCAATTATTTTAAGACCAGGGTTTGAACACGGGTCTCCCAGCTCATAAACATGTGTGGTAACCACTAGACCACAACAGCTGGTATAAATAGAAATAGAAATATTCACAAATAGAAATATTACTTTGTTCTATCCTGACTGCGGAGAACGTTTAAGTTATTATTTAATCAACAAGTCAATCCTTGTGTTCCTTTAACAACTGCATCTCATCTACATTGTTCATACACTGTATATATATATTGTTTAGTTTTGAAGGTAATGTCATTGCTGGTGAAGTATTTAAACAAAACCATTTTGTGCCAATTGTCTTAAACTTTGGGGTTTCTCGGGGAAAAAAAAGCTATCACAGATAGCTTTCAAACAAACTCCAAAGCAGAGTTGTGCTAATGCTCCTGTTAGGGGCACTGGTAAGAACAGGCTTATAGCCAGAAGGGCGTCCGGGTGACGTTCGACGCCATACAATGAAAAGTGGTCACCCAAAATTTGGGGGAGAGAGAAGTTATTCTCAATGATTTGCCTAAAATATATATTTGAAAAGAAATAGCTTTAATTTTCAATATTATCATAATGTGACATTTTGACCAATTTGACAGGGTACCTAGTTGAGTGAAAATGTCCTAGTTGAATGAAGAAGCATGGCAGCATTGCCGGCACAAACTTGCAAAGCTAAAAATCTTGAATGGGCCTGACGCGATCTTTTAAGTACGCTACACATATGCTGACATGAAGTAAACTTATAATTAATAATTCACTCAGATTATGAATTTCTTCTCTTGAAGATGTCAATTCTGTTGAACTGTTGAATTACAAATTTAATTGTAAGCCACTGCGTCTTATGGAAATATAACTAATTTACTGCTTCATTATATACGAGATAATATAATCATATTTGGACCAAAATATGTATTTAAAATGATGAGATACCCTGTTTAAAAATTTTGATTTAAGACGATTATATTTGGTTAAAAAGTGCTCTAAAAATTCAGGAAATGCAGTTTACCTACCCAAAATTCAAATATTTTCCAAGGACCCCTTAGAAGTGTGTCATCCTTTTGTCTGATATGTTCCCAAATTGGACGCCCTATTTCAGAATCCTGGCCACTAACATTTCTTCTTTTTTGCCTATTTCTACTGTTGATGCATGTTGGAATCACTATTACTTAGTGTTTCTAGGCATGCCTGATGAGTTTTGATATATGCCAAAACAGCCAAATTTCCTGTTTCTGTACAACTTATTATACTTTACAGCTGCGATTGCTTGTTACCCCGTTTTCTGACCACCCCCCTGGAAATTTTTTTCCGAAAATGTTTTGATGTAGGTAAGGAAAATCCTAGAATCACCACTAGAGTGGTTTTCTAGCTAGGACTTATCTACACAAAGAAATTGATAGTTATTATAAATCATTTTATAAATGTGTTGCTAATTGGAACATGGCACATACTATGCCTACATTTTTATATGGGTTGTTTCCAAAAAATAGCATGATCATAAACATGCCCCAAAATTTCATTTGAAGTGAACTTGTAAAGTTCACATGTAAATAAAACATATGGGGCTGGTTATACGAAGCCTGGATAGTTTATTCGGTCTCTGTGCTTTTCATGCATTTTCATGCATTGCTTCTTAAGTCTGCGTACCTATTTTTGTGAATTGTGTTGGTTTTGGAGACTTTGATTAAAGTTAAACTCATCGTTTTCTAACACGAGATGATTCATTAATTTAAGTACCACAGGCCTATTGTTTTCCTTTGTTTTAAAACCTAATTGGTATTCCATAAATAGGGAATACTAATACAGTGTGTATAAAAAAACCCGCTACCCTTAGAAAATGAATTAGCATTCTTAAAGAGACCTATTGTAATTTAAAAAAAAATTATACACCTGGGAAATTAAGATGGTCCAAGCGCTGCGTTAATCAAGAAGAGAGAAAGCAGTTTTCAATACGAATGCAATCCAAGTTATTTTTACGCATTCGTTGTTCAGAGGTGTCTAAGCCTTCAAACTATTACAATGGGTTCTTTGAAAAAAATGCTAATTCACAGTTGTTTCCGGTAGCGGTTTTTTTATACACACTGTATAACTATGCGATGTTGAGCACGGTAATTCTGAACGCTGATTGGCCAAGTGTCTTTGGCCATTCGTTATATTTACCGTTAAAACCCAGCTGTGTTGTGACCCTATTGTTGTAGGTGTCCATTATTTTTCATAATGGACTAGAAGCTATCCATTATTTTGCACAACCGTCCATTTCATTATTTTTCAATATAACGCAATGTATATTTAATTTATGCATCATCCATAACATAACACATAAAAATCCTTTTTAATTCAATTCCAATGTATGTCTTTTACTTACAATCCACTCAAAATACCATCAGTATCACTTCCCACATCTCTACTACCAAACATCTCGACTGAGTTATAAATAATACTTCATCGCCTTCACTGGGTTCCGCCATTTGTTTACAAACTCGCATTCAACAACTTCACATGAATACTACTGAGTAGAAGTATTCATGTCTATTTGTTACGCATTGCTAAGCACTAAAGTAGATGTGCAAACGCATCAATTCATTTCAAAACTAATTTATGGAAGCTGGGTTTTAAGCAGTCTAAAAACCAAAACCCAACCATTATTTGAGAGAATGGACTGCACCTCGCCCCGCGGGCTCGGGCAGCTCGGTGCACTCCATTCTCTCAAATAATGGATTGGGTTTCGGCTTTTATCCTTGACATAATCATCTCGACCGATCACCTGGGACCGAATTTCTGTCGAAAGTCTATTTCATTAACACTAACACTCATAAACCTTTTATACTAACCCTAAGCCTAAGCCTAACCCCAAACCCAAGCCTAACCCTAACCCTAACTTTAATGCTATAACCCTAATCCTAATTTTAATACTAGTCCTAAAAGAAAGCAAAAGAACAAAAAAAATTAAAGAAAAATACAAAATAGTCGCCGTGCGGGAACTCAAGATCCTCCGTACCACAACCCAACGCACTAACCACCACACTACGATGACAACTCTGACAAATCGAAACAAAAAATCATACTTAAGGCATTCTTACTCAGTTCCAGATTAACATCATCATGGTTGGCAACGACCGTTTACGAAAAGGAAAATAGCAGCGCCGCCACGCGCCTCAACTGGTAGAGCAGCGAACCGGAATCCCGAAGACGCGCGAGTAATTCAAGTCAACAATTATTTGATTTAGCAGTGTAGGTTTATCATGATGATAACTTCGTTACTCTTGGTATTTCTAACGCAAATTTCATAACATCACAATGTTTATGATTTGTGATTACCGGTAAATAAAGATAAAAACCTAACCTCTTCATCCGTACAGTGTGAATTGCCTGAAAAAAAGTGTAGGAAAAAAATTGAATTATATTTTATGAACTATAAAAACAACCAATATTGGAAATAAAAATAACCCCATAAGATAAAAAAACCCATAATTGTTACAATTTACATTAAACCGGCAATCACTAACATTGCCATCACCACTGGCTAACAACACCATTACCATTATCATTATAACTACTGACGTATAATCGGTATACTACGACAGTATCATCATTAGTACTGCCACATGGCCAGAAATTCCCGACATGTGTATTGGGCATGCGCAAAATCGGTAAAACATGGCGGCGAGCAATAACAAGGAATTAGTCTACGCATTTCACGAGAAGTGAAATAGAAGTTTACCTACGAAAGAATCCTAATTTGTGCACCTTAGACTAAGTTGTATACAACTAAATCATTACTTCAAGCTATATTTGAGGTTACCCTTCGTCGATTCAGTGTTTCAAAATTGAATACACCCTGTACGAAATCTAGCCTTATATAGTGTGTATTACCTTACGGACCTTTAAATATTCCCGTAAAATCTCGAATATATCGATGTTGACGGTCCACTAGCGAGTTCCTCAAGGCAGTAAGTCCAAATGTGCAATATAATAACTCTTTCTGGAATTTAAGTTCGCGTTGTTTGACGGTTCCATTTTGTTCGTCAAAACCCCGATGTTTTGGCCTCAGAAACACCGACTCATGACTGGGTACGGAAACGAAAACCCTGCGAGACGTTTGAGTATCACAACTCGCTTCGAATTGAAGCTTGTTGTCTGCCTGTTTTAGTTAGCATGGTTTGAAGAGCGATGCGCGCATTATTTTAGATACATTATTTTAGATATGGGTTTCGGACAACTTTTGGAAAATCTTAAGAAGACGAGTACTCATGCGCTGTACTTAAGCGCTGACAAAACGTGCAGGCCCAAATGTCGCGAATTTCTGGCCATGATCACTACCACTATAATACTACTACAATTTTCACTAGTACTATAGTACCACCTACAATCACTAACACTACCACTGCCATTACTAGTGCAATTACTAATGGAGTCTACGACAGTTTGATAAAAAATTCCTTAATTAACTTTTAGTATAACGTTTATTTGGAAGAAACGTTCAGTGTTAACATTATTTTTATGACGTTATTATTTTTCTGTAGGTGTAGAGACAATACCTGTTCAGGAGATATTCTTTGAGAAAAAATAAGATAACATGCAATGAGCACACCAGTTCGTCCTATAAAATGATAGAGATCTAAGTATCGATTCAAAAAACCTTGTCTGTCAGTCAATATAAAAAGTGTAAATTATATAATAGCATGTAACTTTGCATGATCGAGAAGACAAAATTTACGGGAACCATGACTAAGTATTTTAAAAAGATACACAATAACGGTATTGAGAATTCAACGTTTCGACTAACCTGAAGTAATCATCAGGAATGCTAATGAATTGACGTTGATAGTAATATGTATATAAGCATAAAACAGTGAGTATTTCTATTAATAGTTATTAGCTCACTGTTTTCTGCTTATATATACTGCTGTAAACGTCAATTCATTAGCATTCCTGATGACTTCAAGCTACCTGTAGTCAAAACGTTGAATTCTCAATAAATATGTTTCCGTTATTCTGAGAAGACGAATGTATGCAATAATTTTTTGATAATCCCAAATGCTGGGAAACATTAATCTACAATGAAGCATGTTGGATGGCAGAACAATAAATCTATTCTCTTATTAAAATTAATTGAAAATATATTATTGTTCCTGTCGTCCAACATGGCTGCCGTCACGTGGTGTTGGAAAACTTCATATCATCTTACCTAAACCAGCGTGGCAATGGACAGAAACCTAAATGACAGTCAACAAAATAAAAATAAATCATTTTAGAATTGGTGAACTGCTTTTGTTGACCTGCACGGACTCTGACGATGGACAAAAGAAGGCGGGAAAGTGCACCTACAACTATGCCAGTTTATTTTGGTTTAATCGTGACAGTTCCCTTAGTCTCCTTCGCAGCCGTCAATTCGAGTTCGTTCTCACTCCCCTCAAACTACCGGCTGCTTACCCGAGCAGCAAATTCCTTTCCAATTGTTGACCAATCAGAGTCAGACTTCCAATATCTGGAAACCTGACCTTCGACCTCAAGCTGACCGTTTGAAAACTAGTAGTTCAGTAAAAATTTTGCGTAATTAGAATCAATATAAAGAAGATGATGTATTATCTGTGAATTACAATATGAATACATGTACATGAAATAAAGTTAAAAGCGCCACAACTGAATAACATCGATGTTGCTAGCCAGACATCCCCGTATTAAAGATTTATTATCCGCTAGATACATGTCGCCGACGCTTGTAGCTTTTTTAAAGCTTTTCACACAGATTTATTAGACGACCAGCAAGAACATATATTCGTAATACAATTCTTCGTAAACTTTGTAAAGCTCTGAGCTATAGTAAGCGAAATATTAGCTTTCAAGTAAACAGGCAGTCGATTAAGACACTAAACACATTTTGTTTACAATCTTAAATTTCTCTTAACGCTCTCTGACATTCACGCTAGCTTATTTCTTTGCATAGGCCACAGCAAGAACATTGTCAAAACAATATTCTTCGTAAATTTCTAGACTAAACTTTTCAAAATATAAGCTTTATTTAGCAATACCATGCACCCATGAGGACGGCTTTATTTAGCACGACAATGGTGTAATTTCATTGGTCCATGTACAGAAAGGGAATGGAATGTAGCTCTCGGGTAAGCAGACGTTAGTACATGGCGAGGTATTAAGCGAGCCATTAGAACGTCTGCGAAGGACGCTACAGTTCCCTTGGCTTACAATAATAACAAACTCGCATATTTTATTTTATTATTTTTAATAAACTGCCTACATACAGTAAATACATTAAAAACAATCAACACTAAATATACATACAAGTAGGCAGGGAAACCACAACAGGTTAACCAATTACTGTGGTCCTTACTAGCGGCAACGTTGTGTTGTAATTTAATTGACTGGAGAGGCTGTCAAAGTTCAAGTTACTTGGAGTATGGCAACAAGATAATTTGCGGTGGAACTATCATGTCGAACAAACAATCAAGAAATGACGCAAGAGATTATATTATCTACGCGCATGTAGAAAGGCAAATCTACCAAGTGAGATTGGTGTAAAAGTATATTGTTACCAAAATTCGCCTGCTTCTTGAATATGTATACTACCAATGTCTGGCGGCAGACTTACAGCACGTGCAAGATAGAAGCCTGGACAGAATTGGGATCCCAAGAGCTACTTTGTCCACTTTGGAGGAGAGGAGGGAGGATGCTACCAAACGTGAAGCTACAAGGATGCTGAATGGTAACGAACACCCAAATCGTATCTTTGTGACAAATCCAACAATTCATAAGAATAATCATTGAGCAAAGCCCAGCCCTCTTCCGATATCAATCTCGGGAACAAATAGACATTCAAATTCATTTATTCCCAGAGCAGCCAGGCTCCTAGCCTGCTAAGCAGACGTTACTTTTCTACCCGCGTAAACTGGCGGGGAAAAATAACGTCTGCTGACCCGAGTGATTAATTGAGTTCCTATAATGGCGCGCCATTGTCTTCTTGGCCAATCAGAATTTACTTTCCAAATCCTGGTAAGTGACGTAATAAATTCAAAATGGCGTTCCACGAAGCTGTGAAAAAAATTTGCGATGTATTTTCTATCAAAAATCTGAAAGATTTTCAGTTTAAAGCTATAAGAAAGATTACAGAGAGAAAGGATGATGTTTTTATCAATATGCCAACTGGTTGTGGTAAATCTCTAACGTACCAGGCTCTCCCAATCGCATTTGATTGTCTGACAGAAGGAAATCAACAATTATGTGAAGCCGAAGGACAACAAAATAACATTGTAATCGTTGTTTCTCCTTTGGTTAGTCTGATGAAAGATCAAGTTGATAGGCTTCAAACCATTGGTATAAGTGCTATCTGTATTAGTGATATTGCTTCGGAAAGAGAAGAAAAAGATCTCTTGGAAGGTAGATATTCGATAGTTTATGGCTCACCAGAGAGCTGGCTATTGAATGAGAAATGGCGTTCCATGCTCATAAGTGATTCTTATAGCAAAAACATCTGTGCTGTGGCTGTAGACGAAGCTCATATTATTAAACATTGGTAAGTAATTATTCTCCTACATCTTGTAATATATTTTCGTCTGTCTTGTTGATTGAACTCATTGAGCTAAATATTTCGGTGTCGTTTTGTGGAAATTTAATAAAATTCATCTCTGATATATCATATGTTGTTCTGTTGTCGGTTGATTTATTGAATGCCAACAAATATTGAATGTCAACAAATATTGAAAATAATTGACACTTTAATAATGTTTAGGAGCAATTATAGAATACCCATCCACTTTTGAAACCGCATTTAAAGGCAGAAATACAAACCAGGTTGCTCTAAAATCCCTTTAAATATAATGTCGAAGGTTTATATTGTGTGTTCTTGTTGATAGTTATCAAATTAAATGGGGTTTTAAAATAGAACGAAGCAATTGTATATGATGAACTTTCCGTAATTTGACCCTTTTACTAACTGTCAACAGATACAAATAGCGTATTTGCAATGTGGAACTTTCATTCAGGATCAAAATACATGCTGTACTTGTATATACACCATATTAGTGAAAATATTAGTGGTGTATTTTCCATATCTTCACTAGTGAAGATATCAATGACGTCATTTTCCAAATTGAATTTTGTGTTTCTATATAATAAAAGGAAAATTACAAAGTGGCTTGAAGATATGATTTTTATCTTCTGGTGAATATATGAATTTTATCTTCTAGTGGTGAAAACAATATTTTACAAATGTGTGTAGTGAATGATTAAAATATTGTTTTTCACCACTAGAAGATAAAATTCATATACTGTATTTAATTCATAATATAGATACAAACCATATGTTTTGTTTAAGCTGTGGCTGTTATTCCTTTGGTTTGATATATTTATATATAATTAACAATATCAAATTTATACTCACTAAAATGTAATTACATTTTGTTAACTTTGCTTTCTGACAATTATAGCCACCACTATAGCCAGCAATGTATATTTTACAAGGCAAGATTTGCTTGAATACTCACACAATCATTTAACCATTTGTTATAATCTCATTTATAATACTTTTTTATTCAGGGGAAAGTCATTAAGCAACAAGCATGCAGCATTCCGTGAATGCTTTTTAAAACTGGGCGAACTACGTTCACTTATATCGGCTACATTTATTGTCCTCACTGCAACAGCAACACAAGAGACCAAGCAAGAAAATATTTGATGTTTTATTGATGAGAGAGCCATATGAAATTGTTGAAAGTCCCAACAAAACGAACATTATGTATTCTGTGCATTGTCTTAACAAAGATGACAACTTAAATGATGTTTTCAAATGGCTGACAGATAAACTGATTGAAAAAGGCACTAACTGTCCAAGAACGATTATTTATTGTCAAACAATAAAACAGTGTTCATTGTTGTATGCTGTGTTAAAGTCAAATCTTGGTGAAAAAAATTATCTCAACCCAAACAACAAGCATATGGTTTTATTGGAGATGTTTCATTCCTGTTCTCCAGAAGCAAATAAGAAAGAAATCTTAAAATCTTTTCAACAAACTGATGGCACCATTCGACTTCTTGTTGCTACCATTGCTTTTGGTATGGGGATCGATAGTAAGGGAGTCACAACTGTTGTTCATTTTGGGCCTTCTAAGAATGTGGAATGCTATATTCAGGAGACTGGCCGTGCTGGAAGAAATGGTGATCAAAGTCATGTATTTCTTCTATACAACAGTTTGTTACTGGCACATGTTAACAAGGAAATGAAGGAGTATGTAAAAACCCAAGACTGTCGTCGAAACTTTGTCCTAGCCTTTTTTTACTGTGGACAATCAGTCAAGAGTCCTTCTCCTATTCATTTATGCTGTGATAACTGTGCACTTAAATGTGAGTGTGGCCTTATAGAATGTGGTTCCAAAGCTACATATCCAGCTGCATCAAATGAACTCCATCCTCCCTTGCAGAAGACCCGCAAAGTTTCTTATGCTCAAGCAGCATGTGTGAAACACAATCTAGTTTCATTTCAAAATGAATTAATCCATTCACTGAAAATGTCAACAATTCAGGAAGGAACTGTGAAATCTCTTATTGCACCTAAATTTTTACTCGGTTTTTCACAACTTCAAGTGTCCCAAGCTGTATGCCATTGCTCTGATATATTCTCAATGGATGACATTTTCAATCATGTTGAAATATGGGACAAAAAGCATGCACTGAAGATCTATCATATATTTAATGAAGTATTTGGGGATATGGTTGAAGATACCTCCACACAAGATTACAACAGAGAATCAGACTTTTCTTCATCAGATGATGAAGGTGAGGAAGAGGAGGCATTAAGACAGTGGAATGAGATAGCAAATGATGAAGAATTGCTTGGCTTGGTTTTGGACTGCAGCCATTTGACACTAGATGACACATTTACAGACAATTCTAATGTAGATGGTGATGACGATTTATCAAATGCTATACATACATACAGTTCCCTACTTCCTGATCTACTATTTGACTGATTAGTTGATCACCGTGCTCTTATTCCAAGAGACATGTTCTTTTTGTGCTTATTTATCCATTTGTACAAATGAGAGATATTGAGCCAAGAAATTGTATTCCTTTCAAAGTTTTTGAAGTGGTTATAGCTTCTACCTGCTGTACTGGTGAATACATCTTCCTCCCTTAGCTTTCTGACTAGAACATCCATGTCAGTATCACTGGACTTTTTCTTGTGTTTACCAGATCTTGCCATTCTGTTCACATCTTTGTCAATGTTATCCATAACACTTCGCATTGGTGCTTCAGCCTTGCTGATCCTGGTGACAGCATTTTCTGTAAGGTTTACACCTAGATGATTGATGGCCTGCTTAAGAAAATTGTTACTATGTTCCACTGCAAGATCGAGAGGGATGTTCCTTCCTAATCCCCCATTGTTATTCACAGATCTATTCCAGATATATCGATGCGCATCTCTTTTTGACAGAATGCCATTTACTAGAAGGAGCTGATACAAACTTTCTAGAGCATACTTATTACTATGTGGTGCATCTGACATGAATAGCAACACGAGGTACTTGTACTGACGAAGGATACGACCCCCATCTCCTTCTGCAATTGCATCAAGGAAATTCATAAACAACAATCCTTCTGAAAGCAGAGCACAGTTATAATTATATACATCATCTTGTTCTTCTTGCTTGCTGTGTGTTGTTTCTGCATTGCTGGTATCACCTTCTTGAATAGATACAACTACTGGAGGATCATGGGTAGCTTCATGTTTCTTTCTTGCTTTCCCATCATACTTAAAAGATTTTGGACATTCAGGATAGCGGCAAGGGAAACGCCCATCTGCGTTGACTTTTTGGTTATCACTGAAGTCCTGTTCTTCTTGAACAGCTGTTACAATTTCCATCAATGATGCAAATGAAACATGATCTATAATAACTTCATCTACAACTTTCGCTGCTGCTTTATGAAGAAACCTCAGCTTGGTAAGACTGTTCTGCTCATCAATCTTGTCTGGTATTGGAAAATTCACTGGGGCACTTGATTGAGTTTCAATGCCAAGAACCTTCATAGCAGCAGCAACAACACGAGCATGGACTTCTGTGACGACAAAATCTCTGTCTGGTTTATATGCAGAGTGTGGGTCATCTCTAACATTGCGCCGGTTGATCAAGTTTCTATCAGCCATGAGGGTACAGTTATCACTTGCAGAGCTTCCAGAATAGAATCGACGAAACAAAACCTTAAAAAAATTAATAACTATAAATATATTATTGATTCAGTTAAGAAATTACTGCTTGATGTTCATAAATGTTTTTCAATGAGAAGAGTTTATAAGGAACAGCTTGTGTAGCAAACATTTAAAACATTTACAAACATCAAGCTCCAGTTTTTTAACATAATGACGACATTAACTCAGAAATTGTGCCATGACTTGTAGCAGTGATGGATCTACAGAGGGTGCAGGGGGTGTGCACCCCCTGGCCAATGGCCAATGGGGTGCAGTGAAGGTGTCAATTGCCTTGTCAAATCCAATTTTTAGGTATTAGGTATCATAGCTACCATATGATTCATATATCGGCTATCATATGATTCATAGGTATTAATAGGTATAAACTTTTTTCTGGCAGGCTTCACTCCCTGCCTAGGGGCTGTGTTCCCCAGACCCCCTGCCATAGCCCTCTCAGGGACACTCCACCCTGCGTTGGTCGCGCCCCACGCCTTAGTGATCTCACTTTGCTAGCACCCCCTACCAGATCAAGCTCGATCCATCACTGACTTGTATCCCAAAAAGTAGTTGACATAAATGTCACACAACTTGAACCAGGACTTGTATGTCAGTAAGTTGTCTGCCAATTATAGTAGCTCACAAGGGCAATAAATAGTATCCATGCATAGGATTATCCATAAGTTAATTTGTGGTATATCTATATTATCTGAAAGTCATGTTTAATGAATGTGTTTATCCAATCAGAAATGTTTACTGGTTTAATTTGATGTACACTCCAAAATACCTCAAGAACTTTAACACAAGCATGCCAATCTCCCATTTGAAAAATCATTCCTTCGAGTCGGTCTTTCTCTGTGTACCCATTTGATACTGATTGAATGACATTTATAGCTCTCTCAACTGATAGTTGATCACCTGAAAATAGTTGTGGGTCAAACTTTTCATTATTTTTATGTAGGGTGTGTGGTAGGTATTCTTGAAACTTCTTCAGAATGCAAACCATCTCATCATTGATGTTCTCATTGTTGAAAAGAACACCAAGAGGAACCTGAAATTATTGTAGAAGACATGAACATTACAGGATCACCAGTTTAATAAACCATAGCCATTTTCCACTTCACCATTTCGCTCACTGCTAGCAAATATTTCCACAATGACATCATTTTTTTTTCAGTTGTCGACCAATGAGAACGGGAAAAAATTATGTCATTGACGAAATGTTTCTCTAGCGGCAAGCGAAATGGTGCAGTGGAAAACAGGCTTAAGACAACTATGATCTTAAAACATAAATATTTTACCTGAACTGATTTCTTAGCCATGTCTTTTGTATACTTGTGTGAAATGTGCCAAACGCACACATCTTGAAGAAAATTTAGAGCAGTGAAATGCTTTACTAATATTCTGGACACAAGGACAATTAAATTCTGTCTTAAAATTTTCTGATCCTGAAAAGATATACATATACATTTTAATAGACTGATAATCATTTAGAGAGATAGATGAATGGATAGTTATTATAGCTTGCTGTTTACACTAATCGGGGACACAATTTGAAGTACACTAGTTACCTGAATACTAGGGAAAAGGGAGAGGTTGGATACATTAAGGACACCACAACCAAGCTGTGTTGAAAGACTGTTGCCAGCAACTCTGTTAACAGTCACTCGATGATTTACCCAATGAATATCCAAATTTTGGTCTTTCATCGACATATGCCTTCTTTCACGTCTAATGTCGATATTGTCATATGAAATATTGTAACCAGGTTCTGCCTGTCCCTGGGAGATTGAATTTTTCATTTCATTTAAAATAATGTCATGATTTTCTCCAAGGCTGCTCATTCGTTTGAGAATGCAACGATTTGATGCTGTAATTTTTAACTTGCTCAACCTATCAAGTATGGCCTGAAAAAATGTTACAAAGAATTAGAACAGAATCAGGTTATTATATATAGGTTAGTTACCAAAACTTAGGTAACTATACACTAGGTTTTTTACCTGTGGGAAATAACTTAGCGTAGTTGCCAAGTTACCAAGGTTGAGTAACTAAACTATCTAACCTATGTAATTTAACATAAATTTAGTATTCTAGAGGTAGTTTAAGAGCAATTTAATAGGTCATTTAATATGCAAGGTAACTAACTTATAAAATGAGCATACTGTATATCAAAGAGAAATGTCACATATCATTGACTGAAGTACAAAAGCATAACTTTTTTAAATGCATAGTTACTATCAAATGATTGTGCAGAGCTCGTTGGCGATGGTTAGACGTGTTTGTATTGTCTCCGCAATTCTGCTAAATTTTTGGTGGTTCGCGAATAACCACACTGCAGGGATAGCAAAGTCGAATTATATAACTATAGTGTCAAGCAAATGCTGGTGTTTGTTGCCAGGAAGGAACAGTACTTCGAGTTTTTATGTATCTTATCATCACCATCACTCGTTCTGGTTGTCAAGATTGAGAAGCGAAGCCCGTAAATTTCAAGTAATACATACACGTTCCGTCTACGAACCGGGCTTTTGGTTGACCGAAAAGTGCCCGGGTAGAGCACAAGACTCCGCTGCAAGGTTCCCGAGGCAACAGTATTTTCGAGTATATAATGGTACGGAAAAGTCGTTCAATTCTCGAGAGTTTGATCGTTTTGTCATGGGACGCTTCGATGGGTTAGGCTTGCAAGCGAAGGAACTCGAATTTGAATTTACATACGGAGATTTGGTGTCGACAACTATGGATGGGTATTACATCAAAATCACAGTAAAAAATTGTACAATAAAGTCAAGGAAACAAAAATTGTCAAAGAGCCGTGTTGCGTACTATTCCAATACGACAGCTACTAAACAAATATTGTTAATCCGCGCCGGAGACGTCGAAGTGAATCCAGGCTGGGTAGATTCTGGCGGAAATGAATCGGACTATTTACAAATTTTGCGAGAGAAATAGGCAGCGGATCAAACAATCTAAACGTAGCCCACATTAATATACGCAGCCTCAGGAACAAGTTAGACGAAGTAAAGATTTTAATACAAGTATGCCGTTTTGACATCCTGGCGATTACAGAAACACATTTAAATCGAAAGATATCAAACAAGCAAATCGAAATTGAGAACTATAAAATTGTAAGAAGGGACAGAAACTCAGGGGCTGCTGGTGGAGGATGTCTTGTTTACATAAACAATAACATTTGCTCTTCGCGTCTTAAATCCCTAGAGGCTCTTGAAATAGAGGGAATTTGGCTAAAGATCTCGATAAATTCCACCGCCTTTATAGTTGGAACTATTTACAGACCGCCTGATGATAATGAGTTCTTTGGTCGCTTTCAACAAATGTTGGAAAAAGTCTGGATGAAACATAGGAATGTTATGATAGTGGGTGATTTTAACTGCGATTTCTCTCGTAGGGAAGGTGATATCATTTCGTCAACTTGTGGTAAGAGACTACATAACTTATTAATCCAATTTGAATATACGGTAGCTAATAACCAACCAACCAGAATAACAAAAGATACTTCTACTCAAATTGATCTCGTGATAACTAGCAAAGCAGAACTGATTAAACATACAATGACGCTAGAGTTGGGGATATCAGACCATATGTTGGTGAATGCTTGTTTGATGACGAAAATAAAAAGACCACCCCCTAAGATTGTGAAGGCACGCAGTTACAAACATTTTGATAAATCTAAGTTTGTTAATGATATCGAGGAAGCTCCCTGGTCAGTAGGCGCAAGTTTTGATGATGTTGACGATTGTTATCAGGCATGGTTGAAACTTTTTAATGACATATGTGACAGGCATGCTCCGTATAAAGAAATAAAGATAAGACAGAAGTCCCTTCCATGGATTACTCCACAAATACGGCATATGATGAACGTGCGGTACAAAACACTTCTAAAGGCTAGACAAACAAAGAAGGAAGAACTGTGGGCAAAATACCGTGAATTAAGAAATACAGTAACGAAAGAAGTCCGGTTGGCCAAAACTAAATTTTATGCAGAGCAGTTTGATAAGGTAAAAAATTGCAAATCGTATTGGAAGTTAATTAAGAATGCCACTAACAGCCAAAGGATGCAGCCTATACTTGGTATTAGGAAATCCGACGGAGTGATAGAAACCTCAGACCAAGGGAAAGCGGACCTTTTAAATGAGCATTTTACCACGGTAGGCGAAAAGTTGGCAAATGAACTTCTTGTATCTAATCAAAGATATCCCTTCAGCCATATTACACGTATAACCCCAACAGTAATGCACATCGCACTGTCCACGGATGTCATTTCGCAGAGCCTGAAGAACCTTAAGCTGGATAAAGCAGGTGGACCAGACAAAGTAGTTCCCAAACTGTTGAAGTTTGCTGGAGATGCTCTAATACCATCTCTGATGTCACTTTATACAACCAGTATGACATCTAACGTTGTCCCTAAAACGTGGAAATCAGCCAATGTGACGCCCTTATTCAAAAAGGAAGACGAAACTGATAAACAAAACTATCGACCGATATCCTTGTTATGTGTACCAGGCAAACTTATGGAAACAAATGTTTGTTCGACAATTACAACCCACATTACAGAAAATCAACTTAGTAACTGTAGACAATGGGCTTATAAAAAAGGTCACTCTACCGAACTGTTACTGGTCAAGATGACAGAAGATTGGAGAAAGGCGCTCGATAATCGTCAAGTAGTTGGTATTGTGTTCGTTGACTTCCGAAAGGCCTTCGACTCTATATCACACTCGGTATTACTTGAAAAACTGCTGGGTCTCGGTATCTCTGGTGATCTTTGGTCCTGGATTGCTAACTACTTGTCTGATCGTTCGCAAAAAACAGTCGTAAATGGGTGTCAATCACAGTCCATGTCAGTCAAATATGGTGTTCCCCAAGGATCAGTGCTTGGCCCTATTCTGTTCTCTTTATTTTGTAAACGACCTGCCTGAAACCTGTGAAGTTGATGAAGGGGATATCTATATGTATGCTGATGATACCACCATTTATGTAATTGGTCCAAATCATGATTCTGTTACCTCAACACTCAATAGAGTTTTATGTAAGCTATACGAGTGGTGCTGTCACAACCTTTTAACACCACACCCTGGTAAAACTGAATTTATGATACTCGGGCGAGGTAAATTCGTGGGGCCATTGCAAGGTATTAAATTAGGAAATAGTTTACCTTAAACAAGTTGAGTCTTCCAGATGTTTAGGTATTGAAATAGATAGTAAATTAAAGTGGAAAACTCATGTCACTGAACTAATTAAGTCGTTTGCACAGAAACTTAACCTTTTAAAGTCTCTTTATTTTTTACCAACCAAGGCAAAGGCAGATTTTTACTTTAAAGTAATATTACCTTCAATCACATACGGACTCGTAATATGGGGATCATGTGGAAAAACCCTATTTGACGATCTAGAGCGTATACATGTACGGGCAGCCAAATTGATTTATAAGTTGGACTTGCAAACACCAACAGAGGATGTTTCTAGCTCAAACAAATTGGAAACCACTTGAGAAGTTATATTCACAGAGATTGTTATTTTTAGTACAAAATTGTTATTATGGTCATTCCCCTACTCCACTACATTCATTATTTTTAAAATATTTTTGTAATTATAACTTAAGAAGAAAATTGACTATTGTTCTTCCCAAGCCTAAGACTGATTTTTTAAAGAAATCAATTTCGTACCAAGCAGCAGTGTTATGGAACTCTCTGGATAACAACACAAGAACAATAGACGACACTAAGAAGTTTAAGCTAGCAATCAAGAAATTGCTATCAAAAGCGAAATAGCCTATATTTGTAAGATTTTTATTGAAGAATAGTATATTATAAGATGATGTAAAATAGGTAGATAGTAATATGCACAGTTTGTGTATAGATATGTTATATCATGTAAATGCACGACCACATCAGCCATGCTGTAAACTTTATATCGTGTTGAAATAAATGCTTTTATTATTATTATTATTAATTGCATTATAAATATATTTTGAAATCTACACGCAAATGAAATCAACACGCAAATGAAATCTACATCGGAAATGAAATCTACATCGGAAGCTACATCCCAAATGGGATGTAGATTTCAATGCTCAAAACAATCCAACAAATATTTTATAAATAATCTTTCTTCGTTTTGCAACAGAAACGATCTCGTCGTTTTCCAGATAATTTATTTTCGAACCTTTTTCGTCTTTTTTAGTATTAAAATTTGAAAGAGTTTAAACTTTAAAGATGAATTTAGGGATCAAACTTACTTCTGTTGATCTATTCTTTATTGTAAAACCAATAACTGTTGCAAGTGTATTCATGTGAGAGTTTCTTTGCTTCGTTAGTACAGATGCAGCTACAGCTACGCTGGGAAGCCATGCATAGTCTCTGGCATTCGCACATGACATTAATACGGCGTAGAAAAGGGGAGTCTTCTCTTTCAATTCCATGCATACTCTCTCTAAGCTGAAGTTTACCATGTCATCCTTAGTGTTTTTTCTGAGCAATGAAGGTATTTTGCGAGAACACAAGCCATTTAATTCTTCTCCTAACTTTTTAAGCATCAAGTTCACAACACATTTGTTAAGTTGGGTGTTTTTCATAACACTTCGCGCTATAACGCTTCTCATCTCCAAATGCGATGGCTTTACCAAGGGGTGCAAGTTCTTTACTGAGCTCTTTTCGTACCGTTTTGGACGGGTATTCCACCGTGATCTTCACTATTGAACCAGATTCTTGGACTGCTGTTTTTTGCATTTGTTGTGCCTTTAAGGGAGTAGAATTCTGCAATGGTTGGAATTCCTTCGTCACGAGATGACAGGCCTTTCCTGTATTTGGTGGAAGAAAACCAGCTGTGTAACCTGTAGAAATCGGACAGGGACTGGGAAAGATCTGAGACTCTGCCGACTGCGGGAAAGGAATACTATCTCCGTTGCTTCCCGATGGCGCCGAGAATAGCAAAGTCTTCGGTTGCAATCTCGCTGCTTGTGCGGGTGATTCAGTCGCCATCCTTTTCACACGAATAGATCCTTTCTTTTGGAATAAGTCTCGCAATTCCTTACAAATAGTTGTTGTTGAGTTTATAAGGCGATCCAATCGACTAAGCTGTTTGTAGCATTTTCGACAAACATGAACATCTCGCCGGGTTTGTGCAAACTCTTCAAGGTTAACGTTTACCGCTCTCCGTATCAGTTCCACCAAATTAAGAGAACTTCTTCCAAATACGTTGATGCCTTCTTTTGTAACCACAGTTTTACAAAGGAAACACTCATTTACATCAATTATAATCTTTTTTGGGGTCAATGCCATGCCATTTATGTAATAATCTTCCTTCGTTTTTCAAAAAAGTCGCAATTTTACTGATTTATAAAAGCGATTTTGATTGGACAGTCAAAATAATCATTAATGACGCAATGGAACTCAATTAATCACTCGGGTCAGCAGACGTTATTTTCCCCCGCCAGTTTACGCGGGTAGAAAAGTAACGTCTGCTTAGCAGGCTACCAGGCTCCTGGCTATATTTAAACGTAGAGTATTAACAATATTTTAAATAGTTTTACTAATCGTATAATTTTTTATCAAATTATTTGTAAATCCATTGTATTTTTATTCTTAGGATGGATTAAATAAAGATTTTTATTAATATTGGGTGGAATCTTCATTGGATATAATATGAAAAGGAGAAATAAGAGAACTTCAATGTGACGAAAAATACTTAAGTAAGAGTACTTACTACTTACTTAAACTTAAGTAATTTCACAGTTGTAATTTTCAACACACTGAATCTCTTATTTCTCTTTTTCATATTATATCCAGATCTTTTGAGAACTTAGCAGCTTTCATATTTATTCTGGAATCTACATTGAACAGTTATGGACTACAGATACAAACAAGATTGCTTCTTGTTAGTATATGTGTAGTTCTTTTTATTGTTGATTTAATTATATTGTCATTAATTGTAATATAGGTTAGATTTCTGATGCAGAATGTATTTAGTTGAGGGTAACGAATTTATCAGTTTTATTACTGTTAAAGGTGCCGTCCAGTCCGTTCTGCGCATCTCCACGTTTCTGTTCACATCGTTTGTTTAGATTGCGTTATATAAACATTGAACATGAAGTATTGCGGATTTTTTTCACACGCTTGAGCTTTTCCGCCTAAAAAGCATGTTATAAGAAGCTGTTCTGTTCCTAAATGTGGATAATATATCAAACTAGCACTCGTGCCTTCGCCACCTTTGACGAATACTCGCTTTCGAACTGTCGCAAATCTATTCCGTTAAAGTTTGTTGAAATATGGAGTCCCGCACGTTTGAAATATAACACATGCGCAGAACGGACTTGACAGCACCTTTAAGTGTTACCCTCTTGAAATAAAGTAATTTATTATTATTATTTATGGTTTTAGGAGGTCGTTTACATTTTACTTTAAAGGACATTGGCAACACAAATCAAGTTTGTCTAATATGAAAGAATTCGTAAAATGAAAGAGTAACAGCTTTTACAACTTTTCCGTATTTTACTTCGTTTTTGAAATACCTCAGTTTGTTTGATATGTAAATGAGATGGTCTCTGACGTCAGGTACAGGGTAGAGAATTTTCCAAAAAAAAGAGAATTTTGAAAATGGAATTTCGAAAAGGCTTAAAAACTTAGCATAAAGACATTGTAAATATCAGGTTTCTCTCAAGATAGAACTGTCTAAGGCTAAGGAAGTTATTTAACGTATAATTGTTTGTATTTTTACGTCTGTTTTGATCGTAGTGTGTTTTTGAAAGCTGTCCTGAAGCGTGAGAAAACATCGAGCATAACACAGTTCAAACTGTCTATTTAAAACTTCTCAATTGAATATTTAGTTCAGGCTTGAAATTATACTAAAACAATGAGTTACCTCAGTCTCGGTGATTATCGTTATATTTACCTCGCCGCTTCGCGGCTCATCACCGATAATCCTAACCCTCGACTTCAGTGACTAATTGTTAATTATCTGCTGACAGCAAATGTACAAATGTTTTACTGTTCTCGTAGCAGATCACAGAAAAGGCACTGCGTGATTTATAAATCGTCAAGGACTATATTGACCGACCGATGTTTTGAAAAACGGACTGAGACGAGCGGAGAGAGTGGAGGTGCGTACAGAAAACAGAGATAGGATATTTCACTGGTACAGACCGAACAAGCGAGACTTAATCAAGCAGCAACACTAATCTTCATGTGTTGTGTTGTGTTTCCTGTGTGTTGTATATGCCAAAAATAAACTCGAACTACGGATTTCACGGACGATAATTTCCGGAGCACTCAGTACGTATGGCCAATGGTGGTTATCATAGGATCGTACGGTGCTTGGACGTTGAACGTTGGGTTTCTTTGATACACTAAACGATCACTGCACTCTTCGTGTTCTCTTCATGTTGTAATTGTTACAAAAAGGAAAATTAACATCACTCGCAGTTTCTGGAAGATCAATCACTTTTTATAATACAATACAATACAATACAATACAATACAATACAATACAATACAATACAATACAATATAATACAATACAATACAATACAATACAATACAATATAATATAATATAATATATAATATAATATATAATATAATATATAATATAATATAGCAAACATCATCTATAGACACAATTCGCAGAACTTCACATTCTTATAGAAATTTCTAGTTAGTTTATCACACTATAGCTGCAGAAATCTAACAGAAAACTATACGGAGACATGTTTTCTAACTTCATGAATTTCGTCATACGGTAAATGTTTCAAATTTCCTCAACAGCTTCGTTCTAAATTGTCACTTATCGTCTTGTGCTTCACAATGCATTTCTACTTCATATTTTGACAACAATTTACTTTTTATCCAAAATAAATAAGTTTTTAAAAATTTTTACGCTCTGAACGCTAGGATACGGGAAACATCCGACTGCTCACGAACCAATCAGATAGCAGCATTTCCGTATTCGGACCTCTCAATGCCACGGTTATATATATAGTAGTATATAATAATACCGATTTATATTTCTTATGCCTATAGTCTAGAAATATGTTGGCACACTCAATGACATTATAATATATGAGAAATAGTATCTAAAGTCAAAATACCTTTCCTTCTTGCAAAGCAAAGTCCATTACTTTCACCATATCCAGGAGAGACTCCAAAGAACGAACACCATAATCTTGCCTAAGGAAATTCAAATATGCTCGTGTATAAGGAAGTTATCCAATGAAAAATTGCTAACAAAAGGATAAATCAATGCAATTTCGTGTGCATAGTTTACTGCAAGAAGCTTGACATAACTGAACCATGTTGTATAGTTGCTAATACATGTACTACCTGTAGTAGTGAATAGCAATCTAAGTTGTCGCTGTGAACTTACCAAATGAAGTTGTAAAAGAATACTATACAAGAGAAAACAGAAAAGAGACGTTTACATTACGTGAATTTACTATCCAATTACAACACATTTTAACTTATTAATATACCAGCATTTATATATAACAAAATTATTAGGGTGTGAATTATAATAATTTTAGTTCTGACAAATAGCAGACGATATGAGTAGTTTGTCAATGTGCTGATATCAACAAACTGTCTCTTTGTGGTGTCAATATTATTTCTTTATTTTTTATTATATCTTTATATTTCTTATTATATCTTTATTTCCCTCATACCATATGTATTTATCTAAACTACCATCGTCATTACCAATTATCGTCTCCCAATCTGTTGTAGTCACATTCACTGCTCTTCTCGCTACCAGAAAAACAGATATCTCACAGTATTGCATACGTGGAATTTTGAAATGCATCCCTGCTTCTAATGGAATGGGTTTGTTTCAGGAGAGATATTCCATTTATAATGGACTATAAACTGGATAGTTTTGGATGAGTACACTGTATATGTAAGATTTATTTCTAATCAAGGACACTTTATTGGTATTGTGATGGTATTCTATGTCACCATCATCAACGGCCTTCGTGATGTTTACATCGAATAGAACGTTATAACTTTGTATTTCCATGTATCTAGAGAGATATGTGTTCTAACACCTTTTCACTATTCGCATCAAAATCAATAACACTTCTATTCATTAAGTAAATGGTTTGAACCTATAGGAGTATCTATATATGTGTGAAGTTGATCGTCCAGGTTGTTGTAGTCTTGAGAAAGACTGTTGTTGGTGACTGACGTTTCGACGGCCTCAGCGGCGGTCATCTTCAGAGTCAAGTAAAGCGTGTTTGTCAGTGTTTGCCTATATATACGTCTGGTTCATTACGTCATCGTTTGTTTGTGTCATAATTAGTGTGAGTGTGTGTCGCGTCATGCGTTAAGCGTGGGCCAACTTTGCGACTATACTTGCTGACATGAAAGACAAAGAACAACCTCACGAAAGACAGGGAGCACTGCACTAGCATCGCATGGTCGCGGGTTCAATTCCAGCCGGGAGGCCTTGAAGTTGCATTTTTCGCAACTGGACCCAGTTTGGTCTTAAAATGTATATATTCAAACACTCGAAATTTTCCTTCACCATAAATCCTTTGTCAGGACACTTATATTGGTGAAACCGGCAGAAACCTAAATCGCTCAATCTTACTTTAGCAAATTTGAGCAACACTTAATTTGCTATGAGTGAACTATGCAAATTTCGGCTGGTTTATTTTCGGCCGATTCGTAGTGTTGTCGCGTTCTTCTTTTCTCGGCTACCACAACGAGAAGGCTACCTTGCCGTTGTCCTCAATATTTTCGACTCTTGGTTGATTTGAGAGATGCATGGTAATCACAATCCTGTCAAGTGAAGACTTAAATGTGAAAGTAAATAAAGCACAAAGAACTAGTGCTGTTTATTAAAGAATCAATGAATTTAATATTTAGAGTGGAAGATTAGAATGTACTGTATATATACCATTATGTGCTTTATAAACATGCAGAATAACAAATGTTAATACAAACTTTGAATTGCAGAGTTTATAATTTTATTTAAATTATTCATCACCATTGCTTCACTCAGTCACTTTGCAACCTCATCCACAATGGAGTAATTGCAAAACTTGATAATTAGCCGATATAGAGACTAGAGAGTACTGGTGTGTGGTAGTATTAAGGATGTAAAAAAGTACAGACTGTAGCTGTGTTTATACTGCAAGTCTATAGGACCAACCTGGCCTAACACCACCTAGGCCTGGCTTACATTTTACTTACTTTAATAGTGTAAACATGCACGATACTGGCTGTCTATAGGATTATGATACTGTATATGGCATGCTGCTCTGGCCAATGGCTTAGTGTGTCTGTGTAAACACCTTTGTCCTGGATTAGGCCTGGACAATGCCAGTCCTAGGCTTGCAATGTATATTTTTAAACAGCTTTTGTAGGATATATACTGTATAATCTGTAATTGGGTAGATTAACACTCACTGTGTCAGGGGAACATGTTAGGGATTAAACATGGTGGTATCACCTCACTGACAACAAGCAGCTGAAGCAATTTTCATCCTGAATTAATGTTATATATTGGTGAAATAATTAGATTAAGCAATGTTGTTCTTTGTTGCATATTACATAATATTACATATTTGTTGCATATTACATATTGTCATTTCATCTTTTTGAAATTGTGTTACCAGTACTTGAATACCATTGAAATAAGGGTACATGTATATGTCCATAATTATATAATATTAATAAAAGCAACAGAAGTCTTCTAACAGAATAAAAGGTTTAACAAGCTTATGAATATAGTCAGACAACACTCTTGGTCTGTAATAAATTTAAGTATTGAATCTTTTGGTATCTGCTTATACTGACAATTAGACAATAAGGAACATGCATATTACAGTACATACAGTAGGGTACATGTATGTACAGTACATGTATGTGAAATGCCAGTATTGTACATTAAATCATTCATAGGTTATGCAGTCTCGTGAATACAACTGTACTTTGAGTAAAATTATGAGTATGCCACTGTTAAACATGCGTGTTGAATATTTATTATGAAAACCATAACTGACATAATTAACTTTAATGAAATTAATAAAATTATTATTGCATTAATAATTAATAAAATTAATTATTAATTTCAATAATCAAGAGTTACACAATTGGTTTCTAACCCTGTTTCCGAGACAAGTTAGTGATGGCAGACTTTCCCACTCATGTTCTGTTCAGTGCACTACCAACAAATTGCACCCAAAAATAAGCAGTTTGAAAATCTGTTCAGATTAGCAAATGAATTATTGACTTATTTTTAAGTAATAACTGAGCACTACACCATTGTTTAATGGTAAAACAGTAAGCGGGCGAGGGGTTGTTAGGTACACGTACAGTGTATTTCTAGTTATATATTAATTACATATATCAATCGAACCTTCGCTCTCCAATTACAGTTTCGATTCCTGTCTGTGACTCAGAATAATTTTTTGAGGATATGAGCTTGACGATCGTCTATGTATCATCTGATTATTATTTTCATTATCACAATTATTATTACATCTCTTTGATGTTATAAAGAAACACTATAATTTTCGATTTAAAATATGGGACGTTTTGGCTGTCATGAAAACCAGAACTAGTGCATTTGTTCCATTATGAAATTGTTGTGTGAAGTTTTAAAAGTGCAATTCTGTTTTTCCATGTAATCTCGGGCATACCATAGTACAGTTTTACCAAATGATTATGGCATCATTATTAGATATCTTTTTCAGTTACCAGTATTTTTATTAGTAGAAGTTGTAGTTATACTAGAAATACGTGTACGCAACAACCCCTCGCCCGCTTACTGTTTGAGGTTTTAATATTGCCAAACTGAACAGATTTTCAAACTGCTTATGTTTTGGGTGCAATTTGTGGGTAGTGTACTGAACAGAACCCAAGTGGGAAAGTCTGCCAACACAATTGTCTCGCAGGCAGGGTTGGAAACCAATTGTGTAACTATTGATTATTGAAATTAATAATTAATTTTAATAATTATTAATTTAAATAATAATTTTATTATTATGTCAGTTATGGTTTTAATAATAAATTTCAACATGCATGTTTACAGTGACAGTGACATACTCATAATTTTACTCAAAGTACAATTGTATTCACAAGTATATTCAAGTACCGGTAACACAATTTCAAAAATTGAAATGACAAAAGCCCATAATATACAACAAAGAACGATATTGCTTAATCTAATTATTTCACCAATATATATATATATTAATTCAGGATGAAATTCCTTTCAGCTGCTTCTTGTCAGTGGGGTGATACCACTTGTTTAATCCTAACATGTTCCCCTGACACAGCGAGTGTTAATTACCTACCCAATTATACATTATACAGTATTTATCCTTCAAAAGCTGTGTAAAAATATACATTGAAAGCCTAGGACTGGCACTGTCCAGGCCTTACTATCCAGGACAAAAAAACAAAACAAAACAACAGACGTTTTACGGCCCTTTTCCCCGCTTACGCAGGGGTTGGCCGGTGGTTCCCCACGACAGTTTCCTCCAGGACAAAGGTGAATTTAAACAGACACACTAAGCGATTGGCCAGAAGGGCATATGCCATAATATCAGATGAGCGTATAAATGCTGATTGTTATAACCAGTATGGTGTATGTTTACACTATTAAAGTGAGTAAAATGTAAGCCAGGCCCAAGGTGGCATCCAGCCAGGTTGGTCCTGGTTAGTCCTATAGACTTGCAGTATAAATACAGCTATAATCTGTACTTTTTTACGTCCTTACCACCAGTACTGGTACTCACTATATAGGCTAATTATCAACTATTGCAATTATTCCATTGTGGATGAGGTTGCAAAGTGACCGAGTGAAACAATGGTGATGGATAATTTAAATAAAAGTATAAAATCTGCCATTCAAAATTTGTATTAACATTTGTTATTCTGCAATATTATAATAAAGCACATAATTTATTGGTATATCTTACGGTATGTAAGGACTATTCAATTTCGAGAAGCTTTCGAGAAGATTTCAAAAGCTGTGTAAATATATAAATTGCAAGCCTAGGACTGGCATTGTCTAGGCCTAATACAGGACAAAGGTGTTCACACAAACACACTAAGCCATTGGCCAGACCAGCATGCCATCAGATGAGCGTATAAACACTGATTGTTATAACCAGTGTGGTGCATGTTTAGACTATTAAAGTGAGTAAAATGTAAGCCAGGCCCAAGGTGGCATCCAGCCAGGTTGGTCCTGGTTAGTCATATAGACTTGCAGTATAAATACAGCTATAATCTGTACTTTTTTACATCCTTACCACCAGTACTGGTACTCACTATATAGGCTGATTATCAAGTATTGCAATTATTCCATTGTGGATGAGGTTGCAAAGTGACCGAGTGAAACAATGGTGATGGATAATTTAAATAAAAGTATAAAATCTGCCATTCAAAATGTGTACAGGTATTAACATTTGTTATTCTGCAATATTATAATAAAGCACATAATTTATTGGTATATCTTATGTAAGGACTATTCAATTTCGAGCGAAAGCCCTTCAAAGAGTGATTTCGTGATGTCTGATTGGCACTTTCTCGATATATCAACAAACCGAAATTCAAATAATCGCTAACCCTAATCCTAATCCTAACCCTAATCCTAATCCAAATCCTAACCCTAAAACTGACTTGGGTTGATGTTATAATAATTTTAAATTTCGGTTGCCATGACGACATGCCAAAAGTGAAATGTTCCGACCACAATATCTTTTGAAGTACTAACTCTAAGAACTCATTCTACATATCTAATGAAAGCTTGATTAACAGCCTCTGACATACCTACAAAAATATTTTTGTAACTGATAGCTAACAGTTTGAAAAAAGCGACGACGCTTGGATTGGATTGACAAACTCCGACTAAATATTTTAGATAATTCAGACGACGATATCTTTTGAACTACTAACTCTAGAAAATCATGCTATACATCAAATAAAAGCCTGAATAACATACTCGAACATGTTTGCAAAACTATCTTTGTAACTAATTAACAGATTTAAAAAACCGAAAAACGGGTTTACCTTTAGTTTTGACGCCACGTATAAAACTTGATTTACGAACTTGACATCTTCCGACGACGCTATATTGCATTTTCACAGCCTTTTCACGATCTTTTTGAACTCAAATCTTCATTCAGCGTATAACCCGACAAAACACCTACTTTTCTTTTACGGTCAATTTAAATATTTATAATTCAAATGCAGATATTTACCATATTATCTAGTTACCAGGGCCAAATTTTCCGATGCCGCGCATGGGCCGTTGATCTTCAATATATATAATTATATAAACTGATCCTAGATCTAGGAACGGCTTGGATCTCACGTGATAAGGGACTAAACGCCGGTCGATATTAGCACCCTCGCCCTCAGGCCTTCGGCCGGCGCTTCGCGCCGGGCGAGAGGATAAAGGATTGCAAGTAGATTGGATTGCTAATAAAGCTATCACTATAATATAATCATAGTTGATCAATCGAGATATGGTCAATGGAGATCGATGGTCTGGAAACTAAGCAAACTTCAAAGCGGTTAACAAATGATCTTTTGTTTTAGGTTTATTACTCATATATACTTATGTATAGCACAGAGTCCAGGTTTTGGCAGTCCCCTTGTGTTATGTTCCTTTCTATGTTGCGATAATGGCTGACTCAGCAGTTATAACCTTTTGCATCAATTGCATCATATTTCCCTGCGTAGGTTAAAGTAGCCCGATTTAACGCCTAGCGGGCGTCTTGTTAATTAGTGTTTTCATTGATATTAGCATTCTCAATAATGTAGCTTCGTATACTGTGATTGTCTGTGCCATTCTATCTACTCAAGACCTTTCAAGACTTATTCACCAGAATAATGACAAGCATATCGCTAGAAGTTTGCTGCGCAATATGGCTTGGGAGACTTTTGAAAGACATTTAAGATCACATGATTGTCTATATGTCTTTCATTTTTGTACGATATAAAACTTCAGCAAACAGTTTCATGCATAAATGAAATCATATCAAATCACAAAGAAACATACTTCCATTATCCATGAAGTCTTCAGGATTGTATGTAAAACCACCTTTTTCCAAACCAAAACCACAACTGCCGTGTTCACCAGGGTGCTGCAAATTAATGACTGCTGTGATTCCCCATCTGGGATTTAACAAGAAAAAAATAGAAAATTAAAATAAGTTTAAAAAGTATCAGGAATGTTGTGAGTCACTGTAAATTCAAAAGAGTCGTTTTGACTTAAAGGAGCAGTATCATCAGTAGCGCATGCGCGAGATTCGCATCAAAACTTGAAAAGACAGCCCAACTTTTCAAGTTTGTAAAAATTCAAAATGGCGTCGTTGAGTTGTGGGATTCACGGAGGAAAAAGGGACAATTCGGGGGAGAAAGATGTTTGAAAGCAAGAAGGATTGGTGAGAGGGCCACAAGCGAATTATATTTGAAAAATAATAGCCAAATACGCAGCCGGTTACGAGGGAAACGGTTCTGATAGCATGTTCGCTAGCATGTCAACAATGTATTATGACTATCAATTAGCAAGCATCATAACAATGATGTCTTTATATTATATAATATATATATATATATGGTATACATTGTATTGGTAGTTATAGAAACATGTCAGTCTGACCGTCTGTATTCCATGTTGTTAATTTGTTCATATCTGCAACCTAATTCAATATAAACGCTCGGTCGTACAGCTCAAGTGATTTTCTTCGGTGTCAAAATCCGTCGGCCGGTTTCACTATTTCCCGAACTGGGATTATCTTGTACTCCCTATAATTGGTACTGCAATCCATAATCCTGAAACTGTTATACTGATAAAATACGCACACATTCAGTACATCGCATTGAACAGTCTACATATTTTCTTCCTTTACATGGACATCCTCTCGTGCTATTCTTCTTACGTCGAGTGCTGCACGAACTCTTGTATTTAATGAAGATGTTTCCTTCATTAGCGAAGAGGTTACAGTCAACAATAGACATCGTAAATATTCAGTTTTGTCCCACTTACAGTGAAATCCATAATGGCGGAAGACAAAGTCTCAGTGGTCGTCATGACGACCAAGGAAAAACTCGCGCATGCGCTCCTCATGATACTGCCCCTTTAAAGCAGTCATTTTTTGACCGCAGAATGACACCTTAAAATGAGTCGTTTTGACCCCACATGGGTTTACTCCTCCGAGGGATGTTTCTACCACTTGTCGTTTAGAAACGACACTTCGGTAACTGCATGCATGTGAACCGACTCTTTAAAAGAGTTATTTTTTACTCTTACGCTGTGTCAATTCTACTCTTTTTGGAGTAATTTCTGGTCTTATTTTGGGTCGGGTTTGATTAAACTTTGATAATAAATTACAGTTATTATAAAATATAACAATTATAAAGGATGAGCAAAATACAATTATTTAACCGAGAGATCTGAATTTATATACAATCATGTAATTATAATACTGATGTTTTAAAAGTTTATCTGACTGCCCCTGCATGATCATGCTGCAAATCAAACCCAATTAAGGTCTCTGACTTAACATACATTACAGCTATTTTTGTAGTACCACTGAGCTATGGAGATACACAGTCAGAAATTTTCAATGCCATTCTTTTCCCTAATGTGTACTGCGGGTGTCTCAAGGAGACACGTAGTAAGATCGATTTTGAAATGTTTTCAGAACAGGGTCAGTATGTAGTTAATAAAATTATTGTATAAATAATAATTATTATAATAAAATTATTATATTATTATAAAATATTAATATAATTTAATTTTTTTACTTAATTATTAATATTTCACCTTTGAAATTGTGGAATGACATCAAATTCTTTGAGGATTCTTGTTGATGGTCTAGCCATTGCTAAAATGTTGTCTGTCACCCTAAATAGAAAATACAGAATATACATAAAGTGTCATTAATTTAAAACTGTTATCTTTATTTCAATTTCATTGGCTAAACTACATGATAAATGAATTATAAGAATATATATCAGACAATTAGTTTGATGCTGCTCTGACTTTAAAAAGTTTTTTGAACGGAACTTTAAAAGTTACTGTTCATGACCCAACGGTCCAATATTGCGTTGCAACCAATTACAAATATATATATCCCAAGCGAAAACATTGGGAATCATGCCTGGTTGATATGTGAATAAAGACAAAGTGAACTTATTCAGACAAAGTGTTAAAAGGTTAATTATATTTCAAAACGTTTCGCCGGTGAAGGCGAATATATATATATATATATATATATATATATATATATATATATATATATATATATATATATATATATATATACAGTATATATATATATATATACAGTATATATATATATATATATATATATATATATATATATATATATATATATATATATATATATATATATATATATATATATATATATAGCAAAGTGAAAAGGTGGTAAACTGCCAATAATTTAGTGACGAGATACTGACGTTTCGAGCGGAGCCCTTCATCAGAGTAAGACCTAAGAGTAATTAAGAGTAATTATTGACCTAAGAGTAATTATTAATTATTAATTAATATATATATATATATATATATATATATATATATATATATATATATATATATATATATATATATTAATTAATAATTAATATTAATTATTATTCTTAAAGCCCTCTGTATACAAGAAGTCGTGTATCGCTTCGCTACTTTGGGAAGTGCGCTAGAGAGGCCTTGCACCACGCTATGGTTAGATGCGATGTCTGCCTGTTGGTGTTTAAGTGAAAGCGGCGAATTAATACGTATATGGAGAAATCACTGACTGTTCTGACCGTGTCTCATTAGCTCAAAGGTCAGAGCGCCGAAACGTTGATTCGGAGACCAGGGTTCGATTCCCGGTTGGAGCAGTCGCTTTTTCCATATACGTATTTGACTATATTTAAATCCTCTCTCATATTAATTATTATTCTTAAAGCCCTCTGTATACAAGAAGTCGTGTATCGCTTCGCTACTTTGGGAAGTGCGCTCGAGAGGCCTTGCACCACGCTATGGTTAGATGCGATGTCTGCCTGTTGGTGTTTAAGTGAAAGCGGCGAATTAATACGTATATGGAGAAATCACTGACTGTTCTGACCGTGTCTCATTAGCTCAAAGGTCAGAGCGCCGAAACGTTGATACCAGGGTTCGATTCCCGGTTGGGGCAGTCACTTTTTCCATATACGTATTTGAATATATATATATACGTATTTGAATATATATATATATATATATATATATATATATATATATATATATATATATATATATATATATATATATATATATATATATATATATATATATATATATATATATATATATATATATATATATATATATACATCATCACAGTCAAAGGACTTGATGTGGGATATACCACACTGCATAAATTATAAACCATCAAGAATGTAAAAGTCTATAACAACTCAGTGTGCATTGCGCACTTTTACTGGCTGAAATGACAAAACATAATTGCAGTGCCTGGCTATTATCAGCAACTGTGGACAGCTGTTTCGCTCTCTTGGAGCTCGTCAGCACACTGTGTTGACGAGCTCCAAGAGAGCGAAACAGCTGTCCACAGTTGCTGATAATAGCCAGGCACTGCAATTATGTTTTGTTATTTCAGCCAGTAAAAGTGCGCAATGCACACTGAGTTGTTATAGACTTTTACATTCTTGATGGTTTATATATATATATATATATATATATATATATATATATATATATATATATATATATATATATATATATATATATATATATATATATATATATATATATATATATATATATATATATATATATATATATATATATATGATGAGATGAAATGAGATGAAATTTACTAGTTCAATACTCTAACCACTGAGCTACACGGTCCTGAGCGTTGAACTAGTAAATCAAAGGTCGCGGATCAAAACCCAGCCACGGCAAGCAGTTTTCTGCTTACGCGGTTTGGGCTCATTCACTCGAGAACATTTCATCTCATCATCATATTACCGAGTGACAATATCACAACATCATATATATATATATATTATATATTTTCTTTAGATGAAGAGAGGATTTATTAATGGTCAAATATATGTATATGAAAATTTGACTGCCCCAACCGGGAATCGAATTCCCGGTTGGGGCAGTCAAATTTTCATATACATATATATTTGACCATTAATAAATCCTCTCTTCATCTAAAGAAAATTGTTGTAAAGTCTCCTGTATACAAGAGCCGGTGATAAGCTCGCTACTTGAGGAAGTCCTGCGAGAGGCTTAATCGCTCTACTTCGTCGAAGATGAGACGTCTTCCTGTAGAGATTTGAGAGTCTGGGCGATGTATAAATATGTATATGAGTTTGGCTGTTCTGACCGTGTCTCAATAGCTCAGTGCCAGAGCGCCGACGCGTTGATTCGGAGACCTCGGGTTCGATTCGCGGTTGGGGCAGTAGAGTGCTGCGTAGACAGTGTTTTGAATATATAGCAAAGTGAAAAGGTGGTAAACTGCCAAGAATTTATTGACGAGATACTGACGTTTCGAGCGGAGCCCTTCATCAGAGTAAGACGAGATGAAATAAAATAAATAGGGCTTATATATATGCCAAAAGGGTGCATGTCACAAGTAGAAAGTAGCCAATCAAATGCACGGGAGATAAACAAAGTAATAATTAATGAGATGCGAAAAGTTAAATCATTTGCTATTTTTACAGTCGATCAGAGGAGGAGGGAGAAATGACAGGTCCGATATTAAGGGGATTAGGCGATATTAAAACAGTAAGAAATAAAACTTGAAATGCATAAGCTAATAATAAAAAAGTTCCAAGCAAACTAAAATAACAAAAAACTTGTGGGAAATTAAATAAAAGAAAAACGTTCGTTAAGACCAAGAGGATGCATGTGTGGTGCCAAGTTTAAAAATGAGACGCTTCTCTTGCCGTTTGCGGTTATCGTTACCACCTGAGATGGGAAGGATGGCACGGACTTTCATGTCTGAAACCAAATGGTTAGAGCTGTTGAAATGGCGGGCTACAGGTTTGTCAACATCATTGATCCTCACGGAACGAAGATGTTCAGCAAACCTGTCTGAAAGACGTCGCCCAGTTTCACCGATGTAGATTTTAGGGCATTTATCGCAAGAAATGCAATAAATTATGTTGGTGCAAGTGCATGAAAAAGTATGACGGATTGCGTGGTTGAATTTGGGGGCAGTAATAACTGTAGTGGGATTGAGAAAAGGGCATGTATTACAGCGGGAACGGCCGCAAGAAAATGTTCCCGCTGGTGCCGAGGTATTTTGTTTAAGGGCACTATGTACTAAGGAGTCACGCATGTTTTTATTACGGCGAAAAGATACCAAAGGGTTATCGGTGAAAATGGCTGACGTCTCAGGATCATTTTGTAAAATGTGAAAATTCCGATTAATAATATTTTTAACTTTAAAATTGAAAGGATGAAATGTTAGAACTAAAGGAATTTTGTTGTTTGAAACTTGTTCCAAAGGTGGTTCAAGGGCATATCTAAACGGGGGACGAGAAAAGCTTTCTGAACGGCGACGTCTATAGAAGGTTAAGTATAGGGTAACCACGTTGAACAAAAAATATCTCATTTCCATTGCTTTGGCTTGAAAATCTTGGTCGTCGCTACATAAGCGGCGAAGACGCAAGAATTGAGAGTAAGGGATGGATTGCTTAGTGTGGTTGGGATGACTGGAGGATGAAAATAGAAGATAACTATGGGAGTCAGTAAGCTTGTACGAGACCGACGTTCTCAGCGAATCACCATCAATCGAAATTAAAATATCAAGGAACGACACAGAGGTCTCGCTGATTTCCCACGTGAACTTCAGAGCAGGATGAAAATCGTCAACAAAGTTGCTGAACTGCTCTAAAAGGACACGTGAGCATGACGCTGTTCCTAAACAGTCATCAATAAATCTGCCGTAGAAATCAGGCAAGGGACCCGTGTATTGTTGAAAGATGTTTTTCAACATAACCAACAAATAAGTTAGCATAGCTTGGACCCATTTTGGTGCCCATCGCAACACCACTTATTTGTTGATAATGTTCACCATCAAACGAAAAATTGTTAAGGGTAAGCACTAGTTCTGCTAAGCGGAGTAACGTGGTTGTGGAGGGTTCTAAATGAGTGCGCTTATCAAAGAAAAACTTCAGAGCTTCAAGGCCATCACAATGGGGAATGACGGTGTATAAGGACTTGCCGTCCATGGTGAAAATAAATTTATCGGAACTACTGAAACGTAACTGGTCGAAAATTTGCAAGACATGTTTAGTATCTTTGATATAAGAATGCAACTTCTTAACCAAAGGATACATAACGTTGTCTAGAAAACTGGAAATGAGCTCGGTGGGGCAACTACAAGCGGAAACAATCGGCCTGCCAGGATTGTTAGGTTTATGAATTTTAGGTAGGAAATATATGACAGGCGTTCTGGGGGTTGTATATATATATATATATATATATATATATATATATAATATATATATATATATATATATATATATATATATATATATATATATATATATATATATATATATATATATATATATATATATATATATATATATATATTATATATATATATATATATATATATATATATATATATTCAAATACGTATATGGAAAAAGTGACTGCCCCAACCGGGAATCGAACCCTGGTCTCCGAATCAACGTTTCGGCGCTCTGACCTTTGAGCTAATGAGACACGGTCAGAACAGTCAGTGATTTCTCCATATACGTATTAATTCGCCGCTTTCACTTAAACACCAACAGGCAGACATCGCATCTAACCATAGCGTGGTGCAAGGCCTCTCGAGCGCACTTCCCAAAGTAGCGAAGCGATACACGACTTCTTGTATACAGAGGGCTTTAAGAATAATAATTGATATGAGAGAGGATTTAAATATAGTCAAATACGTATATGGAAAAAGTGACTGCCCCAACCGGGAATCGAACCCTGGTCTCCGAATCAACGTTTCGGCGCTCTGACCTTTGAGCTAATGAGACACGGTCAGAACAGTCAGTGATTTCTCCATATACGTATGGAGAAATCACTATGATTTTTTTTTTTTGATTTATACGTGTCTCATTAGCTCAAAGGTCAGAGCGCCGAAACGTTGATTCGGAGACCAGGGTTCGATTCCCGGTTGGGGCAGTCACTTTTTCCATATACGTATTTGACTATATTTAAATCCTCTCTCATATCAATTATTATTCTTAAAGCCCTCTGTATACAAGAAGTCGTGTATCGCTTCGCTACTTTGGGAAGTGCGCTCGAGAGGCCTTGCACCACGCTATGGTTAGATGCGATGTCTGCCTGTTGGTGTTTAAGTGAAAGCAGCGAATTAATACGTATATGGAGAAATCACTGACTGTTCTGACCGTGTCTCATTAGCTCAAAGGTCAGAGCGCCGAAACGTTGATTCGGAGACCAGGGTTCGATTCCCGGTTGGGGCAGTCACTTTTTCCATATACGTATTTGACTATATTTACATCCTCTCTCATATCAATTATTATTCTTAAAGCCCTCTGTATACAAGAAGTCGTGTATCGCTTCGCTACTTTGGGAAGTGCGCTCGAGAGGCCTTGCACCACGCTATGGTTAGATGCGATGTCTGCCTGTTGGTGTTTAAGTGAAAGCGGCGAATTAATACGTATATGGAGAAATCACTGACTGTTCTGACCGTGTCTCATTAGCTCAAAGGTCAGAGCGCCGAAACGTTGATTCGGAGACCAGGGTTCGATTCCCGGTTGGGGCAGTCACTTTTTCCATATACGTATTTTACTATATTTAAATCCTCTCTCATATCAATTATTATTCTTAAAGCCCTCTGTATACAAGAAGTCGTGTATCGCTTCGCTACTTTGGGAAGTGCGCTCGAGAGGCCTTGCACCACGCTATGGTTAGATGCGATGTCTGCCTGTTGGTGTTTAAGTGAAAGCGGCGAATTAATACGTATATGGAGAAATCACTGACTGTTCTGACCGTGTCTCATTAGCTCAAAGGTCAGAGCGCCGAAACGTTGATTCGGAGACCAGGGTTCGATTCCCGGTTGGGGCAGTCACTTTTTCCATATACGTATTTGACTATATTTAAATCCTCTCTCATATCAATTATTATTCTTAAAGCCCTCTGTATACAAGAAGTCGTGTATCGCTTCGCTACTTTGGGAAGTGCGCTCGAGAGGCCTTGCACCACGCTATGGTTAGATGCGATGTCTGCCTGTTGGTGTTTAAGTGAAAGCGGCGAATTTATACGTATATGGAGAAATCACTGACTGTTTCTGACCGTGTCTCATTAGCTCAAAGGTCAGAGCGCCGAAACGTTGATTCGGAGACCAGGGTTCGATTCCCGGTTGGGGCAGTCACTTTTTCCATATACGTATTTGACTATATTTAAATCCTCTCTCATATCAATTATTATATATATATATATATATATATATATATATATATATATATATATATATATATATATATATATATATATAAATATATAAATATCAGCAAGGAACACTTCTTTTAAAAACTTTATTATATATATATATACACTGTAAAAAACAGACTGGTTGAAACAACCGATTTTATAGGTTGTCTCAGATTCATACCAATCTGAATGATAAAAAACAACCAAATATTAATTGGTTAAAATAACATTGGGTTGTTTCAACCCGTAAAAAAGGTCAATTGGTGAATCTGAGACAACCATATTTAAGCGGTTGTTTTAACCAGTCTGTTTTTACAGTGTATATATATGTGTATATATATATATATTATATATATATATATATATATATATATATATATATATATATATATATATATATATATATATATATATATATATATATATATATATATATATATATATATATATATATATATATATATATATATACAGACGGTACCGTTTCGGCCTTTTGGGCCTCATCAGTGTAGTGCTGATGAGCAGGATGAAGGTAACTGCTATTTACAGTCACCCTTGATGCCACACAAATGTGGGACATCAAAAACCATGCCAGAGTGCTCAAACTGCAAGCAGTGAGCACAATGGATAAGCGACAATGGTTTTCATCCTGTTAGAGTGCTCAATATGACCTAAAGGTCATAAGAGCGATATCTAACTATATATATATATATATATACATGGCGAGAAATTGTGGACATGAGTGGGAGGAGCCTATGTTAATAATACTTGAGACTATTGTTACGCAATTAAATTGACATTTTCTAACTAAAAATCGCTAAAATTCGTCAACAGTCGATTAGTTTATATTGTTTGTACCCTTAATGGCTATTGGCGTTAAATTCGGTTCCTCGTGTTAAAAAACAACACGTTTCCAAGACCAAGCCTTCCAAATTACCAAAATAAAGTGGAAACTGATCTCAGATTAGCGCGTGACCTCACTCCGCATGTGGTCGACGCTAGTAATACGTTTGCGATCCAAACTTGAACCAGCTTGAACATAGTCTACTCAACACAGCTCTGCCACTATAACCCTAAAGGGCCTGGGACAAAAAGGGAAGGTTACACGGGACTTTAAGATCTACGACGGCAACATAGGACGGCGACGGCAGTTAAAGCAATACAAATTTTAGTATTTGAATGAAATCGCCGTCGATTGACTAGAATATTGAATATTCTAAGGTTTGTTTTATGATCTCCAAAACACTTCAATATTTCTAAAACAATTGTAGTGTAGGGGGTTTAAGCGGTCAGTCTTAAGAAACAGCTCTCGTCTCTCCACGAGTTACCGTCGTCCTAAAGCATGAAAATGTTCTCAGTGGCGTTGTAAAGGCCCTGTCACACTATTGCGTATGAGAGAAACGTATGAAAAAATTTTCATACGCACAAAAAGCCCTTGAAAATACAGAATTGTGCATATACTTACCTTATTGAACATATGAGTGGCGTATGAGTAGCGTATCGCTAGCGTATGGCCAGCGTATGATGAGTAGCGTTTGAACTGCGCATGTCCAGCGTACCGCTATCACGTTACAAACTGTATGCCTATATAAGCGGCGGACTTTCAACATTGCAGCATTATTGCAGTAGACGTCCAGCTATCAACATGGCTCCCAAGAAGAAGACATCGTCTACCCGGGTCCGAGGAAAAGGGAAGATCGAAGACCCCATCATCATCCTCATCCAAACCTGATGATCCACCTGTTCATATACCTGCTGATATACCTGATCCACCTGATGATATACTTGATACACCTGCTGATATACTTGATACACCTGCTGATGGTGAGCGAGATGTTCCTGAGCACTCAAGGTCCCCAACTCCTCCTCGTGAACGCTCCAGTGAATCATCGGTTTCATCATCTGTGCCGATTGATGTCTCCACCTCCTCCCGCCTGGCTGATGACAATGGGAAGAAGAAGAAAAGGGCCAAGAAGAACCCCTGCAACCTCAGCATCGCAGATGAGGAGCTGATGCTGGAGTTCATCCTCGACAACCCTGTGCTGTGGAATGTCAAGATGACAGATTACAGGCGGAAGGACAAGAAGGACAAGATCTGGGAAGACCAGGGCCAGCTGATGGAGAAGACACCCCACACCCTCAAGGGCTGGTTCCGGTCATTGCGCGACACCCACACACGCCTTGACAAGAAGAAGAGCGGCGCTAGTGCTCCAGACCTGACTGAGAGGGTGGAGCCCAGCAGCAGCCCATCACAGCCCGAACAGCCTCTGCCAACTACGTTAAAGACAGCCTGCTGACCATGTCCAAGGTCAAGTACAAGAAGGCAAGGTCCACCATTAACAGGTTGCTGTCTGACCTGATGGATGAGGAAAGTGATGATGACATTCCAAGTGCCATGGAAGCTCCCCCCATCAAGCAACCCAGCAAGCCAGCCTCTCTCAACCACCTCACCCACTGCGCCCCAGTTCAGCACCGCCCTTCTGCTCATTCGGCTCCTCAGCACCATCAATCTCCGAGCAGTATCAGCCACCTTCCCACATGTGGAGAAACGTGCCTCCAGCTGGTCCAGCATCATCAGTGTGGGGATCATAGTCTATGGAGTACATCGAGCAGTACTACCAGCAACCCTTCAGCATCCACATCAGCAGATGCCTCCTCCTCATCTACAGCAGATGATGCCTCCTCCTCAGCAAGCTGCACAGCAACCTCCTCAGCAAACTCAGCAGCAGCAGCAACAGCGCACCACCACCCCCACCCCATTGTCTGACTCCTTGGGTTCTGCTGCCTAGGTACTGAGGGACCAGCCCAGGCCAACCCAGCGCAGTCCAGGCACAGCCTTTGAGCACAGCCTCCCGAACATTTTCACTCTTTCCAACCTCTCAGGATTTCGAGACATCATGGGATCTCCTCCTGATCTCGGTTCTCAGGATGGGGCACTCAACACACGTACACCACAACCAGGAAAGAAGTATCGACTCTTTAGTGAATGTTGTTGTAGTGACTGTGGTTTTTGACTGTGATTACTATGTACCATTATTACCATTATTACCATGTGACATTATTAATGATCAGTTTATCATATGAATAAAAGTGTGTTAAACTTACTTGTGGTGTTTGTCATACTTTTATAATACATCAAATCATATGTAATTTATAAGTGCCCCTGACCCCTAGAATAATAAACTGCACTTTACACTTGACTTTAAACTATACAATTGTGTAGAGTGTAAAGTCTAGTGTAAAGTGCAGTTTATTATTCTAGGGGCCAGGGGTCAGTGGTACATGTACTTATAAATTACATATGATTTGAAGTCTATTGCAAAGTATAGTGTAGTGATAAAGTAGCGGGTTATAAATTCATCAATTCAAAGTTGTGTAGTGTAGTTTACAATGTAGTCAATTTCAATTAAAAATAAAAAAGTATGATAACACCACATGTAAAAGTTTGAAAAACTTTTATTCAAATCAACAACTGCTCATTAATAATGGCACATGATAATAATGGTAACATGGTTATCACATTAAAAAAACACAGTCTCTAGGATGACACAACAATCACTACATCGACAATCACTACTTCTTTCCTGGTGGTGGTGATGTGTTGAGGTCCTCTAAATCATCCTGTCTAGTTGCCATGGAACTACACCTGCACCTGAGTTGGCCCAGTGTTTCAGGAGGTTTATCTGCTTCTTTCCTTTCTTGGTGGAGGTGTTTCTGCTTGCAACTGTATGTGTGTCTTGCAAGTTCCTGTCCTGTCTCCATGCTCCAGGGATGATCTCACGGTTCATGTTCTCTGCACGGTCGAGCTGCTGGTTCTGGAGTCCAGGGTACCGTAACCCATCAGATTGTGCAGGACAATGCAGGCTTTCACTATGACCTTGACATTGGAGGGGTGATGCTGCATGGTAGTCAGCAGAACCTGGAAGCGGTTCGCCAGGATGTCGAAGGCATTTTCAACAACCCTCCTGGCGCGGGAAAGCCTGTAGTTAAATATCCTCTCTTCATTGTCCAGACCCCGGAGGCTGTATGGCTTCATCATGGTCTCTCGGAGGGCGAAGGCATCGTCGCCGATGAAGAAGTAGGGGACATCCTGGTAGTCATTGGGTAGAGCATCAGGGGCGGGGAATCCGATGGTTCCGTCTTCAGCAAATTCCTTGATTTCAGAGTTATTGTAGATTTGTGCGTCTGATGATGATCCTTTACCACCGAGGTCTGCCCAGATGAACTTGTAATCCGCGTCTACAAGGCCCATGAGTACAACAGAGTAGAAGCCCTTGTAGTCGAAGTATTGGGAACCACTCTTTGGAGGACACTTGCAGGCAATGTGCTTCCCATCTAGTGCACCACATGTATGGGGAAAGTTCCACTTCTGGAGGAACTTGTCAGATATGGCACGCCATCCCTCAGGAGTGGTGGGGCAGGTCATCACATCGGGCATGTACTCGTCGATGATGGCTTGGCAGACCTCTCTGATGATGAGTGACTGGGTGTTGTGGGGGACCCTCCATCCGTACTTCATGGCTGAATACTTGCTCCCAGAGGCAAGGTGACGCAAAGTCAGCGCGAGCTTCAGGCCAGGCTCCAGGGGCTCCCTGTACCAGGTGTGTTTTTTGGTGATCCTGGGACTCACCCTGGCTAGCAGCTCATCGAACATTTCGGGGGGCATCCGCATGAAGTTCTTGAAGGATGTTGGGTTCTCCTTTCGGAGCTCAACCAGAAGCTGGTCATAGATGCCAAACTGCCGTCGCCTGCCGATCCATGGTCTCACCCAGACGTCACGTCTTCTTCTTCTTCTCCTCCTTCTTCTGATTCTGTTATATTGGATGCGGTGAACTGCCAAATCTATCAGATCATACTGGTGTTGGAGAAGAGCTAACTCCATCCTCTCTCATCGGAGGTCCACGAAGAAATGAAGAAGAGCTCGAAATGGGAGCCTATATATACACTTTCTCAAAACGCTGGCAATCCGCTGGGCAGACGACAATCATACGTTAGTTGTACGGTAAATACGTTACTCAATCGTCAGGCATACGCCAAGATGTCTATGGAAGTTGCGCTATCCATGCGCTATTAATACGCTAGCTGTACGGTACACCTTCATGCCAGCTGTATGACCAGCGTACTCGACCTATGACTAACGTACATCTGGCGTACCTCTAGCGTATTCAGCGTATACCTAGAGTATGCTTATCGTATAAACCATCGTCCGAATACGCACAAAATTTTTAAGTATGATTAAAAAACATTTCTGCCTCGCCGTATCCCTGCGGATGCCACCGTATTTATATGCCACCGTGCTTGAAGCGCATACAACCTATACATTATGCCAAACGTACCCCTACCGTATGCATGCCAGCGTATGAGTGATATTTTCCATACGCTGGCATACGCTAGTACGATACGCAATAGTGTGACAGGGCCATAAATAGAACGAGCAAGGCGTTGAGATTATACTCTTGGGAATAAAATGTATTCATTATTTTTGTTTCGCATAAAGATTATTTTGTTTGAACAACGTCGCCGTCCTAGGTTGCCGTCGTAGATCTTAAGGTCTCTTGTGTCTTCCTCAGTAGCTGCAACGTTTTCAGTCTATGGCTGCAATGTTTTGCCAAATAAATATATACGACAGAGTTGCATGTGGAGGAGGCTAACACTGTTTATTTTAAAGTGATAACGGCGTGTGAAAATATGGCGAAGCGCAAATATCAAGAAATTTAGTCTTGGTTTCCGAACTGGTTTTACGCAAAGTATCATATAAATTCTTGAGCCAACATACACCGAATATTGTGTCCAACTTCATGACTGAATACCGCAATGGATATTTAGGATGAAGTATTCCGACAAAGATAATCGAAATGTACGATTATTTGCCAACATCAAACCGCTGGAACATCTGCGATAAACGTTATTCGTCTGGCTCAAAGCCGAATTTAATCTTCAGTATTGAAAGAATTTCGACACATCGCCTATTTGGAGCACTGCGGACAAACCATGTGAAACAACAATATTTATACTGTAATACCGCAGCGAAATTACTCGCTCAAAAGCAAGTAGTGCTTGAATATTACACACCATGTTGGCCTTGAACAACTTCCGATGGAATATTTTAAAATGGTAACACGACTAGGCTCTCGGCAACGGCTTCCGTAGCTCAGTGGTCAGAGCATTGCACTAGCATCGCAGGTTCAATTCCAGCCGGAAGGCCTTGAAGTTGCATTTTTCGCAACTGGTCCCGGTTTGGTCTTAAAATGTATGTATTCCAACAATCCGATATTCGATCAAATGGAGAATAATTAAGCAATGCAAGCCCTATTCCAACAAAACCAAAAGATGTAATCTATGCCTGTATGAAAAATTTATTATAATTTGCCATCCAGAACTAAGCTCACTGAACACTAGGAACGAACTTATATCGACATGTAGACATAGAAAAAAACACTTGTTATGCAGCCAATAACCAGCCATATTTCAACATATCTAATCAGCTAGTAATTATTCATAACCCTGTAAACCTAAACCACATATTATTGTTATGACGTCACCCGTATAATGGTTCAAACTAAGACCTATACAATTTCAAGTTACCAAGGCATCAACATCAGACGCGATAATCACCTGATGAGTGTGGTAAGTTCCGCTTACCATACGAAACAAATTTGTCGTGATTAAAGTTCAGATTTTGTCAATTTTACTCATTCCTGATTGGCTAATGACATTAGTATTAAACTTAAATTTTTTTACAAGGGGTATTTAAAAAAAATACCCCTAGTAAATAATCACATCCGGGATATTTGGATTTTAGTATTTACAAACATCAGTTTTCCCGCTTCGTAGTAAAGTTTAGGGGTATTTAGGAACACGTAAAATTAATTGAAAAGGTATTAAAAGGAAATAACACTTGTTCTCGAAGAATTAATGAAAAATCGCACTTGTGTTTGGCGAAATATTCATAATACCACTCGTGCTTCGCACTCGTGGTGTTATGAATATTTCGCCAAACACGCGTGCAATTTTTCATTAATTCCCCAGGTTGAACATCTTGGCAAGATCTGGCAAGATCTTGCAAGATCTTGCATGATCTTGCCAAGATCCTGCCAAGATCCAGATCATGCCAAGATCTTAACAAGATCTTCCCAAGATGCATAAATCTTGAAATAATAGTCAACCATCTTGGTGAGAATCTTACAAGATCTTGTCTAGATCTTGCCAAGATTCTGAAAACTATTTTTACACAAACAAATTATTGGCATTGACAAAGTATTGGGAAATAGTCCATTTTTATAATAAATCGTGAACAGATACATCAGTTTATAATTTGCTAACACAGGTTTTTGTATGATCTTACCAAGATCTTGCCAAGATCTTGCCACAAGATTTTATCACAATCTTGTCATGACTTTCCCAAGATCTTGCCATGATTTTAACAAGATCTTGCCATGATTCTGCAAGATCTTGGCAAGATCTTATCAAGATCTTGCCTTGACTTTGTCAAGATCTTGCCATGATTCTGCAACATCTTTCCCAGATCTTATCAAGATCTTGCCATGAATTTGCCAAGATCTTGCCATGACATTGCAAAAATCTTGCCATGGCGTTGCCAAGATCTTGCCATTATTTTTAACAAGATCTTGCCATGATCTGCAAGATATTGCCAAGATCTTATCAAGATCTTGCCATGATCCTTTGCCAAGATCTTGCAATGATTTTAACAAGATCTTGCCAAGATTCTGTATGATCTGTAAAAGATCTTGCCAGGATGTTATAATTATTAAATTATATTGGGAATATTAAAGTATTGGGAATAGTCCGTTGTCTTAATAAACTTAAGTTTTTAAATAATTAATGAATTTTAGGGAAATTAGTGACAGAATACATTTTAAATAATTTAATGAACTATCTCATTATTGTCTTACTTTAATTATTAAAAATTAACTTAATTAACCTTAATTATTAAAAATTAACAGATTACATTAATACATTGTAGATTTTGCTGTGTGCAATTTATGTCATTTTTGACATGGAACTGCAAAAAGTGCAGTGTTAGTAATCTCGAACTAACCAGTGCCTTTATTATTGGGTCACTCGGTAAAGTAATAGCGTTTTTGCAGATTGTTGTCACAACTGGACAAAAGCATTTAACCAATGCAACATGTAATGTAGCAATAGAAATAAATTCCTGAATTTCACCATAAAAATACTCGACAGTACCAGATTCACACTAAAAAACTGGATGAAGAAGCTGGATGACTTCCCCTGCTCTTTTGTAGGCCTTAGAATGATAGACTTCTCCATGCTTACACATACGATCTGCATATACACTTGCACCAAACAAAATTGACATTTAATTACAGTAGCTAGAATATATGACCTATCAAACTCGTCCACTAATTATAATTATAATTAATGACTCATCAATTTGACTGCATAACAAATCTGCTGTGGAACTCCTCTTGTTCCTTTGAAACCCTTACTTGCATGGCCAATCATTGCTTTAAATGAAAAGGTAGAATGTGTCCACAATGGGCCAAAAGATTTGACTTGCTTGACCAGGTGGGATACCTGGGATCCCAGGTGGGAGACCCAGGATCCCAGGCAGCAAACCCATGATCCCAGGCAGGATACCGGGACCCAGGCAAAATACAGAAAAACAATATCAGCAAGATCCTGGGTGTGATACCTGAAATCCCAACTAATTCAGGATGGAATTCTGGGTACAATAAATGACAGGAAGCTCAGTCAAACTATAACTATTAGTGAACTTGTATTATATTATATTAAAGTTAATGGTTTGAACCTAGGCGTATCATTAGATGTGTGAAGTTGATCTTCCAAGGTTGTTGACTATTGTTGGTGACTGACATTTCGACGGCTTCAGCAGTGGTCATCGTCAAAGCGTCAGTCACCAACAATAGTCTTTCTCAAACTACAACAACCTGGACGATCAACTTCACACATCTAATTATTATATTGTATTATATATTATATTACATTACATTACATTACATTACATTATATTATATTATATTATTATTATAACTCATACCTGGCCCAGACTCCACCTTCTTTTTGGATTTACTATTATATAATCTATGACAAGTTGTGACAAAATCTGTTTTAAATACACTGTAAACTATTAAAAATAACTTACATGAAGAGTAGCTGTTGTCTTTGTTACTTTTTGGTACCAATTTCAAATAATTTTGATGAATTGATGCGAGTTTCAAAACACGGTCCTGCGGCATATTTAATTAAGAATATCACTTTCAATAGTCCATGATACCGCGTATGCGAAAATCGTGCATCCACGTTTTGTATCTCCCTCTCTTTCGTGAAATTGCTCGCAAGGCGAAAGCTGATATGGGCCTAAGGAACATATTATGGCGCAACCAATCAGAACAGAGTTCTCAGTCAGGTGTGGTATTTAGTGTTCTGTGATTGGTCAACACTTGATACTTGTGGTCATGCTTTTCAAGCATCGCGCTATATTCAAAACTGAAAACTGCGATCTGCACGTTTTACCGAACGAAAGAAGATTATTTGTGATAATGGAAACTTCTAACAAAGGGAGAACTATTAGAAAACTGAAAGGTAATGTTCAAAAGAAAGTGATTTTAAAATCCGTCAAGGCAATAGTGTTTTGCTAGTCCTTTGAAATGATTACTGAGTATAATATAGCATATTATTATTCTGATCTATCAGTAAATTTGCGTTGCTTTGTAGAGCCAAAGGAATTATTGATTTTAGATTACTCCGCTGTTACAGTTTCAAGAACCAAGGTTTTAGGAACTACTCAACAACTAAGTGGTTTGAAGGAAAATAGAACCATGGAAAGGTCTAAAAACCGGTGAGCCAAACAGTAGCGTTCATGTGTCTACAGTTTGTGATAATGAAGATTATATATAAGTGTATATTTATCATTTATAGACCCGGAGCGAGGGGAATTAGACGAAATATTACCCCGAGGGATGATATTATATCATTCGTTCGAATGGCGTTCGAACAGCTTGCTACCTAGTAACCTACTAGCGTTCGAACGGCTTGCTACTAGCGTTCGAACGACTCGCTACTAGCGTTCGAACGGCTTGCTAGCGTTCGAACGGCTTGCTACTAGCGTTCGAACGGCTAGCGTTCGAATGTTTGTGAAAGTCGACGAATTCCCGGAGCGGAGGGTCTATAAATGATATATACGGAAACAATATTGAATGCGGTCTTGAAATTAAACGTCTTGTTGTTCCTCCATTGTTGATAGCTCGTCTTTCGCGCGTGGCATTTGGTTTCGCGCGTGATACTCGAGTCGAATTCCCCTCCACAGAGAAATGGTTTAAGTTGGTATATCTTACCTATAATATATGCTTTAAATCACTTATATCATTAACCAAGCTTAAAAGTCCTGTACTATATATATATATATATATATATATGATGTTATGATATTGTCACTCGGTAATATGATGATGAGATGAAATGTTCTCGAGTGAATGAGCCCAAACCGCGTAAGCAGAAAATTCCAGCCGCGGCAAGCAATTTTCTGCTTACTCGAGAACATTTCATCTCATCATATATATATAGCAAAGTGAAAAGGTGGTAAACTGCCAAGAAGTTAGTGACGAGATACTGACGTTTCGAGCGGAGCCCTTCATCAGAGTAAGACAAGATGAAATAAAATAAATAGGGCTTATACAGTATATATGCCAAAAGGGTGTCACAAGTAGAAAGTAGCCAATCAAATGCACGGGAGATAAACAAACTAATAATTAATGAGATGGGAAAAGTTAAATCATTTGTTATTTTTACATCGATCAGCAAACAGAGTGAGGGGGAGGGAGAAATGACAGGTCCAATATTCAAGGGGATTAGGCGATAATATTAGCAGTAAGAAACAAAAACTTGAAAAGGAATGAAAGTGCATAAGCTAATAATAAAAAGTTCCAAGCAAACTAAAATAACAAAAAAATTGTAGGAAATTAAATAAAAGAAAAACGTTCGTTAAGACCAAGAGGATGTGTGGTGCCAAGTTTGTCTGAAACCAAATGGTTGGAGCTGTTGAAATGGCGGGCTACAGGTTTGTCAACATCATTGTTCCTCACGGAACGAAGATGTACAGCAAACCTGTCTGAAAGGCGTCGCCCAGTTTCACCAGTGTAGATTTTAGGGCATTCACACGCTTGAGCTTTTCCGCCTAAAAGCGTGTTATAAGAAGCTGTTAAGTTCCTAAATGTTGATAATATATCAAACTACCACTCGTGCCTTCGCCACCTTTGA